>CM026394.1:45810266-45885539 GCA_014843695.1 Archivesica marissinica
CTTCTATGAGGGAAAGGGTTAATGTATGTGGTATTGGTAATGGTGTCTAGAGGTGATTCTATGAGGGAAAGGGTTAATGTATGTCGTATTGGTAATGGTGTTGAGAGGTGCTTTTATGAGGGAAAGGGTTAATGTATGTGGTATTGGTAATGGCATTGAGAGGTGCTTCTATGAGGGAAAGGGTTAATGTATGTCGTATTTGTAATGGCGTCGAGAGATGATTCTATGAGGGAAAGGGTTAATGTATGTGGTATTGGTAATGGCGTTGAGTAGTGCTTCTATGAGGGAAAGGGTTAATGTATGTGGTATTGGTAATGGCGTCGAGATGTACTTCTATGAGGGAAAGGGTTAATGTATGTCGTATTGGTAATGGCGTCGAGAGATGATTCTATGAGGGAAAGGGTTAATGTATGTCGTATTGGTAATGGCGTCGAGAGGTGCTTCTATGAGGGAAAGGGTTAATGTATGTGGTATTGGTAATGGCGTCGAGATGTACTTCTATGAGGGAAAGGGTTAATGTATGTGGTATTGGTAATGGCGTCGAGATGTACTTCTATGAGGGAAAGGGTTAATGTATGTCGTATTGGTAATGGCATTGAGAGGTGCTTCTATGAGGGAAAGGGTTAATGTATGTCGTATTGGTAATGGCGTCGAGAGGTGCTTCTATGAGGGAAAGGGTTAATGTATGTGGTATTGGTAATGGTGTCGAGAGGTGTTTCTATGAGGGAAAGGGTTAATGTATGTCGTATTGGTAATGGTGTCAGAGGTGATTCTATGAGGGAAAGGGTTAATGTATGTGTATTGGTAATGGTTTGAGAGGTGCTTCTATGAGGGAAAGGGTTAATGTATGTGGTATTGGTAATGGCATCAAGAGGTGCTTCTATGAGGGAAAGGGTTAATGTATGTCGTATTGGTAATGGCGTTGAGAGGTGCTTCTATGAGGGAAAGGGTTAATGTATGTGTATTGGTAATGGCTTGAGAGGTGCTTCTATGAGGGAAAGGGTTAATGTATGTCGTATTGGTAATGGCATTGAGAGGTGCTTCTATGAGGGAAAGGGTTAATGTATGTGGTATTGGTAATGGCATTGAGAGGTGCTTCTATGAGGGAAAGGGTTAATGTATGTCGTATTGGTAATGGTGTTGAGAGGTGCTTCTATGAGGGAAAGGGTTAATGTATGTCGTATTGGTAATGGTTGAGAGGTGCTTCTATGAGGGAAAGGGTTAATGTATGTCGTATTGGTAATGGCGTTGAGAGGTGCTTCTATGAGTTAAAGGGTTAATGTATGTCGTATTGGTAATGGTGTTGAGAGGTGCTTCTATGAGGGAAAGGGTTAATGTATGTCGTATTGGTAATGGTGTCTAGAGGTGATTCTATGAGGGAAAGGGTTAATGTATGTCATATTGGTAATGGTTTCTAGAGGTGATTCTATGAGGGAAAGGGTTAATGTATGTCGTATTGGTGTCTAGAGGTGATTCTATGAGGGAAAGGGTTAAGAGCAACACTGTATACTATTGAAAGGGAAGGGGTGATATTTAAACTTCATTGAAACAACTACTACACGCCTTCTATTCATTCAATATTATTTTTGTTATTCTACCATATATTGGAGTAAAACACTGAACACGTGCACACAAGTTGTTAAAATAAATAAAAAATCGTTAAATAAAGTTTAAAAAACCCCCCCAAAATTTTTCAATGAGAGACATCTCTAATTTTCTATTACCTCCCTTGGCAGATAAAGTCTGATTTATTCCAAAATGTGAATAGGTCCTTTTAGTTAGATTCCTTTGTTTTTACTGTTGTTCCCTAACCAGATGTTGTGGTATGATAAATGTCATTTTATCATAATCGTGTTAATTAACTGATAACATTCTTTTACAAATAAGACCCATTGTATACTGTATGAGATCTGTCGAGATATAGTAATTTAATACTCATAAGAAGCGATAGTAGAATAAAATTGTTAACATATTGTGCAAAGGAAACAACGATAAAAACAGAGGAAAACACTTAACCCTTTCAACACCACAGACCTCTAAATAGGCTTACAAAAAGTGTAGGTCCAGATGAGCCGGCTCGTGACGAGCCGTCTCATCAGGATCTGCACTTTTTGCCAGTGATATGACTATTTTTAGACATAATTACCCATTTTGATAAATGAACTAGTCCAAATGTGATTTTCTGATTCATTTATTGGTTTATGAATATCATGGACCAGTCCATGTGAGTTACTTGGTGTTGAAAGGGTTAATATGACCTATCTACTTTTAGTGAGTATTCAGGGGCAGTAACTGACCGATGTCTCTCATTCCTTTTCTCTCCTTATATCCTGAGCTGTGTTCATTCACTCACCCACAGCCATAAAGAAATGCATACAGAAATACACCGATATACAGGACACTTACAATTTGGAACAGATTTGTACTTATTTACTGTAGATCAGCCTTATTTGGGAGAATGAAATGTTCACAAGTAGTATGGGCCTCTTGTCATTTGCTTAACAATAGTGCCGGGTCATTAGACCAATTATAGAAGGGTGGGAGCTGTTATGGATGCACACCACTGAATTTTCTCCTTCTTTGTGCTATAGTAAATCGATCAACTGTCACAGTCAAATTCTCAGTTCCAAACAAGAATCAACATTTACCGCATGCAGTTCTGTAAACTCCAGGGCTGCTGTTTGCTGTTAGACACAAGTAAGTCATGGCATCACCATCAAAGTTTTGCACAATTTTCAAATGTAAACAAACACCGGTTAAAAATGGAGCGCATAGGAATCCTAGCTGTCATGTAGGGCTGTTTACTCATCAATGCGCCGGAGCAAGTAGTACTGAAATAAAAGCACAAAAAGTCTTCTTCAAATGAGCACAAATGCCACAGATGCACCACAATCACAGTAGGAAATGCAAACAGTCTCTGGTTCTACAGTAAAACATCATCAAATTATGGTCTGCTTGATTGTAAAAACTACTTTCTAGGATACAACGACCCTGGAACCAATTCCCCAGTGGGGCGGGCCACACATTATATCATATATCTAAGTGTAGAAGACCACCTTGTCTAATTTTAGAATGACTTCATATCTATTCGAATCTATAGAGTATGTCATGTCCCCTCCTATTGTTATACTAATTAGTCATGTCCCCTCCTATTGTTATACTAATTAGTCATGCCCCCTCCTATTGGTATGCAAATGACCACCAAAGAGGCCCCTATTCTACTTTCACATTTTCCCTTAGTTTGTACAAATGCTTGCAATCTTAAAGCTCACAGTTTTTAACCTAATTCCTTGATAACAAAAGAAAGTTATAAATGTTTGTATGACAATATTATACAATCATGTTACCCATGTTTATTAATGACTAATTGAACAGGTGCTCAAGTTGATTGCTGTGATAAAGTTGGGAACACGCCACTCCATATAGCGGCCAGATACGGCCATGAGTTACTGATAAACACACTGTTGGAGAATGGATCTGATCCAACCAGGTAAGTTGAGCACGATCAGTAGATATTACACCAGGGTGGGGAACACACCACATCAACTTGCTGCAAGTAACGGTGATGAGTTACTGATAACACATTTTGTGAGAATCTAATCCACCAAAGCGAGTTGTACACATTACACTACGGTGATACAGTGAGTTGTACACATTACACTAGGGTGGTACAGTGAGTTGTACACATTACACTAGGGTGGTACAGTGAGTTGTACACATTACACTAGGGTGATACAGTGAGTTGTACACATTACACTAGGGTGATACAGTGAGTTGTACACATTACACTAGGGTGGTACAGTGAGTTGTACACATTACACTAGGGTGATACAGTGAGTTGTACACATTACACTAGGGTGGTACAGTGAGTTGTACACATTACACTAGGGTGATACAGTGAGTTGAACACATTACACTAGGGTGGTACAGTGAGTTATACACATTACAGTAAGGTTGTTCAGCGAGTTGTACACATTACACTACGGTGATACAGTGAGTTGTACACATTACACTAGGGTGGTACAGTGAGTTGTACACATTACACTAGAGTGATACAGTGAGTTGTACATATTACACTAGGGTGATACAGTGAGTTGTACACATTACACTACGGTTATACATTGAGTTGTACACATTACACTACGGTTACAGAATGAGTTGTACACATTGCACTAGGGTGGTACAGTGAGTTGTACACATTACACTAGGGTGTACAGTGAGTTGTACACATTACACTAGGGTGATACAGTGAGTTGTACACATTACACTAGGGTGGTACAGTGAGTTGTACACATTACACTAGGGTGATACAGTGAGTTGTACACATTACACTAGGGTGGTACAGTGAGTTATACACATTACAGTAAGGTTGTTCAGAGTTGTACACATTACACTACGGTGATACAGTGAGTTGTACACATTACACTAGGGTGATACAGTGAGTTGTACACATTACACTAGAGTGATACAGTGAGTTGTACATATTACACTAGGGTGATACAGTGAGTTGTACACATTACACTACGGTTATACATTGAGTTGTACACATTACACTACGGTTACAGATGAGTTGTACACATTGCACTAGGGTATGCAGTGAGTTGTACACATTACACTAGAGTGATACAGTGAGTTGTACACATTACACTAGGGTGATACAGTGAGTTGTACACATTACACTAGGGTGATACAGTGAGTTGTACACATTACACTAGGGTGATACAGTGAGTTGTACACATTACACTAGGGTGATACAGTGAGTTGTACACATTACACTAGGGTGATACAGTGAGTTGTACACATTACACTAGGGTGATACAGTGAGTTGTACACATTACACTAGGGTGGTACAGTGAGTTGTACACATTACACTAGGGTGATACAGTGAGTTGTACACATTACACTAGGGTGGTACAGTGAGTTGTACACATTACACTAGGGTGATACAGTGAGTTGTACACATTACACTACAGTTATACAGTGAGTTGTACACATTACACTACGGTTATAGAATGAGTTGTACACATTACACTAGGGTGGTACAGTGAGTTGTACACATTACACTAGGGTGATACAGTGAGTTGTACACATTACACTAGGGTGATACAGTGAGTTGTACACATTACACTAGGGTGATACAGTGAGTCGTACACATTATACTAGTGTGATTTAGTTGGGTAGCATCGAGGCGTGATCACGAGTTATTTATAAAATTGATCGAATCCACCCAGGTGAGTTATATAGTCATTTCTTAACATAACGCTTGTCT
Source organism: Archivesica marissinica (assembly GCA_014843695.1). Taxonomy (NCBI): domain Eukaryota; kingdom Metazoa; phylum Mollusca; class Bivalvia; order Venerida; family Vesicomyidae; genus Archivesica; species Archivesica marissinica. The sequence goes on from CM026394.1 coordinate 45,815,536, forward strand.
TGTCATACCGAGGTATACACATATTTTCAAGTGAAATAGCGCCACCTATCATTCTTTCCATTGGATCAATGTTGACACAGAAATGTAAACATGTGTTGATAAACATCGTAGACTGTCAACATAAATGGTAAAAATACCACTTATGAAAGATGCTTACCTGAATATCAAGTTCCATGTGTGTGTTTTACGTTTATTTATCGTCGCTACTGGTTGCCCATATGAGCGACGCCTCCTGAAGAGATTAGTCATTTTAGATTTTGGAGGATAGTGCAATGATACAGATAGAGACCCATTCCAGAGTCTCCTCTGGTTCTTTTACGTGCACTGTGTAATGCACCGACACGAGACCTCGGTTTAACGTCCCATCTGAAAGACTGTTAATTTTATTAGGGTCAGACGGGGGATCGAACCTGCGATCCCTGGATTACCAGTCCAGCATGTTACCACTGGACTACAGTTCCATGTAAAATCACCTCTCCCCTTTATTTGAAAGCATACTCCAAATGTCCATCATATATATTTATGTACATGCCAATGTTTTAAAATCGCCGTCATGCTATCTGATATTTATGAATGAAACTTTTGTTAATGACATGTTTAGGTTACTATACACTTCTGTTAACTGGCAAATATGGGCATAAAATAAGGGCCGTGAAGTGATTTTTCTGCTGAATTAAAAAAAAGCTGTTGTTTTCTCCAAATTTAGTATTACATATTTGTTTAAAAATTAGTTTATATTCTTATCTTTGGAACTTTCTCCCTTGATGTACATGTATTAACATGTGATATATCCATGTATCTGCATTTTATTATTCATAAAGAGTAGGCCCATCAGGACCTCGGCCATTTGACGCGGTATACCCGGAAATACCGGAAATACTGTTTATGTAACTACTGATACTATACCGGCTAGCCTATGATAAACACAAGTTGATTCACAACAGTATTTTGTCTTTTGTAATGTTGAAGTCATAGGATGAAGCAAAATGAGGATTAAATTCAGGTACATAATAGTATTTCTGTATTTCAGTTTTTAATAGCTATTACTGTGACATACCCATAATGCATCCTACATGTGGCTATAAAATAACAGGGTCAATTTCACTTGAGGTCACATTTTCTAAAAATAGAATTGTTTGACAGGCGAGGCGTGTATGGCATGATGGCTATACATGTAGCAGCACTGTATGGTCACATGGACTGTGTTAGAAAGTTATTGTCTGTGATGCCTGACCTTGATCTCAATGTTCCGGACGACTGTGGGAGGACTTGTCTACACGCAGCTGCTTGCAGTGGGTAAGTAGTTTTAATAAATATGCCGAGTTCAGAAGTTCACCAATCTAATTCAATAAAGCCTAGAGATTTTTATATAATCTTTTTATATTCTGGGATCCATATCCCAGGTATAAGCAGGGATCTATTTTTATAAGGCCCACTAAATTTGAAATTATTTTGTTCGTTAAATAATCAGTTTATTTAGGTGAAGCAGTTGTAAGTGTGGTGTGTAATATAATCGTCTCCTCGGCCTATGTGAGACATTTTGAATTACACGTTCTGTCTGTACATCTATTTGCTTGTAAGTCAAAGTTTGTTTGAATAAGTGTGTGTGTGTTTTACGTTTATTTATCGTCGCTACCGGTTGCCCATATGAGCGACGCCTCCTGAAGAGTTTAGTCATTTTAGATTTTTGGAGGATAGTGCAATGATACAGACAGAGACCCATTCCAGAGTCTCCTCTGGTTCTTTTACGTGCATGGTGTATAGCACTGACACAAGACCTTGGTTTAAAGTCCCATCTGAAAGACTGTTAATTTTATTAGGATCAGACTGGGGATCGAACCTGCGATCCCTGGATTACCAGTCCAGCGTGTTACCATTGGACTTCAGATTCGTCTGTTTGAATAAAATTCTTGCAGAGGATAACCAATACCAAGTACTGATCCAAACTTCTGCTCCATTGATTTTGAACAGATTTACCACCCGTTAAACATTTTAAAGAATCAATGTGGCGTCCGTGGTCCAGTGGTAGAGTGTCGGATTTGGAATCGAACGGTCCCGGGTTCGATACTCGGTCAGGCCACGTATGTAGTGTCATTGAGCAAGGCACCTCACACACATTGCTTAGTACTGGTTAATCGCTTAGGTCAGCTAAGCCTGCCCAGGAAAACATGTCTTATGTCCCCGTGAGGGGTTTGACATTAAAGGAACATACATACATACATACACTTTAATTAGTACTGGTTAATCGCTTAGGTCAGCTAAGCCTGTCCAGGAAAACATGTCTTATGTCCCCGCAAGGGGTTTGACATTAATGGAACATACAAGATTGCTTCTCCAATTTATTGCTATTTGTTAAAATATTTGTTTCTATTGTAACTATGTGATCAAATAAAAAATGGTCTGTTTGAGTATTTGTATGATAATATAATTTAGTTTATAATTACCTGTTTTTTGTGCACTTATTTCTTGCTTATAGGAAGGTGGACAATGTGGAGATGTTGCTTACAGGTGGGGCGAACGTTAACCAGGAGGACACAGGCGGGAGGTATGCTACACTGAATGTATTTCTCATTAAGTGGTGATTATGATAGACAATATATGCTGGATATAGTTTGGGATCCCTCCTGATGCTATATTGTACATTAGTATGTGACACTATAGTGGTGCACCTGTAGTGCTGTACATGTGCTGGATATAGTGTGGGATCCCTCCTGATGCTATATTGTACATTAGTATGTGACACTATAGTGGTGCACCTGTAGTGCTGTACATGTGCTGGATATAGTGTGGGATCTCTCCGGATGCTATATTGTACATTAGTATGTGACACTATAGTGGTGCACCTGTAGTGCTGTACTTGTGCTGGATATAGTGTGGGACCCTCCTGATGCTATATTGTACATCAGTATGTGACACTATAGTGGTGCACCTGTAGTGCTGTACGTGTGCTGGATATAGTGTGGGATCCCTCCTGATGCTATATTGTACATTAGTATGTGACACTATAGTGGTGCACCTGTAGTGCTGGCTATGGTTTGGGATCCCTCCTTATGCTATATTGTACATTAGTATGTGATACTATAGTGGTGCACCTGTAGTGCTGGATATAGTTTGGGATCTCTCCTTGTGCTATATTGTACATTAGTATGTGACACTAGAGTGGTGCACCTGTAGTGCTGTACTTGTGCTGGATATAGTGTGGGATCTCTCCTAATGCTATATTGTACATTAGTATGTGACACTATAGTGGTGCACCTGTAGTGCTGTACGTGTGCTGGATATAGTGTGGGATCTCTCCTAATGCTATATTGTACATTAGTATGTGACACTATAGTGGTGCACCTGTAGTGCTGTACTTAGTGTGGGATCCCTCCTGATGCTATATTGTACATTAGTATGTGACACTATAGTGGTGCACCTGTAGTGCTGTACGTGTGCTGGATATAGTTTGGGATCCCTCCTTATGCTATATTGTACATTAGTATGTGACACTATAGTGGTGCACCTGTAGTGCTGTACTTGTGCTGGCTATAGTGTGGGATCCCTCCTGATGCTATATTGTACATTAGTATGTGACACTATAGTGGTGCACCTGTAGTGCTGTACGTGTGCTGGATATTATAGTGGTGCACCTGTAGTGCTGTACGTGTGCTGGATATAGTGTGGGATCCCTCCTGATGCTATATTGTACATTAGTATGTGACACTATAGTGGTGCACCTGTAGTGCTGGATATAGTGTGGGATCCCTCCTGATGCTATATTGTACATTAGTATGTGACACTATAGTGGTGCACCTGTAGTGCTGTACTTGTGCTGGATATAGTGTGGAATCTCTCCTTGTGCTATATTGTACATTAGTATGTGACACTATAGTGGTGCACCTGTAGTGCTGTACATGTGCTGGATATAGTGTGGAATCCCTCCTTATGCTATATTGTACATTAGTATGTGACACTATAGTGGTGCACCTGTAGTGCTGTACATGTGCTGGATATAGTGGTGCACCTGTAGTGCTGTACTTGTGCTGGATATAGTGTGGGATCCCTCCTAATGCTATATTGTACATTAGTATGTGACACTATTGTGGTGCACCTGTAGTGCTGTATGTGTGCTGGATATAGTGTGGGATCTCTCCTTGTGCTATATTGTACATTAGTATGTGACACTAGAGTGGTGCACCTGTAGTGCTGTACTTGTACACAGATACTGTAGAATTATTGGAAGCAGACAGTTAATCTTGTTTTATTGTCTCACTATCTTCTACAATTATTTACTAGACAAGTTTTCAATAGAAATTTGTGATATATCAGGTTATTATATCAAGTTTGGGGATATATCAGGTTATTATGTCAAGTTTGGGATATATCAGGTTATTATGTCAAGTTTGGGATATATCAGGTTATTATGTCAAGTTTGTGATATATCCGGTTATTGTATCAAGTTTGGGATATATATCCGTTATTGTATCAAGTTTGGGATATATATCCGGTTATTGTATCAAGTTTTGATATATCCGTTTATTGTATCAAGTTTGGGATATATAGCCGTTATTGTATCAAGTTTGGGATATATATCCGGTTATTGTATCAAGTTTGTGATATATATCCAGTTATTGTATCAAGTTTGGGATATATATCCGGTTATTGTATCAAGTTTTGATATATCCGGTTATTGTATCAAGTTTTGATATATCCGGTTATTATATCACGTTTGTGATATATCAAGTTATTATGTCACATTTGTGATATATCAAGTTATTTGATCAAGTTTGTGATATATATCCAGTTATTGTATCAAGTTTGTGATATATCCGGTTATTATATCAAGTTTGTGATATATATCCAGTTATTGTATCAAGTTTGGGATATATATCCGGTTATTGTATCAAGTTTGGGATATATATCCGGTTATTGTATCAAGTTTGGGATATATCCAGTTATTGTATCAAGTTTGGGATATCCGGTTATTGTATCAAGTTTGTGATATATATCCGGTTATTATATCAAGTTTGTGATATATCAGGTTATTATGTCACATTTGTGATATATCAAGTTATTTGATCAAGTTTGTGATATATATCCAGTTATTGTATCAAGTTTGTGATATATCCGGTTATTATATCAAGTTTGTGATATATATCCAGTTATTGTATCAAGTTTGGGATATATATCCGGTTATTGTATCAAGTTTGGGATATATATCCGGTTATTGTATCAAGTTTGGGATATATATCCGGTTATTGTATCAAGTTTGGGATATATATCCGTTATTGTATCAAGTTTGGGATATATATCCGGTTATTGTATCAAGTTTGTGATATATATCCAGTTATTGTATCAAGTTTGGGATATATATCCGGTTATTGTATCAAGTTTGGGATATATCCAGTTATTGTATCAAGTTTGGGATATATATCCGGTTATTGTATCAAGTTTGGGATATATATCCGGTTATTGTATCAAGTTTTGATATATCCGGTTATTGTATCAAGTTTTGATATATCCGGTTATTGTATCAAGTTTTGATATATATCCGGTTATTATATCAAGTTTGTGATATATCCAGTTATTGTATCAAGTTTTGATATATATCCGGTTATTATATCAAGTTTGTGATATATCCGGTTATTGTATCAAGTTTTGATATATATCCGGTTATTATATCAAGTTTGTGATATATCCAGTTATTGTATCAAGTTTTGATATATATCCGGTTATTGTATCAAGTTTTGATATATCTGGTTATTGTATCAAGTTTGGGATATATATCCGGTTATTGTATCAAGTTTGGGATATATATCCGGTTATTGTATCAAGTTTTGATATATCCGGTTATTGTATCAAGTTTTGATATATCCGGTTATTGTATCAAGTTTTGATATATCCGGTTATTGTATCAAGTTTGTGATATATATCCGGTTATTGTATCGTTTGTGATATATATCCGTTATTGTATCGTTTGTGATATATATCCGGTTATTGTATCGTTTGTGATATATATCCGGTTATTGTATCAAGTTTTGATATATCCGGTTATTGTATCAAGTTTGTGATATATATCCAGTTATTGTATCAAGTTTGGGATATATATCCGTTATTGTATCAAGTTTGTGATATATATCCGGTTATTGTATCAAGTTTGTGATATATCCGGTTATTGTATCAAGTTTTGATATATCCGGTTATTGTATCAAGTTTGGGATATATATCCAGTTATTGTATCAAGTTTTGATATATCCGGTTATTGTATCAAGTTTGTGATATATATCCGGTTATTATATCACGTTTGTGATATATCAAGTTATTTTATCAAGTTTGTGATATATATCAAGTTTGTGATATATCAAGTTTGTGATATATCAAGTTTGTGATATATATCAAGTTTGTGATATATATCAAGTTTGTGATATATCAAGTTTGTGATATATCAAGTTTGTGATATATCAAGTTTGTGATATATCAAGTTTGTGATATATCAAGTTATTTTATCAAGTTTGTGATATATCAGGTTATTATATATCAAGCTAGGAGTGCCAAAATCGACAACCGGATTTTCTTAAAATTTTCATTGTGGTGAAAGTGTAGTGCAAGTTTGAATTGATACTTTAGCTACATAGAGTGCTCACATATTTTTCTTACATGTAGCTCCCAAAAACTATATAGAAAAACGCTTACAACAACAGTTTTGACTCAAGATTTAAAATTTTGTATTTGAGGTCCCTTGTTAGTTAATAACATGCTTCTGTTGCTTATGAGATGGAATCTTGTGAATACTGGCAATTAGATTGAAATATCCGAAAAACTTCCATTTTGTCAATAAAGTGTCCATTTTAGCCAATTGGTTTGCTATCTGTTTGTCATGTTGATTTCCTGACCCAACATTAAATATACACGTGGAAGTCGTGATAGCGTAGTGGATGCGCGTTCGCTTCAGGTGCGAAAGGTCCGGAGTTCGAGCCCCGCTGGAGCCGTTACGATTGTGCCCTTAGGCATGGCATTTAAATTCCACGTTGCCTCTTCTCTCTCCCTCGTTGCGAAGGATTCCATCAGGAATGAGGTCTCGAGAGTGGTTAATATAAGTTGTAAGAACTTGTTTCGCAATCGAGCTCAAATAAATTTGTATAAACTAAATATACAGAATTCCATTACGATATTTCAAGGGATGAAGATATTTCAGAAAATATATATTTTCAGATATCCGGTACACTACGCAGCAGCTAATGTCCACCACGGCTGCGTGTTTGCATTACTCAATGCCGGCAGTGCTGTCGACATGCAGGATCACGGTGGATGCACGCCGTTACACTTCGCTGCCGCTGTGGCCGCTGATGATGATGCTAAGTATGTATTGAATAAAACTGCAATTTAGGAAAGCTGAAGCATATTTATCACATGCAGTTGGGGAAAAGGAGTTATATGACGGTCATATTGACCATGACTACCGTAATCGTGTATGTATAGGTCGCACTGGAGTATAAGACGCAGTTAAAAAACAAGAGAAATTACAGGGTAAAAACTTATTTGCTATATAAAACGCATCTTTGAAGAAAAGGACCAAATGTCGCGAAAACTAATAATAAACTGAATGTGATTTGTAAGCGTTACTAGTCGTGATAATGACTCTGGTGTATGACCACTAAATCGTTAATATGCCATATTCTCTCTCACGGCTCTGTGTACCCATGTGCTTCGACGTAGGCGGCTAACTTCTTATTTGCTGGGTATGATCATGTGTGTTTTACGTTTATTTATCGTCGCTACCGGTTGCCCATATGAGCGACGCCTCCTGAAGAGATTAGTCATTTTAGATTTTGGAGCATAGTCAATGATACAGACAGAGACCCATTCCAGAGTCTCCTCTGGTTCTTTTACGTGCACGGTGTAAAGCACCGACAGAGACCTAGGTTTAACGTCCCATCTGAAAGACTGTTAATTTTATTAGGGTCAGACGGGGGATCGAACGTGCGGTCTCTGGATTTGCAGTCCAGTGTGTTACTATAGATCCATTTTGGTATATGATCTGGTCATGTATTCATTTATTTATTGGTATAATATCGTGGACTTGTGTCAGTTAGTGAGTTCAAAAGGTTATAGCGACGTAATTTCATCATGTCAACACCTAGTCAAACTTGTCAATCTCAACATATAACAATGATAATTAGCGGCACATACGCCAAACAGCAGTCGGTAATTGGTTGTTTGCAAAACTTGAAAAATGTGAACCATCATTAATTTTCCTTCAATAAGTTGCTTTTGTTGATTTTAATATTTTTTAATAATCTATTTTCTATCTAGATTTTCTATTTTTTATCATAAATTAAATAACATTTTTAACTTTGAATGATTTTCCACACGATATAAATATATAGACTCGAACGAAATCTGGAACAAATATGGCACGTTACAGGACTTAGAGAAAAATAGTATGAAACATTTATTTCCCTTTGTTGTAATACGCCATTTGTCGTTTTTGAGTCTTTGAAACAATGGAATTTAGTTCTAAACTGTAGTATAAGACGCACCAGACTTTTGGATACTATTTTGGATGGGGAAAAGTGCGTCTTATACATACACGATTATGGTAGACAATTTGTGTCACAACTATTTCTGTGCAGAGGTCAAGGTGGCATTTTAAAACTTGGCTTAAATGTTCATGGAGAGTATGTTTTACGTTATGCGCTGCCCCCAGAACTGGTATCTCAAGGGTCAAGGTCACACGCCCGGCATCACAATGCATCAATAGTTTAATCAGACATTTGTTTACGACTGTCACCCTTTTATTGATGAGTGATTCTACGGTCACACCTCTATTGATGAGTGATTCTCTACCATTACATCTCTATTGATGAGTGATTCTCCCATCACACCTCTATTGATGAGTGATTCTCTACCATTACATCTCTATTGCTGAGTGATTCTCTACCATTACATCTCTATTGATGAGTGATTCTCTACCATTACACCTCTATTGATGAGTGATTCTCTACCATTACACCTCTATTGATGAGTGATTCTCTACCATTACACCTCTATTGATGAGTGATTCTCTACCATTACACCTCTATTGATGAGTGATTCTCTACCATTACATCTCTATTGATGAGTGATTCTCTACCATTACACCTCTATTGATGAGTGATTCTCTACCATTACACCTCTATTGATGAGTGATTCTCTACCATTACACCTCTATTGATGAGTGATTCTCTACCATTACATCTCTATTGATGAGTGATTCTCTACCATCACACCTCTATTGGTGAGTGATTCTCCCATCACATCTCTGTTAATGAGAGATTCTCTACCATCACACCTCTATTGATGAGTGATTCTCCCATCACATCTCTGTTAATGAGAGATTCTCTACCATCACACCTCTATTGATGAGTGATTCTCCCATCACATCTCTGTTAATGAGTGATTCTCTACCATTACACCTCTATTGCTGAGTGATTCTCTACCATTACACCTCTATTGATGAGTGATTCTCTACCATTACATCTCTATTGATGAGTGATTCTCTACCATTACACCTCTATTGATGAGTGATTCTCCCATCACATCTCTGTTAATGAGTGATTCTCTACCATTACACCTCTATTGCTGAGTGATTCTCTACCATTACACCTCTATTGATGAGTGATTCTCTACCATTACATCTCTATTGATGAGTGATTCTCTACCAACACATCTATTGATGAGTGATTCTCTACCATTACACCTCTATTGATGAGTGATTCTCTACCATTACACCTCTATTGATGAGTGATTCTCCCATCACATCTCTGTTAATGAGAGATTCTCTACCATCACACCTCTATTGATGAGTGATTCTCCCATCACATCTCTGTTAATGAGAGATTCTCTACCATCACACCTCTATTGATGAGTGATTCTCTACCATTACATCTCTATTGATGAGTGATTCTCTACCATTACACCTCTATTGATGAGTGATTCTCTACCATTACACCTCTATTGATGAGTGATTCTCTACCATTACACCTCTATTGATGAGTGATTCTCTACCATTACACCTCTATTGATGAGTGATTCTCTGCCATTACACCTCTATTGATGAGTGATTCTCTACCATCACATCTCTATTGATGAGTGATTCTCTACCATTACACCTCTATTGATGAGTGATTCTCTCGTCACACCTCTATTGATGAGTGATTCTCTGCCATTACACCTCTATTGATGAGTGATTCTCTACCATCACATCTCTATTGATGAGTGATTCTCTACCATTACACCTCTATTGATGAGTGATTCTCCCATTACATCTCTATTGATGAGAGATTCTCTACCATTACATCTCTATTGATGAGTGATTCTCTACCATTACACCTCTATTGATGAGTGATTCTCTACCATTATATCTCTATTGATGAGTGATTCTCTACCATTATATCTCTATTGATGAGTGATTCTCTACGATTACATCTCTATTGATGAGTGATTCTCTACCATTATATCTCTATTGATGAGTGATTCTCTACCATTACACCTCTATTGATGAGTGATTCTCTACCATTATATCTCTATTGATGAGTGATTCTCTACCATTACATCTCTATTAATGAGAGATTCTCTACCATTACATCTCTATTGATGAGTGATTCTCTACCATCACATCTCTATTGATGAGTGATTCTCTACCATTACACCTCTATTGATGAGTGATTCTCTACCATTACACCTCTATTGATGAGTGATTCTCTACCATTACAGCTCTATTGATGAGTGATTCTCTACCATCACATCTCTATTGATGAGAGATTCTCTACCATTACATCTCTATTGATGAGTGATTCTCTACAATTACATCTCTATTGATGAGTGATTCTCTACCATTACATCTCTATTGATGAGTGATTCTCTACCATTACATCTCTATTAATGAGAGATTCTCTACCATTACACCTCTATTGATGAGTGATTCTCTACCATTACATCTCTATTGATGAGTGATTCTCTACCATCACATCTCTATTGATGAGTGATTCTCTACCATTACATCTCTATTGATGAGTGATTCTCTACCATTACATCTCTATTGATGAGTGATTCTCTACCATCACATCTATATTGATGAGTGAGTCTCTACCATTACATCTCTATTGATGAGAGATTCTCTACCATTACACCTCTATTGATGAGTGATTCTCTACCATTACATCTCTATTGATGAGTGATTCTCTACCATTACACCTATATTGATGAGTGATTCTCTACCATTACACCTCTATTGATGAGTGATTCTCTACCATTACACCTCTATTGATGAGTGATTCTCTACCATTACACCTCTATTGATGAGTGATTCTCTACCATTACACCTCTATTGATGAGTGATTCTCTACCATTACACCTCTATTGATGAGTGATTCTCTACCATTACACCTCTATTGAGTGATTCTCTACCATTACATCTCTATTGATGAGTGATTCTCTACCATTACACCTCTATTGATGAGTGATTCTCTACCATTACACCTCTATTGATGAGTGATTCTCTACCATTACACCTCTATTGATGAGTGATTCTCTACCATTACACCTCTATTGATGAGTGATTCTCTACCATTACACCTCTATTGATGAGTGATTCTCTACCATTACATCTCTATTGATGAGTGATTCTCTACCATCACATCTCTATTGATTCTCTACTATTACACCTCTATTGATGAGAGATTCTCTACCATTACATCTCTATTGATTCTCTACCATTACATCTCTATTGATGAGTGATTCTCTACCATTACACCTCTATTGATGAGAGATTCTCTACCATTACACCTCTATTGATGAGTGATTCTCTACCATTACATCTCTATTGATGAGTGATTCTCTACCATTACATCTCTATTGATGAGTGATTCTCTACCATTACATCTCTATTGATGAGTGATTCTCTACCATTACATCTCTATTGATGAGTGATTCTCTACCATTACACCTCTATTGATGAGTGATTCTCTACCATTACACCTCTATTGATGAGTGATTCTCTACCATTACATCTCTATTGATGAGTGATTCTCTACCATTACACCTCTATTGATGAGTGATTCTCTACCATTACACCTCTATTGATGAGTGATTCTCTACCATTACATCTCTATTGATGAGTGATTCTCTACCATTACATCTCTATTGATGAGTGATTCTCTACCATTACACCTCTATTGATGAGTGATTCTCTACCATTACATCTCTATTGATGAGTGATTCTCTACCATTACACCTCTATTGATGAGTGATTCTCTACCATTACATCTCTATTGATTCTCTACCATTACACCTCTATTGATGAGTGATTCTCTACCATTACACCTCTATTGATGAGTGATTCTCTACCATTACACCTCTATTGATGAGTGATTCTCTACCATTACATCTCTATTGATGAGTGATTCTCTACCATTACATCTCTATTGATGAGTGATTCTCTACCATTACATCTCTATTGATGAGAGATTCTCTACCATTACACCTCTATTGATGAGTGATTCTCTACCATTACATCTCTATTGATGAGTGATTCTCTACCATTACACCTCTATTGATGAGTGATTCTCTACCATTACATCTCTATTGATGAGTGATTCTCTACCATTACATCTCTATTGATGAGTGATTCTCTACCATTACACCTCTATTGATGAGTGATTCTCTACCATTACATCTCTATTGATGAGTGATTCTCTACCATTACATCTCTATTGATGAGTGATTCTCTACCATTACACCTCTATTGATGAGTGATTCTCTACCATTACATCTCTATTGATGAGTGATTCTCTACCATTACATCTCTATTGATGAGTGATTCTCTACCATTACACCTCTATTGATGAGTGATTCTCTACCATTACATCTCTATTGATGAGTGATTCTCTACCATTACATCTCTATTGATGAGTGATTCTCTACCATTACACCTCTATTGATGAGTGATTCTCTACCATTACATCTCTATTGATGAGTGATTCTCTACCATTACATCTCTATTGATGAGTGATTCTCTACCATTACACCTCTATTGATGAGTGATTCTCTACCATTACACCTCTATTGATGAGAGATTCTCTACCATTACACCTCTATTGATGAGTGATTCTCTACCATTACATCTCTATTGATGAGAGATTCTCTACTATTACACCTCTATTGATGAGTGATTCTCTACCATTACATCTCTATTGATGAGTGATTCTCTACCATTACACCTCTGTTAATGAGTGATTCTCTACCATTACACCTCTATTGATGAGTGATTCTCTACCATTACACCTCTATTGATGAGTGATTCTCTACCATTACACCTCTGTTAATGAGTGATTCTCTACCATTACATCTCTATTGATGAGTGATTCTCTACCATTACACCTCTATTGATGAGTGATTCTCTACTATTACATCTCTATTGATGAGTGATTCTCTACCATCACATCTCTATTGATGAGTGATTCTCTACCATTACACCTCTATTGATGAGTGATTCTCTACCATTACACCTCTATTGATGAGTGATTCTCTACCATTACACCTCTATTGATGAGTGATTCTCTACCATTACACCTCTATTGATGAGTGATCTCTACCATTACACCTCTATTGATGAGTGATTCTCTACCATTACACCTCTATTGATGAGTGATTCTCTACCATTACACCTCTATTGATGAGTGATTCTCTACCATTACACCTCTATTGATGAGTGATTCTCTACCATTACACCTCTATTGATGAGTGATTCTCTACCATTACACCTCTATTGATGAGTGATTCTCTACCATTACACCTCTATTGATGAGTGATTCTCTACCATTACACCTCTATTGATGAGTGATTCTCTACCATTACACCTCTATTGATGAGTGATTCTCTACCATTACATCTCTATTGATGAGTGATTCTCTACCATTACACCTCTATTGATGAGTGATTCTCTACCATTACACCTCTATTGATGAGTGATTCTCTACCATTACACCTCTATTGATGAGTGATTCTCTACCATTACACCTCTATTGATGAGTGATTCTCTACCATTACATCTCTATTGATGAGTGATTCTCTACCATTACACCTCTGTTAATGAGTGATTCTCTACTATTACACCTCTATTGATGAGTGATTCTCTACCATTACACCTCTATTGATGAGTGATTCTCTACCATTACACCTCTATTGATGAGTGATTCTCTACCATTACATCTCTATTGATGAGTGATTCTCTACCATCACATCTCTATTGATGAGTGATTCTCTACCATCACATCTCTATTGATGAGTGATTCTCTACCATTACACCTCTATTGATGAGTGATTCTCTACCATCACATCTCTATTGATGAGTGATTCTCTACTATCACACCTCTATTGATGAGTGATTCTCTACCATTACACCTCTATTGATGAGTGATTCTCTACCATTACACCTCTATTGATGAGTGATTCTCTACCATTACATCTCTATTGATGAGTGATTCTCCTGTCACATCTCTATTAATGAGAGATTCTCTACCATTACATCTCTATTGATGAGAGATTCTCTACCATTACATCTCTATTGATGAGTGATTCTCTACCATTACATCTCTATTGATGAGTGATTCTCTACCATTACACCTCTATTGATGAGTGATTCTCTACCATTACACCTCTATTGATGAGAGATTCTCTACCATTACACCTCTATTGATGAGAGATTCTCTACCATTACACCTCTATTGATGAGAGATTCTCTACCATTACACCTCTATGGATGAGTGATTCTCTACCATTACACTTCTATGGATGAGAGATTCTCTACCATTACATCTCTATGGATGAGTGATTCTCTACTATTACACCTCTATTGATGAGTGATTCTCTACCATTACACCTCTATTGATGAGTGATTCTCTACCATTGCATCTCTGTTAATGAGTGATTCTCTACCATTACACCTCTATTGATGAGTGATTCTCTACCATTACACCTCTATTGATGAGTGATTCTCTACCATTACACCTCTATTGATGAGTGATTCTCTACCATTACACCTCTATTGATGAGTGATTCTCTACCATTACACCTCTATTGATGAGTGATTCTCTACCATTACACCTCTATTGATGAGTGATTCTCTACCATCACATCTCTATTGATGAGTGATTCTCTACCATCACACCTCTATTGATGAGTGATTCTCTACCATTACACCTCTATTGGTGAGTGATTCTCCCATCACATCTCTGTTAATGAGAGATTCTCTACCATCACACCTCTATTGATGAGTGATTCTCCCATCACATCTCTGTTAATGAGAGATTCTCTACCATCACACCTCTATTGATGAGTGATTCTCCCATCACATCTCTGTTAATGAGAGATTCTCTACCATCACACCTCTATTGATGAGTGATTCTCTACTATTACACCTCTGTTAATGAGTGATTCTCTACCATTACACCTCTATTGATGAGTGATTCTCTACCATTACACCTCTATTGATGAGTGATTCTCTACCATTACACCTCTATTGATGAGTGATTCTCTACCATTACACCTCTATTGATGAGTGATTCTCTACCATTACACCTCTGTTAATGAGTGATTCACTACCATTACATCTCTATTGATGAGTGATTCTCTACCATTACACCTCTGTTAATGAGTGATTCACTACCATTACACCTCTATTGATGAGTGATTCTCTACCATTACACCTCTATTGATGAGTGATTCTCTACCATTACACCTCTGTTAATGAGTGAATCACTACCATTACACCTCTATTGATGAGTGATTCTCTACCATTACACCTCTATTGATGAGTGATTCTCTACCATTACACCTCTATTGATGAGTGATTCTCTACCATTACATCTCTATTGATGAGAGATTCTCTACCATCACACCTCTATTGATGAGTGATTCTCTACCATCACACCTCTATTGATGAGTGATTCTCCCATCACATCTCTATTGATGAGAGATTCTCTACCATCACACCTCTATTGATGAGTGATTCTCCCATCACATCTCTGTTAATGAGAGATTCTCTACCATCACACCTCTATTGATGAGTGATTCTCCCATCACATCTCTGTTAATGAGTGATTCTCTACCATTACACCTCTATTGATGAGTGATTCTCTACCATTACACCTCTATTGATGAGTGATTCTCTACCATTACACCTCTATTGATGAGTGATTATGTACCATTACATCTCTATTGATGAGTGAGTCTCTACCATTACATCTCTATTGATGAGTGATTCTCTACCATTACATCTCTATTGATGAGAGATTCTCTACCATTACACCTCTATTGATGAGTGATTCTCTACCATTACACCTCTATTGATGAGTGATTCTCTACCATTACACCTATTGATGAGTGATTCTCTACGATACATCTCTATTGATGAGTGATTCTCTACCATTACATCTCTATTGATGAGTGATTCTCTACCATTACACCTCTATTGATGAGTGATTCTCTACCATTACACCTCTATTGATGAGTGATTCTCTACCATTACACCTCTATTGATGAGTGATTCTCTACCATTACACCTCTATTGATGAGTGATTCTCTACCATTACATCTCTATTGATGAGTGATTCTCTACCATTACACCTCTATTGATGAGTGATTCTCTACCATTACACCTCTATTGATGAGTGATTCTCTACCATTACATCTCTATTGATGAGTGATTCTCTACAATTACACCTATTGATGAGTGATTCTCTACCATACATCTCTATTGATGAGTGATTCTCTACTATTACATCTATATTGATGATTGATTCTCTACCATTACACCTCTATTGATGAGTGATTCTCTACCATTACACCTCTATTGATGAGTGATTCTCTACCATTACACCTCTATTGATGAGTGATTCTCTACCATTACATCTCTATTGATGAGTGATTCTCTACCATTACACCTCTATTGATGAGTGATTCTCTACCATTACACCTCTATTGATGAGTGATTCTCTATCATTACACCTCTATTGATGAGTGATTCTCCCATCACATCTCTGTTAATGAGAGATTCTCTACCATCACACCTCTATTGATGAGTGATTCTCCCATCACATCTCTGTTAATGAGAGATTCTCTACTATTCCAGGGTGCTAGAGTTGCTACTGAAGCACGAGGCACGCCCGGGTATATCTGACAATCAGGGCTACAATGCTATCCACTATGCAGCTTTAAAGGGACACAGATTAGCACTGGAAATGGTATGCACATACTTCTTTACACCATTAATAATTAACTGCTAGATTCTGCTACAGGTTCGAGCCCCGCTCAGGCCGTGTCTCATTTATATGAAAACGTTGGAAGTTTCTTACGGAGGTTTGTGCACCCAAGTACATGTTAACCACTGGAGCCTGCCCAGGAAATGTGTTGTTAGGTAAACTGCCCGCCGGCGATATAGCCCAAAATGGTGCTGATGCAGGCGTAAAATCCGAAATATAACATAACATATAACATAATATTCTGCTACAAATTTTGTCAAACAAGAAACAAAGAAACAGTTCATGTAAATCAGATACATGTAAGGTTTATTTTTCGACATATTCAGATATGAGTTGTATCTCTTGTTCCGATAGTTCCGTGTTTATTTTTCAGCTGTTGGACGTCTCGGCGATTAATCTGGTGAAAGGTGACGCACCTCACTCGCCTGCTCATCTTAGTGTAAGTAACCGCCGGTTAACACCTGAATTAGCGACATATCTGTATTAGTGGCTGTTAGGAACCTGTATTAGCGGCTGTTAGGAACCTGTATTAGCGGCTGTTAGGAACCTGTATTAGCTGCTGTTAGGAACCTGTATTAGTGGCTGTTAGGAACCTGTATTAGTGGCTGTTAAGAACCTGTATTAGTGGTTGTTAGGAACCTGTATTAGCGGCTGTTAGGAACCTGTATTAGTGGCTGTTAGGAACCTGTATTAGTGGCTGTTGGGACCTGTATTAGCGGCTGTTAGGAACCTGTATTAGTGGCTGTTAGGAACCTGTATTAGTGGTTGTTAGGAACCTGTATTAGTGGCTGTTAGGAACCTGTATTAGCTGCTGTTAGGAACCTGTATTAGTGGCTGTTAGGAACCTGTATTAGTGGTTGTTAGGAACCTGTATTAGCAGCTGTTAGGAACCTGTATTAGCGGCTGTTAGGAACCTGTATTAGTGGCTGTTAGGAACCTGTATTAGCGGCTGTTAGGGACCTGTATTAGCGGCTGTTAGGAACCTGTATTAGTGGTTGTTAGGAACCTGTATTAGTGGTTGTTAGAAACCTGTATTAGCGGTTGTTAGAAACCTGTATTAGTGGCTGTTAGGAACCTGTATTAGTGGCTGTTAGGAACCTGTATTAGTGGCTGTTAGGAACCTGTATTAGTGGCTGTTAGGAACCTGTATTAGTGGCTGTTAGGAACCTGTATTAGTGGTTGTTAGGAACCTGTATTAGTGGCTGTTAGGAACCTGTATTAGTGGCTGTTAGGGACCTGTATTAGTGGTTGTTAGGAACCTGTATTAGTGGCTGTTAGGGACCTGTATTAGCGGCTGTTAGGAACATGTATTAGCGGCTGTTAGGAACCTGTATTAGTGGTTGTTAGGAACCTGTATTAGTGGTTGTTAGAAACCTGTATTAGCGGTTGTTAGAAACTGTATTAGCATCTGTTTAGTGCCTGTATTAGTGAATGTTTTGCACCTGTATTAGCATCTATTTAGTACCTGTATAGCGACTGTTTAGTACCTGTATTAGCGCCTGTTTTAGTGACTGTATTTGGTTTGCACCTGTATAGCGACTGTTTGCACTGTCAGCGTGGATGACCGGTATATCCTACATTCACTGTTGAAAGTGTGTAGACCACAAACACATTGTTTATTGATCGAATGTATTCGGAAGAATTTTATAGTAGCAATGCATTTATACGTGAACAATGCATTTTTTGGTATTTTTGTGATGTAATGTCGCTTTACGCACTTTGTATTTATGTAATGTCTGACATAGGTAAAATATATGTCATATTCATTATAAACCATTGTATACTTAAGCACTTTGTATTTATGTAATGTCTGACATAGTGAGAATGGCAGAGTTAAAATATATACTGAGTCAAAAAAGAAACGATACCTGGTGTTTATGTGTCTATGATTTCAACATTTATTAAGAAAATTCTTTGAAAATTCATAAGATGATAGTCCAACATGTTTGAAAGAGGAGCACATAAAGCATAATGAGCCTCTGACACTGTCTGCTGCGTGATGACGTAATTCGTCAGACAGGGGTCTAATGGAGTTTTCACACAGACGTCAATACCGAGTATGGGCACCATTTGCGTCTCTCACTGCAATGCACCGCCGTCGCATCGAACGGAAGAGTGTCTGAATCTCTTGCTGGTCAATATTTGTCCACTCCTGACGCAAAACATCCCTCAGTTGGTTTAACGTTACCGGCTGACGTCGTCTGACGCGGCGGTCTAACGTATCCCACAAATGTTCTATGGGTGACAAGTCTGGTGACAAAGCAGGCCACGGCAGGGTTTCAATATTGTTCTGCTCCAATAATGTGGTGGAAATCCGAGCAGTATGACACCTGGCGTTGTCCTGTTGGAACAGTGTGACGTTTCTGTTGTCGTTAAAGAACGGCACAACAACTGGCGCAAGGATCTCATCACAGTACCGCTGGGCGTTTAGGTTCCCGTCCACCACTAACAGTTCAGTGCGACTGCCGAAGGTGATACCGCCCCATGCCATAACGCTTCCGCCCCCGAACAGATCGACCTGACGTACACATGCGTCGGCGTAACGTTCACCGCGTCTGCGATATACCCGCTCTCTGCCATCCGCTCGACACAAACAGAACCGCGATTCATCGCTAAACATCACCGAATTCCACTGTAACCGAGTCCAGCGAGCACGTTCCGTCGTCCATTCCCGCTGTACGTCACGGTGACGTCGTGTCAGGATGGGTCCAACGTATGACCGATAGGCACGAATGCCACGTTCACCGAGCCGGTTCCTGACTATTTGTGCACTGATGCGATTGTTGGTCATCCCAGGAGTAACGGCAGCTGTGTGCGTAGCAGGTAGGAACCGGTCACGTAAATGTGACGTCCGAATGTGACGGTCCTGTTCACGCGTCGTCACACGTGGTCGACCAGATCTTGGACGGTCATCCACCGATCCATGTGTTCGATAACGTCGAAGTAGACGTGTTATCGTGATCCGCGTAACCCCTGAGTCGATTTGCGACGTCATGCTGACGTAAACCGCCGTCAATCATGCCAATGGCACGCATTCTCTGATTGCGGTTTAGCCTAGGCATTTTGTTAGAGGTAACAATGGGTATGTAAGGTGTTTTTCCTCGATGATAATGCAATACCAGTACAATAAACCGGTTTTCCGATTTGTACATGTGTAGGAAGTTGTCTTTGTTGAGGAGCACGTGCAAATCGGAAATTCGGCGTTCCAGGATTATCGGGTGTTTATTTACCTGTGTTTATGGTTGGCTGACGTTGCAATAAGATACCCGGTACTGATACGTAATAATATATTAAACCTTTCTATGGTTTTATCCGTTTTACGTCATTTTTAGTTTGGTATCGTTTCTTTTTTGACTCGGTATATGTCATATTCATTTTAAACCATTGTGTACTTAAGCACTTTGTATTTATGTAATGTCTGTCATAGTTAGTCCGCCTCCGTGGTCGAGTGGTTAAGGTCGCTGACTTGTATACCACTGTAACCTATCATCACTGATGGTCACGGGTTCGAGCCCCGCTCAGGCAGTGTCTCATTTATATGAAAAAGTTGGCAGTTTCTTACGGAGGTTGGTGCACCCAAGTACTGGTTAACCGCTGGAGCCTGCCCAGGAAAGGTGTTGTTAAGTAAACTGCCCGCCGGCGATATAGCCCAAAATGGTGCTGATGCAGGCGTAAAACCCGAAATATAACATAACTGTCATAGTTAAAATATATGTCGTATTCATTATAAACCATTGTGTATTTAAGCACTTTGTATTTATGTAATGTCTGACATAGTTAAAATATATGTCGTATTCATTATAAACCATTGTGTACTTAAGCACTTTGTATTTATGTAATGTCTGACATAGTTAAAATATATGTCATATTCATTATAAACCATTGTGTACTTAAGCACTTTGTATTTATGTAATGTCTGACATAGTTAAAATATATGTCATATTCATTATAAACCATTGTGTACTTAAGCACTTTGTATTTATGTAATGTCTGACATAGTTAAAATATATGTCATATTCATTATAAACCATTGTGTACTTAAGCACTTTGTATTTATGTAATGTCTGACATAGTTAAAATATATGTCATATTCATTATAAACCATTGTGTACTTAAGCACTTTGTATTTATGTAATGTCTGACATAGTTAAAATATATGTCATATTCATTATAAACCATTGTGTACTTAAGCACTTTGTATTTATGTAATGTCTGACATAGTTAAAATATATGTCATATTCATTATAAACCATTGTGTACTTAAGCACTTTGTATTTATGTAATGTCTGACATAGTTAAAATATATGTCATATTCATTATAAACCATTGTGTACTTAAGCACTTTGTATTTATGTAATGTCTGACATAACATAGTTAAAATATGTGTCGTATTCATTATAAACCATTGTATACTTAAGTACTTTGTATTTATGTAATGTCTGACATAGTTAAAATATATGTCATATTCATTATAAACCATTGTATACTTAAGCACTTTGTATTTATGTAATGTCTGACATAACATAGTTAAAATATGTGTCGTATTCATTATAAACCATTGTATACTTAAGTACTTTGTATTTATGTAATGTCTGACATAGTTAAAATATATGTCGTATTCATTATAAACCATTGTTTACTTAAGCACTTTATATTTATGTAATGTCTGACATAGTTAAAATATGTGTCGTATTCATTATAAACCATTGTATGTTACAGGCATCACGAGGTCACAATGATGCACTCCATGTATTGTTGACGTGTATCATGAATCTTGATATCAGAGATGTAAACGGTAAGCATCAAATATTCCCAAATAAACAAATCTTGATATCAGAGATGTAAACGGTAACCATCAAATATTCCCAAATAAACAAATCTTGATATCAGAGATGTAAACGGTAACCATCAAATATTCCCAAATAAACAAATCTTGATATCAGAGATGTAAACAGTAACCATCAAATATTCACAAATAAACAAATCTTGATATCAGAGATGTAAACGGTAACCATCAAATATTCACAAATAAACAAATCTTGATATCAGAGATGTAAACAGTAGGCATCAAATATTCACAAATAAACCAATCTTGATATCAGAGATGTAAACGGTAACCATCAAATATTCACAAATAAACAACTCTTGATATCAGAGATATAAACGGTAACCATCAAATATTCACAAATAAACCAATCTTGATATCAGAGATGTAAACGGTAACATCAAATATTCACAAATAAACAAATCAACTGTAGACATTCAAACCAGTCTTTCCGAAATAAGTTACACCTGTATAGATTCTGTATTCTCTACTACAGGGTGGATCATGTTAGACTTGTATATATTCTGTATTCTCTACTACACCCTGTATACTACTAGACCTGTGTAGATTCTGTATTCTCTACTACAGGGTAGATCATGTTAGACCTGTATATATTCTGTATTCTCTACTACAGGGTGGACCATGTTAGACTTGTATATATTCTGTATTTTCTACTACAGTGTGGATCATGTTAGACCTGTATAGATTCTGTATTCTCTACTACAGGGTGGACCATGTTAGACCTGTATATATTATATATTCTCTACTACAGGGTGGATCATGTTAGACCTGTATAGATTCTGTATTCTCTACTACAGGGTGGATCATGTTAGACCTGTATATATTCTGTATTCTCTACTACAGGGTGGGTCATGTTAGACCTGTATATATTCTGTATTTTCTACTACAGGGTGGGTCATGTTAGACCTGTATAGATTATGTATTTTCTACTACAGGGTGGGTCATGTTAGACCTGTATATATTCTGTATTCTCTACTACAGGTTGGACCATGGTAGACTTGTATATATTCTGTATTCTCTACTACAGGTTGGACCATGTTAGACCTGTATATATTATGTATTCTCTACTACAGGGTGGGTCATGTTAGACCTGTATATATTCTGTATTCTCTACTACAGGGTGGACCATGTTAGACCTGTATAGATTATGTATTCTCTACTACAGGGTGGACCATGTTAGACCTGTATAGATTATGTATTCTCTACTACAGGGTAGATCATGTTAGACCTGTATATATTCTGTATTCTCTACTACAGGGTGGATCATGTTAGACTTGTATATATTCTGTATTCTCTACTACACCCTGTATACTACTAGACCTGTGTATATTCTGTATTCTCTACTACAGGGTGGATCATGTTAGACTTGTATATATTCTGTATTCTCTACTACACCCTGTATACTACTAGACCTGTATATATTCTGTATTCTCTACTACAGGGTGGGTCATGTTAGACTTGTATATATTCTGTATTCTCTACTACAGGTGGGTCATGTTAGACTTGTATATATTCTGTATTCTCTACTACAGGGTGGTTCATGTTAGACTTGTATATATTCTGTATTCTCTACTACAGGGTGGGTCATGTTAGACTTGTATATATTCTGTATTCTCTACTACAGGGTGGGTCATGTTAGACTTGTATATATTCTGTATTCTCTACTACAGGGTGGGTCATGTTAGACCTGTATAGATTATGTATTTTCTACTAAAGGGTGTGTCATGTTAGACCTGTATATATTCTGTATTCTCTACTACAGGTTGGACCATGTTAGACTTGTATATATTCTGTATTCTCTACTACAGGGTGGGTCATGTTAGACCTGTATATATTCTGTATTCTCTACTACAGGGTGGATCATGTTAGACCTGTATATATTCTGTATTTTCTACTACAGGGTAGATCATGTTAGACCTGTATATATTCTGTATTTTTTACTACAGGTCGGACCATGTTAGACCTAGCATGTTTTAACGGTCACACAGAATGCGTAGAAACTTTATTACTCCAAGGTGCCACAATAATCGTACACGATAACATTTCACGGAGAACACCGCTTCATGCAGCAGGTTTGTATTTTACATACATCGCTTCATGCAGCAGAATGTATTTCACGGACATCGCTTCATGCAGCAGGTTTGTATTTCACATACATCGCTTCATGCAGCAGGTTTGTATTTCAGACAACATTGCTTCATGCAGCAGGTTTGTATTTCATGGACAACATCGCTTCATGCAGCAGGTTTGTATTTCACAGACAACATCGCTTCATGCAGCAGGTTTGTATTTCACAGACAACATTGCTTCATGCAGCAGGTTTGTATTTCACAGACAACATCGCTTCGTGCAGCAGGTTTGTATTTCACGGACAACATTGCTTCATGCAGCAGGTTTGTATTTCATGGACAACATCGCTTCATGCAGCAGGTTTGTATTTCATGGACAACACCGCTTCATGCAGCAGGTTTGTATTTCACAGACAACATTGCTTCATGCAGCAGGTTTGTATTTCATGGACAACACCACTTCATGCAGCAGGTTTGTATTTCATGGACAACACCGCTTCATGCAGCAGGTTTGTATTTCATGGACAACACCGCTGCTGCATGCAGCAGGTTTGTATTTCATGGACAACATTGCTTCATGCAGCAGGTTTGTATTTCACGGACAACATTGCTTCATGCAGCAGGTTTGTATTTCATGGACAACACCGCTTCATGCAGCAGGTTTGTATTTCACGGACAACATTGCTTCATGCAGCAGGTTTGTATTTCATGGACAACATTGCTTCATGCAGCAGGTTTGTATTTCATGGACAACACCGCTTCATGCAGCAGGTTTGTATTTCATGGACAACACCGCTTCATGCAGCAGGTTTGTATTTCATGGACAACATCGCTTCATGCAGCAGGTTTGTATTTTACGGACAACATCGCTTCATGCAGCAGGTTTGTATTTAGAAAATCAGTCAATAGTTCAAAATTACATATATAGCTTGTGTTGAATAACCTGTGAATAACGTACGACTATCTATGTATTTCTATTTAACCATATTTATGTCGTACACATAAAGATACAATACTTAGCATGAAAATACAAATGGTTTGGGCCACAAGTTTTAACAACATTAGACAACAGCCCGCACCAGAGACAACGGCGAATAGCGACCATCATTACAAATATTCAATGACCACTGTTTGTCACCTGCCGTTGTGAATGCATATTTAACCTCGCCTCTTATAAGCAACCACCTCAACAAATTCCAGTGTTTGCCATTCACTTATGGATTGAAGCGGTGATGGATGTATGAAATACATTGGGGTCTATCAAAGTATTGGAGGAGTCAGAAAGCTATGGGTTTGATGTTCACGGGTCTATGAACTATATTGGGTCTATCAAAGTGGGTGTGGTCCAAAAGACTCCAACGATACTTTGATGGACCCCAATATAGTTCATACACCCATGAACATCGAAATCATCGCTTCATTCCTTATATCTTTTTATCAGTATTTAGACTGCATTTAGTTGCAGAGATGGCCCCAATACACCAACCCGATACATCAACAAAATACACCACCATGCTACATCAACCCAATACATCAACAAAATACACCACCACGCTACATCAACCCAATACATCAACAAAATACACCAACCCGATACATCAACAAAATACACCACCACGCTACATCAACCCAATACATCAACAAAATACACCAACCCGATACATCAACAAAATACACCACCCCAATACATCAACAAAATACACCACCCCAATACATCAACAAAATACACCACCCCAATACATCAACAAAATACACCAACCCGATACATCAACAAAATACACCACCCCAATACATCAACAAAATACACCACCCCAATACATCAACAAAATACACCACCCCGATACATCAACAAAATACATCAACAAAATATATTTAACCTGTACATTTATCGTATATTTAACCTGTACATTTATCGTATATTTAACCTGTACATTTATCGTATATTTAACCTGTACATTTATTATATATATAAACTGTACATTTATCGTATATTTCAACTCTAGTTTTATCGTATATAGTATCAGATTTACATTGTAAATTTCAGCTATAAACGGTCATACAGAATGTTTACGGTTACTCATGGAGACGGCTGATGATAATAACATAGTTGATGTCAATGATGCCAGAGATAGGTAAAAACATTCATAGAGGGTCAGCGTTTCTTATTTTTACTAATGAATAAGATAACATTGTGTGTGTTTTGCGTTTATTTATCGTCTCTACCGGTTGCCCATATGAGTGACACCTCCTGAAGATATTAGTCATTTTAGATTTTTGGAGGATAGTGCAGGATACAGGCAGAGACCCATTCCAGAGTCTCCTCTGGTTCTTTTACGTGCACGGTGTAAATCACCGACACGAGACTTCTGTTTAATGTTCCATCTGAAAGACTGTTAATTTTATTGGGGTCAGACGGGGGATCGAACCTGTGAACCCTGGATTACCAGTCCAGCGTGTTGCCACTGGACTACAGATCCGTCTGCAGATAACATTGCGTTCTATATTGCAAGTAAATATGCATCAATGTTCACATATCTGCCACATGTTTAATGAATAGTCGAGCACCATGACCACTTTCTTTTATCTCCCAATTCAGTCCGCCTCCGTGGTCAAGTGGTTAAGGTCGCTGACTTGTATACCACTGTAACCTATCATCACTGATGGTCACGGGTTCGAGCCCCGCTCAGGCCGTGTCTCATTTATATGAAAAAGTTGGCAGTTTCTTACGGAGGTTGGTGTACCCAAGTACTGGTTAACCGCTAGAGCCTGCTCAGGAAAGGTGTTGTTAGGTAAACTGCCCGCCGGCGATATAGCCCAACATGGTGCTGATGCAGGCGTAAAACCCGAATCATAACATAATCATAACATATTATATCAGATTGACCACTTTCTTTTATCTCCCAATTCGTAATATGAATAGGCAAAGCCTCGAAGCGAGCTCAATCATAGATCCATAGCATCGCTCAATCATAGATCCATAGCATCGCTCAATCATAGATCCATAGCATCGCTCAATCATAGATCCATAGCATCGCTCAATCATAGATCCATAGCATCGCTCAATCATAGATCCATAGCATCGCTCAATCATAGATCCATAGCATCGCTCAATCATAGATCCATAGCATCGCTCAATCATAGATCCATAGCATCGCTCAATCATAGATCCATAGCATCGCTCAATCATAGATCCATAGCATCGCTCAATCATAGATCCATAGCATCGCTCAATCATAGATCCATAGCATCGCTCAATCATAGATCCATAGCATCGCTCAATCATAGATCCATAGCATCGCTCAATCATAGATCCATAGCATCGCTCAATCATAGATCCATAGCATCGCTCAATCCTAGATCCATAGCATTGTTCAATCCTAGATCCATAGCATCGCTCAATCATAGATCCATAGCATCGCTCAATCATAGATCCATAGCATCGCTCAATCCTAGATCCATAGCATCGCTCAATCCTAGATCCATAGCATCGCTCAATCCTAGATCCATAGCATCGCTCAATCATAGATCCATAGCATCGCTCAATCATAGATCCATAGCATCGCTCAATCATAGATCCATAGCATCGCTCAATCATAGATCCATAGCATCGCTCAATCATAGATCCATAGCATCGCTCAATCATAGATCCATAGCATCGCTCAATCATAGATCCATAGCATCGCTCAATCATAGATCCATAGCATCGCTCAATCATAGATCCATAGCATCGCTCAATCATAGATCCATAGCATCGCTCAATCATAGATCCATAGCATCGCTCAATCATAGATCCATAGCATCGCTCAATCATAGATCCATAGCATCGCTCAATCATAGATCCATAGCATCGCTCAATCCGAGTGATTGAATCCACAGCCGGGGCTAATACAACTATTTTCTCCTGTATAAACATGTATGTAAAAAGATATGTGTTTCAATTTGATACTGCTGCTGTTACTATTTCACCTGTGTAATACAGCAACAATTATGAACAGACAGATCTGTAGTCCAGTGGTAACACGCTGGACTGGTAATCCAGGGATCACAGGTTCGATCCCCCGTCTGACCCTAATAAAATTAACAATCTTTCAGATGGGACGTTACACCGAGGTCTCGTGTCGGTGCATTACATCGTGCACGTAAAAGAACCAGAGGAAACAAAGTGTAACTTAGTTTAAGCTTAAAACGTATCTTTCATTATTCTTTGCCTAATATATTACAATACGATTCCGGCATATTGCAATAAATTGCAATACGTTTTTTGCGGTATTGTTACAGTCCTAACCATTACACTAAATATCCCAATGCATCCAACAACAGGTAAATTTATATATATTTGCAGGTGCGCGCACGTTCTTTCCAACAGAATATTTAGACTAATTTCAGCGGCCATTTTTTCTCTCGATATGAAAATTGAATCAGAGTTTAGATTAATCATTCAGTTGGCATGTATTATATATGCCGAAAAATGTTTGTACCGTAATATTGATTTTGTTGATTTTATTCCACTATGAAATAGTGTCAGTAAATGTTAATCTAGCACATAAGAACACTTTCGGATCTACATGTAGATATCGCCACATTAGCTGTTTCCGGAAAATCAAATTCCGGTACCACTAGTCCTTCCCACAATGCATATTTCCGGTACAAAATGTTTTATTTAGATTGTCTGATAGATAATGGCACTCTTTTCCCAACCTCCGTTACTGTAAAGCCGCTATGCGAGCAGGCCCACCGTTACCGTAAAGCCGCTATGCGAGCAGGCCCACCGTTACCGTAAAGCCACTATGCGAGCAGGCCCAAACTTAAAGCTTGCTATTAGATTAGAACTTTTCCTGCTTTTGCAGAACTCCACTGATGCTAGCCATTGAGAATGGTCATGTGGACACAGTGTTATACCTGATAGCAAACAGTGCTATAGTGAATGCCCGTGATATACAGGGCCGTACAGCACTTCATAGAGGGGTAAGTTGGTTATTTATGCGAGGTGCACAGAGGGGTATGTTGGTCATTTATACTATAGGTATGTAGGACTAATGTATATATCGTTGTTTCTCTAGTACAGTTATTGGATATACTACCTGTATATATCATTGTTCCTCTAGTACAGTTATTGGATATACTACCTGTATATATCATTGTTTCTCTAGTACAGTTATTGGATATACTACCTGTATATATCATTGTTCCTCTAGTACAGTTATTGGATATCATTGTTCCTCTAGTACAGTTATTGGAGATACTACCTGTATATATCATTGTTCCTCTAGTACAGTTATTGGAGATACTACCTGTATATATCATTGTTCCTCTAGTACAGTTATTGGATATACTACCTGTATATATCATTGTTCCTCTAGTACAGTTATTGGATATACTACCTGTATATATCGTTGTTTCTCTAGTACAGTTATTGGATATACTACCTGTATATATCAGTGTTTCTCTAGTACAGTTATTGGATATACTACCTGTATATATCATTGTTCCTCTAGTACAGTTATTGGATATACTACATGTGTATATCATTGTTCCTCTAGTACAGTTATTGGATATACTACCTGTATATATCATTGTTCCTCTAGTACAGTTATTGGATATACTACCTGTATATATCATTGTTCCTCTAGTACAGGTATTGGATATACTACCTGTATATATCATTGTTCCTCTAGTACAGTTATTGGATATACTACATGTGTATATCATTGTTCCTCTAGTACAGTTATTGGATATACTACCTGTATATATCATTGTTCCTCTAGTACAGTTATTGGATATACTACCTGTATATATCATTGTTCCTCTAGTACAGGTATTGGATATACTACCTGTATATATCATTGTTCCTCTAGTACAGTTATTGGATATACTACATGTGTATATCATTGTTCCTCTAGTACAGTTATTGGATATACTACCTGTATATATCATTGTTCCTCTAGTACAGTTATTGGATATACTACCTGTATATATCATTGTTTTGTGTTTTGGTTTTGTTTTTTGTTTCTCTAGTACAGTTATTGGATATACTACATGTATATATCATTGTTCCTCTAGTACAGGTATTGGATATACTACCTGTATATATCATTGTTCCTCTAGTACAGTTATTGGATATACTACCTGTATATATCATTGTTCCTCTAGTACAGTTATTGGATATACTACCTGTATATATCATTGTTCCTCTAGTACAGTTATTGGATATACTACATGTGTATATCATTGTTCCTCTAGTACAGGTATTGGATATACTACCTGTATATATCATTGTTCCTCTAGTACAGTTATTGGATATACTACCTGTATATATCATTGTTTCTCTAGTACAGTTATTGGATATACTACCTGTATATATCATTGTTCCTCTAGTACAGTTATTGGATATACTACCTGTATATATCATTGTTCCTCTAGTACAGTTATTGGAGATACTACCTGTATATATCATTGTTCCTCTAGTACAGTTATTGGATATACTACCTGTATATATCATTGTTCCTCTAGTACAGTTATTGGATATACTACATGTATATATCATTGTTCCTCTAGTACAGTTATTGGATATACTACCTGTATATATCATTGTTTCTCTAGTACAGTTATTGGATATACTACATGTATATATCATTGTTCCTCTAGTACAGTTATTGGATATACTACCTGTATATATCATTGTTCCTCTAGTACAGTTATTGGATATACTACCTGTATATATCATTGTTTCTCTAGTACAGTTATTGCATATACTACCTGTATATATCATTGTTTCTCTAGTACAGTTATTGGATATACTACCTGTATATATCATTGTTCCTCTAGTACAGTTATTGGAGATACTACCTGTATATATCATTGTTCCTCTAGTACAGTTATTGGATATACTACCTGTATATATCATTGTTCCTCTAGTACAGTTGTTGGATATACTACTTGTATATTGTATATATCAGTGTTTCTCTAGTACAGTTATTGGATATACTACCTGTATATATCATTGTTCCTCTAGTACAGTTATTGGATATACTACCTGTATATATCATTGTTCCTCTAGTACAGTTATTGGATATACTACCTGTATATATCATTGTTCCTCTAG
Organism: Archivesica marissinica; assembly: GCA_014843695.1. Lineage (NCBI taxonomy): Eukaryota > Metazoa > Mollusca > Bivalvia > Venerida > Vesicomyidae > Archivesica > Archivesica marissinica. The sequence goes on from CM026394.1 coordinate 45,846,835, forward strand.
TACAGTTAGTGGATATACTACCTGTATATATCATTGTTTCTCTAGTACAGTTATTGGATATACTAACAATATTATTATTAGAATGCAACAATAGTCCAATCAGTATACAGTTTTTAAAAATATTATGCAGATATTCTATTTTTGTCTTCAGGCAGCCAATGGTCATGAGGAATGTGTCGATGCCTTGTTGCATAACGGTGCCGATATATCAATGCAAGACCACAAGGGTCGTACCGCTCTACACCTCTCGGCCATGTGTGGCCATGTTGGACTTCTAGGATCCATGTTGTTGGTATGTGCTGTCAAACTTGTATGAAGAGACGACTCAAAGGAGACCGCAAAAGTATCTCTTAATAAATCGGTCTCTTAAAACAACAACATGGTGTACCATGGCTTCTAAAATCGCCGGTCTCTCGGCCCAGGACCGATTTTAAACTGTACCGATTTTAAACTGTACCGATTGTAGCAACCAAAAAGTCGTAAAAAAATCGGTCCAGAAATTTGTTGGAAAAGCCAAGAAATCGGTCAAATTCATTGTTCTAATAAGCTTAAATTGGTAAATATAATCTCTCGATAAGGTGTATACATTTATTCACACCTGTTTCTGGTCTAAGATTGATATGCGACCGGCTTGACTGATCCATGATGATTGGCCCTATTGTCCGACAATCCCAAAGCCATGCTTCCCCGCGGCACTAAATTCTCAATCCGTGATCTGTAAAGGGAAGTAATCGCTACGTAATTAATATTAAATTAGAACAGGTGCGTCTCTAAAAATAGAATCTCAATTCCTCTCAAACCCTCACTGTTTTGTTTCTAGAAAGTTGATTTTCAACACAGTGTGCACTTACTTGATGAGTTGATAGGTCATAGGCAGCCGATTGCATTGATACACACATGCAACTCTGACATATATACATGTACGCAGTCATGTGACTGATTGTTCGACAGTATATGTTTACATCATATATTATTAAGAACTCCCTAACCTTTTACATCATATATTACTAAGAACTCTCCAACCTCTTACATCATATATTACTAAGAACTCACCAACCTTTTACATCATATATTACTAAGAACTCCCCAATCACTTACATCATATATTATTAAGAACTCCCCAACATTTTACATCATATATTACTAAGAACTCCCCAACCTTTTACATTGTATATTACTAAGAACTCTCCAACCTCTTACATCATATATTACTAAGAACTCGCCAACCTTTTACATCATATATTACTAAGAACTCCCCAATCACTTACATCATATATTATTAAGAACTCCCCAACATTTTACATCATATATTACTAAGAACTCCCCAACCTTTTACATTGTATATTACTAAGAACTCTCCAACCCTTTACATCATATATTACTAAGAACTCCCCAACATTTTACATCATATATTACTAAGAACTCTCCAACCTCTTACATCATATATTACTAAGAATTCCCCAACCTTTTACATTGTATATTATTAAGAACTCCCCAACCTTTTACATCATATATTACTAAGAACTCTCCAACCTCTTACATCATATATTACTAAGAACTCCCCAACCTTTTACAGCATATATTACTAAGAACTCCCCAACCACTTACATCATATATTACTAAGAACTCCCCAACCCCTAACATCATATATTACTAAGAACTCCCCAACCTCTTACATTATATATTATTAAGAACTCCCCAACCCCTAACATCATATATTACTAAGAACTCCCCAACCCGTTACAGCATATATTACTAAGAACTCCCCAACATTTTACAGCATATATTAAGACCTCCCCAACATTTTACATCAGATATTACTAAGAACGCTCCAACCTCTTACATCATATATTACTAAGAACTCTCCAACCTCTTACATCATATATTACTAAGAACTCCCCAACCTTTTACCGCATATATTACTAAGAACTCGCCAACCACGTGCATCATATATTACTAAGAACTCCCCAACCACTTACAGCATATATTACTAAGAACTCCCCAACCTCTTACATCATATATTACTAAGAACTATCCAACCTCTTATATCATATATTACTAAGAACTCTCCAACCTTTTACCGCATATATTACTAAGAACTCCCCAACCACGTGCATCATATATTACTAAGAACTCCCCAACCTTTTACCGCATATATTACTAAGAACTCCCCAACCACTTACAGCATATATTACTAAGAACTCCCCAACATTTTACATCATATATTACTAAGAACTCCCCAACCACGTGCATCATATATTATTAAGAACTCCCCAACCTTTTACCGCATATATTACTAAGAACTCCCCAACCACTTACAGCATATATTACTAAGAACTCCCCAACCTCTTACATCATATATTACTAAGAACTCCCCAAGCACTTACATCATATATTACTAAGAACTCCCCAACCCCTAACATCATATATTACTAAGATCTCTCCAACCTTTTACAGCATATATTACTAAGAATTCCCCAACCCCTAACATCATATATTACTAAGAACTCCCCAACCACTTACAGCATATATTACTAAGAACTCCCCAACATTTTACAGCATATATTACTAAGAACTCCCCAACCTCTTACAGCATATATTACTAAGAACTCCCCAAGCACTTACATCATATATTACTAAGAACTCCCCAACCCCTAACATCATATATTACTAAGAACTCCCCAACCACTTACATCATATATTACTAAGAACTCCCCAACTATTTACATCATATATTACTAAGAACTCCCCAACCACTTACATCATATATTACTAAGAACTCCCCAACCCCTAACATCATATATTACTAAGAACTCCCCAACCCCTAACATCATATATTACTAAGAACTCCCCAACCACTTACATCATATATTACTAAGAACTCCCCAACTATTTACATCATATATTACTAAGAACTCCCCAACTATTTACATCATATATTACTAAGAACTCCCCAACCCCTAACATCATATATTACTAAGAACTCCCCAACCACTTACATCATATATTACTAAGAACTCCCCAACCCCTAACATCATATATTACTAAGAACTCCCCACCGACTTACATCATATATTACTAAGAACTCTCCAACCTCTTACAGCATATATTACTAAGAACTCTCCAACCTCTTACACCATATATTACTAAGAACTCTCCAACCACTTACAGCATATATTACTAAGAACTCTCCAACCTCTTACAGCATATATTACTAAGAACTCTCCAACTATTTATGGCCTGCAACAACATGCATGAAGAGTAGCCTAAAATATGACCTAAACAAACGTTTTTATGAGAAGTAAAAGTTTAATATAAAAGACAAAAATGAGGCATGTCACTGTATATACTAGTAGTATAACTCCAATATTCTCTTCCTGTATGTTTGGCAGAGAATGTATGATCTAGCATTTGTGTTTCAGATGGGACCTTTAGAAAGACATCATGACCGGCAGGGATACACGCCTCTTCACTTTGCCTGCTATAACGGTATGTATCCACATAATGACATCAGATATAGTGTGTGAATGATGTCCGCATTGCATGTGTCATGGCATTGCATGTGTCATGGCATTACGTGTGTCACGGCATTGCATGTGTCACAGCATTGCATGTGTCACGGCATTGCATGTGTCATGGCATTGCATGTGTCACAGCTCACGGCATTGCATGTGTCACAGCTCACGGCATTGCATGTGTCACGGCTCACGGCATTGCATGTGTCACGGCTCACGGCATTGCATGTGTCACAGCTCACAGCATTTCATGTGTCACAGCTCACGGCATTGCATGTGTCACAGCTCACGGCATTGCATGTGTCACAGCTCACGGCATTGCATGTGTCAAGGCTCACGGCATTGCATGTGTCACGGCTCACGCCATTGCATGTGTCACAGCTCATGGCATTGCATGTGTCACGGCTCACGGCATTGCATGTGTCACAGCTCACGGCATTGCATGTGTCACGGCATTGTATGTGTCACGGCTCACGGCATTGCATGTGTCACAGCTCACGACATTGCATGTGTCACAGCTCACGGTATTGCATGTGTCACAGCTCACGGCATTGCATGTGTCAGGGCTCACGGCATTGCATGTGTCACGGCTCACGGCATTGCATGTGTCACGGCTCTCGGCATTACATGTGTCACAGTATTGCATGTGTCACGATATTGCATGTGTCACGACAGTGCATGTGTCATGGCATTGCATGTGTCACGACATTGCATGTGTCATGACAGTGCATGTGTCACGACATTGCATGTGACATGTCATGGCATTGCATGTGTCACGGCTCACGGCATTGCATGTGTCACGGCATTGCATGTGTCACGGCTCACAGCATTGCATGTGTCAAAAATGAAAGTAAATAAATTGTTTGTCATAGGTTTTGACTGGTAGCCCGGTTTCCTAAATTGTCTCAAGGAGTGTGAAAACGCATGAACATCGATAGACACAGTCCGGTTGCTTTGCAGGGTACACATGTCGGTCAAGGACACATAATGTGTGAATAACAATCTTTTGACATGCGAGGAACTAATTTGCAATATTAAACTGGCTGTTTATTCGTACCGATGATTGGGTTATCAACTTGGCAATTAACGTATGATAAATTATTGTTTATTCTTGTGCATGATTACCTGGGGATGATTGACTGAAATTGCATCAGCGACTGTTTGAAGATCAAATTCAGAGATTTATCATTTTCGCAAACTCAAGCAAATTTTTGGTGTGTGCCGAAAATTAAAATTATTTTCGTAACTAAATAAAAGAAGCAGTTCAAGTGAAAATGCCAATGACTGTACAGTGGCCGATAACAATAACTGAAAGAGTCGTCGTCATATTTGCATGGCCTTACAGGAAGAAGATGACGGTTACGCAAGAGTTTCGATCGAATATTCGAATACCTTCCCGATCGAATATTCGAATACCTTCCCGATCGAATATTCGAATACCTTCCCGATCGAATATTCGAATACCTTCCCTGATCGAATATTCGAATACCTTCCCGATCGAATATTCAATACCAAAATGGCTATTCGTTGCCATCCCTAGTATTGAGCAGCCACAGTGTAAGTACACTGATTCAGATGATTCAAATCTTGTGTTCACAAATGTATACAACGTTTATAGTACCTATTTGGGATCTTTTGGAATCAAATATTGTTCAGGAATGGAGGAAGTCAGTAATTTATGAACATGTACAAATATACATTTTATATTTAAGTTTCAACTTTATTTATTTTACAATGATTGCGAAACAGGTTTTAACAACTTATATTAATCACTTTCGTTGGCACGGATGAAAGCGTATATGTGGTCATGTGGGAGGAAACCGGAGTACCCGGAGAAAATCCACCTGTCCAATCTGGCGACCACCGTCTCACATACTTCCCGGTCCGAGGATCGAACCCGGGTTGCATTGGTGAGAAGCGCAGCGCGCTAACCACTGTGCTAATCGGACAGCCGATTTTACATATACATTTTATATCCACAGGTCACGAGGCATGTGTGGACCTACTTTTAGAGAACAATCAACATCGACTGTTTTCTGGAAATACTTTCTCCCCATTACATTGTGCAGTGTAAGTCTTTCTCCCTGTTTGTGTAAATATTAGATCCATGTTACATTGTGTGTGTATGTCTTTCTCCCTGTTTGTGTAAGTCTTTCTCCCTGTTTGTGTAAATATTAGATCCATGTTACATTGTGTGTGTAAGTCTTTCTCCCTGTTTGTGTAAGTCTTTCTCCCTGTTTGTGTAAATATTAGATCCATGTTACATTGTGTGTGTAAGTCTTTCTCCCTGTTTACCATGTTACATTGTGTGTGTAAGTCATAGATCCATGTTATATTGTGTATGTAAGTCATAGATCCATGTTACATTGTGTGTGTATGTCATAGATCCATGTTATATTGTGTATGTAAGTCATAGATCCATGTTACATTGTGTGTGTATGTCATAGATCCATGTTACATTGTGTGTATGTCATAGATCCATGTTACATTGTGTGTGTATGTCATAGATCCATGTTACATTGTGTGTGTAAGTCATAGATCCATGTTACATTGTGTGTGTATGTCATAGATCCATGTTGCATTGTGTGTGTAAGTCATAGATCCATGTTACATTGTGTGTGTATGTCATAGATCCATGTTACATTGTGTGTGTATGTCATAGATCCATGTTACATTGTGTGTGTATATCATAGATCCATGTTACATTGTGTGTATGTCATAGATCCATGTTACATTGTGTGTATGTCATAGATCCATGTTACATTGTGTGTGTAAGTCATAGATCCATGTTATATTGTGTATGTAGGTCATAGATCCATGTTACATTGTGTGTGTATGTCATAGATCCATGTTACATTGTGTGTGTAAGTCATAGATCCATGTTACATTGTGTGTGTAAGTCATAGATCCATGTTACATTGTGTGTGTAAGTCATAGATCCATGTTACATTGTGTGTCGTAGATCCATGTTACATTGTGTGTGTAAGTCATAGATCCATGTTACATTGTGTGTCATAGACCCATGTTACATTGTGTGTGTATGTCATAGATCCATGTTGCATTGTGTGTGTAAGTCATAGATCCATGTTACATTGTGTGTGTGTCATAGATCCATGTTACATTGTGTGTGTATGTCATAGATCCATGTTACATTGTGTGTCATAGATCCATGTTACATTGTGTGTGTAAGTCATAGATCCATGTTACATTGTGTGTCATAGATCCATGTTACATTGTGTGTGTAAGTCATAGATCCATGTTACATTGTGTGTGTAAGTCATAGATCCATGTTACAGTGTGTGTGTGTGTGTGTAAGTCATAGATCCATGTTACATTGTGTGTGTATGTCATAGATCCATGTTACATTGTGTGTGTATGTCATAGATCCATGTTACATTGTGTGTGTATGTCATAGATCCATGTTACATTGTGTGTAAGTCATAGATCCATGTTACAGTGTGTGTGTAAGTCATAGATCCATGTTACATTGTGTGTGTATGTCATAGATCCATGTTACATTGTGTGTGTATGTCATAGATCGATGTTACATTGTGTGTGTATGTCATAGATCCATGTTACATTGTGTGTGTATGTCATAGATCCATGTTACATTGTGTGTGTAAGTCATAGATCCATGTTACATTGTTTGTGTATGTCATAGATCCATGTTACATTGTGTGTGTATGTCATAGATCCATGTTACATTGTGTGTGTATGTCATAGATCCATGTTACAGTGTGTGTGTATGTCATAGATCCATGTTACAGTGTGTGTGTATGTCATAGATCCATGTTACATTGTGTGTGTATGTCATAGATCCATGTTACATTGTGTGTGTAAGCCATATATCCATGTTACATTGTGTGTATGTCATAGATCCATGTTACATTGTGTGTGTATGTCATAGATCCATGTTACATTGTGTGTGTATGTCATAGATCCATGTTACAGTGTGTGTGTATGTCATAGATCCATGTTACAGTGTGTGTGTATGTCATAGATCCATGTTACATTGTGTGTGTATGTCATAGATCCATGTTACATTGTGTGTGTATGTCATATATCCATGTTACATTGTGTGTGTATGTCATAGATCCATGTTACATTGTGTGTGTGTGTAAGTCATAGATCCATGTTACATTGTGTGTGTAAGTCATAGATCCATGTTACATTGTGTGTGTAAGTCATAGATCCATGTTACATTGTGTGTGTAAGTCATAGATCCATGTTACATTGTGTGTGTATGTCATAGATCCATGTTACATTGTGTGTGTAAGTCATAGATCCATGTTACATTGTGTGTGTATGTCATAGATCCATGTTACATTGTGTGTGTAAGTCATAGATCCATGTTACATTATGTGTGTATGTCATAGATCCATGTTACATTGTGTGTTGTATGTCATAGATCCATGTTACATTGTGTGTGTATGTCATAGATCCAATGTTACATTGTGTGTGTATGTCTAGATCCATGTTACATTGTGTTTTATGTCATAGATCCATGTTACATTGTGTGTGTATGTGTGTCATAGATCCATGTTACATTGTATGTGTGTATGTCATAGATCCATGTTACATTGTGTGTGTATGTCATAGATCCATGTTACATTGTGTGTGTATGTCTTAGATCCATGTTACATTGTGTGTGTATGTCATAGATCCATGTTACATTGTGTGTGTATGTCATAGATCCATGTTGCATTGTGTGTATGTCTTAGATCCATGGTACATTGTGTGTGTATGTCATATATCCATGTTACATTGTGTGTGTAAGTCATAGATCCATGTTACATTTTGTGTGTAAGTCATAGATCCATGTTACATTGTGTGTGTATGTCATAGATCCATGTTACATTGTGTGTGTATGTCTTAGATCCATGTTACATTGTGTGTGTATGTCATAGATCCATGTTACATTTTGTGTGTAAGTCATAGATCCATGTTACATTGTGTGTGTATGTCATAGATCCATGTTACATTGTGTGTGTAAGTCATAGATCCATGTTACATTTTGTGTGTAAGTCATAGATCCATGTTACATTGTGTGTGTGTATGTCATAGATCCATGTTGCATTGTGTGTATGTTATAGATCCATGTTTCATTGTATGTGTATGTCATAGATCCATGTTACATTGTGTGTATGTCATAGATCCATGTTTCATTGTGTGTGTAAGCCATATATCCATGTTACATTGTGTGTGTAAGCCATATATCCATGTTACATTGTGTGTGTAAGTCATAGATCCATGTTGCATTGTGTGTGTATGTCATAGATCCATGTTACATTGTGTGTGTCATATTAGAGGTCCGCCTCCATGGTCGAGTGATTAAGGTCGCTGACTTGTGTTACCACTGTAACCTATCATCACTGATGGTCACGGGTTCGAGCCCCGCTCAGGCCGTGTCTCATTTATATGAAAAAGTTGGCAGTTTCTTACGGAGGTTGGTGCACCCAAGTACTGGTTAACAGCTGGAGCCTGCCCAGGAAAGGTGTTGTTAGGTAAACTGCCTGCCGGCGATATAGCCCGAAATGGTGCTGATGCAGGCGTAAAACCCGAAATATATCATAACATAAATATTAGAGCCATGTTGCATTGCGTGTATGACATTTTGAATTTTGTGTAATGAAGTACCCTTTAGTTTGTTCAATTATTGTTGCTTGCAGGTCCAATGGTAATGATAGTTGTACAGAATTGTTGCTGGATACACTGGGGGATACAATAGTTAACCAACAGGACTCCAAGGGCAGGTAATCACCAGTGTTCTATGTATCAATGGCAATCCTACATTATATCATGCCAAACTCTTGTAAAGCATGCATTTTCTTTGTGTGATGCCAAAGACACAGTAAGTAAATTACTAATTGTAACTTATTTTTAAAGTTATATTTCTGCTTCCAATACCCATAAGTCATTCAAGGTTATGTTTCCACTACCTCCAATCATTCAATGTTATGTTTCCACTACCAGTACCTCCAATCATTCAAGGTTATGTTTCCACTACCAGTACCTCCAATCATTCAAGGTTATGTTTCCACTACCAGTACCTCCAATCATTCAAGGTTATGTTTCCACTACCAGTACCTCCAATCATTCAAGGTTATGTTTCCACTACCAGTACCTCCAATCATTCAATGTTATGTTTCCACTACCAGTACCTCCAATCATTCAAGGTTATGTTTCCACTACCAGTACCTCCAATCATTCAAGGTTATGTTTCCACTACCAGGACCTCCAATCATTCAAGGTTATGTTTCCACTACCAGTACCTCCAACCATTCAAGGTTATGAATCTGTTTTTAGGACGTTTATTCGTGCAGCTACTCAATGTCGTATTTCTATTTCAGGACCCCTGTCCATGCGGCAGCATATAGGGACCAAGTTGAATCTCTTCAGTTATTATTGAGTCATAATGCCCTTGTTAACACAACAGATAATTTTGGTAGAACTCCTGTAATGCTAGCAGCTTCTCAAGGTCACATTGCATCTGTCGGTAAGTATGTTATGGTCATATTGTATTGGTTGGTATTTATGTACATGTATACGGTTATATGGTTTGTAAGTAGGTCAAGGTCATACTGCATCTGTTGGTAATTATGTAAAATGGCATATTACATTTGAATGTAAGTAGGTCAAATACTACACAGTAATTATGTCATCATAAGTGGAACAAAACTTGGGGGGGGGGTTACACTAGGTCAAGGTCATACTGCATCTGTTGGTAATTATGTAAAATGGCATATTACATTTAAATGTAAGTAGGTCAAATACTACACTGTAATTATGTCATGATAAGTGGAACAAAACTGGGGGGGGGGGTTACACAATTATGATTTTTACCATTTGTCAATATTATGCAATTCAATTTTTAAAATTTCTTTCACTCAAAACATGTGTGTCAACATGAGGAAAATTGCATAAAATGTGGTTAAATAAAATTATTTTCTTACTGCACGATAGGACCACAAACGTATGCAGGAGAGTGTCGCCGCCAAATACAATCATTCACTATGACTGTGTGTTAGGTTGAAATCAATCATAATACAGGCATTAACACCAGCGAAAATAATCACAAATATGTTGGACATCTGCAAAACGTGGGAAGTATTTGGCACACTATTTATTGGGTAATGCTATTTTGTATAAAACTGTAGTAACAGTTTAAGAATATATTCCTGTCTAATCTCAGAATTACAATTTTCAAAAATGTTGCTATCATAAATATTTGTTACAAAACCAGTATGTTCAACGTTTGCAGTAATGAAATAAATTTTAGAATTTTATTTGTTTTGTTGGATAGACTGTTTTTCGATTGGTTCGGTAAGTTTGGTTCTCTACGTTTGGTTCTCTATGCTTGGTTCTCTATGCTTAGTTCTCTATGTTTGGTTCTCTACATTTGGTTCTCTATGCTTGGTTCTCTATGTTTGGTTCTCTACATTTGGTTCTCTATGCTTAGTTCTCTATGTTTGATTCTCTATGTTTGGTTCTCTATGCTTGGTTCTGTATGTTTGGTTCTCTACGTTTGGTTCTCTATGCTTGGTTCTCTACATTTGGTTCTGTACATTTTGTTCTCTACGTTTGGTTCTCTATGTTTGGTTCTGTAAGTTTGGTTCTCTACATTTGGTTCTCTGTTTGGTTCTCTATGCTTGGTTCTCTACATTTGGTTCTCTATGCTTGTTTCTCTACGCTTGGCTCTCTACATTTCGTTCTCTATGTTTGGTTCTTTACATTTGGTTCTCTATGCTTGTTTCTCTACGCTTGGTTCTCTACATTTGGTTCTCTATGCTTGTTTCTCTACATTTGGTTCTCTATGTTTTGGTTCTCTATGTTTGGTTCTCTACGTTTGGTTCTGTACATTTGGTTCTCTATGCTTGGTTCTGTATGTTTGGTTCTGTCAATTTTGTTGTCTTACGTAGCTCAGTTTCTCCATAACAAATAATAATAGCCTTCAAAGGATTGTGCGTACATCACTTTTAACATGTTTTATTAAATTAACAAACGGGACAATCGTTTACAATGCAATTTCCATATTTGAACAGGAATGTGACTTTAAGATAAAGATGTCTGACTTCCCGACATTTATCTCCAGCTACAATAGTTATTTGACCCCTGCTATTATTTGACCCAACTACTATTTGACCCCTGCTACTATTTGACCCTTGCTACTATTTGACCCCTGCTACTATTTGACCCCTGCTACTATTTGACTCAACTACTATTTGACCCTTGCTATTATTTGACCCAACTACTATTTGACCCAACTACTATTTGACCCCTGCTACTATTTGACCTCTGCTACTATTTGACCCCAACTACTATTTGACCCCTGCTACTATTTGACTCAACTACTAGTTGACCCTTGCTATCATTTGGCCCAACTACTATTTGGCCCAACTACTATTTGACCCCTGCTACTATTTGACCCCTGCTACTATTTGACTCAACTACTATTTGACCCCTGCTACTATTTGACTCAACTACTAGTTGACCCTTGCTATCATTTGACCCAACTACTATTTGACCCAACTACTATTTGACCCCTGCTATCATTTGACTCAACTACTATTTGACCCCTGCTACTATTTGACTCAACTACTAGTTGACCCTTGCTATCAATTGACCCAACTACTATTTGACCCAACTACTATTTGACCCCTGCTATCATTTGACCCAACTACTATTTGACCCCTGCTACTATTTGACCCCTGCTACTATTTTGACCCAACTACTATTTGACCCCTGCTGCTATTTGACCCCTGCTGCTATTTGACCCCTGCTACTATTTGACCCTTGCTACTATTTGACTCAACTACTATTTGACCCCTGCTACTATTTGACCCCTGCTACTATTTGACCCCTGCTACTATTTGAACCCTGCTACTATTTAACCCTGCTACTATTTGACACCTGCTATTATTTGACACCCTGCTGCTATTTGACACCTGCTACTACTAGTTGACACCTGCTACTACTAGTTGACACCTGCTACTACTAGTTGACACCTGATACTACTAGTTGACACCTGCTACTACTAGTTGACACCTGCTACTACTAGTTGACACATGCTACTATTTGACACATGCTACTATTTGACAACTGCCACTGTTCGACCTCTTGACACCTGTTATTATATGACACCTGCTACTACTATTTGACACCTGCTGCTACCATTTGACACCTGCTGCTACTACTTGATACCTGCTACTACCATTTGACACCTGCTACTACTATTTACACCTGCTATTATTATTTGACACCTGCTACTACTGATTGACACCAGCTACTATTTGACACCTGCTACTATTTGACACCTGCTACTATTTGACACCTACTCTTTGACACTTGCTATTATTTGACACCCTGCTACTATTTGACACCTGCTACTACTATTTGACACATGCTACTATTTGACACCTACTATTTGACAACTGCCACTGTTCGACCTCTTGACACCTGTTATTATTTGACACCTGCTACTACTATTTGGCACATGCTGCTACTATTTGACACCTGCTGCTACTATTTGACACCTGCTGCTACTAGTTGACCCCTGCTACAGTTTGACCCCTTTACTACTATTTGACCCCTGCTATTATTTGACCCCTGCTACTATTTGACACCTGCTACTATTTGTTATGAACTCGAAAATGTAATTGCTTTTTTCGGTGTAATGGTTGACGGTGCTTTTAATTTCAGAACTGTTAGTACAAAGCAAAGCGGATTTGAGTTCAGTCGATGAATCACAGAATACATCCCTACACTATGCATGTATGAATGTAAGTATCGGTATACGATAATCTATGGGAACCATTGATCCAATGAAAATAGTATGTTGTTACACATTGTTTAATAATACAGTCAAACCTGTGTTAAGCAGCCAGCCAAGGGAATCTCAGAAAGTGGCTGCTTAGCACAGGTGGCTGCTTAATAGAGGTCAAATGTATAATAAAACAACATATTTGGAATCTAGAAACTGGCTGCTTAATGGAGGTGACCACTAACACAGGTTTGACTGTAGTTCCTACAATGTCCACACACAATTATTTATTGGATTTAAGCACATTTTGAGCGTTCAACGCACCACTATACTAACTCAATTTTACAAAATTTTCAAGAGAGGCATGTTTTGTATTTTTATTAGATTTTGAAAGTTACTTCCATATAATAGGGAATCAATTGCAGGATTTTCATGCAAAGCTTAAGAATAGGTAACGTGCACGAGCACCAAATTCCATATAATTGCACATCAGAAAATCTCATTGTGTGTGAATAACCTCGTGTACACATCTCATTGTGTGTGAATAACCTTGTGTACACATCTCATTGTGTATGAATAACCTCGTGTACACATCTCATTGTGTGTGAATAACCTCGTGTACACATCTCATTGTGTATGAATAACCTCGTGTACACATCTCAATGTGTGTGAATAACCTCGTGTACACATCTCATTGTGTGTGAATAACCTCGTGTACACATCTCATTGTGTATGAATAACCCATGTACACATCTCATTGTGTGTGAATAACCTTGTGTACACATCTCATTGTGTGTGAATAACCTTGTGTACACATCTCATTGTGTGTGAATAACCCCATGTACACATCTCATTGTGTGTGGATAACTCATGTACACATCTCATTGTGTATGGATAACCTTGTGTACACATCTCATTGTGTATGGATAACCTTGTGTACACATCTCATTGTGTGTGGATAACCCATGTACACTACTCATTGTGTATGGATAACCCATGTACACATCTCATTGTGTATGAATAACCCATGTACACATCTCATTGTGTGTGGATAACCCATGTACACATCTCATTGTGTGTGGATAACCCATGTACACATCTCATTGTGTGTGGATAACCCATGTACACATCTCATTGTGTGTGGATAACCCATGTACACATCTCATTGTGTGTGGATAACCCATGTACACATCTCATTGTGTGTGGATAACCCATGTACACATCTCATTGTGTGTGGATAACCCATGTACACATCTCATTGTGTGTGGATAACCTCATGTACACATCTCATTGTGTATGAATAACCTCACATACACATATCATTGTGTGTGGATAACCCATGTACACATCTAATTGTGTGTGAATAACCCATGTACACATCTAATTGTGTGTGAATAACCCATGTACACATCTCATTGTGTATGAATAACCCATGTACACATCTCATTGTGTATGAATAACCCATGTACACATCTCATTGTGTATGAATAACCCATGTACACATCTCATTGTGTGTGGATAACCCATGTACACATCTCATTGTGTGTGAATAACCTCGTGTACACATCTCATTGTGTATGAATAACCCATGTACACATCTCATTGTGTGTGAATAACCTTGTGTACACATCTCATTGTGTGTGAATAACCTTGTGTACACATCTCATTGTGTGTGAATAACCTCGTGTACACATCTCATTGTGTGTGGATAACCCATGTACACATCTCATTGTGTGTGAATAACCCATGTACACATCTCATTGTGTATGGATAACCTTGTGTACACATCTCATTGTGTGTGAATAACCTCGTGTACACATCTCATTGTGTGTGAATAACCTTGTGTACACATCTCATTGTGTGTGAATAACCTTGTGTACACATCTCATTGTGTGTGAATAACCCATGTACACATCTCATTGTGTGTGAATAACCCATGTACACATCTCATTGTGTATGAATAACCCATGTACACATCTCATTGTGTATGAATAACCCATGTACACATCTCATTGTGTATGAATAACCCATGTACACATCTCATTGTGTATGAATAACCCATGTACACATATCATTGTGTGTGAATAACTCATGTACACATCTCATTGTGTGTGAATAACCCATGTACACATCTCATTGTGTGTGAATAACCCATGTACACATCTCATTGTGTATGAATAACCCATGTACACATCTCATCGTGTGTGGATAACCCATGTACACATATCATTGTGTATGAATAACCCATGTACACATATCATTGTGTGTGAATAACCTTGTGTACACATCTCATTGTGTGTGAATAACTCATGTACACATCTCATTGTGTGTGAATAACCCATGTACACATCTCATTGTGTGTGAATAACCCATGTACACATCTCATTGTGTGTGGATAACCCATGTACACATCTCATTGTGTATGAATAACCAATGTACACATATCATTGTGTATGAATAACCCATGTACACATCTCATTGTGTGTGAATAACCCATGTACACATATCATTGTGTGTGAATAACCCATGTACACATCTCATTGTGTGTGAATAACCTCGTGTACACATCTCATTGTGTATGGATAACCTCGTGTACACATCTCATTGTGTGTGAATAACCTTGTGTACACATCTCATTGTGTGTGGATAACCCATGTACACATCTCATTGTGTATGAATAACCCATGTACACATCTCATTGTGTATGAATAACCCATGTACACATCTCATTGTGTGTGAATAACCCATGTACACATCTCATTGTGTGTGAATAACCCATGTACACATATCATTGTGTGTGAATAACCCATGTACACATCTCATTGTGTGTGAATAACCTCATGTACACATCTCATTGTGTATGGATAACCTCGTGTACACATCTCATTGTATGTGAATAACCTTGTGTACACATCTCATTGTGTGTGGATAACCCATGTACACATCTCATTGTGTGTGAATAACCCATGTACACATCTCATTGTGTGTGGATAACCCATGTACACATCTCATTGTGTGTGGATAACCCATGTACACATCTCATTGTGTATGAATAACCCATGTACACATCTCATCGTGTGTGGATAACCCATGTACACATATCATTGTGTATGAATAACCCATGTACACATATCATTGTGTGTGAATAACCTTGTGTACACATCTCATTGTGTGTGAATAACTCATGTACACATCTCATTGTGTGTGAATAACCCATGTACACATCTCATTGTGTGTGAATAACCCATGTACACATCTCATTGTGTGTGGATAACCCATGTACACATCTCATTGTGTATGAATAACCCATGTACACATATCATTGTGTTTCATATAAAGACAAACAGCGACATTCAATTATATGTTCTAGATTATTGATACATACACTATGTTTTCATATTTTCAGGACCATGAAGATCTGGCCTTGTTGATTCTCGATAGAATGGACGAGTCTAATGTAATTAATAGAGCAAATCAGGATATGCAAACGTAAGTTTAAATTTGATACAGTCTCTTCTTGGCTCCACTAGATACAGTCTCTTCTTAGCTCCACTAGATACAGTCTCTTCTTGGCTCCACTAGATACAGTCTCTTCTTGGCTCCACTAGATACAGTCTCTTCTTGGCTCCACTAGATACAGTCTCTTCTTGGCTCCACTAGATACAGTCTCTTCTTGGCTCCACTAGATACAGCCTCTACTTGGCTCCACTAGATACAGTATCTTCTTGGCTCCACTAGATACAGTCTCTTCTTGGCTCCACTAGATACAGTCTTGTCTTGGCTCCACTAGATACAGTCTTGTCTTGGCTCCACTAGATACAGTATCTTCTTGGCTCCACTAGATACAGTCTTGTCTTGGCTCCACTAGATACAGCCTCTTCTTGGCTCCACTAGATACAGCCTCTTCTTGGCTCCACTAGATACAGCCTCTTCTTGGCTCCACTAGATACAGTCTCTTCTTGGCTCCACTAGATACAGTCTCTTCTTGGCTCCACTAGATACAGTCTCTTCTTGGCTCCACTAGATACAGTCTCTTCTTGGCTCCACTAGATACAGCCTCTTCTTGGCTCCACTAGATACAGCCTCTACTTGGCTCCACTAGATACAGTATCTTCTTGGCTCCACTAGATACAGTCTCTTCTTGGCTCCACTAGATACAGTCTTGTCTTGGCTCCACTAGATACAGTCTTGTCTTGGTTCCACTAGATACAGTATCTTCTTGGCTCCACTAGATACACTCTTGTCCTGGCTCCACTAGATACAGTCTTGTCCTGGCTCCACTAGATACAGTATCTTCTTGGCTCCACTAGATACAGCTCTTCTTGGCTCCACTAGATACAGCCTCTTCTTGGCTCCACTAGATAGTCTCTTCTTGGCTCCACTAGATACAGTATCTTCTTGGCTCCACTAGATACAGTCTCTTCTTGGCTCCACTAGATACAGTCTCTTCTTGGCTCCACTAGATACAGCCTCTTCTTGGCTCCACTAGATACAGTATCTTCTTGGCTCCACTAGATACAGTCTCTTCTTGGCTCCACTAGATACAGTCTCTTCTTGGCTCCACTAGATACAGTCTCTTCTTGGCTCCACTAGATACAGTCTCTTCTTGGCTCCACTAGATACAGCCTCTTCTTGGCTCCACTAGATACAGTATCTTCTTAGCTCCACTAGATACAGTCTCTTCTTGGCTCCACTTGATACAGTCTCTTCTTAGCTCCACTAGATACAGTCTCTTCTTGGCTCCACTTGATACAGTCTCTTCTTGGCTCCACTAGATACAGTCTCTTCTTGGCTCCACTTGATACAGTCTCTTCTTGGCTCCACTAGATACAGACTCTTCTTGGCTCCACTAGATACAGTCTCTTCTTGGCTCCACTAGATACAGTCTCTTCTTGGCTCCACTAGATACAGTCTCTTCTTGGCTCCACTTGATACATTGATACAGTCTCTTCTTGGCTCCACTAGATACAGACTCTTCTTGGCTCCACTAGATACAGTCTCTTCTTGAGTCCACTAGATACAGTCTCTTCTTAGCTCCACTAGATACAGTCTCTTCTTGGCTCCACTAGATACAGTCTCTTGGCTCCACTAGATACAGTCTCTTCTTGGCTCCACTAGATACAGTATCTTCTTGGCTCCACTAGATACAGTCTCTTAGCTCCACTAGATACAGTCTCTTCTTGGCTCCACTAGATACAGTATCTTCTTGGCTCCACTAGATACAGTCTCTTAGCTCCACTAGATACAGTCTCTTCTTAGCTCCACTAGATACAGTCTCTTCTTGGCTCCACTAGATACAGTCTCTACTTGGCTCCACTAGATACAGCCTCTACTTGGCTCCACTAGATACAGTATCTTCTTGGCTCCACTAGATACATTCTCTTCTTGGCTCCACTAGATACAGTCTTGTCTTGGCTCCACTAGATACAATATTGTCTTGGCTCCACTAGATACAGTATCTTCTTGGCTCCACTAGATACAGTCTTGTCCTGGCTCCACTAGATACAGTCTTGTCCTGGCTCCACTAGATACAGCCTCTTCTTGGCTCCACTAGATACAGTCTCTTCTTGGCTCCACTAGATACACTCTTGTCCTGGCTCCACTAGATACAGTCTTGTCCTGGCTCCACTAGATACAGTATCTTCTTGGCTCCACTAGATACAGCCTCTTCTTGGCTCCACTAGATACAGCCTCTTCTTGGCTCCACTAGATACAGTCTCTTCTTGGCTCCACTAGATAGAGTATCTTCTTGGCTCCACTAGATACAGTCTCTTCTTGGCTCCACTAGATACAGTCTCTTCTTGGCTCCACTAGATACAGTCTCTTCTTGGCTCCACTAGATACAGTCTCTTCTTGGCTCCACTAGATACAGTCTCTTCTTGGCTCCACTAGATACAGTCTCTTCTTGGCTCCACTAGATACAGTCTCTTCTTGGCTCCACTAGATACAGTCTCTTCTTGGCTCCACTAGATACAGTCTCTTCTTGGCTCCACTAGATACAGCCTCTTCTTGGCTCCACTAGATACAGTATCTTCTTAGCTCCACTAGATACAGTCTCTTCTTGGCTCCACTTGATACAGTCTCTTCTTAGCTCCACTAGATACAGTCTCTTCTTGGCTCCACTTGATACAGTCTCTTCTTGGCTCCACTAGATACAGTCTCTTCTTGGCTCCACTTGATACAGTCTCTTCTTGGCTCCACTAGATACAGACTCTTCTTGGCTCCACTAGATACAGTCTCTTCTTGAGTCCACTAGATACAGTCTCTTCTTGGCTCCACTAGATACAGTCTCTTCTTGGCTCCACTAGATACAGTCTCTTCTTGGCTCCACTTGATACAGTCTCTTCTTGGCTCCACTAGATACAGACTCTTCTTGGCTCCACTAGATACAGTCTCTTCTTGAGTCCACTAGATACAGTCTCTTCTTGGCTCCACTAGATACAGTCTCTTCTTGGCTCCACTAGATACAGTCTCTTCTTGGCTCCACTTGATACAGTCTCTTCTTGGCTCCACTAGATACAGACTCTTCTTGGCTCCACTAGATACAGTCTCTTCTTGAGTCCACTAGATACAGTCTCTTCTTGGCTCCACTAGATACAGTCTCTTCTTGAGTCCACTAGATACAGTCTCTTCTTGGCTCCACTAGATACAGTCTCTTCTTGGCTCCACTAGATACAGTCTCTTCTTGGCTCCACTAGATACAGCCTCTACTTGGCTCCACTAGATACAGTATCTTCTTGGCTCCACTAGATACAGTCTTGTCCTGGCTCCACTAGATACAGCCTCTTCTTAGCTCCACTAGATACAGTCTCTTCTTAGCTCCACTAGATACAGTATCTTCTTGGCTCCACTAGATACAGTCTCTTCTTGGCTCCACTAAATACAGTCTCTTCTTGGCTCCACTAGATACAGTCTCTTCTTGGCTCCACTAGATACAGACTCTTCTTGGCTCCACTAGATACAGTCTCTTCTTGAGTCCACTAGATACAGTCTTGTCTTGGCTCCACTAGATACAGTCTCTTCTTGGCTCCACTAGATACAGTCTCTTCTTGGCTCCACTAGATACAGTCTCTTAGCTCCACTTGGTACAGTCTCATCTTGGCTCCACTAGATACAGTCTCTTGGCTCCACTAGATACAGTCTCTTCTTGGCTCCACTAGATAGAGTATCTTCTTGGCTCCACTAGATACAGTCTCTTAGCTCCACTAGATACAGTCTCTTCTTGGCTCCACTAGATACAGTATCTTCTTGGCTCCACTAGATACAGTCTCTTAGCTCCACTAGATACAGTCTCTTCTTAGCTCCACTAGATACAGTCTCTTCTTGGCTCCACTAGATACAGTCTCTTCTTAGCTCCACTAGATACAGTCTCTTCTTAGCTTCACAAAGTCCACTTGATACAGTCTCTACTTGAGTCCACCTGATATCAGTATTTCTTATATCCAACAAAAACACTTACCAACTTGCCGGTCACCTAGCAATAGCATTTGCAACAATGAACAACTGTTTGTTCATGCTTTCCAATAATTATAGAAATACATCAGTGAAAATAGCAACGTATGTCAAAATGTCGAAAGAATGTTTCCAATCATTGTAAATATCATGTTTATCTTGCACTGTTCCACGACTTTTGTTTGAGGGTGCTACAATTTAAAACATAGCCATCGTGGAAACGATCAGTAAGGTACGTCATTTAAGGAATGTCATTTATAAATTGTGACATTTTAGTGTCATTTTAATGTATTTGTAGCATTATTTTATAGGAGTTTATCTATGCACTGGTTTTTAATTACAGTGCCCTTCATATAGCTGCTAAGCAAGGTTTAACTCCTGTAGTTCTCGATCTCATTACCAAAGGAGCAAGTCTTACTACACTTGATAATAAAGGTAAGTGTCCATCTTGTGCAACCTGATTAATTTACTTTCAAATACTTTCGTGTGAAGAAGCTATCCAGCTGGCTTGCAGTAGGTCGGTGGTTCTACCTGGGTGCCCGTCCATGCCTGCAATACTGCTCCGAGGGGCACTCAGCTCTTCCTCCACAAATAATAGCTGGAGAGTGGCCAAATAACCTAAGCTGGAGGTGTGCCACACCAAAATCAAACAAACAAAATCTATTGTATAACTGCAACTCGTCTTCACATTTTTCAATTGACCTTTCTGCAAACGCTACTTAGGCACGCCCCCCATAGTTACAGGTGCTCGCTGTAACCACGCGAGACAAGCTATCTAACAAAATGGCGTCTAACGCAGACCTGCATCAAGTTAATCTAGATAAAATTCCGTCGAATTTCTCGGTTTTATTTCACCCAGATAAGAATATCTCGTTGAAAGCAAGAAGGCAAGGGTTTTAGGTGAATTCAGGTGATTTCGTATAATCCCTTGTTCGTCTAATGGTAGTTTCGTATACTAGTGCATTCGTATAATCACAGGTTCGTATTTTATATATATATATGTACTGCACTATACAGGCCCATTATAATAATGCTATTATTAGCTATTTAGGTAATTAGACACAATTATGAATGGGACTATGTAGCCGTGTGTTTGCCATACCAGGAGTGATTATCTATCTAGGTTTCAGGCCACTAATCAAGATTAATTAAAGTGAATGGGGAGAATAAATAAATCATTCCGCATTTTCGATGATTCCAACGGTGGCACTTATTGCAGCTAAGAGCATGCATACGGCTGGAAACGTGACGAGAGCAAAAAACGCATGGAAAAATAGACGCCATGGTTGTAATGAAATTGATGTGAAGAGCATGATATTTATACATGATGTAAGGGCTTGGACATATGGCACGGCTCAGCTCTAAAGCTGATAAAACATGGGCATACAAGCCAGCATCACAAATGTTTGAGCCGACCAATCAAGGTGTGAAAAATAATATATTCTCCAGTAATTGATTAATTTGTCAACAGCCCATCTCATAATAGACGTAGGTGTGAAGGTTATTTCTCTAAAGTACAGATATACGGATGAGGACGTGTTAAGTGTTCGTGGTAAATGCTTGCGCAGTCAACGGAAGAGTGAACAACCACATCGTGTCAACTTTGACATCAAAAGAAATGAAATATGCCACCGTCTTGAGAGACTCGACCCTATGTCTCCTAGAAGACTCGAACATTAGGCCCAAAAACTGAACACCAGTACGTTCACTGAGCTAATATGGGAATCCCACAGCTCTGCACATGCATGGGTACTATTACTACTATCTGATCCCTAGTCCACCATCCACGACAATATGTATGAACCACATGTATAATTTTAATCACCATTATACTCACATATCTCTTGTGAACGCTAGATCTATTAATGCAGAATATATTTTTTCGAAATATTTTATTATGCATAAATAAATTAATGTCAACTTACTTTTGTGCAAATATATCTGTTTGCATTAATTTTGGATGTATTCAGCTGGTCGTTTGGTCGTTCACACAACTTAATCCACCTTAGACATGTTTTCAAGATTTGTCTTAGGTTTTGAAAATGGCACGAATTTAACGTCACCTATCAATCGATCTGGATATCTACATCACTGTCACACAGCCCGTAACTACATCTTTACACCATTGTCAATGACAGACAGCATTAATTAATTTTAAATATTTTTCAAAAAATAATTTCAGATCACGATCACTCGTTATCAGATTTGATTAAAATTTTACTACATAACTCGTTTATCTAACAGAACGATAAAACAATGACTCTGTGTAGTAATCAATTATATAATTATGTGCACACATTTTATAATTGACCAATTAGCACAATCAGTGCTAAATTCCGATGTGAAATACTTTGATCTTGATAGCAGTGGCCCCTATCGGGTATTATAACTCGGCGGTCTCTGTGATGTACCGTTAGTGGGTAAGTTGTTGATTGCTCCCAATAAACAGTGTGACACGCTTAAATTTTATTGCTGTGTTTGTGAGAAAAGAATGACTATATGGGGTCAGTCGGTGTTTTTATAGATGCATTGTTTTTAAAGCAGCTGTCTGGTATTTTGTGGTTCATATACACACTTTTAGATTTGTCCAAGGATTTTGAAATGGGTTGAATTTAACGTCGATCACCAGGATATCGACTAATTTTGTACTATAACTAACCCACACACCAAAGCTACACATTTTCAACATCATTAAAACAATTTTAAACCCGTATTTTCGATCAAATTCACGCCTTTTCAAATTTGTCTACTCGTTACTAGTGTGTCTAATATGCATTGTTTGTCTAACAAGATGGCGGCGATAAACCGTTGCCGGGGGTGTGCGCGAATGGTGCGATGTGATTGGCTAATGCCAGCTGTCAATCAAAATCGGCAGAAAGGTCAATTGATTTCATGTTCAGTTTTTGGGGGTGACATTTCTATATAATTTTGATTATGGACTATGGGGGTGACATTTTTATATAATTTTGATTATGGACTATGGGGGTGACATTTTTATATAATTTTGATTATGGACTATCGGGAAGACATTTCTATATAATTTTGATTATGGACTATGGGGGTGACATTTCTATATAGATTATGGACTATGGGGGTGACATTTCTATATAATTTTGACTATGGGGGTGACATTTCTATATAATTTTGACTATGGGGGTGACATTTCTATATAATTTTGATTATGGACTATGGGGATGACATTTCTATATAATTTTTCCACTTATGATACTTTAATTTAAAACAAATTTCCTTCTGAAAACGAAGCGCACGCACATATGGGACAGACTTTAGTGTACAGATGTAGTTATGTTGCCACCATGTTTCTAGTGTGTCTGTATGTGATGGTTTCTAGTGTGTCTGTATGTGGTGGTTTCTAGTGTGTGTATGTGATGGTTTCTAGTGTGTGTATGTGATGGTTTCTAGTGTGTCTGTATGTGATGGTTTCTAGTGTGTGTATGTGATGGTTTCTAGTGTGTCTGTATGTGATGGTTTCTAGTGTGTCTGTATGTGATGGTTTCTAGTATGTCTGTATGTGATCGTTTCTAGTGTGTCTGTATGTGATGGTTTCTAGTGTGTCTGTATGTGATGGTGTCATGCATGTCTGTATGTGATGGTTTCTAGTGTGTCTGTATGTGATGGTTTATAGCATGTCTGTATGTGATGGTTTCTAGCATGTCTGTATGTGATGGTTTATAGCATGTCTGTATGTGATGGTTTCTAGTGTGTTTGTATGTGATGGTTTATAGCATGTCTGTATGTGATGGTTTCTAGTGTCTGTATGTGATGGTTTCGTGCATGTCTGTATGTGATGGTTTCTAGTGTCTGTATGTGATGGTTTCTAGTGTGTTTGTATGTGATGGTTTCTAGTGTGTCTGTATGTGATGGTTTCTAGTGTGTTTGTATGTGATGGTTTCTAGTGTGTCTGTATGTGATGGTTTCTAGCATGTCTGTATGTGATGGTTTCTAGTGTGTCTGTATGTGATGGTTTCTAGTGTATCTGTATGTGATGGTTTCTAGTGTCTGTATGTGATGGTTTCTAGTGTGTCTGTATGTGATGGTTTCTAGTGTTGTATGTGATGGTTAGCTGTCTGTATGTGATGGTTTCTAGTGTGTCTGTATGTGATGGTTTCTAGTGTGTCTGTATGTGATGGTTTCTAGTGTGTTTGTATGTGATGGTTTATAGCATGTCTGTATGTGATGGTTTCATGCATGTCTGTATGTGATGGTTTCATGCATGTCTGTATGTGATGGTTTCTAGTGTCTGTATGTGATGGTTTCTAGTGTGTTTGTATGTGATGGTTTCTAGTGTGTCTGTATGTGATGGTTTCTAGTGTGTCTGTATGTGATGGTTTCTAGTGTGTGTATGTGATGGTTTCTAGCATGTCTGTATGTGATGGTTTCTAGTGTGTCTGTATGTGATGGTTTCTAGTGTGTCTGTATGTGATGGTTTCTAGTGTGTTTGTATGTGATGGTTTATAGCATGTCTGTATGTGATGGTTTCTAGTGTGTTTGTATGTGATGGTTTATAGCATGTCTGTATGTGATGGTTTCTAGTGTGTCTGTATGTGATGGTTTCTAGTGTGTCTGTATGTGATGGTTTCGTGCATGTCTGTATGTGATGGTTTCTAGTGTCTGCATGTGATGGTTTCTAGCATGTCTGCATGTGATGGTTTCTAGTGTCTGCATGTGATGGTTTCTAGTGTCTGCATGTGATGGTTTCTAGCATGTCTGTATGTGCCACAGTTAACAGTAGCCCTGTACTGATGACATAGTTACCAGTAACCATTAACTTATGATACAGTTAGCAGTAACCATTGACTTATGACACAGTTACCAGTAGCCATTGACTTATAACACAGTTACCAGTAGCCATGGACTTATAACACAGTTACCAGTAGCCCTGGACTTATAACACAGTTACCAGTAGCCATTGACTTATAACACGGTTACCAGTAGCCATTGACTTATGACACAGTTAGCAGTAGCCATTGACTTATAACACAGTTACCAGTAACCATTGACTTATGACACAGTTAAGAGTAACCATTGACTTATGACACAGTTAGCAGTAGCCATTGACTTATAACACAGTTACCAGTAACCATTGACTTATGACACGGTTACCAGTAGCCATTGACTTATGACACAGTTACCAGTAGCCATTGACTTATAACACAGTTACCAGTAGCCATTGACTTATGACACAGTTAGCAGTAACCATTGACTTATGACACAGTTACCAGTAGCCATTGACTTATAGCACAGTTACCAGTAGCCATTGACTTATAGCACAGTTACCAGTAGCCATGGACTTATAACACAGTTACCAGTAGCCATTGACTTATAACACAGTTACCAGTAGCCATTGACTTATAACACAGTTACCAGTAGCCCTGTATTTATGACACAGTTACCAGTAGCCCTGTAATTATGACACAGTTACCAGTAGCCCTGTATTTATGACACAGTTACCAGTAGCCCTGTATTTATGACACAGTTACCAGTAGCCCTGTATTTATAACACAGTTACCAGTAGCCCTGTATTTATGACACAGTTACCAGTAGCCCTGTATTTATAACACAGTTATCAGTAGCCCTGCATTTATAACACAGTTACCAGTAGCCCTGTATTTATAACACATTTACCAGTAGCCCTGTATTTATAACACAGTTACCAGTAGCCCTGTATTTATAACACATGTACCAATAGCCCTGTATTTATAACACAGTTACCAGTAACCCTGTATTTATGACATAGTTACCAGTAGCCCTGTACTTATAACTCAGTTACCAGTAGCCATGGACTTATGACACAGTTACCAGTAGCCATTAACTTATGACACAGTTACCAGTAGCCATTGACTTATAACACAGTTACCAGTAGCCATGGACTTATAACACAGTTACCAGTAGCCATGTATTTATGACACAGTTACCAGTAGCCATGGACTTATGACACGGTTACCAGTAGCCCTGTATTTATGACACAGTTACCAGTAGCCCTGTATTTATAACACAGTTACCAGTAGCCATTAACTTATGACACAGTTACCAGTAGCCATTAACTTATGACACAGTTACCAGTAGCCATTAACTTATGACACCGTTACCAGTAGCCATTGACTTATAACACAGTTACCAGTAGCCATTAACTTATGACACAGTTACCAGTAGCCATTAGCTTATGACACAGTTACCAGTAGCCATGGACTTATGACACAGTTACCAGTAACCATTGACTTATAACACAGTTACCAGTAACCATGGACTTATAACACGGTTACCAGTAGCCATGGACTTATGACACAGTTACCAGTAGCCATTGACTTATAACACAGTTACCAGTAGCCATTGACTTATAACACAGTTACCAGTAACCATGGACTTATAACACGGTTACCAGTAGCCATGGACTTATAACACAGTTACCAGTAACCATGGACTTATGACACGGTTACCAGTAACCATTGACTTATAACACAGTTACCAGTAACCATGGACTTATGACACGGTTACCAGTAACCATTGACTTATAACACAGTTACCAGTAGCCATTGACTTATAACACGGTTACCAGTAGCCATTGACTTATAACACAGTTACCAGTAGCCATTGACTTATAACATAGTTACCAGTAGCCATTGACTTATAACACAGTTACCAGTAACCATGGACTTATAACACGGTTACCAGTAGCCATGGACTTATGACACAGTTACCAGTAACCATGGACTTATGACACGGTTACCAGTAACCATTGACTTATAACACAGTTACCAGTAACCATGGACTTACAACACGGTTACCAGTAACCATTGACTTATAACACAGTTACCAGTAGCCATGGACTTATAACATGGTTACCAGTAGCCATTGACTTATAACACAGTTACCAGTAACCATTGACTTATGACATGGTTATCGTATCAGTAGCCCTGAAAGTATGTCGGGGAGCATTTTATGCACGGATATATATATTCAACTGTTTTTCTGGTAATTGTCTATTTTATGTCTATTTCTCTCCACTTTTTAGGCTATTCTCCAGCCCTTTGCTGTGCCCCGAATGACCGTGTAGCCGATTGCCTGGCTATTATTCTAGCTCATATGTCCTTTGCTCCATCCTTGTCGAGCACATTCTGTCGATCTAGGAAGGAGAATACTTCAGGATTGGGTGAGTAAGTGAATTCATTCCCCGACCCAATTTAGTACCAGGGATACCGTATCAATTCTTTTTATTTAAAGTTATTTTCAGAGGTATTGGAACGCAAGTGTTGTGTGAGTTGTTTTGATTGTAAAGTATGTTACCGTTTCTGATATAGATTCTGGAGTGATGTCGCTAAAATTGACAAATACATGGTGGTTTCCATGAAGCGGAAATCCTACACGTTTTCGACGTGGCTTTATATATCATCCGCTTCAGTCTATATTGCATTATGACGTTTCCATTTACGCATATTTCGGAACCGACGCAACCCGAAGCGAAATGATGTAGTTAGGTGTCATAGATTATTAGATTACCATTTCCTCCAACAACAGTGACTATCAACAAAATTGAAAGATGAAGTTTAGTGTAGGCCTACACGTTTATAAGACGCTCATAGAGCTAATCCGGGTCAGGGGTCATCCATGTCTGTATGACTCATCAATGTCGGAGAATAAAGACTTCCTTCCAGAAAAATATTTGGAAAGAAATTACAAAAAACTTGGCGGCGCTTAAAACTAAAAACACATGCGTTTTTATCTAAAAAACCGTGTCGGGTTTCGACTTCATGAAAACAGTTTTTTGGCACGTATAATACAAGGTTATATAATACAATGTCTCAAAAAATAAATGCTGAACATTTCAACTCAATATGTTACCAATTGAGAATGTTGTTTAGTGACACACGTACGTTTATGAAAGAACGTTAACTTTGGAACGTTGTGCCAACATTAATGTCATGTTCTATAATCTGTAGTTTTTGTCGTTTATGATGTCAGTATTATTTTGCTGCCAATCTGGTAAGCTTGGAATTTTGACCAGACCGATTATTATTGGAGGATATATAGTGCTGTATATTGGAGGGTATATAGTGCTGTATATTGGAGGGTATATAGTGCTGTATATAGGAGGGTATATAGTGCTGCTGTATATTGGAGGGTATATAGTGCTGTATATTGGAGGGTATATAGTGCTGTATATTGGAGGGTATATAGTGCTGTATATTGGAGGGTATATAGTGCTGTATATTGGAGGGTATATAGTGCTGTATATTGGAGGGTATATAGTGCTGTATATAGTGCTTTATATTGGAGGGTATATAGTGCTGTATATTGGAGGGTATATAGTGCTGCTGTATATTGGAGGGTATATAGTGCTGCTGTATATTGGAGGGTATATAGTGCTGTATATTGGAGGGTGTATGGTGCTGCTGTATATTGGAGGGTATATAGTGTTGTATATTGGAGGGTATATAGTGCTGTATATTGGAGGATATATAGTGCTGTATATAGGAGGGTATATAGTGCTGTATATTGGAGGGTATATAGTGCTGTATATTGGAGGGTATATAGTGCTGTATATTGGAGGGTATATAGTGTTGTATATTGGAGGGTATATAGTGCTGTATAGTATATTGGAGGGTATATAGTGCTGTATATTGGAGGGTATATAGTGCTGTATATTGGAGGGTATATAGTGCTGTATATTGGAGGGTATATAGTGCTGTATATTGGAGGGTATATAGTGTTGTATATTGGAGGGTATATAGTGCTGTATATTGGAGGGTATATAGTGCTGTATATAGGAGGGTATATAGTGCTGTATATTGGAGGGTATATAGTGCTGTATATTGGAGGGTATATAGTGCTGTATATTGGAGGGTATATAGTGTTGTATATTGGAGGGTATATAGTGCTGTATAGTATATTGGAGGGTATATAGTGCTGTATATTGGAGGGTATATAGTGCTGTATATTGGAGGGTATATAGTGCTGTATATAGGAGGGTATATAGTGCTGTATATTGGAGGGTATATAGTGCTGTATATAGGAGGGTATATAGTGCTGTATATTGGAGGGTATATAGTGCTGTATATTGGAGGGTATATAGTGCTGTATATTGGAGGGTATATAGTGCTGTATATAGGAGGGTATATAGTGCTGTATATTGGAGGGTATATAGTGCTGTATATTGGAGGGTATATAGTGCTGTATATTGGAGGGTATATAGTGCTGTATATGGAGGGTATATAGGTGATTGGAGGGTATATAGTGCTGTATAGTATATTGAGGGTATATAGTGCTGTATATTGGAGGGTATATAGTGCTGTATATTGGAGGGTATATAGTGCTGTATATATTGGAGGGTATATAGTGGTATATAGTGCTGTATATGTGTGTTTGGAGGGTATATAGTGCTGTATATGGAGGGTATATAGTGCTGTATATTGGAGGGTATATAGTGCTGTATATTGGAGGGTATATAGTGCTGTATATAGGAAGGTATATAGTGCTGTATATTGGAGGGTATATAGTGCTGTATATAGGAGGATATATAGTGCTGTATATTGGAGGGTATATAGTGCTGTATATTGGAGGGTATATAGTGCTGTATATTGGAGGGTATATAGTGATGTATATAGTGCTGTATATTGGAGGGTATATAGTGCTGTATATAGGAGGGTATATAGTGCTGTATATTGGAGGGTATATAGTGCTGTATATTGGAGGGTATATAGTGCTGTATATAGGAGGGTATATAGTGCTTTATATTGGAGGGTATATAGTGCTGTATATTGGAGGGTATATAGTGCTGTATATTGGAGGGTATATAGTGTTGTATATAGGAGGATATATAGTGCTGTATATTGGAGGGTATATAGTGCTGTATATAGTGTTGTATATTGGAGGGTATATAGTGCTGTATATTGGAGGGTATATAGTGCTGTATATTGGAGGGTATATAGTGCTGTATATAGGAGGGTATATAGTGCTGTATATTGGAGGGTATATAGTGCTGTATATAGTGTTGTATATTGGAGGGTATATAGTGCTGTATATTGGAGGGTATATAGTGCTGTATATTGGAGGGTATATAGTGCTGTATATAGGAGGATATATAGTGCTGTATATTGGAGGGTATATAGTGCTGTATATTGGAGGGTATATAGTGCTGTATATTGGAGGGTATATAGTGCTGTATATAGGAGGATATATAGTGTTGTATATTGGAGGGTATATAGTGCTGTATATTGGAGGGTATATAGTGCTGTATATTGGAGGGTATATAGTGCTGTATATAGGAGGGTATATAGTGCTGTATATTGGAGGGTATATAGTGCTGTATATAGGAGGGTATATAGTGTTGTATATTGGAGGGTATATAGTGCTGTATATTGGAGGGTATATAGTGCTGTATATTGGAGGGTATATAGTGCTGTATATAGGAGGGTATATAGTGCTGTATATAGTGCTGTATATTGGAGGGTATATAGTGCTGTATATTGGAGGGTATATAGTGCTGTATATTGGAGGGTATATAGTGCTGTATATAGTGCTGTATATTGGAGGGTATATAGTGCTGTATATTGGAGGGTATATAGTGCTGCTGTATATTGGAGGGTATATAGTGCTGCTGTATATTGGAGGGTATATAGTGCTGCTGTATATTGGAGGGTATATAGTGCTGCTGTATATTGGAGGGTATATAGTGCTGCTGTATATTGGAGGGTATATAGTGCTGTATATTGGAGGGTGTATGGTGCTGCTGTATATTGGAGGGTATATAGTGTTGTATATTGGAGGGTATATAGTGCTGTATATTGGAGGATATATAGTGCTGTATATAGGAGGGTATATAGTGCTGTATATTGGAGGGTATATAGTGCTGTATATTGGAGGGTATATAGTGCTGTATATTGGAGGGTATATAGTGTTGTATATTGGAGGGTATATAGTGCTGTATAGTATATTGGAGGGTATATAGTACTGTATATTGGAGGGTATATAGTGCTGTATATTGGAGGATATATAGTGCTGTATATAGGAAGGTATATAGTGCTGTATATTGGAGGGTATATAGTGCTGTATATAGGAAGGTATATAGTGCTGTATATTGGAGGGTATATAGTGCTGTATATTGGAGGGTATATAGTGCTGTATATTGGAGGGTATATAGTGCTGTATATAGGAGGGTATATAGTGCTGTATATTGGAGGGTATATAGTGCTGTATATTGGAGGGTATATAGTGTTGTATATTGGAGGGTATATAGTGCTGTATAGTATATTGGAGGGTATATAGTGCTGTATATTGGAGGGTATATAGTGCTATATATTGGAGGGTATATAGTGCTGTATATTGGAGGGTATATAGTGCTGTATATAGGAAGGTATATAGTGCTGTATATTGGAGGGTATATAGTGCTGTATATTGGAGGGTATATAGTGCTGTATATAGGAAGGTATATAGTGCTGTATATTGGAGGGTATATAGTGCTGTATATGGAAGGTATATAGTGCTGTATATTGGAGGGTATATAGTGCTGTATATAGGAGGATATATAGTGCTGTATATTGGCGGGTATATAGTGCTGTATATTGGAGGGTATATAGTGCTGTATATTGGAGGGTATATAGTGATGTATATAGTGCTGTATATTGGAGGGTATATAGTGCTGTATATAGGAGGGTATATAGTGCTGTATATTGGAGGGTATATAGTGCTGTATATTGGAGGGTATATAGTGCTGTATATTGGAGGGTATATAGTGCTGTATATTGGAGGGTATATAGTGCTGTATATTGGAGGGTATATAGTGCTGTATATAGGAGGGTATATAGTGCTGTATATTGGAGGGTATATAGTGCTGTATATAGTGTTGTATATTGGAGGGTATATAGTGCTGTATATTGGAGGGTATATAGTGCTGTATATTGGAGGGTATATAGTGCTGTATATAGGAGGGTATATAGTGCTGTATATTGGAGGGTATATAGTGCTGTATATAGTGTTGTATATTGGAGGGTATATAGTGCTGTATATTGGAGGGTATATAGTGCTGTATATTGGAGGGTATATAGTGCTGTATATAGGAGGATATATAGTGCTGTATATTGGATGGTATATAGTGCTGTATATTGGAGGGTATATAGTGCTGCTGTATATTGGAGGGTATATAGTGCTGTATATAGGAGGGTATATATTGCTGTATATTGGAGGGTATATAGTGCTGTATATAGTGTTGTATATTGGAGGGTATATAGTGCTGTATATTGGAGGGTATATAGTGCTGTATATTGGAGGGTATATAGTGCTGTATATTGGAGGGTATATAGTGCTGTATATTGGAGGTATATAGTGCTGTTATAGGTTGTATATGGAGGGTATATAGTGCTGTATATTGGAGGGTATATAGTGCTGTATATTGGAGGGTATATAGTGCTGTATATAGGAGGGTATATAGTGCTGTATATTGGAGGGTATATAGTGCTGTATATAGTGTTGTATATTGGAGGTATATAGTGTTGTATATTGGAGGGTATATAGTGCTGTATATTGGAGGGTATATAGTGCTGTATATAGGAGATATATAGTGTTGTATATTGGAGGGTATATAGTGCTGTATATTGGAGGGTATATAGTGCTGTATATTGGAGGGTATATAGTGCTGTATATTGGAGGGTATATAGTGCTGTATATTGGAGGGTATATAGTGCTGTATATAGGAGGGTATATAGTGCTGTATATTGGAGGGTATATAGTGCTGTATATTGGAGGGTATATAGTGCTGTATATTGGAGGGTATATAGTGCTGTATATTGGAGGGTATATAGTGCTGTATATAGTGTTGTATATTGGAGGGTATATAGTGCTGTATATTGGAGGGTATATAGTGCTGTATATTGGAGGGTATATAGTGCTGTATATAGGAGGATATATAGTGTTGTATATTGGAGGGTATATAGTGCTGTATATTGGAGGGTATATAGTGCTGTATATTGGAGGGTATATAGTGCTGTATATAGGAGGGTATATAGTGCTGTATATTGGAGGGTATATAGTGCTGTATATAGGAGGGTATATAGTGTTGTATATTGGAGGGTATATAGTGCTGTATATTGGAGGGTATATAGTGCTGTATATAGGAGGGTATATAGTGTTGTATATTGGAGGGTATATAGTGCTGTATATAGTGCTGTATATTGGAGGGTATATAGTGCTGTATATTGGAGGGTATATAGTGCTGTATATTGGAGGGTATATAGTGCTGTATATTGGAGGGTATATATTGATGTATATTGGAGGGTATATAGTGCTTTATATTGGAGGGTATATAGTGCTGTATATTGGAGGGTATATAGTGCTGTATATTGGAGGGTATATAGTGCTGTATATTGGAGGGTATATAGTGCTGTATATAGTGCTGTATATTGGAGGGTATATAGTGCTGTATATTGGAGGGTATATAGTGCTGCTGTATATTGGAGGGTATATAGTGCTGCTGTATATTGGAGGGTATATAGTGCTGCTGTATATTGGAGGGTATATAGTGCTGCTGTATATTGGAGGGTATATAGTGCTGTATATTGGAGGGTATATAGTGCTGCTGTATATTGGAGGGTATATAGTGCTGTGTATATTGGAGGGTATATAGTGCTGTTTTATATTGGAGGGTATATAGTGCTGCTGTATATTGGAGGGTATATAGTGCTGTATATTGGAGGGTATATAGTGCTGTATATTGGAGGGTATATAGTGATGTATATAGTGCTGTATATTGGAGGGTATATAGTGCTGTATATTGGAGGGTATATAGTGCTGTATATTGGAGGGTATATAGTGCTGTATATTGGAGGGTATATAGTGCTGTATATAGTGTTGTATATTGGAGGGTATATAGTGCTGTATATTGGAGGGTATATAGTGCTGTATATAGGAAGGTATATAGTGCTGTATATTGGAGGTATATAGTGCTGTATATTGGAGGGTATATAGTGCTGTATATGGAGGGTATATAGTGCTGTATATTGGAGGGTATATAGTGCTGTATATTGGAGGGTATATAGTGCTGTATATTGGAGGGTATATATGCTGTATATTGGAGGGTATATAGTGCTGTATATTGGAGGGTATATAGTGCTGTATATTGGAGGGTATATAGTGCTGTATATTGGAGGGTATATAGTGCTGTATATTGGAGGGTATATAGTGCTGTATATAGTGCTGTATATTGGAGGGTATATAGTGCTGTATATTGGAGGGTATATAGTGTGCTGTATATGGAGGGTATATATGTGCTGTATATTGGAGGGTATATAGTGCTGTGTATTGGAGGGTATATAGTGCTGCTGTATATTGGAGGGTATATAGTGCTGTGTATATTGGAGGGTATATAGTGCTGTGTATATTGGAGGGTATATAGTGCTGTATATTGGAGGGTGGTATGGTGTGCTGTATATTGGAGGGTATATAGTGTTGTATATTGGAGGGTATATAGTGCTGTATATTGGAGGGTATATAATGATGTATATGTGCTGTATATTGGAGGGTATATAGTGCTGTATATTGGAGGGTATATAGTGCTGTATATTGGAGGGTATATAGTGCTGTATATTGGAGGGTATATAGTGCTGTATATTGGAGGGTATATAGTGCTGTATATTGGAGGGTATATAGTGCTGTATATTGGAGGGTATATAGTGCTGTATATTGGGGGTATATAGTGATGTATATAGTGTTGTATATTGGAGGGTATATAGTGCTGTATATTGGAGGGTATATAGTGTTGTATATGGAGGGTATATAGTGCTGTATATAGGAGGGTATATAGTGCTGTATATTGGAGGGTATATAGTGCTGTATATAGGTGCTGTATATTGGAGGGTATATAGTGCTGTATATTGGAGGGTATATAGTGCTGTATATAGGAGGGTATATAGTGCTGTATATAGTGCTGTATATTGGAGGGTATATAGTGCTGTATATTGGAGGGTATATAGTGCTGTATATAGGAGGGTATATAGTGCTGTATATTGGAGGGTATATAGTGCTGTATATTGGAGGGTATGTTATAGTGCTGTATATTGGAGGTATATAGTGCTGTATATTGGAGGGTATATAGTGCTGTATATAGGAGGGTATATAGTGCTGTATATTGGAGGGTATATAGTGCTGTATATTGGAGGGTATATAGTGCTGTATATTGGAGGGATATAGTGCTGTATATAGGAGGGTATATAGTGCTGTATATGGAGGGTATATAGTGCTGTATATGGAGGGTATATAGTGCTGTATATTGGAGGGTATATAGTGCTGTATATTGGAGGGTATATAGTGCTGTATATTGGAGGATATATAGTGCTGTATATTGGAGGGTATATAGTGCTGTATATTGGAGGGTATATAGTGTTGTATATTGGAGGGTATATAGTGTTGTATATTGGAGGGTATATAGTGCTGTATATAGGAAGGTATATAGTGCTGTATATATGAGGGTATATGGTGCTGTATATTGGAGGGTATATAGTGCTGTATATTGGAGGGTATATAGTGCTGTATATAGGAAGGTATATAGTGCTGTATATAGGAGGGTATATGGTGCTGTATATTGGAGGGTATATAGTGCTGTATATTGGAGGGTATATAGTACTGTATATAGGAGGGTATATAGTGCTGTATATAGGAGGGTATATAGTGCTGTATATTGGAGGGTATATTGGAGGGTATATAGTGTTGTATATTGGAGGGTATATAGTACTGTATATAGGAGGGTATATAGTGCTGTATATTGGAGGGTATATAGTGCTGTATATTGCTGTAATAGTGACAATATATGGAAACTGACTCGAAAATAAATATATATAGACACTAAATATAATAGCTTAGGATTGGATCTAGGAATTTTCAAATTTCCAAGTTGCTGTTTCAGGTACATGTATAGTTTTTCGCCCAAAAATCTAAAACCGTGGTATAATTTCTGTCTAGTTATGCAATTGAACATGTTTGTAGCTATGTCACTGGTTGTTTGAAAACCTTAAACAAATATATAATGTTTATAAACATGTCTGGCGGTCCGACAACATTTCGTGACCTCTGCATCTATATATATTTCATCTTATTGTTAATTAAGCAGATACAAGGTTTTAATACTTGGTGGAAGGTCTGGAGTTTAAGCCCCGCTGGAGCCGTTACAATTGTGCCCTTAGGCAAGCAAGGCATTTAAATTCCACATTGCCTCTTTTCTCTCCTGCATGGCATGGCGATGGATTCCATCAGGAATGAGGTCTCGAGAGTGATTAATATAAGTTGAAAGAACTTGTTTCGCAATCGAAATTTGTATTAACTAATACCTGTAACGTAATGTTCTTCCATTTTTCAGGTGGGACGAGGACCCTTGAAACCCCGGCCAACGAGAGCAGCTCCAAAGATCACAGCCTCCAAAGTTCGGACTCTGAATTCTACTAGCATTTAGCTTCATTAGATCTATATATATATATTAATAATATTAGAGAATTACATACATACTTAGCAGCAATTTATAATGAGCTCTAAGCGAGCTTTGCAGTAACATAAGTTGAGATGGGAGTGTCAATATGTATCTAAATGAAATCTTCGTACCGGAAAATGACCCTCCAACTATTCTCCCACAGTATGGTACGGCTTAAACGCTTTCTTAATGAGATTGATTTAGTTTGAAAGCGTTCTTATGAGTCATATTGATTAGTTTGAAAGCGTTCTTATGAGTCAGATCAACATTCACTTACACTATTTGATTGTGGAATAAAAAATCAACAAGTGCAATATTACGGTACAGTATTTACAAAAATTCGGCAAATAAAATACATGCCAATTGAACGAATATAATAAAACACCATTGGAAATATTCTAAAATCGGATTTAAATTTTCGAATCGACAGATAAAATGGCTGCTTTAATTAGTCTAAATATTCTGATTGAAAAAACGCGTATGCACCTGCGAATATTTATAGAAATTTAAAATGCCATATGATACATTGGGAAAGTTAGCCTCATGGTAAAAAGCATTCGCTTACAGATCCAAAGGACAAAGGTTCGAATCCCAGTACAGGCATTATTTTTTCTCAATACTTTTTATATACTTCAGAATTCTATTTTGTTATGGAAATCAAGTGTACACTTACATAATTATATGAATAGAATTTTGTTTTAACTTCATAATGCTAAATCTTTTCAAGGATTTCATAATTCTGCTTTAATTTTTATAATCAAAATATGTACTCTATCATTATCATAATCCTTGCTGTATT
Organism: Archivesica marissinica; assembly: GCA_014843695.1. Taxonomy (NCBI): domain Eukaryota; kingdom Metazoa; phylum Mollusca; class Bivalvia; order Venerida; family Vesicomyidae; genus Archivesica; species Archivesica marissinica. Next base: position 45,884,829 of record CM026394.1, read on the forward strand.
GCACAGTAATAGTAACAACAGCAGTAACAGTATCACATTGTTCAAAATATTTATACACTACAGGCCCCTAGGTTAGAAAACTTTTCTCCAATTTCAAAACTCATTCTCAAGCGTCTGATTGGTTCAGCTGACAGTAACACTCAGAATCAACCAATCAGATCTGAGAACAGTTTTATGACCTCATGCCTAGGAGTTCTATTAGCACAGGCCATGGATTCAATCATTTGGATTTAGGTATGCTATGGATCTATGAGGCTTTGCCGTATTCATATTATTTCATTGTTTATTTTTGTACGGAAGTTTCCTGGAAAAGAAGATATTGGCAAGGGAAGAGATTAGTAAGCAAGGGAGATTACTCTGGGTACAAAGAGATAATGAGAGTATTGTCAGTAAGAGATTGGCAAGTGAAAACACTCTTCAGCAAGGGAGATTGCCTTACGGTCAAAGGGGCATAATTCATAAATATCCACAATATTGACAGAGTTGTCCCCACAACTGTTTTCGCTAAAATTTATTTACCCTGTCTGTTGCATATATCTTATAAGAAATATGTTTGTGTTCTTCCGCGTACTGTCAGATGTCGCATCAAAATAACAACAGAATGCACTATAGAACGTCACTGACTGAACACGTCACTGACTGAACACGTCACTGACTGAACACGTCACTGATTAAACACGTCACTGACTAAACACGTCACTGATTAAACAC
>CM026394.1:45886539-46024930 GCA_014843695.1 Archivesica marissinica
CTAACAGATCACACACAAGTAATTAAAAGTTTCACAAAGTCCTCACAAAGTCTAACAGGTCACACACAAGTAATTAAAAGTTTCACAAAGTCCTCACAACGTCTAAGTGATCATACACAAGTAATTAAAAGTTTCACAAAGTCCTCACAAAGTATTTTTCACAGAGAATTGATAAAAGTTATATCCTACACATAGTATTACACTATGTTATATTTGTTCTTTTTTTCCGAATAAGTAAATTCTGGGCTAGATTATACAATTCTGTATAATTGTTAACAAAAATATATCTTCTTGTTGGATCAGAAAGTTAGAAAACTATTGTTCATACCAACTGGGAATATTATACAATTACGAAGTCATCGCAAAGTCTAACAATTACGGGCATCCAATGAGGTTAATACATTGTTCCGTTGACCCAGTAGGGTGACAGAGGACAAAGACCGAGGTCAGTATCATTACCCTGTGCATCCACTGAAAAAAGTATTAACCGAATTTTTGCAAATCCTTAATTATTGTATTAGATATATATATTATAAACCGTTTTATCCCCAGTTTGCGGCGTGCGGCGAGCCATCGTTTCACGAAGAAATACGTAAAGGAAATGTTTGCGTCTTAACAATTTATTTATAAGGAAAATAGAAGAATATCCTGCACAATGTCTAACAGATCATACACAAGTAATTAAAAGTCTCCACAAAGTCCTCACAAAATAGAACTGGTCAAACACAAGTAATGAAAAGTTTCACAAAGTTCTCACAAAGTATTTTTCACAGAGAATTGATAAAAGTTATATCCTACACATAGTATTACACTATGTTATATTTGTAATTTTTTTCCGAATAAGTAAATTCTGGGCTAGATTATACAATTCTGTATAATTGTTAACACCTTAAGCAATATGAAGTTAGATAAATGTGAACATAATAAAACAATAGACAATCTGCTTATATTTGAAATTGGAAGTCATTGGTGACAAAACTAGCTTTATGGGAGGGAAATGACTGTCACATGACAGTATAATTATGTTAACAATTAACAATTTAAAAAGTAGACAATAAGTGATTTAACTAAGTAATGATTACAGATGGCAGAACTTGATAAGCAAATGCAGAAGTAGAGTATTACAAATGTACCAAACTTATTGAACATTGACATACAACTGTACCTAACTTATTGAACATTGACATACAAATGTACCTAACTTATTGAACATTGACATACAAATGTACCTAACTTATTGAACATTGACATACAAATGTACCAAACTTATTAAATATTGACATACAAATGTACCTAACTTATTGAACATTGACATACAAATGTACCTAACTTATTAAATATTGACATACAAATGTACCAAACTTATTAAATATTGACATACAAATGTACCTAACTTATTGAACATTGACATACAAATGTACCAAACTTATTAAATATTGACATACAAATGTACCTAACTTATTAAATATTGACATACAAATGTACCTAACTTATTGAACATTGACATACAAATGTACCAAACTTATTAAATATTGACATACAAATGTACCTAACTTATTAAATATTGACATGCTGGCTGTAGCCATGTTTATTGTTTAACACCAACAGTTCACTTGCTGACTGTAGCCATGTTTATTGTTTAACACCAACAGTTCACTTGCTGGCTGTAGCCATGTTTATTGTTTAACACCAACAGTTCACTTGCTGACTGTAGCCATGTTTATTGTTTAACACCAACAGTTCACTTGCTGACTGTAGCCATGTTTATTGTTTAACACCAACAGTTCACTTGCTGACTGTAGCCATGTTTATTGTTTAACACCAACAGTTCACTTGCTGGCTGTAGCCATGTTTATAGTTTAACATCAACAGTTCACTTGCTGACTGTAGCCATGTTTATTGTTTAACACCAACAGTTCACTTGCTGGCTGTAGTCATGTTTATTGTTTAACATCAATAGTTCACGTACTGGCTGTAGCCATGTTTATTGTTTAACATCAACAGTTCACTTGCTGACTGTAGCCATGTTTATTGTTTAACACCAACAGTTCACTTGCTGGCTGTAGCCATGTTTATTGTTTAACACCAACAGTTCACTTGCTGGCTGTAGCCATGTTTATTGTTTAACACCAACAGTTCACTTGCTGGCTGTAGCCATGTTTATTGTTTAACACCAACAGTTCACTTGCTGGCTGTAGCCATGTTTATTGTTTAACACCAACAGTTCACTTGCTGGCTGTAGCCATGTTTATTGCTTAACACAAACAGTTAACTAGGTCACTAGATTCACTGTCACAGCTCATGTTAAATGTTTCACACCAACAATTCACTTGATCACTGTCACAGCTCATGAAATTATTCAACACCAACAATTAACTTGGTCAATGATTCACTGTCACAGCTCATGAAGTATGTCACGGTCAATGATTCACTGTCACAGCTCATGAAGTATGTCACAGTCAATGATTCACTGTCACAGCTCATGAAGTATGTCACGGTCAATGATTCACTGTCACAGCTCATGAAGTATGTCACGGTCAATGATTCACTGTCACAGCTCATGAATTATGTCACAGTCAATGATTCACTGTCACAGCTCATGTGAATGATGTCACGGTCAATGATCACAGCACGTGAATGATGTCACGGTCAATGATCACAGCACATGAATGATGTTACGGTCAATGATCACAGCACATGAATGATGTCACGGTCAATGATCACAGCACATGAATGATGTTACGGTCAATGATCACAGCACGTGCATGATGTCACAGTCAATGATCACAGCATGTGAATGATGTCACGGTCAATGATCACAGCACGTGAATGATATCACAGTCAATGATCACAGCATGTGCATGATGTTATAGTCAATGATCACAGCACATGAATGATGTCACAGTCAATGATCACAGCACATGCATGATGTCACAGTCAATGATCACAGCACGTGAATGATGTCACGGTCAATGATCACAGCACGTGAATGATGTCACGGTCAATGATCACAGCACATGCATGATGTCACAGTCAATGATCACAGCACGTGAATGATGTCACGGTCAATGATCACAGCACTTGAATGATGTCACGGTCAATGATCACAGCATGTGAATGATGTCACAGTCAATGATCACAGCATGTGAATGATGTCATGGTCAATGATCACAGCATGTGAATGATGTCACAGTCAATGATAACAGCACGTGAATGATGTCACAGTCAATGATCACAGCACATGAATGATGTCACAGTCAATGATCACAGCACATGAATGATGTCACAGTCAATGATCACAGCACGTGAATGATGTCACAGTCAATGATAACAGCATGTGAATGATGTCACAGTCAATGATCACAGCACATGAATTATGTCACAGTCAATGATCACAGCACGTGAATGATGTTACGGTCAATGATCACAGCACGTGAATGATGTCACGGTCAATGATCACAGCATGTGAATGAAGTGTCACAGTCAATGATCACAGCATATGAATTATGTCACAGTCAATGATCACAGCACGTGAATGATGTTACAGTCAATGATCACAGCACGTGAATGATGTCACAGTCAATGATCACAGCATGTGAATGATGTCACAGTCAATGATCACAGCACATGAATGATGTTGCTGCCACACAGGTGCACATATTATACTTAAATATGTTTCAATCTGATAGTAAGAATATAATCTTGGAAAAAGTACCTCATTAATATTTATATCAGTTCCTTTAAGATTTCTATTTGATTTCTTGAAATCATCCATTCAATGAGAGACATCAGTCAGTTACTGCGCCTGAATACTCCCTAGGTAGGTCCTATTAAGTGTTTTCCTCTGTAGCCATGTTTATAGTTTAACACCAACAGTTCATGTACTGGCTGTAGCCATGTTTATTGTTTAACATCAACAGTTCACTTGCTGGCTGTAGCCATGTTTATTGTTTAACACCAACAGTTCACTTATTGACTGTAGCCATGTTTATTGTTTAACACCAACAGTTCACTTGCTGGCTGTAGCCATGTTTATTGTTTAACACCAACAGTTCACTTGCTGACTGTAGCCATGTTTATTGTTTAACACCAACAGTTCACTTGCTGGCTGTAGCCATGTTTATTGTTTAACACCAACAGTTCACTTGCTGACTGTAGCCATGTTTATTGTTTAACACCAACAGTTCACTTGCTGGCTGTAGCCATGTTTATTGTTTAACACCAACAGTTCACTTGCTGACTGTAGCCATGTTTATTGTTTAACACCAACAGTTCACTTGCTGGCTGTAGCCATGTTTATAGTTTAACATCAACAGTTCACTTGCTGACTGTAGCCATGTTTATTGTTTAACACCAACAGTTCACTTGCTGGCTGTAGTCATGTTTATTGTTTAACATCAATAGTTCACGTACTGGCTGTAGCCATGTTTATTGTTTAACATCAACAGTTCACTTGCTGACTGTAGCCATGTTTATTGTTTAACACCAACAGTTCACTTGCTGGCTGTAGCCATGTTTATTGTTTAACACCAACAGTTCACTTGCTGGCTGTAGCCATGTTTATTGTTTAACACCAACAGTTCACTTGCTGGCTGTAGCCATGGTTATTGTTTAACACCAACAGTTCACTTGCTGGCTGTAGCCATGTTTATTGTTTAACACCAACAGTTCACTTGTTGGCTGTAGCCATGTTTATTGCTTAACACAAACAGTTAACTAGGTCACTAGATTCACTGTCACAGCTCATGAAGTATGTCACAGTCAATGATTCACTGTCACAGCTCATGAAGTATGTCACGGTCAATGATTCACTGTCACAGCTCATGAATTATGTCACAGTCAATGATTCACTGTCACAGCTCATGAAGTATGTCACGGTCAATGATTCACTGTCACAGCTCATGAAGTATGTCACAGTCAATGATTCACTGTCACAGCTCATGAAGTATGTCACGGTCAATGATTCACTGTCACAGCTCATGAAGTATGTCACAGTCAATGATTCACTGTCACAGCTCATGAAGTATGTCACGGTCAATGATTCACTGTCACAGCTCATGAAGTATGTCACAGTCAATGATTCACTGTCACAGCTCATGAAGTATGTCACGGTCAATGATTCACTGTCACAGCTCATGAAGTATGTCACAGTCAATGATTCACTGTCACAGCTCATGAAGTATGTCACGGTCAATGATTCACTGTCACAGCTCATGAAGTATGTCACAGTCAATGATTCACTGTCACAGCTCATGAAGTATGTCACGGTCAATGATTCACTGTCACAGCTCATGAAGTATGTCACGGTCAATGATTCACTGTCACAGCTCATGAATTATGTCACAGTCAATGATTCACTGTCACAGCTCATGTGAATGATGTCACGGTCAATGATCACAGCACGTGAATGATGTCACGGTCAATGATCACAGCACATGAATGATGTTACGGTCAATGATCACAGCACATGAATGATGTCACGGTCAATGATCACAGCACATGAATGATGTTACGGTCAATGATCACAGCACGTGCATGATGTCACAGTCAATGATCACAGCATGTGAATGATGTCACGGTCAATGATCACAGCACGTGAATGATATCACAGTCAATGATCACAGCATGTGCATGATGTTATAGTCAATGATCACAGCACATGAATGATGTCACAGTCAATGATCACAGCACATGCATGATGTCACAGTCAATGATCACAGCACGTGAATGATGTCACGGTCAATGATCACAGCACGTGAATGATGTCACGGTCAATGATCACAGCACATGCATGATGTCACAGTCAATGATCACAGCACGTGAATGATGTCACGGTCAATGATCACAGCACTTGAATGATGTCACGGTCAATGATCACAGCATGTGAATGATGTCACAGTCAATGATCACAGCATGTGAATGATGTCATGGTCAATGATCACAGCATGTGAATGATGTCACAGTCAATGATCACAGCATGTGAATGATGTCACAGTCAATGATCACAGCATGTGAATGATGTCACAGTCAATGATCACAGCATGTGAATGATGTCACAGTCAATGATCACAGCATGTGAATGATGTCACGGTCAATGATCACAGCATGTGAGTGATGTCACGGTCAATGATCACAGCATGTGAATGATGTCACGGTCAATGATCACAGCATGTGAATGATGTCACAGTCAATGATCACAGCATGTGAATGATGTCACGGTCAATGATCACAGCACATGAATGATGTTGCTGCCACACAGGTGCACATATTATACTTAAATATGTTTCAATCTGATAGTAAGAATATAATCTTGGAAAAAGTACCTCATTAATATTTATATCAGTTCCTTTAAGATTTGTATTTGATTTTTTGAAATCATCCATTTAATGAGAGACATCAGTCAGTTACTGCCCCTGAATACTCCCTAGGTAGGTCCTATTAAGTGTTTTCCTCTGTTTTTATCATTGTTTCCTTTGCACAACATGCTAGCAATTGTATTCCACTATCGTTTCTTATGATTATTAAATTACTATATGTCGACAGATCTCATACAGTATATGCAATGGGTACTTATTTTGATAAAATCACATTTATCATACCGCAACATCTGGTTAGGAGACAACAGTAAAAACAAAGGATTCCAATTAAAAGGACCTATTCACATATTCAATAAATCAGACTTTATTTGCCAAGGGAGGTAATCATCTGTCATCTTACCCATGATTGCTATTCACAAATACACTTTTCATTGAGTTTATCCATATAATTTATAAATGTGTATGTGTTTTGCGTTTATTTATCGTCGCTACCGGTTGCCTATGAGCAACACCTCCTGAAGAGATTAGTCATTTTAGATTTTTGGAGGATAGTACAATAATACAGACAGAGACACATTCCAGAGTCTCCTCTGGGTTGTTTTTTTATGTGTACGATGTAAAGCACCGACACGAGACCTCGGTTTAAAGTCCCATCTGAAATACTGTTAATTTTATTAGGGTCAGACGAGGGGAGCGAACCTGCGATCCCTGGATTACCAGTCCAGCTTGTTACCACTTGACTACAGATCTGGCTGTGACAGTTACCATATAATATATGCCAACAATAATTGGCTGGCAAACACATAAAGATAAAACTCCAAATTGAGTCTGGCATATATCACCAGCGGATACAAAAATAAGTAAAATAGTCAGCATTACAGATAGTGCCTTCATGAAAGAACTACATCTTTCCTCGGTAATTACATGCATGGCTAATTAGAAACATAACATGACAATTGTAATGAGCTGTCTCTTACATCAACTTGTATGTCTGTAATCCAGTCACATTTGGACTTAAAAATCCATTTCTTGAATTGTGCTTGATTGTTGTAGAATGATAATTTGCAATGATTATTCATTGTTTTGTCATCTGTTAGCTGCACCACATACACAATTAATGATGAGAATGCAATGCACAATTAGTGTACCTCATTCTTAGCTTAATTGAATTGTTGTGCTAGGTTCCTTGGAATCATGTGTGTTATCCTTGATACTTGCATCACCAGAATGTGCAGTTACCAGGATCTGTGTGTGTGTTTTACGTTTATTTATCGTCGCTACCGGTTGCCCATATGAGCGACGCCTCCTGAAGAGATTAGTCATTTTAGATTTTGGAGGATAGTGCAATGATACAGACAGAGACCCATTCCAGAGTCTCCTCTGGTTCTTTTACATGCATGGTGTATAGCACTGACACGAGACCTTGGTTTAACGTCCCATCTGAAACACTGTTAATTTTATTAGGGTCAGATGGGGGATCAATGTATTGTAGTGTGATCTATTGTTCATTGTCATATATCAAATCAAAGGTATCGCCGAGACGATCACAATAATAGTGCAATATCCATCCAAGATGGCCATCGAAATGTCATAAGGTGAACCTTTTATGAGAGATATCAAACAACTTCTTCTCACAAACTGATCAGTCAATGTTCAAGAAACTCTACTTGTATGATCCTTAGGTGAAGCCTTTCCAAAGTTGTTCAAATAAAGTTCTCCTGAAATTCAAGATGGCCACCATCTAAAATTAACACAAATTCTAAAGAAATCTTCTTCTCACAAACTGCCAGCTGGAATTTGAGCTGTCTCACTCCCAGGGCTTACACTAGAGCTCTCCTTCAGCTGCCTCACTCCCAGGGCTTAAGCTAGAGTTCTCCTTCAGCTGCCTCACTCCCAGGGCTTACACTAGAGGTCTCCTTCAGCTGCCTCACTTCCAGGGCTTAAGCTAGAGGTCTCCTTCAGCTGCCTCACTTCCAGGGCTTAAGCTAGATATCCTTCAGCTGCATCACTCCCAGGGCTTACACTAGAGTTCTCCTTCAGCTGCCTCACTCCCAGGGCTTAAACTGGAGGTCTCCCTTCAGCTGCCTCACTCCTAGGGCTTACACTAGAGGTCTCCCTTCAGCTGTCTCACTCCCAGGGCTTACACTAGAGTTCTCCTTTAGCTGCCTCACTTCTAGGGCATAAGCTAGAGGTCTCCTTCAGCTACCTCACTTCCAGGGCTTACACTAGAGGTCTCCTTCAGCTGCCTCACTTCCAGGGCTTACACTAGAGGTCTCCTTCAGCTGCCTCACTTCCAGGGCTTAAGCTAGAGTTCTCTCTTCAGCTGCCTCACTTCCAGGGCTTAAACTAGAGTTCTCCCTTCAGCTGCCTCACTCCCAGGGCTTAAACTAGAGGTCTCCTTCAGCTGCCTCACTTCCAGGGCTTACACTAGAGGTCTCCTTCATACTCCAAGCTACCAATCCAAGTTTATACTCCAAGCTACCAATCCAAGTTTATTCTCCAAGCTACCAATCCAAGTTCATACCCCAGGCTACCAATCCAAGTTTATACTCCGAGCTACCAATCCAAGTTTATACTCCAATCTACCAATCCAAGTTCATACTCCAAGCTACCAATCCAAGTTCATATTCCAAGCTACCAATCCAAGTTTATACTCCAAGCTACCAATCCAAGTTTATACGCCAAGCTACCAATCCAAGTTCATATTCCAAGCTACCATTCCAAGTTTATACTCCAAGCTACCAATCCAAGTTTATACGCCAAGCTACCAATCCAAGTTCATACTCCAAGCTACCAATCCAAGTTCATACCCCAGGCTACCAATCCAAGTTCATACTCCAGGCTACCAATCCAAGTTCATACCCCAGGCTACCAATCCAAGTTCATACCCCAGGCTACCAATCCAAGTTCATACCCCAGGCTACCAATCCAAGTTCATACCCCAGGCTACCAATCCAAGTTCATACTCCAAGCTACCAATCCAAGTTCATACTCCAAGCTACCAATCCAAGCTCATACCCCAGGCTACCAACCCAAGGTTTATTGGTTTGATTCCTAATTGGGATCCATCTCGAGGGAGAGAGTAATGGCAGTGCGGACTGTAATTGTGTTGTCTAAGGCCACCATTGTGCTTCTGGCAGGAATGTAGTGTGGTATGTGGCTGAAAACCCTGGGTTATGACAAGGGTGTGGTATAACAGCTGCAAACCCTGGGTTATGACAAGGATGTGGTATAACATCTACAAACCCTGGGTTATGACACGGATGTGGTATAACATCTACAAACCATGGGTTATGACAAGGGTGTGGTATAACAGCTACAAACCATGGGTTATGACAAGGATGTGGTATAACATCTACAAACCATGGGTTATGACAAGGGTGTGGTATAACAGCTACACACCCTGCATTATGACAAGGGTGTGGTATAACAGCTACAAACCCTGGGTTATGACAAGGATGTGGTATAACAGCTACAAACCCTGGGTTATGACAAGGATGTGGTATAACAGCTACAAACCCTGGGTTATGACAAGGATGTGGTATAACAGCTACAAACCCTGGGTTATGACAAGGGTGTGGTATAACATCTACAAACCATGGGTTATGACAAGGGTGTGGTATAACAGCTACAAACCATGGGTTATGACAAGGATGTGGTATAACATCTACAAACCATGGGTTATGACAATGATGTGGTATAACTGCTACAAACCCTGGGTTATGACAAGGATGTGGTATAACAGCTACAAACCCTGGGTTATGACAAGGGTGTGGTATAACAGCCGCAAACCCTGGGTTATGTGACAAGGATGTGGTATAACAGCTACAAACCCTGGGTTATGACAAGGATGTGGTATAACAGCTACAAACCCTGGGTTATGACAAGGGTGTGGTATAACAGCTACAAACCCTGGGTTATGACAAGGATGTGGTATAACAGCTACAAACCCTGGGTTATGACAAGGATGTGGTATAACAGCTACAAACCCTGGGTTATGACAAGGATGTGGTATAACATCTACAAACCCTGGGTTATGACATGGGTGTGGTATAACAGCTACAAACCCTGGGTTATGACAAGGGTGTGGTATAACAGCTACAAACCCTGGGTTATGACAAGGGTGTGGTATAACAGCTACAAACCCTGGGTTATGACAAGGGTGTGGTATAACAGCTACAAACCCTGGGTTATGACAATGGTGTGGTATAACAGCCGCAAACCCTGGGTTATGACACTGGTCTGGTATAACAGCTGCAAACCCTGGGTTATGACAAGGGTGTGGTATAACAGCTACAAACCCTGGGTTATGACAAGGGTGTGGTATAACAGCTGCAAACCCTGGGTTATGACAAGGGTGTGGTATAACAGCTACAAACCCTGGGTTATGACAAGGGTGTGGTATAACAGCTGCAAACCCTGGGTTATGACAAGGGTGTGGTATAGCAGCTACAAACCCTGGGTTATGACAAGGATGTGGTATAACAGCTACAAACCATGGGTTATGACAAGGATGTGGTATAGCAGCTACAAACCCTGGGTTATGATAATGGTGTGGTATAACAGCTGAGCCACCCCATGTGTTTATTTGTTTGGGGGTTGATAGTCACAGTGACAGCTGAAGTGATATGGCAACTTTCCATTGATGGTAGAACCACCGACCTTCCACCTTCTGAAAACAAGCTGAATAACTTTCTTTAATTAATCCCCTTAACCCATTCAACACCAAGTAACTGACATGGACTGGTGCATGATATTTTTAGACCAATAAATTATTAAGAAAATTATCTTTGGACCAGTTCATTTTTCAAAATGGGTAATATTTGTCTAAAAATAGTAATATTACTGGCAAAAAGTGCAGATCCTGATGTAAGCCTATTGAGAGGTCTGTGGTGTTGAAAGGGTTAAAATAATTATCAACAATATTAGCCACTCCGTAATGGAGACCAACTATACTAGTTTGTGTTTGCATAGATAAATTGTATGAATTGTGAATGAAATCGTTTGTAGGTAAGAAATTGATAATAAGGCCAGATATTTATCTGGATGCGATAGCCCTGATCTGTGAGTGCTTGCTAATAATGTGTGGGCCTTTAACACCAAGTAACTCATATGGACTGGTCCATGATATTCATATACCAATAAATGAATCAGAAAATCACATTTGGACAAGTTCATTTATCAAAATGGGTAATTATGTCTATCACGAGCCGGCTCATCTGGATCTACACTTTTTGTAAGCCTATTTAGAGGTCTGCGGTGTTGAAAGGGTTAAATCATAGATAAGGAATAGATTAACTCTGTTATAATGACTAGTCCTATTTAATATGATTAAAATAAGGGAATGTGTTATACCAGTGTATTAAATGAAGTGTATTACACGCTGTGTATTAAATGCAGTGTATTACATGCAGTGTATTAAATGTAGTGTATTACATGCATTGTTTTAAATGCAGTGTATTAAATGAAGTGTATTACATGCAGTGTATTAAATGCAGTGTATTACATGCAGTATATTACAGGCAGTGTATTAAATGCAGTGTATTACAGGCAGTGTATTAAATGCAGTGTATTACACGCAGTGTATTAAATGCAGTGTAGTACATGCAGTGTATTAAATGCAGTGTATTACATGCAGTGTATTAAATGCAGTGTATTACATGCAGTGTATTAAATGAAGTGTATTACATGCAGTGTATTAAATGCAGTGTATTACATGTAGTGTATTAAATGAAGTGTATTACACGCAGTGTATTACATGCAGTGTATTAAATGAAGTGTAGTACATGCAGTGTATTAAATGAAGTTATTACACAGTTATTAAATGCATGTATTCAGCAGTGTATTACACACAGTTATTAAATGCATGTATTACATGCAGTGTATTACACGCAGTGTATTAAATGAAGTGTATTGCATGCAGTGTATTAAATGTAGTGTATTACATGCAGTGTATTAAATGAAGTGTATTACATGTAGTGTATTAAATGAAGTGTATTACATGCAGTGTATTAAATGCAGTGTATTAAATGCAGTGTATTAAATGCAGTATATTAAATGCAGTATATTCAATGCAGTGTATTACATGCAGTGTATTAAATGCAGTATATTAAATGCAGTATATTAAATGCAATGTATTGCATGCAGTGTATTAAATGCAGTATATTAAATGCAGTGTATTCAATGCAGTGTATTAAATGCAATTATTACATGAGTGTATTGCATGCAGTGTATTAAATGCAGTATATTAAATGCAATGTATTGCATGCAGTGTATTAAATGCAGTATATTACATGTAGTGTATTCAATGCAGTATATTAAATGCAATGTATTGCATGCAATGTATTAAATGCAGTATATTAAATGCAGTATATTCAATGCAGTGTATTACATGCAGTGTATTAAATGAAGTGTATTACACACAGTGTATTAAATGCAGTGTATTACATGCAGTGTATTAAATGAAGTGTAGTACATGCAGTGTATTAAATGAAGTATATTACAGACAGTGTATTAAATGCAGTGTATTACAGGCAGTGTATTACACACAGTGTATTAAATGCAGTGTATTACATGCAGTGTATTACACGCAGTGTATTAAATGAAGTGTATTGCATGCAGTGTATTAAATGTAGTGTATTACATGCAGTGTATTAAATGAAGTGTATTACATGTAGTGTATTAAATGAAGTGTATTACATGCAGTGTATTAAATGCAGTGTATTAAATGCAGTATATTAAATGCAGTATATTCAATGCAGTGTATTACATGTAGTGTATTAAATGCAGTATATTAAATGCAGTATATTCAATGCAGTGTATTACATGCAGTGTATTACATATAGTGTATTAAATGCAGTATATTAAATGCAGTATATTCAATGCAGTGTATTACATGCAATGTATTACATGTAGTGTATTACACGCAGTGTATTAAATGAAGTGTATTGCATGCAGTGTATTAAATGTAGTGTATTACATGCAGTGTATTAAATGAAGTGTATTACATGTAGTGTATTAAATGAAGTGTATTACATGCAGTGTATTAAATGCAGTGTATTAAATGCAGTATATTAAATGCAGTATATTCAATGCAGTGTATTACATGTAGTGTATTAAATGCAGTATATTAAATGCAGTATATTCAATGCAGTGTATTACATGTAGTGTATTAAATGCAGTATATTAAATGCAGTATATTCAATGCAGTGTATTACATGCAGTATATTAAATACAATGTATTAAATGCAGTGTATTAAATGCAGTATATTACATGTAGTATATTAAATACAATGTATTAAATGCAGTGTATTAAATGCAGTATATTAAATGCAGTATATTAAATGCAGTATATTACATGCAGTATATTCAATGCAGTATATTAAATGCAGTATATTAAATGCAGTATATTAAATGCAGTATATTAAATGCAGTGTATTACATGTAGTGTATTTAATACAGTATATTAAAAGCAGTGTATTACATGTAGTGTATTAAATACAGTATATTAAAAGCAGTGTATTAAATGCAGTATATTAAATGCAGTATATTACATGCAGTGTATTATACGCAGTGTATTAAATGCAGTATATTAAATGCAGTATATTACATGCAGTGTATTATACGCAGTGTATTAAATGCAGTATATTAAATGCAGTGTATTAAATGCAATGTATTAAACACAGTGTATTAAATACAGTGTATTAAATATAGCATTCAGTCACACAATTCCTCATGGAACTATTGGGCATTCAGTCACACAATTCCTCATGGAACTGTAGGACATTCAGTCACACAATTCCCCCATGGAACTGTATGGCATTCAGTCACACAATTCACCATGGAACTGTAGGGCATTCAGTCACACAATTCCTCATGGAACTGTAGGACATTCAGTCACACAATTCCCCCATGGAACTGTATGGCATTCAGTCATACAATTCCCCATGGAACTGTAGGGCATTCAGTCACACAATTCCCCCATGGAACTATTGGGCATTCAGTCACACAATTCCTCATGGAACTGTAGGGCATTCAGTCACACAATTCCCCATGGAACTGTTGGGCATTCAGTCACACAATTCCCCATGGAACTGTTGGGCATTCAGTCACACAATTCCCCGTGGAACTGTAGGGCATTCGGTCACACAATTCCCCCATGGAACTGTTGGGCATTCAGTTACACAATTCCCCCATGGAACTGTATGGCATTCAGTTACACAATTCCCCATGGAACTGTTGGGCATTCAGTTACACAATTCCCCCATGGAACTGTATGGCATTCAGTTACACAATTCCCCATGGAACTATAGGGCATTCAGTCACACAATTCCCCCATGGAACTATTGGGCATTCAGTCACACAATTCCTCATGGAACTGTAGGACATTCAGTCACACAATTCCCCATGGAACTGTAGGGCATTCAGTCACACAATTTCTCATGGAACTATTGGGCATTCAGTCACACAATTCCCCATGGAACTATTGGGCATTCAGTCACACAATTCCCCCATGGAACTGTAGGGCATTCAGTCACACAATTCCCCATGGAACTGTAGGGCATTCAGTCACACAATTTCTCATGGAACTATTGGGCATTCAGTCACACAATTCCCCATGGAACTGTATGGCATTCAGTCACACAATTCCCCCATGGAACTGTATGGCATTCAGTCACACAATTCCCCATGGAACTGTATGACATTCAGTCACACAATTCCCCCATGGAACTGTAGGGCATTCAGTCACACAATTCCCCCATGGAACTATTGGGCATTCAGTCACACAATTCCCATGGAACTGTATGGCATTCAGTCACACAATTCCCCATGGAACTGTATGGCATTCAGTCACACAATTCCCCCATGGAACTGTAGGGCATTCAGTCACACAATTCCCCATGGAACTGTATGGCATTCAGTCACACAATTCCCCCATGGAACTGTATGGCATTCAGTCACACAATTCTCCATGGAACTATTGGGCATTCAGTCACACAATTCCCCCATGGAACTATATGGCATTCAGTTACACAATCCCCCATGGAACTGTAGGGCATTCAGTCACACAATTTCTCATGCTAGAGATTTAGGTTAATATACTATTATATCTCCATACAAACGACAGCCATTTAGCTATCATGCAGTGGATAAGTAGTCGCCATATCTATCCCACCTCCATAGATATTACTGGGACTACATAGAGATTTAGGTTAATATACTATTATATCTCCATACAAATGACAGCCATTTAGCTATCATGCAGTGGATAAGTAGTCACCATATCTATCCCACCTCCATAGATATTACTGGGACTACATAGAGATTTAGGTTAATATACTATTATATATCTCCATACAAACGACAGCCATTTAGCTATCATGCAGTGGATAAGTAGTCGCCATATCTATCCCACCTCCATAGATATTACTGGGACTACATAGAGATTTAGGTTAATATACTATTATATATCTCCATACAAACGACAGCCATTTAGCTATCATGCAGTGGATAAGTAGTCGCCATATATATCCCACCTCCATAGATATTACTGGGACTACATAGAGATTTAGGTTAATATATTATTATATCTCCATACAAATGACAGCCATTTAACTATCATGCAGTGGATAAGTAGTCACCATATCTATCCCATCTCCATAGATATTACTGGGACTACATAGAGATTTAGGTTAATATACTATTATATCTCCATATAAACGACAGCCATTTAGCTATCATGCAGTGGATAAGTAGTCGCCATATCTATCCCACCTCCATAGATATTACTGGGACTACATAGAGATTTAGGTTAATATACTATTATATATCTCCATACAATTACAGCCATTTAGCTATCATGCAGTGGATAAGTAGTCGCCATATCTATCCCACCTCCATAGATATTACTGGGACTACATAGAGATTTAGGTTAATATACTATTATATCTCCATACAAATGACAGCCATTTAGCTATCATGCAGTGGATAAGTAGTCACCATATCTATCCCACCTCCATAGATATTACTGGGACTACATAGAGATTTAGGTTAATATACTATTATATATCTCCATACAAACGACAGCTATTTAGCTATCATGCAGTGGATAAGTAGTTGCCATATCTATCCCACCTCCATAGATATTACTGGGACTACATAGAGATTTAGGTTAATATACTATTATATCTCCATACAAATGACAGCCATTTAGCTATCATGCAGTGGATAAGTAGTCACCATATTTATCCCACCTCCATAGATATTACTGGGACTACATAGAGATTTAGGTTAATATACTATTATATCTCCATACAAATGACAGCCATTTAACTATCATGCAGTGGATAAGTAGTCACCATATCTATCCCACCTCCATAGATATTACTGGGACTACATAGAGATTTAGGTTAATATACTATTATATCTCCATACAAACGACAGCCATTTAACTATCATGCAGTGGATAAGTAGTCACCATATCTATCCCATCTCCATAGATATTACTGGGACTACATAGAGATTTAGGTTAATATACTATTATATCTCCATATAAACGACAGCCATTTAGCTATCATGCAGTGGATAAGTAGTCGCCATATCTATCCCACCTCCATAGATATTACTGGGACTACATAGAGATTTGGGTTAATATACTATTATATCTGCATACAAATGACAGCCATTTAGCTATCATGCAGTGGATAAGTAGTCGCCATATCTATCCCACCTCCATAGATATTACTGGGACTACATGAGATTCTGGCCTTTATTATGAACATTGGTTTGGCTACTACATTGTCAATGTATGTCGTATTGGTAATGGCGTCAAGAGATGCTTCTATGAGGGAAAGGGTCAATGTATGTCATATTGGCAATGGCGTCAAGAGGTGCTTCTATGAGGGAAAGGATCAATGTATGTCATATTGGTAATGGCGTCAAGAGGTGCTTCTATGAGGGAAAGGGTTTATGAACATTGGTTTGGCTACTACATTATCAATGTATGTCGTATTGGTAATGGCGTCAAGAGGTGCTTCTATGAGGGAAAGGGTTAATGTGAATAGATTTTTGGCATTGGATTGCAGGTTATGTAGCATGTTCAAGTTGTGATGAAATTAAGTTCAGACATCCTTTGGATAAATAATTTTTTACTTTGTACGATTTCAGTGCTGTAGGATTAGACAAATTTCTATTAGCTGGATTGCTAAACAAGTTCTTACAACATTGGTTTAATAATTGCTCTCTGGACCTTGTTCCTTATCAAATCCATCAGGGAGAGAAAAAACAATGTAGATTTAAGTATCTTAATGGACACCACCCCACCACCATGATTGTGGCAGGGCCCGAACCTAGCAACCTCTAGAATGGGAGGCGGACACTGTATCCCTTGCACCATGGAGGTACCATGGAGTACTTTAACCCATTTCATTCTGGATACATTTAAAGGCTTTTGCAAACAACATAGATCCAGATCAGCCACAGCATGACACTGCATGCTGATCAGGATCTATGTTGTTTGCTACATAGCCAAGTGTCTTAGCAAGATCATCTGAATAGCAAACAGCATAGAGCCTGATCAGATGGCACATTCCGTGGCGGTTGATCTAGCTCTATGTTATTTGCAAATACTGTTTGAACGGTATCCAGAATGAAATGGGTTAAGAAAACTTCAATATTTGAATAAAGTATAAGCATTTTACAGACACTAATCCACAGGCAATTAAGCAAGCTAATCCACAGTGTTTGCAATTAGTAAATAGTTTAATTATTTGAGGATTATCTGAGATTAATCTGTGGCAATAATCCAGGCACAGCAGTTTATTAAATTAGGAGCAGCTAATAGTGACAATCTCTCAGTTTAATGTTTTCTTCAAGGGAGCACAGCGGTGCAGGGTTTACAACCGGGCAATTTTAAATTCACTATTTATGCTACATTGAGGTTCAAGGGTGCACAGCGGTGCAGGCTTTACAACCGGGCAATTTTAAATACACTATTTATGCTACATTGAGGTTCAAGGGTGCACAGCGGTGCACGGTTTACAACCGGGTAATTTTAAATTCATTATTATGCTACATTGAGGTATTTCATATACAGTCAAACCTGTCTTAAGCAGCCAGCCAAGGGAGTCATACTGATTACCAAGATGCAAGTCGCTGAGTTATTGTTTAGAACATACTGATTACCAAGATGCAAGTCGCTGAGTTATTGTTTAGAACATACTGATTACCAAGATGCAAGTCTCTGAGTTATTGTTTAGAACATACTGATTACCAAGATGCAAGTCTCTGAGTTATTGTTTAGAACATACTGATTACCAAGATGCAAGTCTCTGAGTTATTGTTTAGAACATACTGATTACCAAGATGCAAGTCACTGAGTTATTGTTTAGAACATACTGATTACCAAGATGCAAGTCTCTGAGTTATTGTTTAGAACATACTGATTACCAAGATGCAAGTCGCTGAGTTATTGTTTAGAACATACTGATTACTAAAATGCAAGTTGCTGAGTTATTGTTTAGAACATACTTATTTATACATGTAATATACATTGAGAAATATACAGAAACATACATTTATATGGTGATATGTGGATTGAACTGAAAGCTAAATGCTTATGCTATTCAGTGTGCACAAATTCAAATACAGTCAAACCTGTCTTAAGCAGCCAGCCAAGGGAATCTCAGAAAGTGGCTGCTTAGCACAGGTGGCTGCTTAATAGAGGTCAAATGTATAATAAAACAGCATATTGGGAATCTGGAAACTGGCTGGTTAATACAGGTTGGCTGCTTAATAGAGGTCAAATGTATAATAAAACAGCATATTGGGAATCTGGAAAGTGGCTGCTTAATACAGGTTGGCTGCTTAATAGAGGTGACAACTATCACAGGTTTGACTGTAGATGTTTAATAATTTCACTAGGAAAAAGTGATAATGTGTAGTTATGTTACCAACAAACATTATTCCTTCAATTGAATACAGTCTACATCCGTTAATGTCGAATTCCGTTGGACCAAACAAAATACTTTGACATAACCATAACCCACTGGAGCCATTACGATTGTGCCCTTACACAAGGCATTTAAATTCCACATTGCCTCTTCTCTCTCCCTCGTGGCGATGGATTCCATCAGGAATGAGGTCTCGAGAGTGATTAATATAAGTTGAAAATAAATTGTTTTGCAATCAGGCTAAAATAAATTTGTATAAATATAAAAAAGCAAAGATTGGTCCAGCAGGAAGAAAGTTGACATTTCCCCTCAGATTCAAAGATTAACAGAGTTGGCAATAAAACGGCCAGTAGGAGTGCGATAAAAAGTATATGATGTCACAAGTGGCGACGCGATTCTCTGGGGTGTTTCTATGTATGTTGTATGTAGTTGTATGTAGTTGGTGAACTCGCTTGGCGTGAGGTACCGTGGCGGGTCGGTCAGGCTATAATTAAAAGATTCAATTCACAATTTAAATTTTGCGAATACAGTCAAACCTCTACAGAGCAAACACCATCCAGATACACCAAGATTGATTGTTGTAGAGAGGTTGTTGTTCTAGGGAGGTTCAACTTTTTGAAGTCTTGATATGTGGGAATAGTCAGTTTTGACAGTTAATATGGCTCATACTGATTTGAATATAGAGTATGGGGTACTACTTTCATTATACAATTGATAGATTGAACTAAGATTGAATATGAAACAACACAAATGTTGTAGCATTTTATATCTTCACGACTTAATTGCATTAATGTTTTTGCTCGATAGAGGAGACTCAATAATGTTGAAAATTAATGAAGTCTAACTGAGGACGCAATGTGTTAAAATCGCCAGATTATGCAAATTTATGACAATTGTGTACATTAATGATTTATGTTGGCAATACATCAAAGTAAAATGTCTGATAAATTACTCAGCATATCCATTATATAAAAATTAAGGTACTCGGACACAGTTCCGATCGAGTACAAGAGTGCTGGGACATAGTTCCGATGGAGTACAAGAGTGCTCGGATACAGTTCCAATCGAGTACAAGAGTGCTCGGACACAGTTCCGATCGAGTACAAGAGTGCTCGGACACAGTTCCGATCGAGTACAAGAGTGCTCGGACACATTTCCGATCGAGTACAATAGTGTTCGGACACAGTTCCGATCGAGTACAAGAGTGCTCGGACACATTTCCGATCGAGTACAAGAGTGCTTGGATACAGTTCCAATCGAGTACAAGAGTGCTCAGACACAGTTCCGATCGAGTACAAGAGTGCTCGGATACAGTTCCGATCGAGTACAAGAGTGCTCAGACATAGTTCCGATCGAGTACAAGAGTGCTCGGACACAGTTCCGATCGAGTACAAGAGTGCTCAGACATAGTTCCGATCGAGTACAAGAGTGCTCGGACACAGTTCCGATCGAGTACAAGAGTGCTCGGACATAGTTCCGATCGAGTACAAGAGTGCTCGGACACAGTTCCGATCGAGTACAAGAGTGCTCGGACACAGTTCCGATCGAGTACAAGAGTGCTCGGACACAGTTCCGATCCAGTACAAGAGTGCTGGGACATAGTTCCGATCGAGTACAAGAGTACTCGGACACAGTTCCGATCGAGTACAAGAGTGCTCGGACACATTTCCGATCGAGTACAATAGTGTTCGGACACAGTTCCGATCGAGTACAAGAGTGCTCGGACACATTTCCGATCGAGTACAAGAGTGCTTGGATACAGTTCCAATCGAGTACAAGAGTGCTCAGACACAGTTCCGATCGAGTACAAGAGTGCTCGGATACAGTTCCGATCGAGTACAAGAGTGCTCAGACATAGTTCCGATCGAGTACAAGAGTGCTCGGACACAGTTCCGATCGAGTACAAGAGTGCTCAGACATAGTTCCGATCGAGTACAAGAGTGCTCGGACACAGTTCCGATCGAGTACAAGAGTGCTCGGACATAGTTCCGATCGAGTACAAGAGTGCTCGGACACAGTTCCGATCGAGTACAAGAGTGCTCGGACACAGTTCCGATCGAGTACAAGAGTGCTCGGACACAGTTCCGATCCAGTACAAGAGTGCTGGGACATAGTTCCGATCGAGTACAAGAGTACTCGGACATAGTTCCGATCGAGTACAAGAGTGCTCGGAAACGATCATTTGATTTTTTATGTTTGATTTAATTTCAGATATTTGTTAAGTGAATTGAATATGAAACGAACACAAAATTTGTAACATTTTATGTCTTCACGACTTAATTGCATTGATGTCTTCACGACTTAATTGCATTAATGTTTTTGCTCAACAGAGGAGACTCAATAATGTTGAAAATGAATGAGATCCAACTGAGGACGCAATGTGTTAATTATTAACAGATTATGCAAATTTATGACAATTGTGTACATTAATGATTTATGTTGGCAATACATCAAAGTAAAAAGTCTGATAACTTACGCGAGTACTCGGACACAGTTCCGATCGAGTACAAGAGTACTCGGACACAGTTCCGATCGAGTACAAGAGTGCTCGGACACAGTTCCGATCGAGTACAAGAGTGCTCGGACACAGTTCCGATCGAGTACAAGAGTACTCGGAAACTATAATTTGATTTTTGGGATCGTATGTGTGATTTAATTTCAGATATATGGTAAGTATTTCGGATGAGGCTTGTCCAAAAACTGATGCAAACTTTGCAAAACAAAAGCTAAACCCGGAGAAATGAAAAATACTTTTTTCATTTTAATGAGATAATTATTAAACAAACATATCGTTTATAGACAGTCACCTCTGTTGACAGATGAGGCATGTCCATATATGGAATGCATCAGCAAAATTCTTCATCTTAAGTGATCAAAAGATATACACGGTACAACAACTTGCCAATCATGTGTTTATTTTATAATATCCGTAAACAATAATTATTTTCACACTTACAGTCCAGCATGTGGATTGCCCCCCCCCCCCCGGATATGATCCCAGATTAAGATAATTACTGTTTATTGAATATTGACAGGAACGATTGGCGATTATGTGCGTCTGATGACACATACATGTACAGACTATTCGTTCTTTTTCAGCCAAATATTTGTTTGTCCTTGGGAGGTTTTCTGCATCGCTGGATGGGAAATTGACTGTCATTGTGTGTTGTTGGGAGATGTCGTTCATGAGAGGTGAAATTGTATTAAAATGCAACGGGTGGGAATAAAAGTGACGTAATAAAGAGGGTGTCGCTCTTGGAAGGTGACGTTTGGGGAGGTGGGACTGTAGTTTCATTTTTATACATTTATGCGTACTGTTTATCTGTTTCAGGATTCTGGACCCCAGAATCTAGAATTGTCACCCTGTTTGGATCTGCACATGCGCATTTTGAATACACACCTGCCCAGATTGGGCAGATTCTGGACCCCAGAATCTAGAATTCTCACCCTGTTTGGATCTGCACATGCGCAGTTTGAATACACACCTGCCCAGATTGGGCGGATTCTGGACCCCAGAATCTAGAATTCTCACCCTGTTTGGATCTGCACATGAGCAGTTCGAATACACACCTGCCCAGATTGGGCGGATTCTGGACTCCAGAATCTAGCATTCTCACCCTGTTTGGATCTGCACATGAGCAGTTCGAATACACACCTGCCCAGATTGGGCAGCCAATGGGTGAACCTATGTTTGGATCTGCACATGCGCAGTTCGAATACACACCTGCCCAGATTGGGCAGCCAATGGGTGAACCTATGTTTGGATCTGCCCATGCGCAGTTCGAATACACACCTGCCCATATTGGGCAGCCAATGGGTGAACCTATGTTTGGATCTTTTCTCAACAAGAACACCTATAATTTATATCAGGGTTCATTCTAGGTCAGAATTTTTGGGAAAAGTGAGAAAGCGCGTGATCGCTTCCTTAAATGGTGTTCTTTAATATACTTCTGCAAAATAGGGTTAAAATGCACAGTACAACCATTAAATACAACATTTGAATAGAAGGAGTGCTTTATAATAGGCCAATGTATCTTACTAGACACAATTTTGTTTGAAAATCGTAAAAACCAAAAATATTTATTTTTTATTTTTAGGGAGAAGTGGGTCCCCCAGAGGGCGAAGTCAGGGTCCCTAGGGCGACAATTTCGCCCACATCGCTCTCTAGAATGATCCCTGTATATATTCTTATGACAAGTTGCATAAGCCTGATTATGGCCTGGTCCTAATCTGACACTTTTTGATAGTTGTATATGTACACATGTTTAAACTAATCCGACACTAATCCCAGAATCGAATGATGGACCAATCTTCTCTACGCATTATTTTAATCGCAATGTAATCCTATTATGAAGACAAGTAATCTACGTTATAGCCCCTCTAATTATTTAGCCTGAATGGCAGTAATTGTCTGCGTAAAGATATTATAGTTCACGTATTTAAAGCGACACTACATCGGTGAAAAGACAAAAGTCTGCAGAATGTAATTTGCTATTACATTTGTATATGGTATAATATTTTTCCAAATATTTTCATCAAAAACTGAGTATTTCAACAAATAAACAAACATCGTATACACAGTTTGTTGATATAACAAAATAATGTAAATAGGATCGACATTCGTGCGTAATACATGTACAATGCGTTTATCCTGAATAACACAAGGTATGGTACATATTTACCGTGATATCTCACATGTGTGCCTATGCATATTTATTTATAGACTAATCTTAGTTAAATTATCTCTAATCGAAAGTATCACGTGTTTAGTATTGACTCCGATGACAAACAAACGTCAATTCAGGAGCATGGATGATCGTTATATGAAATCCTACTTTCAATTTTGAAAGTTTGTAGATCACAAAAACACTGTTTATTGATTCAATGTTAGTGTTCGAATGTATTCGGAAGAATTTGTAGTAGCAACGCATTCATACGTGAAAAAATGCATTTTATTTGCTTTTTGCGATGTAATGTCGCTTTAATTGTAATGAAAAAAATTTATAAATTATAAACTCTTTGGAAATTTAGTAAGGTTGAAAACAGTTACTTATTAGTTATGAAATTGAAGTCTCTAGAAATAAATAACTCCCTTATTTTATATACAAAATGTACATCTAATAAAATGAACAGGCTATCAAATGGATCTTGATAGCAAAAGGATATTCCACCCCCATAGTCAGAATATATCATAAGAAACTTGACAGAAACTCAATTCTGAGAACATATTCTGACCACTCACTCGGGTGGGATATACTTGTCCCACACCAGTGTATATGAAGGATAGATACTCTTAGTCCTGCCCTACACTGATCTACAGATGGATCTGTAGTCCAGTGGGTAACACACTGGACATTACCACTGGACTGGTAATCCAGGCATCGCAGGTTCGATCCCCCGTCTGACACTAATAAAATGAACAGTCTTTCAGATGGGACGTTAAACCGAGGTCTCTCTCGTGTCGGTGCTTTGCACCGTGCATGTAAAAGAACCAGAGGAGACTCTGGAATGGGTCTCTGTCTGTATCATGCACTATCCTCCAAAAATCTAAAATGCCTCTTCAGGAGGCGTCGCTCATATGGGCAACCGGTAGCGATGATAAATAAATGTAAAACCACCTCCTTCTTACACTGATCTAAATTCATTAATTGACCAGTACATGGCGGCTACTTGGGTAATTTCATCCATTACACACAGTGTTTTAGTGTCTGTTCTAATAACCGGCTTAGCTCTTTGCATGCTGGGTAAACTGAAGGATAATTGAAATAATTGTAGCTGACAACAATTCATTAATGTGTTTTTCTTATTTGTAACTGAAAACTCTGGAAACATGTCATGGAAGATCATGGAAACATGTCATGGAAGATCATGGAAACATGTCATGGAAGATCATGGAAACATGTCATGGAAGATCATTAGAATTGTGTCATTACTAGGTTGTTACAAGACAATTCTAATGAAATTTCATGACATGTGTGCAAAATGCCACCATGTCTCTAGGGACTTAACTACATGTGCTATCAAGCTCAAATTGATAGCCTGTTCATTCCTATTAGATGTACTTCGATTTCATAACTAATAAGTAACAGTTTTCAACCTTACTAAATTTCGAAGAGTTTATACATTTCTAATTAAAATATTTTGTTCATTACAATTAAGCACATCAAATATTTCATATCTTTACACAGATAATTACTGCCATTCACTAGATAGTTATTATGCAACACCTACATTACTCATCTGTGCAATATGATGACAGGAGATTAGTGTCAGATTAGATTAACCATTAATTATTTGTTCTGTTGCATATTTGGGTACATAATAAAAGTGTCGACCAAGCACCTGCCACAGGGATGTATGCCATGGGCATTCTGGGTCCATGAAGATTCAAAATCCACCCATTGGCTGCCCAATCTGGATAGGTGGGTGTTTCAAAATGCACCCATTGGCTACCCAATCTGGTTAGGTGTGCGTTCGAATCCAGCACTAGCTTATATACCCCGAGATTCCGGATGCATTACGCTAATCCATAATCTGAAACATGTTAAATAAATATGAATTAAACTTTTTGTAAAATTTAAATTGTGAATTGGATCTTTTAATTATATCCCGACCCGCTCCGGTACCTCACGCCAAGCGAGTTCCCCAACTACATACACCGTCTCCGTGGCCCAGTGGTTAAGGCGTCCGCCTATGGAGCGGGAGGTCGAAGGTTCGAATCTCGTCAGGGGTTCATTCTGATATGGCCGGTTGGTGAGCCGCCAGCTAGTTAAATAATGGTTACCAATTGCCTACCAGCCTGGCGCCTGGCATACAAGCATAGGATTCGGGAAGTACTGATGTTCATAAAAAGAGGTGTCTCATAAGTCAAAAATGACTGGCCCTTTAAATAGGGGTGACACTATAATAAACAAACACTTTACTTTACTTTTACACTACAACAGAACCCTAGACTCAACGAAAAACAAACTGGGTCGGGCCTCTAAATAAGCTTACAAAAAAGTGTAGATACAGATCAGGATCTGCATTTTTTTGCAAGTAATATTACTATTCTTAGAAATTTGTTTACCCATTTTGATAAATGAACTGGTTCAAATGTAATTTTCTTATTAATTTATTGGTCTAAAAATATCATGGACCAGTCCATGTCAGTTACTTGGGGTTGAATGGGTTAAAACTAAACTTATGTGATTCTGTTATTACTGTCTTCTATAAATTTCCATTCTTCAATAATAAATGATACCTGGCCAACACATGACATTCAGCGATTTTAGAGACAAATGTTAGCATAGATATTAACCCATTCAACACCAAGTAACTCACATGGACTGGTCCATGATATTCATAAACCAATAAATGAATCAGAAAATCACATTTGGACAAGTTCATTTATTAAAATGGGTAATTATGTCTAAAAATAGTCATATCACTGGCAAAAAGTGCAGATCCTGATGAGACGGCTCGTCACGAGCCGGCTCATCTGGATCTACACTTTTTGTAAGCCTATTTAGAGGTATGTGGTGTTGAAAGGGTTAACCACTTACCATTGCTCTCTATAGACCTCTCACACTCATTACTTGCAGCAGTGCATCGCAAGGTGGTAATTTGGGTTGTGCAATGGTTCGGAGATTGTGAATTGGTAGGCGCTTGTGGGATTGGTAGGTTGTTGTGGGATTGGTAGGTTGTTGTGGGATTAGTAGGTTGTTGTGGGATTGGTAGGCTGTTGTGGGATTGGTAGGTGGTTGTGGGATTGGTAGGTGGTTGTGGGATTGGTAGGCTGTTGTGGGATTGGTAGGTGGTTGTGGGATTGGTAGGCTGTTGTGGGATTAGTAGGTTGTTGTGGGATTAGTAGGTTGTTGTGGGATTGGTAGGTTGTTGTGGGATTGGTAGGTTATTGTGGGATTGGTAGTTGGTTGTGGGATTGGTAGGTTGTTGTGGGATTGGTAGGTTATTGTGGGATTGGTAGTTGGTTGTGGGATTGGTAGGTTGTTGTGAAATTGGTAGGCTGTTGTGGGATTGGTAGGTTGTTCTGGGATTGGTAAGTTGGTGTGGGATTGGTAGGCGGTTGTGGGATTGGTAGGCGGTTGTGGGATTGGTAGGCTATTGTTGGATTGGTAGGTTGTTGTGGGATTGGTATGCAGTTGTGGGATTGGTAGGTTGTTGTGGGATTGGTAGGTGATTGTGGGATTGGTAGGTTATTGTGGGATTGGTAGGTTTTTGTGGGATTGGTATGCAGTTGTGGGATTGGTAGGTTGTTGTGGGTTTGGTAGGCTATTGTGGGATTGGTAGGTTGTTGTGGGATTGGTATGCAGTTGTGGGATTGGTAGGTTGTTGTGGGATTGGTAGGCTATTGTGGGATTGGTAGGTTGTTGTGGGATTGGTAGGTTATTGTGGGATTGGTAGGTGGTCGTGGGATTGGTAGGTTGTTGTGGCATTGGTAGGTTGTTGTGGGATTGGTAGGTTGTTGTGGGATTGGTAGGCTATTGTGGGATTGGTAGGTTGTTGTGGGATTGGTAGGTTGTTGTGGGATTGGTAGGTTGTTGTGGCATTGGTAGGCTATTGTGGGATTGGTATGTGGTTGTGGGATTGGTATGTGATTGTGGGATTGGTATGCAGTTGTGGAATTGGTAGGTTGTTGTGGGATTGGTAGGCTATTGTGGGATTGGTAGTTGGTTGTGGGATTGGTAGGTGATTGTGGGATTGGTATGCAGTTGTGGGATTGGTAGGTTGTTGTGGGATTGGTAGGCTATTGTGGGATTGGTAGGTGGTTGTGGGATTGGTAGGTTATTGTGGGATTGGTATGCAGTTGTGGGATTGGTAGGTTGTTGTGGGATTGGTAGGCTATTGTGGGATTGGTAGGTTGTTGTGGGATTGGTAGGTTGTTGTGTGATTGGTAGGCAGTTGTGGGATTGGTAGGTTGTTGTGGGATTGGTAGGCGGTTGTGGGATTGGTAGGCTATTGTGGGATTGGTAGGTTGTTGTGGGATTGGTATGCAGTTGTGGGATTGGTAGGTTGTTGTGGGATTGGTAGGTTGTTGTGGGATTGGTAGGCTATTGTGGGATTGGTAGGTTGTTGTGGGATTGGTATGCTGTTGTGGGATTGGTAGGTTGTTGTGGGTTTGGTAGGCTATTGTGGGATTGGTAGGTTGTTGTGGGATTGGTATGCAGTTGTGGGATTGGTAGGTTGTTGTGGGATTGGTAGGTGATTGTGGGAGTGGTAGGTGGTTGTGGGATTGGTAGGTTGTTGTGGGATTGGTAGGTGATTGTGGGATTGGTAGGTTGTTGTGGGATTGGTAGGTTGTTGTGGGATTGGTAGGCTATTGTGGGATTGGTAGGTGGTTGTGGGATTGGTAGGCTATTGTGGGATTGGTAGGTGATTGTGGGATTGGTAGGTTGTTGTGGGATTGGTAGGTGGTCGTGGGATTGGTAGGTTGTTGTAGGATTGGTAGGTGGTTGTGGGATTGGTAGGTTGTTGTGGGATTGGTAGGTTGTTGTGGGATTGGTAGGCAATTGTGGGATTGGTAGGTTATTGTGGGATTGGTATGCAGTTGTGGGATTGGTAGGTTGTTGTGGGATTGGTAGGCTACTGTGGGATTGGTAGGTTGTTGTGGGATTGGTATGCTATTGTGGTATTGGTAGGTTGTTGTGGGATTGGTATGCAGTTGTGGGATTGGTAGGTTGTTGTGGGATTGGTAGGCTATTGTGGGATTGGTAGGTTGTTGTGGGATTGGTATGCAGTTGTGGGATTGGTAGGTTGTTGTGGGATTGGTAGGCTATTGTGGGATTGGTAGGTTGTTGTGGGATTGGTATGCAGTTGTGGGATTGGTAGGTTGTTGTGGGATTGGTAGGTTGTTGTGGGATTGGTAGGCTATTGTGGGATTGGTAGGTTGTTGTGGGATTGGTATGCTATTGTGGGATTGGTAGGTTGTTGTGGGTTTGGTAGGCTATTGTGGGATTGGTAGGTTGTTGTGGGATTGGTATGCAGTTGTGGGATTGGTAGGTTGTTGTGGGATTGGTAGGTGATTGTGGGAGTGGTAGGTGGTTGTGGGATTGGTAGGTTGTTGTGGGATTGGTAGGTGATTGTGGGATTGGTAGGTTGTTGTGGGATTGGTAGGTTGTTGTGGGATTGGTAGGCTATTGTGGGATTGGTAGGTGATTGTGGGATTGGTAGGCTATTGTGGGATTGGTAGGTGATTGTGGGATTGGTAGGTTGT
Source organism: Archivesica marissinica (assembly GCA_014843695.1). Classification (NCBI taxonomy): domain Eukaryota; kingdom Metazoa; phylum Mollusca; class Bivalvia; order Venerida; family Vesicomyidae; genus Archivesica; species Archivesica marissinica. The sequence goes on from CM026394.1 coordinate 45,916,020, forward strand.
TGTGGGATTTGTAGGTGGTCATGGGATTGGTAGGTTGTTGTAGGATTGGTAGGTGGTTGTGGGATTGGTAGGTTGTTGTGGGATTGGTATGCAGTTGTGGGATTGGTAGGTTGTTGTGGGATTGGTAGGTTGTTGTGGGATTGGTAGGCAATTGTGGGATTGGTATGTTATTGTGGGATTGGTATGCAGTTGTGGGATTGGTAGGTTGTTGTGGGATTGGTAGGCTATTGTGGGATTGGTAGGTTGTTGTGGGATTGGTATGCTATTGTGGGATTGGTAGGTTGTTGTGGGATTGGTATGCAGTTGTGGGATTGGTAGGTTGTTGTGGGATTAGTAGGCTATTGTGGGATTGGTAGGTTGTTGTGGGATTGGTATGCAGTTGTGGGATTTGTAGGTTGTTGTGGGATTGGTAGGTGGTTGTGGGATTGGTAGGTTGTTGTGGGATTGGTAGGTGATTGTGGGATTGGTAGGTTGTTGTGGGATTGGTAGGTGGTCGTGGGATTGGTAGGTTGTTGTGGGATTGGTAGGTTGTTGTGGGATTGGTATGCAGTTGTGGGATTGGTAGGCTATTGTGGGATTGGTAGGCTATTGTGGGATTGGTAGGTGATTGTGGGATTGGTAGGTTGTTGTGGGATTGGTAGGTTGTTGTGGGATTGGTAGGCTATTGTGGGATTGGTAGGTTATTGTGGGATTGGTATGCAGTTGTGGGATTGGTAGGTTGTTGTGGGATTGGTAGGCTATTGTGGGATTGGTAGGTTATTGTGGGATTGGTAGGTGGTTGTGGGATTGGTAGGTTGTTGTGGGATTGGTAGGTGATTGTGGGATTGGTAGGTTGTTGTGGGATTGGTAGGTTGTTGTGGGATTGGTAGGTGGTTGTGGGATTGGTAGGTTGTTGTGGGATTGGTAGGTTGTTGTGGGATTGGTATGCAGTTGTGGGATTGGTAGGCTATTGTGCGATTGGTAGGCTATTGTGGGATTGGTAGGTTATTGTGGGATTGGTAGGTTGTTGTGGGATTGGTAGGCGGTTGTGGGATTGGTAGGTTGTTGTGGGATTGGTAGGTGATTGTGGGATTGGTAGGTGGTTGTGGGATTGGTAGGTTGTTTTGGGATTGGTAGGTTGTTGTGGGATTGGTAGGTTGTTGTGGGATTGGTAGGTTGTTGTGGGATTGGTAGGTGGTTGTGGGATTGGTAGGTTGTTTTGGGATTGGTAGGTTGTTGTGGGATTGGTAGGTTGTTGTGGGATTGGTAGGTTGTTGTGGGATTGGTAGGTGGTTGTGGGATTGGTAGGTTGTTTTAGGATTGGTAGGTTATTGTGGGATTAGTAGACAGTTGTGGGATTGGTAGGTTGTTTTCAGATTGGTAGGTTGTTGTGGGATTGGTAGGTTGTTGTGGGATTTGTAGGTGGTTGTGGGATTGGTAGGTTGTTTTAGGATTGGTAGGTTATTGTGGGATTAGTAGGTTGTTGTGGGATTGGTAGGTGGTTGTGGGATTGGTAGATGGTTGTGGGATTGGTAGGTTGTTGTGGGATTGGTAGACGGTTGTGGGATTGGTAGACGGTTGTGGGATTGGTAGGTGGTTGTGGGATTGGTAGGTGGTTGTGGGATTGGTAGGTTGTTGTGGGATTGGTAGGTTGTTGTGGGATTGGTAGGTGGTTGTGGGATTGGTAGGTGGTTGTGGGATTGGTAGGTGGTTGTGGGATTGGTAGGCACGTGTGTGTGGAATGTTGGTTCTTTGTTATAATAATTTTGTCTAACACAGTCTTACCTGAAAATAAATATTATGTTAAAATGAAAACGAGGAAGACAGTCTTGAAATAACTGTGACAGAATCTTAAAAAGCATGTTTGTTTTTCTCGCAATTTATTCATCATTTGTTCTTGTGAACACTATCTGATACAACATTGATTAGTGATGATGAATGGATAGTTTTACAGAGTTCTTCATAATACACTGTCATGATCAGGCATGTAGCTGCCATTAGGCCAAAAGGCCCAGGCCTGTACATAATTTTGACCAAAAATAATAAATATATATATTTTACTATAATAGACCTAGGCTACCTAGATATTCCTGTCCTAGAACTATAATAATGTATAATAGATACTATTTGTTATAAAAACATGTCCGAATTTGTCTTTTAAATGGAGCAGAATGCGGGAAATTGCATCCTAAAAACCACACAATTCCAGTTGTGTATGCCCCCGGATCCCCTAGCAACCTCGTTCGCTACACTCACTCAACATTCTTTACCCGGGCCTGCACATAATTTGCCTCCTGGCTACGCCCCTGATGATGTTATAATACCTTTGTACTTGCTGTACTTTATGTTTAATATTGGACTGCTCTCTATAGGCCGGAGTACTATATCAAATCTTAGAACATTGTTGTGACGTCATACCTTTGTGATACTATAGATGTGATACGTTCGAGACCACCTTGTAGTTGTAGATATGTAACAGGGGAGATAACTGTGTTGGAGTTTGTATATTGGCTTATGGTGGCAGAGATCTCTGTATGTAACAGGGGAGATAACTGTGATGGAGTTTATATATTGTCTTTTGGTGGCAGAGATCTCTGTATGTATCAGGGGAGATAACTGTGTTGGAGTTTGTATATTGTCTTTTGGTGGCAGAGATCTCTATATATAACAGGGGAGATAACTGTGTTGAAGTTTGTATATTGGCTTATGATGGCAGAGATCTCTGTATGTAACAGGGGAGATAACTATGTTGGTGTTTATATATTGGCTTATGGTGGCAGAGATCTCTGTATGTATCAGGGGAGATAACTGTGTTGGAGTTTGTATATTGTCTTTTGGTGGCAGAGATCTCTATATATAACAGGGGAGATAACTGTGTTGAAGTTTGTATATTGGCTTATGATGGCAGAGATCTCTGTATGTAACAGGGGAGATAACTATGTTGGTGTTTATATATTGGCTTATGGTGGCAGAGATCTCTGTATGTATCAGGGGAGATAACTGTGTTGGAGTTTGTATATTGTCTTTTGGTGGCAGAGATCTCTATATATAACAGGGGAGATAACTGTGTTGAAGTTTGTATATTGGCTTATGATGGCAGAGATCTCTGTATGTAACAGGGGAGATAACTATGTTGGTGTTTATATATTGGCTTATGGTGGCAGAGATCTCTGTATGTATCAGGGGAGATAACTGTGTTGGAGTTTGTATATTGTCTTTTGGTGGCAGAGATCTCTGTATGTATCAGGGGAGATAACTGTGTTGGAGTTGGTATATTGGCTTATGGTGGCAGAGATCTCTGTATATAACAGGGGAGATAACTATGTTGGTGTTTATATATTAGCTAATGTTGACTGAAATCTCTGTAACAGGGGAGATAATTGTGTTGGAGTTTGTATATTGGCTTATGGTTGCAGATATCTCTGTACGTAACAGGGTAGGTAACTGTATTGGAGTTTGTATATTGGCTTATGGCTGCAGATATCTCTGTACATAACAGGGGAGGTAAATGTGTTAGAGTTTGTATATTAGCTTGTGGTAGCAGAGCGCTCTCTGTAACAGGGGAGATACCGGTAACTGTATTGGAGTTTGTATATTGGCTTATGGCTGCAGATATCTCTGTACATAACAGGGGAGGTAAATGTGTTAGAGTTTGTATATTAGCTTGTGGTAACAGAGCGCTCTCTGTAACAGGGGAGATAACTGTGTTGGAGTTTGTATATTAGCTTGTGGTAGCAGAGGGCTCTCTGTAACAGGGGAGGTAACTGTGTTGGAGTTTGATAAATACAAGAAATCAAGATTAATAAATGGGGTTACCCAGTTGGCCCAAAAAGGAAAAAAATCAAGATCAGTAATTTGTTGTCAACTAAATTATTTCTTCAGATTTTAAGTAAAAAAAGACGCGCCAACAAATTAAATGTTTATGTTGAATTAGCATATATTTTTGTACAAATGGTGGTTTATTAAAGTGGAGGTTTGAATAAATTTACATGCACAGTCACAAAGAATAAATGACTATTAACATCTACAGTTACATTAATATGCATAAAATATGAACAAAATGTTAATCTGGACCTGCTAATGTTTCAATTCCTTGGAGGTTGGTTGGTATGTAGACCAGTTGAAGGGTTCTATAATGGATTATCTTCCAATTTATGTAATAATCCAAGTGCATACAGATTACTGGCAATTGTTGAGGGTTACTTGTATCCATTATGCTATTCTAACCATAGTCTCAAATCCTTGTATTAAATGGATGTTTTTACATAGTCTCAAATCCTTGTATTAAATGGATGTTTGTACATAGTCTCAAATCCTTGTATTAAATGGATGTTTGTACATAGTCTCAAATCCTTGTATTAAATGGATGTTTGTACATAGTCTCAAATCCTTGTATTAAATGGATGTTTGTACATAGTCTCAAATCCTTGTATTAAATGGATGTTTGTACATAGTCTCAAATCCTTGTATTAAATGGATGTTTGTACATAGTTCAGATCCTTGTATTAAATGGATGTTTGTACATAGTTCAGCACCCTTGTATTAAATGGATGTTTGTACATAGTTCAGCACCCTTGTATTAAATGGATGTGTGTACATAGTTCAGATCCTTGTATTAAATGGATGTTTGTACATAGTTCAGATCCTTGTATTAAATGGATGTTTGCACATAGTTCAGCACCCTTGTATTAAATGGATGTTTGTACATAGTTCAGCACCCTTGTATTAAATGGATGTGTGTACATAGTTCAGATCCTTGTATTAAATGGATGTTTGCACATAGTTCAGCACCCTTGTATTAAATGGATGTTTGTACATAGTTCAGCACCCTTGTATTAAATGGATGTTTGTACATAGTTCAGCACCCTTGTATTAAATGGATGTGTGTACATAGTTCAGATCCTTGTATTAAATGGATGTTTGTACATAGTTCAGATCCTTGTATTAAATGGATGTTTGCACATAGTTCAGCACCCTTGTATTAAATGGATGTTTGTACATAGTTCAGCACCCTTGTATTAAATGGATGTGTGTACATAGTTCAGATCCTTGTATTAAATGGATGTTTGCACATAGTTCAGCACCCTTGTATTAAATGGATGTTTGTACATAGTTCAGCACCCTTGTATTAAATGGATGTTTGTACATAGTTCAGCACCCTTGTATTAAATGGATGTGTGTACATAGTTCAGATCCTTGTATTAAATGGATGTGTGTACATAGTTCAGATCCTTGTATTAAATGGATGTTTGTACATAGTTCAGCACCCTTGTATTAAATGGATGTTTGTACATAGTTCAGCACCCTTGTATTAAATGGATGTTTGTACATAGTTCAGCACCCTTGTATTAAATGGATGTTTGTACATAGTCTCAAATCCTTGTATTAAATGGATGTTTGCACATAGTTTCAAATCCTTGTAATAAATGGATGTTTGTACATAGTTTCAAATCCTTGTATTAAATGGATGTTTGCACATAGTTTGCACATAGTCTCAAATCCTTGTATTAAATGAACATTTGCACATAGTTTCAGCATCCTTGTATTAAATGAACATTTGCACATAGTTTCAGCATCCTTGTATTAAATGAACATTTGCACATAGTTTCAGCATCCTTGTATTAAATGAACATTTGCACATAGTTTCAGCATCCTTGTATTAAATGAACATTTGCACATAGTTTCAGCATCCTTGTATAAAATGAACATTTGCACATAGTTTCAGCATCCTTGTATTAAATGAACATTTGCACATAGTTTCAGCATCCTTGTATTAAATGAACATTTGCACATAGTTTCAGCATCCTTGTATTAAATGAACATTTGCACATAGTTTCAGCATCCTTGTATTAAATGAACATTTGCACATAGTTTCAGCATCCTTGTATTAAATGAACATTTGCACATAGTTTCAGCATCCTTGTATTAAATGAACATTTGCACATAGTTTCAGCATAATTGTATTAAATGAACATTTGCACATAGTTTCAGCATCCTTGTATTCGAGGGGGGGGGAGTTGCTGTTACACCGGCCACCAAGATGTTGTGAAATCTTTCAGTGTCATGTACATTTGAGCTTGAGTCAAAACGTAACATTGGAATTGCTACGTACAGTCAAACCTGTCTTAAGCAGCCAGCCAAGAAATTGTTAGAAAGTGGCTGCTTAGCACAGGTGGCTGCTTAATATAGGTCAAATGTATAACAACTGAAACTATCTTGAATCTAGAAACTGGGCTGCTTAATACAGGTTGGCTGCTTAATAGAGGTGAACACTAACACAGGTTTGACTGTATTCTGTAGCTGGACTATAGCTATTTATAGCTATTGGTAAAGATTTGATGTATTAATAACCATGTGTGCAGAATTTATCATTTTGATTGCTGGAAGCTATTCTTTAATGCTACTGGAATACAGATATTCTGTTTTCGATGCCATGTTGTATGTTTATGTTTTTGACACGCTTATGAATACATAAATATGATAGGTGCTCATTTGCATAATTAATACACTGGTGAAATAAGATGCACTGTACATTTAGCACCACCACATAGTGCTGTACATTTAGCACCACCACATAGTGCTGTACATTTAGCACCACCACATAGTGCTGTACATTTAGCACCACCACATAGCACTGTACATTTAGTGCTGTACATTTAGCACCACCACTAGCGCTGTACATTTAGCACCACCACATAGTGCTGTACATTTAGCACCACCATATAACGCTGTACATTTAGCGCTGTACATTTAGCACCACCACTAGCACTGTACATTTAGCACCACCACATAGTGCTGTACATTTAGCACCACAACATAGCACTGTACATTTAGCACCACCACATAGCACTGTACATTTAGCACCACCAAATAGCACTGTACATTTAGCACCACCACATAGTGCTGTACATTTAGCACCACAACATAGCACTGTACATTTAGCACCACCACATAGCACTGTACATTTAGCACCAACACATAGCGCTGTACATTTAGCACCACCACATAGCACTGTACATTTAGCACCACCACATAGCACTGTACATTTAGCACCACCCCATAGCGCTGTACATTTAGCACCACCACATAGCACTGTACATTTAGCACCACCACATAGCGCTGTACATTTAGCACCACCACATAGCACTGTACATTTAGTGCTGTACATTTAGCACCACCACATAGCACTGCACATTTAGCACCACCACATAGCACTGTACATTTAGTGCTGTACATTTAGCACCACCACATAGCGCTGTACATTTAGCACCACCACATAGCACTGTACATTTAGTGCTATACATTTAGCACCACCACATAGAACTGTACATTTAGCACCACCACATAGCGCTGTACATTTAGTGCTGTACATTTAGCACCACCACATAGTGCTGTACATTTAGCACCACCACATAGCACTGTACAGTTAGCACCACCACATAGCGCTGTACATTTAGTGCTGTACATTTAGCACCACCACATAGCACTGTACATTTAGCACCACCACATAGCACTGTACATTTAGCACCACCACATAGCACTGTACATTTAGCACCACCACATAGCGCTGTACATTTAGCACCACCACATAGTGCTGTACATTTAGCACCACCACATAGTGCTGTACATTTAGCACCACCACATAGCACTGTACATTTAGTGCTGTACATTTAACACCACCACATAGCGCTGTACATTTAGCACCACCACATAGCACTGTACATTTAGCACCACCACATAGCACTGTACATTTAGCACCAACACATAGCGCTGTACATTTAGCACCAACACATAGCGCTGTACATTTAGCACCACCACATAGCGCTGTACATTTACCACCACCACATAGCTCTGTACATTTAGCACCACCACATAGCACTGTACATTTACCACCACCACATAGCGCTGTACATTTACCACCACCACATAGCTCTGTACATTTAGCACCACCACATAGCGCTGTACATTTAGCACCAACACATAGTGCTGTACATTTAGCACCAACACATAGCACTGTACATTTAGCACCACCACATAGCACTGCACATTTAGCAGCACCACATAGTGCTGTACATTTAGCACCTCCACATAGTGCTGTACATTTAGCACCACCACATAGCGCTGTACATTTAGCACCACCACATAGCACTGTACATTTAGCACCACCACATAGCGCTGTACATTTAGCACCACCACATAGTGCTGTACATTTAGCACCACCACATAGCACTATACATTTAGCAACACCACATAGCACTGTACATTTAGCACCACCACATAGTGTTGTACATTTAGCACCACCCCATAGCACTGTATATTTAGCAACACCACATAGTGCTGTACATTTAGCACCACCACATAGTGATGTACATTTAGCACCACCCCATAGCACTGTACATTTACCACCACCACATAGTGTTGTACATTTAGCACCACCCCATACCACTGTACATTTAGCACCACCCCATAGCACTGTACATTTAGTGCTGTACATTTAGTGCTGTACATTTAGCACCACCACATAGCATTGTACATTTAGCACCACCACATAGCACTGTACATTTAGCACCACCACATAGTGTTGTACATTTAGCACCACCCCATAGCACTGTACATTTAGCACCACCACATAGCACTGTACATTTAGCACCACCACATAGCACTGTACATTTAGCACCACCACATAGCACTGTACATTTAGCAGCACCACATATTGCTGTACATTTAGCACCACCACATAGCACTGTACATTTAGCACCACCACATAGCAATGTACATTTAGTGCTGTACATTTAGCACTACCACATAGTGCTGTACATTTAGCAGCACCACATAGCACTGTACATTTAGCACCACCACATAGTACTGTACATTTAGCAGCACCACATAGCACCGAACATTTACCACCACCACATAGTGCTGTGCATTTACCACCACCACATAGCGCTGTACATTTAGCACCACCACATAGCGCTGTACATTTAGCACCACCACATAGCGCTGTACATTTAGCACCACCACATAGTGCTGTACATTTAGTGCTGTACATTTACCACAACCACATAGCACTGTACATTTACCACCACCACATAGCACTGTACATTTACCACCACCACATAGCACTGTACATTTAGCACTGTACATTTACCACAACCACATAGTGCTGTACATTTAGCACCACCACATAGCACTGTACATTTAGCACCACCACATAGCGCTGAACATTTAGTGCTGTACATTTACCACCACCACATAGCGCTGTACATTTAGCACCACCACATAGCGCTGTACATTTAGCACCACCACATAGCACTGTACATTTACCACCACCACATAGCACTGTACATTTAGCACCACCACATAGCGCTGTACATTTAGCACCACCACATAGCGCTGTACATTTAGCACCACCACATAACGCTGTACATTTAGCACCACCACATAACGCTGTACATTTAGCACCACCACATAACGCTGTACATTTAGCAGCACCACATAGCACTGTACATTTAGCACCACCACATAGTACTGTACATTTAGCAGCACCACATAGCACCGAACATTTACCACCACCACATAGTGCTGTGCATTTACCACCACCACATAGCGCTGTACATTTAGCACCACCACATAGCGCTGTACATTTAGCACCACCACATAGCGCTGTACATTTAGCACCACCACATAGTGCTGTACATTTAGTGCTGTACATTTACCACAACCACATAGCACTGTACATTTACCACCACCACATAGCACTGTACATTTACCACCACCACATAGCACTGTACATTTAGCACTGTACATTTACCACCACCACATAGTGCTGTACATTTAGCACCACCACATAGCACTGTACATTTAGCACCACCACATAGCGCTGAACATTTAGTGCTGTACATTTACCACCACCACATAGCGCTGTACATTTACCACCACTACATAGCGCTGTACATTTAGCACCACCACATAGCACTGTACATTTACCACCACCACATAGCACTGTACATTTAGCACCACCACTAGCACTGTACATTTAGCACCACCACATAGCACTGTACATTTACCACCACCACATAGCACTGTACATTTAGCACCACCACATAGTGCTGTACATTTACCACCACCACATAACGCTGTACATTTAGCACCACCACATAGCGCTGTACATTTAGCACCACCACATAGCGCTGTACATTTAGCACCACCACATAGCGCTGTACATTTAGCACCACCACATAGCGCTGTACATTTAGCACCACCACATAGCGCTGTACATTTAGCACCACCACATAGCACTGTACATTTAGCACCACCACATAGCGCTGTACATTTAGCACCACCACATAGCGCTGTACATTTAGCACCACCACATAGCACTGTACATTTAGCACCACCACATAGCGCTGTACATTTAGCCACCACCACATAGCGCTGTACATTTAGCACCACCACATAGCGCTGTACATTTACACCACCACATAGCCAACACACCACATAACACTGTACATTTAGCACTACCACATAGCGCTGTACATTTAGTGCTGTACATTTAGCACCACCACATAGCACTGTACATTTAGTGCTGTACATTTAGCACCACCACATAGCACTGTACATTTACCACCACCACATAGCACTGTACATTACACCACCACATAGTGCTGTACATTTAGCACTGTACATTTAGCACCACCACATAGCACTGTACATTTACCACCACCACATAGTGCTGTACATTTAGCACCACCACATAACGCTGTACATTTACCACCACACATAGCACTGTACATTTAGCACCACCACATAGCCTGTAATTTAGTGCTGTACATTTACCACCACCACATAGCGCTGTACATTTAGCACCACCACATAGCGCTGTACATTTAGCACCACCACATAGCGCTGTACATTTAGCAACACCACATAGCGCTGTACATTTAGCACCACCACATAGCGCTGTACATTTACACCACCACATAATGCTGTACATTTAGCACCACCACATAATGCTGTACATTTAGCACCACCACATAACGCTGTACATTTAGCACCACCACATAGCACTGTACATTTAGCACCACCACATAGCGCTGTAGCGCTGTACATTTAGTGCTGTACATTTAGCACCACCACATAGCACATAGTGCTGTACATTTAGCACCACCACATAGCACTGTACATTTAGCACCACCACATAGCGCTGTACATTTAGCCTGTACATTTAGTGCTATACATTTAGCACCACCACATAGCACTGTACATTTAGCACCACCACATAGTGCTGTACATTTAGCACCACCACATAGCACTGTACATTTAGCACCACCAATAGTGCTGTACATTTAGCACCACCACATAGCGCTGTACATTTAGCACCACCACATAGCACTGTACATTTAGCACCACCACATAGCACTGTACATTTAGCACCACCACATAGCGCTGTACATTTAGCACCACCACATAGCGCTGTACATTTAGCACCACCACATAGCGCTGTACATTTAGCACCACCACATAGCGCTGTACATTTAGCACCACCACATAGCGCTGTACATTTACCACCACCACATAGCGCTGTACATTTACCACCACCACATAGCGCTGTACATTTAGCACCACCACATAGCCTGTACATTTAGCACCACCACATAGCGCTGTACATTTAGCACCACCACATAGCGCTGTACATTTAGCACCACCACATAGCGCTGTACATTTAGCACCACCACATAGCGCTGTACATTTAGCACCACCACATAGCGCTGTACATTTAGCACCACCACATAGCGCTGTACATTTAGCACCACCACATAGCGCTGTACATTTAGCACCACCACATAGCGCTGTACATTTAGCACCACCACATAGCGCTGTACATTTAGCACCACCACATAGCGCTGTACATTTAGCACCACCACATAGTGCTGTACATTTAGCACCACCACATAGTGCTGTACATTTACCACCACCATATAATGCTGTACATTTACCACCACCACATAGTGCTGTACATTTACCACCACCACATAGTGCTGTACATTTAGCACCACCACATAGTGCTGTACATTTAGCACCACCACATAACGCTGTACATTTAGCACCACCACATAGCGCTGTACATTTAGCACCACCACATTGCGCTGTACATTTAGTGCTGTACATTTAGCACCACCACATAGCACTGTACATTTAGCACCACCACATAGCACTGTACATTTAGTGCTGTACATTTAGCACCACCACATAGCACTGTACATTTAGCACCACCACATAGCGCTGTACATTTACCACCACCACATAGCACTGTACATTTACCACCACCACATAGCGCTGTACATTTAGTGCTGTACATTTAGCACCACCACATAGCGCTGTACATTTAGTGCTGTACATTTAGCACCACCACATAGCACTGTACATTTACCACCACCACATAGCACTGTACATTTACCACCACCACATAGCGCTATACATTTACCACCACCACATAGCGCTGAACATTTAGCACTGTACATTTAGCACCACCACATAGCACTGTACATTTACCACCACCACATAGCGCTGTACATTTAGCACCACCACATAACGCTGTACATTTACCACCACTACATAGCACTGTACATTTAGCACCACCACATAGCGCTGTACATTTAGTGCTGTACATTTACCACCACCACATAGCACTGTACATTTAGCACCACCACATAACGCTGTACATTTAGCACCACCACATAGCACTGTACATTTAGCACCACCACATAGCGCTGTACATTTAGCGCCACATTTAGTGCTGTACATTTAGCACCACCACATAGCGCTGTACATTTTGTGCTGTACATTTAGCACCACCACATAGCACTGTACATTTAGCACCACCACATAGCGCTGTACATTTAGCGCTGTACATTTAGTGCTATACATTTAGCACCACCACATAGCACTGTACATTTAGCACCACCACATAATGCTGTACATTTAGCAGCACCACATAGCACGACATTAGTGCTGTACATTTAGCACCACCACATAATGCTGTACATTTAGCACCACCACATAGCACTGTACATTTAGCACCACCACATAGCTGTACATTTAGCACCACCACATAGCGCTGTACATTTACCACCACCACATAGCGCTGTACATTTAGCACCACCACATAGCGCTGTACATTTAGCACCACCACATAGCGCTGTACATTTACCACCACCACATAGCGCTGTACATTTAGCACCACCACATAGCGCTGTACATTTAGCACCACCACATAGCGCTGTACATTTACCACCACCACATAACGCTGTACATTTAGCACCACCACATAGCGCTGTACATTTAGCACCACCACATAGCGCTGTACATTTAGTGCTGTACATTTAGCACCACCACATAGCACTGTACATTTACCACCACCACATAGCGCTGTACATTTACCACCACCACATAGCACTGTACATTTACCACCACCACATAGCGCTGTACATTTAGGCTGTACATTTAGCACCACCACATAGCACTGTACATTTACTGTACATTTAGCACCACCACATAGCACTGTACATTTACCACCACCACATAGCACTGTACATTTAGCACCACCACATAGCGCTGTACATTTAGCACCACCACATAGCACTGTACATTTAGCACCACCACATAGCACTGTACATTTAGCACCACCACATAGCGCTGTACATTTACACCACCACATAGCGCTGTACATTTAGCACCACCACATAGCGCTGTACATTTACACCACCACATAGCGCTGTACATTTAGCACCACCACATAATGCTGTACATTTAGCACCACCACATAGCACTGTACATTTAGCACCACCACATAACGCTGTACATTTAGCACCACCACATAGCACTGTACATTTAGCACCACCACATAGCGCTGTACATTTAGCGCTGTACATTTAGTGCTGTACATTTAGCACCACCACATAGCGCTGTACATTTTGTGCTGTACATTTAGCACCACCACATAGCACTGTACATTTAGCACCACCACATAGCGCTGTACATTTAGCGCTGTACATTTAGTGCTATACATTTAGCACCACCACATAGCACTGTACATTTAGCACCACCATATAATGCTGTACATTTAGCAGCACCACATAGCACCGAACATTTAGTGCTGTACATTTAGCACCACCATATAATGCTGTACATTTAGCACCACCACATAACACTGTACATTTAGCACAACCACATAGCGCTGTACATTTAGCACCACCATATAACGCTGTACATTTAGCACCACCACATAATGCTGTACATTTAGCACCACCATATAATGCTGTACATTTAGCACCACCATATAACACTGTACATTTAGCACCACCACATAGCGCTGTACATTTACCACCACCACATAGTGCTGTACATTTACCACCACCACATAGCACTGTACATTTAGCACCACCATATAATGCTGTACATTTAGCACCACCACATAGCGCTGTACATTTACCACCACCACATAGCGCTGTACATTTAGCACCACCACATAGCGCTGTACATTTAGCAGCACCACATAGCGCTGTACATTTAGCACCACCACATAGCGCTGTACATTTAGCACCACCACATAGCGCTGTACATTTAGCACCACCACATAGCACTGTACATTTAGCACCACCACATAGCGCTGTACATTTAGCGCTGTACATTTAGTGCTGTACATTTAGCACCACCACATAGCGCTGTACATTTAGTGCTGTACATTTAGCACCACCACATAGCACTGTACATTTAGCACCACCACATAGCGCTGTACATTTAGCGCTGTACATTTAGTGCTATACATTTACCACCACCACATAGCGCTGTACATTTAGCACCACCACATAATGCTGTACATTTACCACCACTACATAGCACTGTACATTTAGCACCACCACATAGCGCTGTACATTTAGTGCTGTACATTTACCACCACCACATAGCAATATACATTTAGCACCACCACATAACGCTGTATATTTAGCACCACCACATAGCACTGTACATTTAGCACCACCACATAGCGCTGTACATTTAGTGCTGTACATTTAGTGCTGTACATTTAGCACCACCACGTAGCGCTGTACATTTAGTGCTGTACATTTAGCACCACCACATAGCACTGTACATTTAGCACCACCACATAGCGCTGTACATTTAGCGCTGTACATTTAGTGCTATACATTTAGCACCACCACATAGCACTGTACATTTAGCACCACCATATAATGCTGTACATTTAGCAGCACCACATAGCACCGAACATTAGTGCTGTACATTTAGCACCACCATATAACGCTGTACATTTAGCACCACCACATAACACTGTACATTTAGCACCACCACATAGCGCTGTACATTTAGCACCACCACATAGCGCTGTACATTTAGCACCACCACATAACGCTGTACATTTAGCACCACCACATAACGCTGTACATTTAGCACCACCACATAGCACTGTACATTTAGCACCACCACATAGTGCTGTACATTTACCACCACCACATAGTGCTGTACATTTACCACCACCACATAGCACTGTACATTTAGCACCACCATATATGCTGTACATTTAGCACCACCACATAGCGCTGTACATTTAGCACCACCACATAGCGCTGTACATTTAGCACCACCACATAGCGCTGTACATTTAGCACCACCACATAGTGCTGTACATTTAGCACCACCACATAGCGCTGTACATTTAGCACCACCACATAGCGCTGTACATTTAGCACCACCACATAGCGCTGTACATTTAGCACCACCACATAGCGCTGTACATTTAGCACCACCACATAGCGCTGTACATTTAGCACCACCACATAGCGCTGTACATTTAGTGCTGTACATTTAGCACCACCACATAGCGCTGTACATTTAGCACCACCACATACACGCTGTACATTTAGCACCACCACATAACGCTGTACATTTAGCACCACCATATAACGCTGTACATTTAGTACTGTACATTTAGCACCACCACATAGCGCTGTACATTTAGCACCACCACATAGCGCTGTACATTTAGCACCACCACATAGCGCTGTACATTTAGTAGCGCTGTACATTTAGCACCACCACATAGCGCTGTACATTTAGCACCACCACATAGCGCTGTACATTTAGCACCACCACATAGCGCTGTACATTTAGAACCACCACATAGCGCTGTACATTTAGCACCACCACATAGCGCTGTACATTTAGCACCACCACATAGCGCTGTACATTTAGCACCACCACATAGTGCTGTACATTTACCACCACCGTATAATGCTGTACATTTACCACCACCACATAGTGCTGTACATTTACCACCACCACATAGTGCTGTACATTTAGCACCACCACATAGTGCTGTACATTTAGCACCACCACATAACGCTGTACATTTAGCACCACCACATAGCGCTGTACATTTAGCACCACCACATAGCGCTGTACATTTAGCACCACCACATTGCGCTGTACATTTAGTGCTGTACATTTAGCACCACCACATAGCACTGTACATTTAGCACCACCACATAGCGCTGTACATTTAGTGCTGTACATTTAGCACCACCACATAGCACTGTACATTTAGCACCACCACATAGCGCTGTACATTTACCACCACCACATAGCACTGTACATTTACCACCACCACATAGCGCTGTACATTTAGTGCTGTACATTTAGCACCACCACATAGCGCTGTACATTTAGTGCTGTACATTTAGCACCACCACATAGCACTGTACATTTACCACCACCACATAGCACTGTACATTTACCACCACCACATAGCGCTATACATTTACCACCACCACATAGCGCTGAACATTTAGCACTGTACATTTAGCACCACCACATAGCACTGTACATTTACCACCACCACATAGCGCTGTACATTTAGCACCACCACATAACGCTGTACATTTACCACCACTACATAGCACTGTACATTTAGCACCACCACATAGCGCTGTACATTTAGTGCTGTACATTTACCACCACCACATAGCACTGTACATTTAGCACCACCACATAACGCTGTACATTTAGCACCACCACATAGCACTGTACATTTAGCACCACCACATAGCGCTGTACATTTAGCGCTGTACATTTAGTGCTGTACATTTAGCACCACCACATAGCGCTGTACATTTTGTGCTGTACATTTAGCACCACCACATAGTACTGTACATTTAGCACCACCACATAGCGCTGTACATTTAGCGCTGTACATTTAGTGCTATACATTTAGCACCACCACATAGCACTGTACATTTAGCACCACCATATAATGCTGTACATTTAGCAGCACCACATAGCACTGAACATTTAGTGCTGTACATTTAGCACCACCATATAATGCTGTACATTTAGCACCACCACATAACACTGTACATTTAGCACCACCACATAGTGCTGTACATTTACCACCACCGTATAATGCTGTACATTTACCACCACCACATAGTGCTGTACATTTACCACCACCACATAGTGCTCTACATTTAGCACCACCACATAGTGCTGTACATTTAGCACCACCACATAACGCTGTACATTTAACACCACCACATAGCGCTGTACATTTAGCCCCACCACATAGCGCTGTACATTTAGCACCACCACATTCGCTGTACATTTAGTGCTGTACATTTAGCACCACCACATAGCACTGTACATTTAGCACCACCACATCGCGCTGTACATTTAGTGCTGTACATTTAGCACCACCACATAGCACTGTACATTTAGCACCACCACATAGCGCTGTACATTTACCACCACCACATAGCACTGTACATTTACCACCACCACATAGCGCTGTACATTTAGTGCTGTACATTTAGCACCACCACATAGCACTGTACATTTAGTGCTGTACATTTAGCACCACCACATAGCACTGTACATTTACCACCACCACATAGCACTGTACATTTACCACCACCACATAGCGCTATACATTTACCACCACCACATAGCGCTGAACATTTAGCACTGTACATTTAGCACCACCACATAGCACTGTATATTTACCACCACCACATAGCGCTGTACATTTAGCACCACCACATAACGCTGTACATTTACCACCACTACATAGCACTGTACATTTAGCACCACCACATAGCGCTGTACATTTAGTGCTGTACATTTACCACCACCACATAGCACTGTACATTTAGCACCACCACATAACGCTGTACATTTAGCACCACCACATAGCACTGTACATTTAGCACCACCACATAGCGCTGTACATTTAGCGCTGTACATTTAGTGCTGTACATTTAGCACCACCACATAGCGCTGTACATTTTGTGCTGTACATTTAGCACCACCACATAGCACTGTACATTTAGCACCACCACATAGCGCTGTACATTTAGCGCTGTACATTTAGTGCTATACATTTAGCACCACCACATAGCACTGTACATTTAGCACCACCATATAATGCTGTACATTTAGCAGCACCACATAGCACCGAACATTTAGTGCTGTACATTTAGCACCACCATATAATGCTGTACATTTAGCACCACCACATAACACTGTACATTTAGCACAACCACATAGCGCTGTACATTTAGCACCACCATATAACGCTGTACATTTAGCACCACCACATAATGCTGTACATTTAGCACCACCATATAATGCTGTACATTTAGCACCACCATATAACACTGTACATTTAGCACCACCACATAGCGCTGTACATTTACCACCACCACATAGTGCTGTACATTTACCACCACCACATAGCACTGTACATTTAGCACCACCATATAATGCTGTACATTTAGCACCACCACATAGCGCTGTACATTTACCACCACCACATAGCGCTGTACATTTAGCACCACCACATAGCGCTGTACATTTAGCAGCACCACATAGCGCTGTACATTTAGCACCACCACATAGCGCTGTACATTTAGCACCACCACATAGCGCTGTACATTTAGCACCACCACATAGCACTGTACATTTAGCACCACCACATAGCGCTGTACATTTAGCGCTGTACATTTAGTGCTGTACATTTAGCACCACCACATAGTGCTGTACATTTAGTGCTGTACATTTAGCACCACCACATAGCACTGTACATTTAGCACCACCACATAGCGCTGTACATTTAGCGCTGTACATTTAGTGCTATACATTTACCACCACCACATAGCGCTGTACATTTAGCACCACCACATAATGCTGTACATTTACCACCACTACATAGCACTGTACATTTAGCACCACCACATAGCGCTGTACATTTAGTGCTGTACATTTACCACCACCACATAGCAATATACATTTAGCACCACCACATAACGCTGTATATTTAGCACCACCACATAGCACTGTACATTTAGCACCACCACATAGCGCTGTACATTTAGTGCTGTACATTTAGTGCTGTACATTTAGCACCACCACGTAGCGCTGTACATTTAGTGCTGTACATTTAGCACCACCACATAGCACTGTACATTTAGCACCACCACATAGCGCTGTACATTTAGCGCTGTACATTTAGTGCTATACATTTAGCACCACCACATAGCACTGTACATTTAGCACCACCATATAATGCTGTACATTTAGCAGCACCACATAGCACCGAACATTTAGTGCTGTACATTTAGCACCACCATATAACGCTGTACATTTAGCACCACCACATAACACTGTACATTTAGCACCACCACATAGCGCTGTACATTTAGCACCACCATATAACGCTGTACATTTAGCACCACCACATAACGCTGTACATTTAGCACCACCATATAACGCTGTACATTTAGCACCACCATATAACACTGTACATTTAGCACCACCACATAGCGCTGTACATTTACCACCACCACATAGTGCTGTACATTTACCACCACCACATAGCACTGTACATTTAGCACCACCATATAATGCTGTACATTTAGCACCACCACATAGCGCTGTACATTTACCACCACCACATAGCGCTGTACATTTAGCACCACCACATAGCGCTGTACATTTAGCACCACCACATAGTGCTGTACATTTAGCACCACCACATAGCGCTGTACATTTAGCACCACCACATAGCGCTGTACATTTAGCACCACCACATAGCGCTGTACATTTAGCACCACCACATAGCGCTGTACATTTAGCACCACCACATAGCGCTGTACATTTAGCACCACCACATAGTGCTGTACATTTAGCACCACCACATAGTGCTGTACATTTACCACCACCATATAATGCTGTACATTTACCACCACCACATAGTGCTGTACATTTACCACCACCACATAGTGCTGTACATTTAGCACCACCACATAGTGCTGTACATTTAGCACCACCACATAACGCTGTACATTTAGCACCACCACATAGCGCTGTACATTTAGCACCACCACATAGCGCTGTACATTTAGCACCACCACATTGCGCTGTACATTTAGTGCTGTACATTTAGCACCACCACATAGCACTGTACATTTAGCACCACCCCATATCGCTGTACATTTAGTGCTGTACATTTAGCACCACCACATAGCACTGTACATTTAGCACCACCACATAGCGCTGTACATTTACCACCACCACATATCACTGTACATTTACCACCACACATAGCGCTGTACATTTAGTGCTGTACATTTAGCACCACCACATAGCACTGTACATTTAGTGCTATACATTTAGCACCACCACATAGCACTGTACATTTACCACCACCACATAGCGCTATACATTTACCACCACCACATAGCGCTGAACATTTAGCACTGTACATTTAGCACCACCACATAGCACTGTACATTTACCACCACCACATAGCGCTGTACATTTAGCACCACCACATAGCGCTGTACATTTAGCAACACCACATAGAGCTGTACATTTACCACCACCACATAGCGCTGTACATTTAGCACCACCACATAGCGCTGTACATTTAGCACCACCACATAATGCTGTACATTTAGCACCACCACATAATGCTGTACATTTAGCACCACCACATAACGCTTTACATTTAGCACCACCACATAGCACTGTACATTTAGCACCACCACATAGCGCTATACATTTAGCGCTGTACATTTAGTGCTGTACATTTAGCACCACCACATAGCGCTGTACATTTAGTGCTGTACATTTAGCACCACAACATAGCACTGTACATTTAGCACCACCACATAGCACTGTACATTTAGCGCTGTACATTTAGTGCTATACATTTAGCACCACCACATAGCACTGTACATTTAGCACCACCATATAATGCTGTACATTTAGCAGCACCACATAGCACCGAACATTTAGTGCTGTACATTTAGCACCACCATATAATGCTGTACATTTAGCACCACCACATAACGCTGTACATTTAGCACAACCACATAGCGCTGTACATTTAGCACCACCATATAACGCTGTACATTTAGCACCACCACATAACGCTGTACATTTAGCACCACCATATAACGCTGTACATTTAGCACCACCATATAACGCTGTACATTTAGCACCACCTCATAGCGCTGTACATTTACCACCACCACATAGTGCTGTACATTTACCACCACCACATAGCACTGTACATTTAGCACCACCATATAATGCTGTACATTTAGCACCACCACATAGCGCTGTACATTTAGCACCACCACATAGCGCTGTACATTTAGCACCACCACATAGCGCTGTACATTTAGCAGCACCACATAGTGCTGTACATTTAGCACCACCACATAGCGCTGTACATTTAGCACCACCACATAGTGCTGTACATTTAGCACCACCACATAGCGCTGTACATTTAGCACCACCACATAGCGCTGTACATTTAGCACCACCACATAGCGCTGTACATTTAGCACCATCACATAGCGCTGTACATTTAGCACCACCACATAGCGCTGTACATTTAGCACCACCACATAGCGCTGTACATTTAGCACCACCACATAGTGCTGTACATTTACCACCACCACATAGCGCTGTACATTTACCACCACCACATAGCGCTGTACATTTAGCACCACCACATAGCGCTGTACATTTAGCAACACCACATAGCGCTGTACATTTACCACCACCACATAGCGCTGTACATTTAGCACCACCACATAGCACTGTACATTTAGCACCACCACATAATGCTGTACATTTAGCACCACCACATAACGCTGTACATTTAGCACCACCACATAACGCTGTACATTTAGCACCACCACATAGCACTGTACATTTAGCACCACCACATAGCGCTGTACATTTAGCGCTGTACATTTAGTGCTGTACATTTAGCACCACCACATAGTGCTGTACATTTAGTGCTGTACATTTAGCACCACCACATAGCATTGTACATTTAGCACCACCACATAGCGCTGTACATTTAGCGCTGTACATTTAGTGCTATACATTTAGCACCACCACATAGCACTGTACATTTAGCACCACCATATAGCACCGAACATTTAGTGCTGTACATTTAGCACCACCATATAATGCTGTACATTTAGCACCACCACATAACGCTGTACATTTAGCACCACCATATAACGCTGTACATTTAGCACCACCATATAACGCTGTACATTTAGCACCAACACATAGCGCTGTACATTTACCACCACCACATAGTGCTGTACATTTACCACCACCACATAGCACTGTACATTTAGCACCACCATATAATGCTGTACATTTAGCACCACCACATAGCGCTGTACATTTACCACCACCACATAGCGCTGTACATTTAGCACCACCACATAGCGCTGTACATTTAGCAGCACCACATAGTGCTGTACATTTAGCACCACCACATAGCGCTGTACATTTAGCACCACCACATAGCGCTGTACATTTAGCAGCACCACATAGTGCTGTACATTTAGCACCACCACATAGCGCTGTACATTTAGCACCACCACATAGTGCTGTACATTTAGCACCACCACATAGCGCTGTACATTTAGCACCACCACATAGCGCTGTACATTTAGCACCACCACATAGCGCTGTACATTTAGCACCATCACATAGCGCTGTACATTTAGCACCACCACATAGCGCTGTACATTTAGCACCACCACATAGCTGTACATTTAGCACCACCACATAGTGCTGTACATTTACCACCACCACATAGCGCTGTACATTTACCACCACCACATAGCGCTGTACATTTAGCACCACCACATAGCGCTGTACATTTAGCAACACCACATAGCGCTGTACATTTACCACCACCACATAGCGCTGTACATTTAGCACCACCACATAGCACTGTACATTTAGCACCACCACATAATGCTGTACATTTAGCACCACCACATAACGCTGTACATTTAGCACCACCACATAACGCTGTACATTTAGCACCACCACATAGCACTGTACATTTAGCACCACCACATAGCGCTGTACATTTAGCGCTGTACATTTAGTGCTGTACATTTAGCACCACCACATAGTGCTGTACATTTAGTGCTGTACATTTAGCACCACCACATAGCATTGTACATTTAGCACCACCACATAGCGCTGTACATTTAGCGCTGTACATTTAGTGCTATACATTTAGCACCACCACATAGCACTGTACATTTAGCACCACCATATAGCACCGAACATTTAGTGCTGTACATTTAGCACCACCATATAATGCTGTACATTTAGCACCACCACATAACGCTGTACATTTAGCACCACCATATAACGCTGTACATTTAGCACCACCATATAACGCTGTACATTTAGCACCAACACATAGCGCTGTACATTTACCACCACCACATAGTGCTGTACATTTACCACCACCACATAGCACTGTACATTTAGCACCACCATATAATGCTGTACATTTAGCACCACCACATAGCGCTGTACATTTACCACCACCACATAGCGCTGTACATTTAGCACCACCACATAGCGCTGTACATTTAGCAGCACCACATAGTGCTGTACATTTAGCACCACCACATAGTGCTGTACATTTAGCACCACCACATAGCGCTGTACATTTAGCACCACCACATAGCGCTGTACATTTAGCACCACCACATAGCGCTGTACATTTAGCACCACCACATAGCGCTGTACATTTAGCACCACCACATAGCGCTGTACATTTAGCACCACCACATAGCGCTGTACATTTAGCACTACCACATAGCGCTGTACATTTACCACCACCACATAGTGCTGTACATTTAGCACCACCACATAGTGCTGTACATTTACCACCACCATATAATGCTGTACATTTACCACCACCACATAGTGCTGTACATTTACCACCACCACATAGTGCTGTACATTTAGCACCACCACATAGTGCTGTACATTTAGCACCACCACATAACGCTGTACATTTAGCACCACCACATAGCGCTGTACATTTAGCACCAGCACATAGTGCTGTACATTTAGTGCTGTACATTTAGCACCACCACATAGCACTGTACATTTAGCACCACCACATAGCGCTGTACATTTACCACCACCACATAGCACTGTACATTTACCACCACCACATAGCGCTGTACATTTAGTGCTGTACATTTAGCACCACCACATAGCGCTGTACATTTAGTGCTGTACCTTTAGCACCACCACATAGCACTGTACATTTACCACCACCACATAGCACTGTACATTTACCACCACCACATAGCACTGTACATTTACCACCACCACATAGCGCTGTACTAGTTATTCAATAATTCAGCTAGGAATATCTCTTCGAAACATATAGCCGGTAAGAAGCTTGTTTACTATGTGTATAATATAATGGTTGATATTTCATGCCCCACAATGACATTGTATCTCCCACTTTAACCAAATGCATTTATCATTTGGACTCAAATGCATTTATCATTTGGACTATCATTTGGACTGGCAAAGATAGTATGTCACACCTAAATTAATGAGATCACAGTAAATTCTCTAGTGGGCTTCATCTTACTACCATTTCAGTTGGCATACTTGTTTCCAAATATATAAGATCTACAACTATGAAGGAGGGGTAATATGTCACACTGTTGAACATAGATTTATATACATTTGTACTGTTGTTTTCTAATGTCACACTATCGTAGTGAGAAGGTTTTGAATTCATAAGTGGGTCAGTCACCTCTTCAAGTATGTGTTTTATCAGGGATTTTGGTTTTTTTTGCATATTGAGAGTTTTGAATTTACATCTAAATGAATTTGGGGGGAAGAGAAATGATAGCATATCTATAGTTGTTCATTCAAATTAATAACATTTTTTTATTTATGGAAACATATTGTATTAAATGGATTGCATTTTCAACATTCAGAAAATTAAAAATTCTGTATGACCCAATGAACAGTTCTGATTGGCCCAATTAACAATTCTGAAGGATCCAATTAACAATTCAGTATGGCCCAATTAACAATTATGTTTGCCCCAATTAACTATTCTGAAGGACCCAATTAACAATGTTGTATGAACCAATTAACAATTCTGGATGACCTTTATTAACAATTCTGGATGACCCAATTAAGACTGCTGCATGACCTTCCATATGAACTATTCTGGATGACCCAATTAACAATGCTGCATGACCAACTAACAATATTGATTGACCCAATTAATAATGCTGCAGGACCATATTAACAATTCTGGATGACCCAATTAAACAATGTTGCATGACCCAATTAACAATACTGCATTTCCCAATTAACAATGTTGCATGACCCAATTAACAATACTGCATTTCCCAATTAACAATTCTGCATGACCCAATTAGAACGCCTATTTTCTTCTCTGCAAATGGAAAATATTGAGCAAATATGAGCATGCTATTTATAGATTTCAATTCGTATCCAGAAAGGGAGTTAACTCCTGTGTATCTTGCCCACCAAGAAACACTCCCAGCACTTCCGTTCTACCATTCATTTTATGTAGGGACGGCAATGAATGGCAAAAACGGTATTCGAATATTGGATTGGCTAGAACCACATGCCCTATTACATGTCGTAGTTTCAGGCCCCTACGTAATCTTCCTCTCATAGAGTCATGTGACTGGTGCATCTGTGTATGTACACACATTCCACGCTATCTCCTCATACAGTCATGTGACTGGTGCATCTGTGTATGTACACACATTCCACGCTATCCCCTCATACAGTCATGTGACTGGTGCATCTGTGTATGTACACACATTCCACACTATCCCCTCACACAGTCATGTGACTGGTGCATCTGTGTATGTACACACGTTCCATGCATTCCTCTCATACAGTCATGTGACAGGTGCATCTGTGTATGTATACACATTCCATGATATCCTCTAATACAGTCATGTGACTGGTGCATCTGTGTATGTACACACATTCCACACTATCCTCTAATACAGTCATGTGACTGGTGCATCTGTGTATGTACACACGTTCCATGCTATCCACTCATACAGTCATGTGACTGGTGCATCTGTGTATGTACACATGTTCCACGCTATCCTCTCATACAGTCATGTGACTGGTGCATCTGTGTATGTACACACATTCCATGCTATCCCCTCATACAGTCATGTGATTGGTGCACCTGTGTATGTACACACGTTCCACACTATCCCCTAATACAGTCATGTGACTGGTGCATCTGTGTATGTACACACATTCCATGCTATCCCCTAATACAGTCATGTGACTGGTGCACCTGTGTATGTATACATGTTCCATGCTATCCCCTCATACAGTCATGTGACTGGTGCATCTGTGTATGTACACATGTTCCACGCTATCCTCTCATACAGTCATGTGACAGGTGCACCTGTGTATGTACACACGTTCCATGCATTCCTCTCATACAGTCATGTGACTGGTGCACCTGTGTATGTACACATGTTTCACGCTATCCCCTCATACAGTCATGTGACTGGTGCATCTGTGTATGTACACACATTCCACGCTATCTCCTCATACAGTCATGTGACTGGTACATCTGTGTATGTACACACATTCCACGCTATCCCCTCATACAGTCATGTGACTGGTGCATCTGTGTATGTACACACATTCCACACTATCCCCTCACACAGTCATGTGACTGGTGCATCTGTGTATGTACACACGTTCCATGCATTCCTCTCATACAGTCATGTGACAGGTGCATCTGTGTATGTATACACATTCCATGATATCCTCTAATACAGTCATGTGACTGGTGCATCTGTGTATGTACACACATTCCACACTATCCTCTAATACAGTCATGTGACTGGTGCATCTGTGTATGTACACACGTTCCATGCTATCCACTCATACAGTCATGTGACTGGTGCATCTGTGTATGTACACATGTTCCACGCTATCCTCTCATACAGTCATGTGACTGGTGCATCTGTGTATGTACACACATTCCATGCTATCCCCTCATACAGTCATGTGATTGGTGCACTGGTGCACCTGTGTATGTACACACGTTCCACACTATCCCCTAATACAGTCATGTGACTGGTGCATCTGTGTATGTACACACATTCCATGCTATCCCCTCATACAGTCATGTGACTGGTGCACCTGTGTATGTATACATGTTCCATGCTATCCCCTCATACAGTCATGTGACTGGTGCATCTGTGTATGTACACATGTTCCATGCTATCCCCTCATACAGTCATGTGACTGGTGCATCTGTGTATGTACACACGTTCCATGCTATCCCCTAATACAGTCATGTGACTGGTGCACCTGTGTATGTACACATGTTCCACGCTATCCCCTCATACAGTCATGTGACTGGTGCATCTGTGTATGTACACATGTTCCACGCTATCCTCTCATACAGTCATGTGACTGGTGCATCTGTGTATGTACACACGTTCCATGTTATCCCCTCATACAGTCATGTGACTGGTGCACCTGTGTATGTACACACGTTCCACGCTATCCTCTCATACAGTCATGTGACTGGTGCATCTGTGTATGTACACACATTCCATGCTATCCCCTCATACAGTCATGTGACTGGTGCATCTGTGTATGTACACACGTTCCATGCTATCCCCTCATACAGTCATGTGACTGGTGCATCTGTGTATGTACACATGTTCCACGCTATCCTCTCATACAGTCATGTGACAGGTGCACCTGTGTATGTACACACGTTCCATGCTATCCCCTCATACAGTCATGTGACTGGTGCACCTGTGTATGTACACATGTTTCACGCTATCCCCTCATACAGTCATGTGACAGGTGCATCTGTGTATGTACACACGTTCCATGCTATCCACTCATACAGTCATGTGACAGGTGCATCTGTGTATGTACACACGTTCCATGCTATCCCCTCATATAGTCATGTGACTGGTGCACCTGTGTATGTACACATGTTTCACGCTATCCCCTCATACAGTCATGTGACAGGTGCATCTGTGTATGTACACACGTTCCAGGCTATCCTCTCATACAGTCATGTGACAGGTGCATCTGTGTATGTACACACGTTCCATGCTATCCACTCATACAGTCATGTGACAGGTGCATCTGTGTATGTACACACGTTCCAGGCTATCCTCTCATACAGTCATGTGACTGGTGCATCTGTGTATGTACACACGTTCCATGCTATCCACTCATACAGTCATGTGACAGGTGCATCTGTTGGGGTTGAAAGAAGGGTTGACATGCATGGGAATAACCCCCAATGGTGGCCCCAAGATAGGAAAGACCCCCATGGCGGGGTCACAAGATAGGAATACCCCCCATGGCAGGGCCCCAAGATAAATGTAAACTATTTTATTACAGCATTAAAAAGATAATACAAAATATTACAAAACTTTGTGTTGTATATAATTATGTTATATAATTATGTTGTATAATTGTGTTGTATAATTATGTAAATATACAAAGTTATTCAATTATATGCAAGACATAACGATCCATGCAAATATTAATAAACTGGGTTAAAAACTGTATTTTTTGTTCACATGATAAAAGTTCCACTATCCACCATGAATGCATATTTTGCATATTTGCTCAATAGTGTGGTATTGTTTTTATTTATTTCTGTAATAATGAGTAAGTATTTAGTTTCAGTATTGTCTGTATGAAACAATAATAAGTTGTAGTAGTACACAGGAATGCTAGAGCATGTCGACCTCTAACCCCAGGGGGATCAATGACTTGAATACACACTGACATAGATAGACCACAATTATCTCTGCAGTTTTGATTGTGTGATAACAGTTAAAAAGTATGGTAGTGGATCGGAACAAAATTATTTCTCATGTTCCTAAATAATTCTATTTTCATCTATTCAGTATAAAGCAATATTTTATGTTGGACATAGTTTATACAAATTGATTTTAGCTCGATTGCGAAACAAGTTATTACAACTTATATTAATCACTCTCGAGACCTCATTCCTGATGGAATCCATAGCCACGAGGGAGAGAGAAGAGGCAACGTGGAATTTAAATGCCTTGCATAAGGGCACAATGGTATCGGCTCCAGCGGGGCTTGAACTCTGGACCTTTCGCACCTGAAGCGAATGCGCATCCACTGCACTATCACGACTTCCTTTTGGACATATAGTGCACAAATACAGCTTTATTTTGTACAGACAATACAGTTTATGTTGTATCGACAATACAGTTTATGTTGTACAGACAATACAGTTTATATTGTACAGACAATACAGTTTATGTTGTACAGACGATACAGTTTATATTGTACAGACAATACAGTTTATGTTGTACATACAATACAGTTTATGTTGTACATACAATACAGTTTATGTTGTATCGACAATACAGTTTATGTTGTACAGACAATACAGTTTATGTTGTACATACAATACAGTTTATGTTGTACATACAATACAGTTTATGTTGTATAGACAATACAGTTTATGTTGTACATACAATACAGTTTATGTTGTACAAACAATACAGTTTATGTTGTACATACAATACAGTTTATGTTGTACATACAATACAGTTTATGTTGTACATACAATACAGTTTATGTTGTACAGACAATACAGTTTATGTTGTACAGACAACAGGTTTATGTTGTACAGACAACAAGTTTATGTTGTACAGACAATACAGTTTATGTTGTACAGACAATACAGTTTATGTTGTACAGACAATACAGTTTATGTTGTACATACAATACAGTTTATGTTGTACATACAATACAGTTTATGTTGTATTGACAATACAGTTTATGTTGTATCGACAATACAGTTTATGTTGTACAGACAATACAGTTTATGTTGTACATACAATAAAGTTTATGTTGTACATACAATACAGTATATGTTGTATAGACAATACAGTTTATGTTGTACAGACAATACAGTTTATGTTGTACATACAATACAGTTTATGTTGTACATACAATACAGTTTATGTTGTACAAACAATACAGTTTATGTTGTACAGACAATACAGTTTATGTTGTACAGACAATACAGTTTATGTTGTACAGACAATACAGTTTATGTTGTACATACAATACAGTTTATATTGTATCGACAATACAGTTTATGTTGTACATACAATACAGTTTATGTTGTACAGACAATACAGTTTATGTTGTACATACAATACAGTTTATGTTGTACAAACAATACAGTTTATGTTGTACATACAATACAGTTTATGCTGTACATACAATGCAGTTTATGTTGTACATACATTACAGTTTATATTGTACATACAATACAGTTTATGTTGTACATACAATACAGTTAATGTTGTACATACAATACAGTTTATGTTGTACAGACAATACAGTTTATGTTGTACAGACAATATAGTTTATGTTGTACATACAATACAGTTTATGTTGTACATACAATACAGTTTATGTTGTACATACAATACAGTTTATGTTGTATAGACAATACAGTTTATGTTGTACAGACAATACAGTTTATGTTGTATAGACAATACAGTTTATGTTGTACAGACAATACCATTTATGTTGTACAGACAATACAGTTTATGTTATACAGACAATACAATTTATGTTGTACAGACAATACAGTTTATGTTGTACAGACAATACAATTTATGTTGTACAGACAATACAGTTTATGTTATATAGACAATTATGTGCAGGCCCGGGTAAAGAATGTTGAGTGAGCGTAGCGAATGAGGTTGCTAGGGGGGTCCGGGATGCACCCCCGCAATTTTTTGGTTTTTAGGATGCAATTTCCCGCATTCTGCTGCATATAAAAGACAAATTCTGACATGTTTTTATAACAAATAAACATGACAATACACTGTTCTGCTTAGCTATACATGTACATCAAAAGCAATAACAATTCTATATTTTTTTTTTTTGGTCAAAATGATGTGCAGGCCCAGGCCTAATGGCAGCTACGCGCCTGCAGACAATACAGTTTATGTTGTACAGACAATACAGGAATGGAAATATAATTTGAGAGAATGTTGTAGAACCAGAAAGTCTTGACAATATACACATTGTCATCTTGGCTGTTGATGATGTAAAACATCAGTTGTGTGAAATATGCTATTTGCCTAAATAGGATGTTTGGAAGTAGAAAATTGGATTTAAAATAAATATATGATTAATTAGAGGGTAACATATGACCTTGACCTTGAGTTGCAGTGTGTGTGTTTTACGTTTATTTATCGTCGCTACCGGTTGCCCATATGAGCAACGCCTCCTGAAGAGATTAGTCATTTTAGATTGTTGGAGGATAGTGCATGATACAGACAGAGACCCATTCCAGAGTCTCCTCTGGTTCTTTTACGTGCACGGTGTGGTTCTTTTACGTGCACGGTGTACAGCACCGACACAAGACCTCGGTTTAACGTCCCATCTGAAAGACTGTTCATTTTATTAGGGTCAGACAGGGGATCGAACCTGCGATCCCTGGATTACCAGTCCAACGTGTTACCACTGGACTACATATCCGTCTGTTTGAGTTGCAGTCACATTGCAGCCACAATTTTAGGATAATTTGAACCATACATATATTAATTAGAGAACTGTACTGGGAGAGACACAATCAATGCACTGGTATTTCACACTGTCTGTCGACAGGATCAATCAAAATGTTGTTGATGGAATTTAATGAAATTTTGTGGATATGTAGAGTGTTTGTATTGGAGGACAGGTAGACATAGACAGTCAAAACCAATATCCTGTCCACAGACATGTAGACCATATACAGTCAAAACCAATATCCTGTCCATGGACAGGTAGACACAGACATACACAGTCAAAACCAATATCCTGTCCATGGACAGGTAGACATACACAGTCAAAACCAATATCCTGTCCACGGACAGGTAGACACAGACATACACAGTCAAATCCAATATCCTGTCCATGGACAGGTAGACACAGACATACACAGTCAAAACCAATATCGTGGGGGTTAATGTAGTAGAAAGCAAGACTAAGCAGTCACCTTTCAGGTAGCGGTGATGGGAATGGCGGCGAAGGGGACGGCGACGATGGGGACAGCAGCAAAGGCTATGGTGCTAGCAACAATTACATATTTGCACATAACTAGAAAACCGTCAAATATAATGCTTTAATAACCTGCATATGATTCTAGGGGTTGTTCCCTACCCCTTAACAAACCCCACTTCTGAGATCTGATTTCAGAAATTATTTATGTATATAGAACAAATCAAACATTCACTTCTCATCGTCGATTGTATTGCTTTGAGGCTTCGCATCCACATCCAAGGACTAGTTCCCTACATCCACATCCAAGGACTAGTTCCCTACATCCACATCCAAGGACTAATTCCCTACATCCACATCCAAGGACTAGTTCCCTACATCCACATCCAAGGACTAGTTCCCTACATCCACATCCAAGGACTAGTTCCCTACATCCACATCCAAGGACTAATTCCCTACATCCACATCCAAGGACTAGTTCCCTACATCCACATCCAAGGACTAGTTCCCTACATCCACATCCAAGGACTAGTTCCCTACATCCACATCCAAGGACTAATTCCCTACATCCACATCCAAGGACTAGTTCCCTACATCCACATCCAAGGACTAGTTCCCTACATCCACATCCAAGGACTAGTTCCCTACATCCACATCCAAGGACTAATTCCCTACATCCACATCCAAGGACTAGTTCCCTACATCCACATCCAAGGACTAGTTCCCTACATCCACATCCAAGGACTAGTTCCCTACATCCACATCCAAGGACTAATTCCCTACATCCACATCCAAGGACTAGTTCCCTACATCCACATCCAAGGACTAGTTCCCTACATCCACATCCAAGGACTAGTTCCCTACATCCACATCCAAGGACTAATTCCCTACATCCACATCCAAGGACTAGTTCCCTACATACACATCCAAGGACTAATTCTCTACATCCCAGGACAATTCTAATACACATCCAAGGACTAATTCCCTACATACACATCCAAGGACTAGTTCCCTACATCCACATCCAAGGACTAGTTCCCTACATCCACATCCAAGGACTAGTTCCCTACATCCACATCCAAGGACTAATTCCCTACATCCACATCCAAGGACTAGTTCCCTACATCCACATCCAAGGACTAGTTCCCTACATCCACATCCAAGGACTATTCCCTACATCCACATCCAGACTAATTCCCTACATCCACATCCAAGGACTAGTTCCCTACATCCACATCCAAGGACTAATTCCCTACATCCACATCCAAGGACTAATTCTCTACATACACATCCAAGGACTAATTCCCTACATACACACCCAAGGACTAATTCTCTACATACACACCCAATGACTAATTCCCTACATACACATCCAAGGACAAATTCTCTACATACACATCTAAGGACTATAATTCCCTACATACACATCCAAGGACTAATTCTCTAAATACACATCCAAGGACAAATTCTCTACATACACATCCAAGGACAATTTCTCTATATACACATCCAAGGACTAATTCTCTACATACACATCCAAGGACAAATTCTCTACATACACATCCAAGGACTAATTCTCTACATACACATCCAAGGACTAATTCCCTACATACACATCCAAGGACAAATTCTCTACATACACATCCAAGGACTAAGCATCTACACCGCATGTGTACCCCCACCCTACCACTCACCTTGAACTGGAATTTTGGCTATTCAGTTGAAAGCATACATTTTTTATTTTTGTGAACCAGCACTTATATACAGCCAATTGCTCATGGCGTGACAGACACCCTTTGGGGTGATTGCTTTGCTATCTTCCGATAACTATATTTTGTCACAGATTGTCTTCCATATATCAAAGGGTTTAAATCACCTCTTTAAAGACCTGAGCTACAGGGTATGCATGTCTTTTTAGGAATTTCAGTTGTAAAACATATCAAATTTTGTCAGTTAATACCACAGTATTTCATCTGAATACAGATATCCATAACTGTTTTTACAAAACACAAAGTGTCTTTATTACACACATAGGTCTCTTGCCTGAATACATGATACATTATAAGTTACATCTTTAGTTTAATCATTAGTTCTTTGGGTCTGTATGCTTACTCAGGTAAGAAACCTTTATGTTTTGTACATAAATGTTATATAATAGATTGTGTATGTTCTATTTGCATTAATTCAGGGAACGATTTGGCATACACCTTTGATGCCATATTAAATTGTTTCCCTTTCCGTCATTTTTATATTTAATATTATACTACTGTCCTATTCTGTGCTATATGATATTGTCCTGTATCTCTCCGGTACATGATGTTGTCCAGTGTCTCTCCGGTATATGATGTTGTCCGGTGTTTCTCCGGTATATGATGTTGTCCGGTGTTTCTCCGGTATATGATGTTGTCCAGTGTGTCTCCGGTATATGATGTTGTCCAGTGTTTCTCTGGTATATGATGTTGTCCGGTGTGTCTCCGGTATATGATGTTGTCCGGTGTTTCTCCGGTATATGATGTTGTCCGGTGTTTCTCCGGTATATGATGTTGTCCGGTGTTTCTCCGGTATATGATGTTGTCCAGTGTCTCTCCGGTATATGATGTTGTCCAGTGTCTCTCTGGTATATGTATATGATGTTGTCCAGTGTCTCTCTAGTATATGATGTTGTCCAGTGTTTCTCCGGTATATGATGTTGTCCGGTGTGTCTCTGGTATATGATGTTGTCCAGTGTCTCTCTGGTATATGATGTTGTCCGGTGTTTCTCCGGTATATGATGTTGTCCGGTGTTTCTCCGGTATATGATGTTGTCCGGTGTTTCTCCGGTATATGATGTTGTCCGGTGTTTCTCCGGTATATGATGTTGTCCGGTGTTTCTCCGGTATATGATGTTGTCCGGTGTTTCTCCGGTATATGATGTTGTCCGGTGTTTCTCCGGTATATGATGTTGTCCAGTGTCTCTCCGGTATATGATGTTGTCCAGTGTCTCTCTGGTATATGTATATGATGTTGTCCAGTGTCTCTCCGGTATATGATGTTGTCCGGTGTGTCTCTGGTATATGATATTGTCCAGTGTTTCTCCGGTATATGATGTTGTCCGGTGTGTCTCTGGTATATGATGTTGTCCAGTGTTTCTCCGGTATATGATGTTGTCCGGTGTGTCTCTGGTATATGATGTTGTCCAGTGTTTCTCCGGTATATGATGTTGTCCGGTGTGTCTCTGGTATATGATGTTGTCTGGTGTTTCTCCGGTATATGATGTTGTCCGGTGTGTCTCTGGTATATGATGTTGTCCAGTGTTTCTCCGGTATATGATGTTGTCCGGTGTGTCTCTGGTATATGATGTTGTCCAGTGTTTCTCCGGTATATGATGTTGTCCGGTGTGTCTCTGGTATATGATGTTGTCCAGTGTTTCTCCGGTATATGATGTTGTCCGGTGTTTCTCCGGTATATGATGTTGTCCGGTGTTTCTCCGGTATATGATGTTGTCCGGTGTTTCTCCGGTATATGATGTTGTCCGGTGTGTCTCTGGTATATGATGTTGTCCGGTGTTTCTCCGGTATATGATGTTGTCCAGTGTGTCTCCGGTATATGATGTTGTCCGGTGTTTCTCCGGTATATGATGTTGTCCGGTGTTTCTCCGGTATATGATGTTGTCCAGTATCTCTCTGGTATATGATGTTGTCTGGTGTTTCTCCGGTACATGATGTTGTCCAGTATCTCTCTGGTATATGATGTTGTCCGGTGTGTCTCTGGTATATGATGTTGTCCGGTGTGTCTCCGGTACATGATGTTGTCCGGTGTGTCTCCGGTATATGATGTTGTCTGGTGTTTCTCCGGTACATGATGTTGTCCGGTGTGTCTCCAGTACATGATGTTGTCCAGTGTGTCTCCGGTATATGATGTTGTCCGGTGTTTCTCCGGTATATGATGTTGTCCAGTGTTTCTCCGGTATATGATGTTGTCCGGTGTGTCTCTGGTATATGATGTTGTCCAGTGTCTCTCTGGTATATGATGTTGTCCGGTGTTTCTCCGGTATATGATGTTGTCCGGTGTTTCTCCGGTATATGATGTTGTCCGGTGTTTCTCCGGTATATGATGTTGTCCGGTGTTTCTCCGGTATATGATGTTGTCCGGTGTTTCTCCGGTATATGATGTTGTCCGGTGTTTCTCCGGTATATGATGTTGTCCAGTGTCTCTCCGGTATATGATGTTGTCCAGTGTCTCTCTGGTATATGTATATGATGTTGTCCAGTGTCTCTCCGGTATATGATGTTGTCCGGTGTGTCTCTGGTATATGATATTGTCCAGTGTTTCTCCGGTATATGATGTTGTCCGGTGTGTCTCTGGTATATGATGTTGTCCAGTGTTTCTCCGGTATATGATGTTGTCCGGTGTGTCTCTGGTATATGATGTTGTCCAGTGTTTCTCCGGTATATGATGTTGTCCGGTGTGTCTCTGGTATATGATGTTGTCCGGTGTGTCTCTGGTATATGATGTTGTCCGGTGTGTCTCCGGTACATGATGTTGTCCGGTGTGTCTCCGGTATATGATGTTGTCTGGTGTTTCTCCGGTACATGATGTTGTCCGGTGTGTCTCCGGTACATGATGTTGTCCGGTGTGTCTCCGGTATATGATGTTGTCTGGTGTTTCTCCGGTATATGATGTTGTCTGGTGTTTCTCCGGTACATGATGTTGTCCGGTGTGTCTCTGGTATATAATGTTGTCCGGTGTTTCTCCGGTATATGATGTTGTCCGGTGTTTCTCCGGTATATGATGTTGTCCGGTGTTTCTCCGGTATATGATGTTGTCCGGTGTTTCTCCGGTATATGATGTTGTCCGGTGTTTCTCCGGTATATGATGTTGTCCGGTGTTTCTCCGGTATATGATGTTGTAGAGGCTTTAAACACCTAGCATCTAATGCCTTCTACAAATAACTGATATTAACAAAACAATGTGATGGTTACAATTAATCAAAAAGAATACCTCCTTTGATATGATATATGTATAGATGGAAAAGAGTGGTGGGGATGTCATGTATGCCAAATGTAGCAGTTGGCAATAATGGCAGTGTACTATGATTGGTTGATTTTCCATTTAAAGCCATGTATGGTGAGATTATTTATCTGAATTCTTACTTCAGGTATTTCAACAATTTATATTATTCATTGGCGTAGCTTCCTATAGGCCGTGTAGGCCATGGCCTACACTTTCCCCCGAAAAATCTAAAATGCCAAATTATATACGCTATAAATAGTTTTCCTGGGGACGACCCCCGGACCCCCCTCCCATCTTAAGTTTTAAGTTGGCTTACACATAGATTTAAGCCAAGCTACGCCCCTGTTATTGTGGTTGTATGTAAAATGATTTTTTCCTATTGTTTGTCTAGAGTTTCAGTTGTAAGCAGATATATTTATTTATAAATGGTGGCGTGTTGTGAATGATCTAAAGTAGACTAATATATTCAGCATCTAAAAATTGTCAACATTATTATTACCATATGGCCTACGGACCTTGTTGTATGTAGGGGGTCTGTACACACAAGTTGTACTGTACACACAAGTTGGACTGTACACACAAGTTGTACTGTACACACAAGTTGTTGGACTGTACACACAAGTTGTACTGTACACACACGTTGTACTGTACACACAAGTTGTACTGTACACACAAGTTGTACTGTACACACAAGTTGTACTGTACACACAAGTTGTACTGTACACACAAGTTGTACTGTACACACACGTTGTACTGTACACACAAGTTGTACTGTACACACAAGTTGTACTGTACACACATGTTGTACT
This sequence comes from Archivesica marissinica, assembly GCA_014843695.1. Classification (NCBI taxonomy): domain Eukaryota; kingdom Metazoa; phylum Mollusca; class Bivalvia; order Venerida; family Vesicomyidae; genus Archivesica; species Archivesica marissinica. The sequence continues at coordinate 45,954,284 of CM026394.1, forward strand.
GTACACACATGTTGTACTGTACACACAAGTTGTACTGTACACACACGTTGGACTGTACACACAAGTTGTACTGTACACACAAGTTGGACTGTACACACACGTTGTACTGTACACACAAGTTGTACTGTACACACAAGTTGTACTGTACACACAAGTTGTACTGTACACACAAGTTGTACTGTACACACATGTTGTACTGTACACACAAGTTGTACTGTACACACAAGTTGGACTGTACACACAAGTTGTACTGTACACACAAGTTGGACTGTACACACAAGTTGGACTGTACACACAAGTTGTACTGTACACACAAGTTGTACTGTACACACAAGTTGGACTGTACACACAAGTTGTACTGTACACACAAGTTGTACTGTACACACAACACACACGTTGTACTGTACACACAATTTGTACTGTACACACAAGTTGGACTGTACACACAAGTTGGACTGTACACACAAGTTGTACTGTACACACCAGTTGGACTGTACACACAAGTTGGTCTGTACACACAAGTTGTGTGTACATACACACAAGTTGGACTGTACACACAAGTTGTACTGTACACACAAGTTGGACTGTACACACAAGTTGGACTGTACACACAAGTTGTACTGTACACACAAGTTGTACTGTACACACAAGGGGGACTGTACACACAAGTTGTACTGTACACACAAGGGGGTCTGTATACACAAGTTGTACTGTACACACAAGGGGGACTGTATACACAAGTTGTACTGTACACACAAGTTGTACTGTACACACAAGGGGGTCTGTATACACAAGTTGTACTGTACACACAAGTTGGACTGTACACACAAGTTGTACTGTACACACAAGTTGTACTGTACACACAAGTTGTACTGTACACACAAGTTGGACTGTAATGGAATGTTTGTACTTGTTGAAACCAGAAGATAAATGTTTGCTAAATATAAATTATTGTGCAGACTTCTATGACTTTTATCAATTTGAAACTAAAATAAGAATATTAAATTTTCATTGGGCCAAGTATCCTCATATCACATTACATTTTGCAGTTTTTACTCAAATATATTCACACAAAGGTCTAAACATTAACGCAGACCAAGAGATCAAATTGCTCGTTCCCGCTTAAACGACTGTGAAAAGGCATTCATTTTAATGCAAAGGTATATGAATTTGACATGGAGATATTTTGCATTTTTTATTTATGACTGAAAATCTGTCATCAATGAAAGCTGATCAATAATTTGAAGTTATTTGAAGACTTTGACCAAAGATAAAATGCCTGCATGCAAATTATTAAAGGCCTAAAATATAAGCACTTTTCCATAATGTTCCCAAATGAGATTTAGCTAGTCTCTTGGCTAGTCTCTTGGAGTTGTTTGTTGACTGCAGTGAGTTTTCAACTGTTTGGTTGTAGTGAATTATCAGCAGTTATAAGTTTATTTACCCTGGTTACCCTCGCCACCACATAGCATATGGGCAAGCATAACTTGCTGAGCACCATTCATTATTCCAGGATTGTATGTGTTGTCGGTGTCTTGTAGAGTGTGATGTTGTTGTTATTTACCCTGGTACCCTCGCCACCACATAGCATATGGGCAAGCATAACTTGCTGAGCACCATACATTATTCCAGGATTTTATGTGTTGTCGGTGTCTTGTAGAGTGTGATGTTGTTGTTATTTACTCTGGTTACCCTCGCCACCACAGAGCATATGGGCAAGCATAACTTGCTGAGCACCATTCATTATTCCAGGATTTTATGTGTTGTCAGTGTCTTGTAGAGTGTGATGTTGTTGTTATTTACCCTGGTTACCCTCGCCACCACAGAGCATATGGGCAAGCATAACTTGCTGAGCACCATTCATTATTCCAGGATTTTATGTGTTGTCGGTGTCTTGTAGAGTGTGATGTTGTTGTTATTTACCCTGGTTACCCTCGCCACCACAGAGCATATGGGCAAGCATAACTTGCTGAGAACCATTCATTATTCCAGGATTGTATGTGTTGTCAGTGTCTTGTAGAGTGTGATGTTGTTGTTATTTACTCTGGTTACCCTCGCCACCACAGAGCATATGGGCAAGCATAACTTGCTGAGCACCATTCATTATTCCAGGATTTTATGTGTTGTCAGTGTCTTGTAGAGTGTGATGTTGTTGTTATTTACCCTGGTTACCCTCGCCACCACAGAGCATATGGGCAAGCATAACTTGCTGAGCACCATTCATTATTCCAGGATTTTATGTGTTGTCGGTGTCTTGTAGAGTGTGATGTTGTTGTTATTTACCCTGGTTACCCTCGCCACCACAGAGCATATGGGCAAGCATAACTTGCTGAGCACCATTCATTATTCCAGGATTGTATGTGTTGTCAGTGTCTTGTAGAGTGTGATGTTGTTGTTATTTACTCTGGTTACCCTCGCCACCACAGAGCATATGGGCAAGCATAACTTGCTGAGCACCATTCATTATTCCAGGATTGTATGTGTTGTCAGTGTCTTGTAGAGTGTGATGTTGTTGTTATTTACTCTGGTTACCCTCGCCACCACAGAGCATATGGGCAAGCATAACTTGCTGAGCACCATTCATTATTACAGGATTGTATGTGTTGTCAGTGTCTTGTAGAGTGTGTTGTTGGTCTAGTAGATGTTGTTCATTATTCCAGGATTGTATGTGTTGTCAGTGTCTTGTAGAGTGTGTTGTTGGTCTAGTAGATGTTGTTCATTATTCCAGGATTGTATGTGTTGTCAGTGTCTTGTAGAGTGTGATGTTGGTCTAGTAGATGTTGTTCATTATTCCAGGATTGTATGTGTTGTCAGTGTCTTGTAGAGTGTGTTGTTGGTCTAGTAGATGTTGTTCATTATTCCAGGATTGTATGTGTTGTCAGTGTCTTGTAGAGTGTGATGTTGGTCTAGTAGATGTTGTTCATTATTCCAGGATTGTATGTGTTGTCAGTGTCTTGTAGAGTGTGTTGTTGGTCTAGTAGATTTTGTTCATTATTCCAGGATTGTATGTGTTGTCAGTGTCTTGTAGAGTGTGTTGTTGGTCTAGTAGATGTTGTTCATTATTCCAGGATTGTATGTGTTGTCAGTGTCTTGTAGAGTGTGTTGTTGGTCTAGTAGATGTTGTTCATTATTCCAGGATTGTATGTGTTGTCAGTGTCTTGTAGAGTGTGTTGTTGGTCTAGTAGATGTTGTTCATTATTCCAGGATTGTATGTGTTGTCAGTGTCTTGTAGAGTGTGATGTTGTTGTCAGTGTTGTAGCAAGACACTTATTTTCTAAGATGTTTAAGTTCTACAAGATATAGTTCTGTGTCGATTATGTTCCAAGATTGCACAGACGGATCTGTAGTCCAGTGGTAACACGCTGGACTGGTAATCCAGGGATTGCAGGTTCGATCTCCCGTCTGACCCTAATAAAATTAACAGTCTTTCAGATGGGACGTTAAACCGAGGTCTCGTGTCGGTGCTTTACACCATGCTCGTAAAAGAACCAGAGGAGACTCTGGAATGGGTCTCTGTCTGTATCATTGCACTATCCTCCAAAATCTAAAATGACTAATCTCTTCAGGAGGCGTCGCTCATATGGGCAACCGGTAGCAACGATAAATAAACGTAAAACACACAAATTCCAAGATTGCCAGCCAAGTTGAGTTGAGGTGTAGGATGTTGTATAGGTGGATGCGAGTAGGTCAGCCAATCATCGAGACATGACTGTCATCTGTAACTTAGCTTTGTTTCTCCAAGGTGGTTATACGCTATTTTATTCATTGTCTCTCAGTCAGTTTTAGGGCTACCACCCCTCACTGTTAGTCATCCTGCCGCAGCATATAAATGGAATCTGACAGTTTGACATCTGGTCGTCTTGTTCACTCCGGGGTCCTTTTCTTTGTCTCTCAGTCAGTTTTAGGGCTACCACCCCTCACTGTTAGTCATCCTGCCGCAGCATATAAATGGAATCTGACAGTTTGACATCTGGTCGTCTTGTTCACTCCGGGGTCCTTTTCTTTGTCTCTCAGTCAGGTTTAGGGCTACCACCCTACCCTCACTGTTAGTCATCCCGCCGCAGCATATAAATGGAATTTGAGATTTCACCATCTGTGATATGCTGTTGTGAGTTCTGGCCATTTCACCATGCTGTTGTGAGTTCTGGCCATTTCACCATGCTGTTGTGAGTTCTGGCCATTTCACCATGCTGTTGTGAGTTCTGGCCATTTCACCATGCTGTTGTGAGTTCTGGCCATTTCACCATGCTGTTGTGAGTTCTGGCCATTTCACCATGCTGTTGTAAGTTCTGGCCATTTCACCATGCTGTTGTGAGTTCTGGCCATTTCACCATGCTGTTGTGAGTTCTGGCCATTTCACCATGCTGTTGTGAGTTCTGGCCATTTCACCATGCTGTTGTGAGTTCTGGCCATTTCACCATGCTGTTGTGAGTTCTGGCCATTTCACCATGCTGTTGTGAGGTTTCAATATATACAAATGTAAGATAATTATATTGTTGTGAGTTTTCACCTTCTGTGTGATATGCTGTTGTGAGTTTTCACCTTCTGTGTGATATGCTGTTGTGAGTTTTCACCTTCTGTGTGATATGCCGTTGTGAGTTTTCACCTTCTGTGTGATATGCTGTTGTGAGTTTTCACCTTCTGTGTGATATGCTGTTGTGAGTTTTCACCTTCTGTGTGATATGCTGTTGTGAGTTTTCACCTTCTGTGTGATATGCTGTTGTGAGTTTTCACCTTGTGTATGATATGCTGTTGTGAGTTTTCACCTTCTGTGTGATATGCTGTTGTGAGTTTTCACCTTCTGTGTGATATGCTGTTGTGAGTTTTCACCTTCTGTGTGATATGCTGTTGTGAGTTTTCACCTTCTGTGTGATATGCTGTTGTGAGTTTTCACCTTCTGTGTGATATGCTGTTGTGAGTTTTCACCTTCTGTGTGATATGCTGTTGTGAGTTTTCACCTTCTGTGTGATATGCTGTTGTGAGTTTTCACCTTCTGTGTGATATGCTGTTGTGAGTTTTCACCTTGTGTGTGATATGCTGTTGTGAGTTTTCACCTTCTGTGTGATATGCTGTTGTGAGTTTTCACCTTCTGTGTGATATGCTGTTGTGAGTTTTCACCTTCTGTTTGATATGCTGTTGTGAGTTCTGGCCATTTCTCAATGGCTGTATTGTCAGTTTCTGATTTATTATATCTTCCCATTATGGGGGAGACATATTGTGTTTGCCTATGCTGTCAGTCTTTCTGTTTATCCATCTGTTTGCCCGTCCATCTATCTTTCTGCTTTAGCTTGTCTGCGCTTCATCTCCAAAACCCCTTGTTGGATTTTCACCAAACTTGGCAAGAAGCATCGGTATGATGTCTAATTGTGCATCACGTAACCCTGTTCTGGTTGGATGTTATTTTTGAAGATCTACGGACATTTGAACATTTTTATAGCACAAAGCTTGTCTGTGCTTCATCTCCAAAAGCCCTTGTTGGATTTTCACCAAACATGGCAGCAAGCATTAAACATTTTTGTAACACAAATCTTGTCGGTGTATCATCTCCTTATGCCATTATTGGATTTTCATCAAACTTGGCAGAAAGCGGCAGATTTATGGCCATTTCAACATTTTTATAACACGTTTGTCCACGCTTCATCTCCAAAATCCATTGTTGGATTTTTACCAAACTTGACAGCAAGCATCGGTATGATGTCTAGTTGTGCATACTGTAACACTGTTCCGGTTGGATGTTCTTTTGCAGATTTACGGCCATTTGAACATTTTTTAACACATAGCTTGTCCCTGCTTGACGACTCTTAAACACATTGTTGAACTCATCAAACTTGGCAGCAAGCATCTGTTTCATGTCTAGATTTGGCATATTGTAATATCATTCCTGTTGTATGATTTTTGGCATGAAGCATCAGTATAATGTCTAGTTGTGCATATTGTAGTCCTGTTCCGGTTGAATGATTTATGGTGGATTATCAACCATTTGAACATTTTTATAACACAAAGCTTGATAATAAATATTGCATATTAATTTTTATGGCTATTGCACATACGTTTTTTTCAAAAACAACCTCTAGTTTTCACTATTTCTCATTAGATGTATCGTCAATAGCTCTGTTTTCGAATTTGTTTGCAAATGACGTTATCGCTCTCAGTAGCAGGTACTTGGATTATGTGGTAGACGCTAAAACTGCCATTCGAAAATATGTAAATGTTGATGTCGTGGAAGTCGTGACAGCGCAGTGGATGCGCGTTCGCTTCAGGTGCGAAAGGTCCGGACTTCGAGCCCCGCTGGAGCCGTTACGATTGTGCCCTTAGGCAAGGCATTTAAATTCCACATGCCTCTTCTCTCTCCTTCATGGCGATGGATTCCATCAGGAATGAGGTATCAAGAGTGATTAATATAAGTTGAAAGAACTTGTTTCACAATCGAGCTAAAATAAATTTGTATAAACTAAATGTTGATGTTTTCATTAGTCTCATTCACGTGTACCTAAAAATCCCTTACACAGAGATATTTGGGTTTGTTTTGTAAGGGGAGAAGTCTGAATGCTTGGTTTTACAAGGTCACATGTCAATCATGTGACAATACTGGAAAATACATTTCTGGTACATGAAATTTGATTGGTGTCTAAAACTTAGGTATTTTTTTTGACAGCCATGTTGAATTCACAATCTGAGTTTAGTCAAGTGCAAGAATTATCACTTTACATAGTAATATTATTTCATCTGCTATCAAAGAGACTGACTAGAAGTTATTCACATTCAAACCTTAGGTTACCGAATACCGGTATACCTATGTTACAATGTAGTGAGTTTTGAAGTAATTGTTGACCATTTCTAATCAGATGTAGTGAGTTTTGACCATATCTGATTGATAGTTGTGAGTTTGACCATATCTGATTGATAGTTGTGAGTTTGACCATATCTGATTGATAGTTGTGAGTTTGACCATATCTGATTGATAGTTGTGAGTTTGACCATATCTGATTGATAGTTGTGAGTTTGACCATATCTGATTGATAGTTGTCAGTTTGACCATATCTTATTGATAGTTGTCAGTTTGACCATATCTGATTGATAGTTGTGAGTTTGACCATATCTGATTGATAGTTGTGAGTTTGACCATATCTGATTGATAGTTGTGAGTTTGACCATATCTGATTGATAGTTGTCAGTTTGACCATATCTTATTGATAGTTGTCAGTTTGACCATATCTGATTGATAGTTGTCAGTTTGACCATATCTTATTGATAGTTGTCAGTTTGACCATATCTGATTGATAGTTGTCAGTTTGACCATATCTTATTGATAGTTGTCAGTTTGACCATATCTGATTGATAGTTGTCAGTTTGACCATATCTTATTGATAGTTGTCAGTTTGACCATATCTGATTGAATGAAATAAGTTTTGAGCTTTTACAATGAGAGACATTACTGATTTTTCTATTACCTCCCTTGATGGATAATGTCAGATTTATCCCTAAATGTATAGTGGTCCTTTTAGTTGGACTCCTTTGTTTTTACTGCTGTCGTCTAAACAGATGTGTTAGGATAAATGTAATTTGATCAATATCTTGTTAATTAATTGAACCAATTTTTACAGTAATATATCCATTGGACATGTTAAAGGATATCTGTCGAGATTTAATAATTTCATAATTATAAGACGCAAATACGAATAAGAATGGAAAACATGTGGTGCAAAGGAAACAGCCATAAAAACAGACGAAGCCAATTAAGAGGACCAATATTATGAGTATTCAGGGGCAGTAACTGACTAATGTTTCTCATTGGTTGTTGTGAGTTTTGTTGATAGGGAATGCATGATTGGTGCGGTGCGCATGCATGTACCAACATGATATAACTAACCAAGCAAATATATTTATGAGCTGAGAATGGAATGAAAAGCTTGTTTTAGTTCATTGATGACATATATACACATGATATTTATGCTCAAATAATGACCATGACAGTGTAACATACAAACTATGCTGGATATAAACCAGCTTTGATGATTATAGGTGTGCTGCTGGGTCTTTCATCTATTATCATAAATGCTATCAAATTATTTACTAATCAATCTTTCACAAGTTTTCTTTATAACTTTATAATAGTTTTCTGTTATATTTGTGCAGGTCATATGGAGACTGGCTTTCAGGCAAAGAATGTTGATATCTGTTGATTCCAGCCTATCTGAGACATTCTGTGTCGACCAATTGTTGATTCCAGCCTATCTGAGACATTCTGTGTCGACCAATTGTTGATTCCAGCCTATCTGAGACATTCTGTGTCGACCAATTGTTGATTTCAGCCTATCTGAGACATTCAGTATCTACCAACTGTTGATTCCAGCCTATCTGAGACATTCTGTGTCCACAAATTGTTGATTCCAGCCTATCTGAGACATTCTGTGTCCATACATTGTTGATTCTAGCCTATCTGAGACATTCTGTATATGTTGATTCCAGCCTATCTGAGACATTCTGTATATACCAACTGTTGATTCCAGCCTATCTGAGACATTCTGTATATACCAATTGTTGATTCCAGCCTATCTGAGGCATTCTGTATATACCAATTGTTGATTCCAGCCTATCTGAGACATTCTGTATATACCAATTGTTGAGTCCAGCCTATCTGAGACATTCTGTATATACCAATTGTTGATTCCAGCCTATCTGAGACATTCTGTATATACCAACTGTTGATTCCAGCCTATCTGAGGCATTCTGTATATACAAATTGTTGATTTCAGCCTATCTGAGACATTCTGTATCTACCATTTGTTGATTCCAGCCTATCTGAGACATTATGTATATACCGACTGTTGATTCCAGCCTATCTGAGACATTCTGTGTTGACCAACTGTTGATTCCAGCCTATCCGAGACATTTTGTGTCGACCAACTGTTGAATCCAGCCTATCTGAGACATTCTGTGTTGACCAACTGTTGATTCCAGCCTATCTGAGACATTTTGTGTCGACCAACTGTTGATTCCAGCCTATCTGAGACATTCTGTATATACCAACTGTTGATTCCAGCCTATCTGAGACATTCTGTTTATACCAACTGTTGATTCCAGCCTATCTGAGACATTCTGTTTATACCAACTGTTGATTCCAGCCTATCTATGGCATTCTGTATATACCAACTGTTGATTCCAGCCTATCTGAGACATTCTGTATATACAAACTGTTGATTCCAGCCTATCTGAGACATTCTGTATATACCAACTGTTGATTCCAGCCTATCTGTGACATTCTGTATATACCAACTGTTGATTCCAGCCTATCTGAGACATTCTGTATATACCAACTGTTGATTCCAGCCTATCTGAGACATTCTGTATATACCAACTGTTGATTCCAGCCTATCTGAGACATTCTGTGTTGACCAACTGTTGATTCTAGTCTATCTGAGACATTCTGTGTCAACCAATTGTTGATTCCAGCCTATCTATGGCATTCTGTGTCAACCAACTGTTGATTCCAGCCTATCTGAGACATTCTGTATATACCAACTGTTGATTCCAGCCTATCTGAGACATTCTGTGTCAACCAACTGTTGATTCCAGCATATCTGAGACATTCTGTATATACAAACTGTTGATTCCAGCTTATCTGAGACATTCTGTGTCAACCAAATGTTGATTCCAGCCTATCTGAGACATTCTGTGTCGAACAATTGTAGATTCCAGCCTATCTATGACATTCTGTATCTACCAACTGTTGATTCCAGCCTATCTATGACATTCTGTATATACCAACTGTTGATTCCAGCCTATCTATGGCATTCTGTATATACCAACTGTTGATTCCAGCCTATCTATGGCATTCTGTGTCGACCAACTGTTGATTCCAGCCTATCTGAGACATTCTGTATATACCAACTGTTGATTCCAGCCTATCTATGGCATTCTGTATATACCAACTGTTGATTCCAGCCTATCTGAGACATTCTGTATATACCAACTGTTGATTCCAGCCTATCTGAGACATTCTGTTTATACCAACTGTTGATTCCAGCCTATCTATGGCATTCTGTATATACCAACTGTTGATTCCAGCCTATCTGAGACATTCTGTATATACCAACTGTTGATTCCAGCCTATCTGAGACATTCTGTTTATACCAACTGTTGATTCCAGCCTATCTATGGCATTCTGTATATACCAACTGTTGATTCCAGCCTATCTGAGACATTCGTTATACCAACTGTTGATTCCAGCCTATCTATGGCATTCTGTATATACCAACTGTTGATTCCAGCCTATCTGAGACATTCTGTATATACCAACTGTTGATTCCAGCCTATCTGATACATTCTGTATATACCAACTGTTGATTCCAGCCTATCTGAGACATTCTGTATATACCAACTGTTGATTCCAGCCTATCTGAGACATTCTGTATATACCAACTGTTGATTCCAGCCTATCTGAGACATTCTGTATATACCAACTGTTGATTCCAGCCTATCTGAGACATTCTGTGTTGACCAACTGTTGATTCCAGCCTATCTGAGACATTCTGTATATACCAACTGTTGATTCCAGCCTATCTGAGACATTCTGTGTCAACCAACTGTTGATTCCAGCATATCTGAGACATTCTGTATATACCAACTGTTGATTCCAGCTTATATGAGACATTCTGTGTCGACCAAATGTTGATTCCAGCCTATCTGAGACATTCTGTGTCGACCAATTGTAGATTCCAGCCTATCTATGACATTCTGTATCTACCAACTGTTGATTCCAGCCTATCTATGACATTCTGTATATACCAACTGTTGATTCCAGCCTATCTATGGCATTCTGTATATACCAACTGTTGATTCCAGCCTATCTATGACATTCTGTATCTACCAACTGTTGATTCCAGCCTATCTGAGACATTCTGCATATACCAACTGTTGATTCCAGCCTATCTGAGACATTCTGTATATACTAACTGTTGATTCCAGCCTATCTATGGCATTCTGTATATACCAACTGTTGATTCCAGCCTATCTATGACATTCTGTATATGCCAACTGTTGATTCCAGCCTATCTATGGCATTCTGTGTCGACCAACTGTTGATTCCAGCCTATCTATGGCATTCTGTATATACCAATTGTTGATTCCAGCCTATCTGAGACATTCTGTATATACCAACTGTTGATTCCAGCCTATCTATGCCATTCTGTATATACCAACTGTTGATTCCAGCCTATCTATGACATTCTGTATCTACCAACTGTTGATTCCAGCCTATCTGAGACATTCTGTACCAACTGTTGATTCCAGCCTATCTGAGACATTCTGTATATACGAACTGTTGATTCCAGCCTATCTGAGACATTCTGTATATACCAACTGTTGATTCCAGCCTATCTATGGCATTCTGTATATCTACCAACTGTTGATTCCAGCCTATCTATGACATTCTGTGTCGACCAACTGTTGATTCCAGCCTATCTATGGCATTCTGTATATACCAACTGTTGATTCCAGCCTATCTATGGCATTCTGTATATACCAACTGTTGATTCCAGCCTATCTATGGCATTCTGTGTCAACCAACTGTTGATTCCAGCCTATCTATGGCATTCTGTATATACCAACTGTTGATTCCAGCCTATCTATGGCATTCTGTATATACCAATTGTTGATTCCAGCCTATCTATGGCATTCTGTATATACCAACTGTTGATTCCAGCCTATCTATGGCATTCTGTATATACCAACTGTTGATTCCAGCCTATCTGAGACATTCTGTATATACCAACTGTTGATTCCAGCCTATCTGAGACATTCTGTATATAGGAACTGTTGATTCCAGCCTATCTGAGACATTCTGTATATACCAATTGTTGATTCCAGCCTATCTGAGGCATTCGGTATATACCAACTGTTGATTCCAGCCTATCTGAGACATTCTGTATATACAAACTGTTGATTCCAGCCTATATGAGACATTCTGTATATACCAACTGTTGATTCCAGCCTATCTGAGACATTCTGTATATAACAACTGTTGATTCCAGCCTCTCTGAGACATTCTGTGTTGACCAACTGTTGATTCTAGTCTATCTGAGACATTCTGTGTCGACCAATTGTTGATTCCAGCCTATCTATGGCATTCTGTGTCAACCAACTGTTGATTCCAGCCTATCTGAGACATTCTGTATATACAAACTGTTGATTCCAGCCTATCTGAGACATTCTGTATATACCAACTGTTGATTCCAGCCTATCTGAGACATTCTGTATATACCAACTGTTGATTCCAGCCTATCTGAGACATTCTGTGTTGACCAACTGTTGATTCTAGTCTATCTGAGACATTCTGTGTCGACCAATTGTTGATTCCAGCCTATCTATGGCATTCTGTGTCAACCAACTGTTGATTCCAGCCTATCTGAGACATTCTGTATATACGAACTGTTGATTCCAGCCTATCTGAGACATTCTGTGTCAACCAACTGTTGATTCCAGCATATCTGAGACATTCTGTATATACCAACTGTTGATTCCAGCTTATCTGAGACATTCTGTGTCGACCAAATGTTGATTCCATCCTATCTGAGACATTCTGTGTCGATCAATTGTAGATTCCAGCCTATCTATGACATTCTGTATCTACCAACTGTTGATTCCAGCCTATCTATGACATTCTGCATATACCAACTGTTGATTCCTGCCTATCTATGGCATTCTGTATATACCAACTGTTGATTCCAGCCTATCTATGACATTCTTTATCTACCAACTGTTGATTCCAGCCTATCTGAGACATTCTGCATATACCAACTGTTGATTCCAGCCTATCTGAGACATTCTGTATATACCAACTGTTGATTCCAGCCTATCTATGGCATTCTGTATATACCAACTGTTGATTCCAGCCTATCTATGACATTCTATATCTACCAACTGTTGATTCCAGCCTATCTGAGACATTCTGCATATACCAACTGTTGATTCCAGCCTATCTGAGACATTCTGTATATACCAACTGTTGATTCCAGCCTATCTATGGCATTCTGTATCTACCAACTGTTGATTCCAGCCTATCTATGACATTCTGTATCTACCAACTGTTGATTCCAGCCTATCTATGGCATTCTGTATATACCAACTGTTGATTCCAGCCTATCTATGGCATTCTGTGTCGACCAACTGTTGATTCCACCCTATCTGAGACATTCTGTATATACCAACTGTTGATTCCAGCCTATCTATGGCATTCTGTATATACCAATTGTTGATTCCAGCCTATCTGAGACATTCTGTGTCGACCAACTGTTGATTCCAGCCTATCTATGGCATTCTGTGTCGACCAACTGTTGATTCCAGCCTATCTGAGACATTCTGTATATACCAACTGTTGATTCCAGCCTATCTGAGACATTCTGTATATACCAACTGTTGATTCCAGCCTATCTATGGCATTCTGTATATACCAACTGTTGATTCCAGCCTATCTATGACATTCTGTGTCGACCAACTGTTGATTCCAGCCTATCTGAGACATTCTGTATATACAAACTGTTGATTCCAGCCTATCTGAGACATTCTGTATATACCAACTGTTGATTCCAGCCTATCTGAGACATTCTGTATATACCAACTGTTGATTCCAGCCTATCTGAGACATTCTGTATATACCAACTGTTGATTCCAGCCTATCTGAGACATTCTGTGTTGACCAACTGTTGATTCCAGCCTATCTGAGACATTCTGTGTCAACCAACTGTTGATTCCAGCCTATCTGAGACATTCTGTATATACCAACTGTTGATTCCAGCCTATCTGAGACATTCTGTGTCAACCAACTGTTGATTCCAGCATATCTGAGACATTCTGTATATACCAACTGTTGATTCCAGCTTATCTGAGACATTCTGTGTCGACCAAATGTTGATTCCAGCCTATCTGAGACATTCTGTGTCGACCAATTGTAGATTCCAGCCTATCTATGACATTCTGTATCTACCAACTGTTGATTCCAGCCTATCTATGACATTCTGTATATACCAACTGTTGATTCCAGCCTATCTATGGCATTCTGTATATACCAACTGTTGATTCCAGCCTATCTATGACATTCTGTATCTACCAACTGTTGATTCCAGCCTATCTGAGACATTCTGCATATACCAACTGTTGATTCCAGCCTATCTGAGACATTCTGTATATACCAACTGTTGATTCCAGCCTATCTATGGCATTCTGTATATACCAACTGTTGATTCCAGCCTATCTATGACATTCTGTATATACCAACTGTTGATTCCAGCCTATCTGAGACATTCTGTATACCAACTGTTGATTCCAGCCTATCTGAGACATTCTGTATATACCAACTGTTGATTCCAGCCTATCTATGGCATTCTGTGTCGACCAACTGTTGATTCCAGCCTATCTGAGACATTCTGTTCACCAATGTTGATTCCAGCCTATCTATGGCATTCTGTATATACCAACTGTTGATTCCAGCCTATCTATGGCATTCTGTATATACCAACTGTTGATTCCAGCCTATCTATGGCATTCTGTATATACCAACTGTTGATTCCAGCCTATCTGAGACATTCTGTATATACCAACTGTTGATTCCAGCCTATCTGAGACATTCTGTATATACCAACTGTTGATTCCAGCCTATCTGAGGCATTCTGTATATACCAACTGTTGATTCCAGCCTATCTGAGACATTCTGTATCAACCAACTGTTGATTCCAGCCTATCTGAGACATTCTGTATATACCAACTGTTGATTCCAGCCTATCTGAGACATTCTGTATATACCAACTGTTGATTCCAGCCTCTCTGAGACATTCTGTGTTGACCAACTGTTGATTCTAGTCTATCTGAGACATTCTGTGTCGACCAATTGTTGATTCCAGCCTATCTATGGCATTCTGTGTCAACCAACTGTTGATTCCAGCCTATCTGAGACATTCTGTATATACCAACTGTTGATTCCAGCCTATCTGAGACATTCTGTGTCAATCAACTGTTGATTCCAGCATATCTGAGACATTCTGTATATACCAACTGTTGATTCCAGCTTATCTGAGACATTCTGTGTCGACCAAATGTTGATTCCAGCCTATCTGAGACATTCTGTGTCGACCAATTGTAGATTCCAGCCTATCTATGGCATTCTGTATATACCAACTGTTGATTCCAGCCTATCTATGACATTCTGTATATACCAACTGTTGATTCCAGCCTATCTATGGCATTCTGTATATACCAACTGTTGATTCCAGCCTATCTATGACATTCTGTATCTACCAACTGTTGATTCCAGCCTATCTGAGACATTCTGCATATACCAACTGTTGATTCCAGCCTATCTGAGACATTCTGTATATACCAACTGTTGATTCCAGCCTATCTATGGCATTCTGTATATACCAACTGTTGATTCCAGCCTATCTATGACATTCTGTATCTACCAACTGTTGATTCCAGCCTATCTGAGACATTCTGTATATACCAACTGTTGATTCCAGCCTATCTGAGACATTCTGTATATACCAACTGTTGATTCCAGCCTATCTGAGACATTCTGTATATACGAACTGTTGATTCCAGCCTATCTGAGACATTCTGTATATACCAATTGTTGATTCCAGCCTATCTGAGGCATTCTGTATATACCAACTGTTGATTCCAGCCTATCTGAGACATTCTGTATATACAAACTGTTGATTCCAGCCTATATGAGACATTCTGTATATACCAACTGTTGATTCCAGCCTATCTGAGACATTCTGTATATACCAACTGTTGATTCCAGCCTCTCTGAGACATTCTGTGCTGACCAACTGTTGATTCTAGTCTATCTGAGACATTCTGTGTCGACCAATTGTTGATTCCAGCCTATCTATGGCATTCTGTATATACCAACTGTTGATTCCAGCCTATCTGAGACATTCTGTATATACCAACTGTTGATTCCAGCCTATCTGAGACATTCTGTGTCAACCAACTGTTGATTCCAGCATATCTGAGACATTCTGTATATACCAACTGTTGATTCCAGCTTATCTGAGACATTCTGTGTCGACCAAATGTTGATTCCAGCCTATCTGAGACATTCTGTGTCGACCAATTGTAGATTCCAGCCTATCTATGACATTCTGTATCTACCAACTGTTGATTCCAGCCTATCTATGACATTCTGTATATACCAACTGTTGATTCCAGCCTATCTATGGCATTCTGTATATACCAACTGTTGATTCCAGCCTATCTATGACATTCTGTATCTACCAACTGTTGATTCCAGCCTATCTGAGACATTCTGCATATACCAACTGTTGATTCCAGCCTATCTGAGACATTCTGTATATACCAACTGTTGATTCCAGCCTATCTATGGCATTCTGTATATACCAACTGTTGATTCCAGCCTATCTATGACATTCTGTATCTACCAACTGTTGATTCCAGCCTATCTGAGACATTCTGTATATACCAACTGTTGATTCCAGCCTATCTGAGACATTCTGTATATACCAACTGTTGATTCCAGCCTATCTATGGCATTCTGTATATACCAACTGTTGATTCCAGCCTATCTATGACATTCTGTGTCGACCAACTGTTGATTCCAGCCTATCTGAGACATTCTGTATATACCAACTGTTGATTCCAGCCTATCTGAGACATTCTGTATATACCAACTGTTGATTCCAGCCTATCTGAGACATTCTGTATATACCAACTGTTGATTCCAGCCTATCTATGGCATTCTGTATATACCAACTGTAGATTCCAGCCTATCTATGGCATTCTGTGTCGACCAACTGTTGATTCCAGCCTATCTGAGACATTCTGTATATACAAACTGTTGATTCCAGCCTATCTGAGACATT
Source organism: Archivesica marissinica (assembly GCA_014843695.1). Lineage (NCBI taxonomy): Eukaryota > Metazoa > Mollusca > Bivalvia > Venerida > Vesicomyidae > Archivesica > Archivesica marissinica. The sequence goes on from CM026394.1 coordinate 45,971,164, forward strand.
CTGTATATACCAACTGTTGATTCCAGCCTATCTGAGACATTCTGTATATACCAACTGTTGATTCCAGCCTATCTGAGACATTCTGTGTTGACCAACTGTTGATTCTAGTCTATCTGAGACATTCTGTGTCGACCAATTGTTGATTCCAGCCTATCTATGGCATTCTGTGTCAACCAACTGTTGATTCCAGCCTATCTGAGACATTCTGTATATACCAACTGTTGATTCCAGCCTATCTGAGACATTCTGTGTCAACCAACTGTTGATTCCAGCATATCTGAGACATTCTGTATATACCAACTGTTGATTCCAGCTTATCTGAGACATTCTGTGTCGACCAAATGTTGATTCCAGCCTATCTGAGACATTCTGTGTCGACCAATTGTAGATTCCAGCCTATCTATGACATTCTGTATCGACCAACTGTTGATTCCAGCCTATCTATGACATTCTGTATATACCAACTGTTGATTCCAGCCTATCTATGGCATTCTGTATATACCAACTGTTGATTCCAGCCTATCTATGACATTCTGTATCTACCAACTGTTGATTCCAGCCTATCTGAGACATTCTGCATATACCAACTGTTGATTCCAGCCTATCTGAGACATTCTGTATATACCAACTGTTGATTCCAGCCTATCTATGGCATTCTGTATATACCAACTGTTGATTCCAGCCTATCTATGACATTCTGTATCTACCAACTGTTGATTCCAGCCTATCTGAGACATTCTGTATATACCAACTGTTGATTCCAGCCTATCTGAGACATTCTGTATATACCAACTGTTGATTCCAGCCTATCTATGGCATTCTGTATCTACCAACTGTTGATTCCAGCCTATCTATGACATTCTGTGTCGACCAACTGTTGATTCCAGCCTATCTATGGCATTCTGTATATACCAACTGTTGATTCCAGCCTATCTATGGCATTCTGTGTAGACCAACTGTTGATTCCAGCCTATCTGAGACATTCTGTATATACCAACTGTTGATTCCAGCCTATCTATGGCATTCTGTATATACCAACTGTTGATTCCAGCCTATCTATGGCATTCTGTATATACCAATTGTTGATTCCAGCCTATCTGAGACATTCTGTATCTACCAACTGTTGATTCCAGCCTATCTATGGCATTCTGTGTCGACCAACTGTTGATTCCAGCCTATCTGAGACATTCTGTATATACCAACTGTTGATTCCAGCCTATCTGAGACATTCTGTTTATACCAACTGTTGATTCCAGCCTATCTATGGCATTCTGTATATACCAATTGTTGATTCCAGCCTATCTGAGACATTCTGTGTCAACCAACTGTTGATTCCAGCCTATCTATGGCATTCTGTATATACCAACTGTAGATTCCAGCCTATCTATGGCATTCTGTGTCGACCAACTGTTGATTCCAGCCTATCTGAGACATTCTGTATATACAAACTGTTGATTCCAGCCTATCTGAGACATTCTGTATATACCAACTGTTGATTCCAGCCTATCTGAGACATTCTGTATATACCAACTGTTGATTCCAGCCTATCTGAGACATTCTGTGTCAACCAACTGTTGATTCCAGCCTATCTGAGACATTCTGTATATACCAACTGTTGATTCCAGCCTATCTGAGACATTCTGTGTCAACCAACTGTTGATTCCAGCCTCTCTGAGACATTCTGTGTTGACCAACTGTTGATTCTAGTCTATCTGAGACATTCTGTGTCGACCAATTGTTGATTCCAGCCTATCTATGGCATTCTGTATCTACCAACTGTTGATTCCAGCCTATCTGAGACATTCTGTGTCGACCAACTGTTGATTCCAGCCTATCTATGGCATTCTGTATATACCAATTGTTGATTCCAGCCTATCTATGGCATTCTGTATATACCAACTGTTGATTCCAGCCTATCTATGGCATTCTGTATATACCAACTGTTGATTCCAGCCTATCTATGGCATTCTGTGTCGACCAACTGTTGATTCCAGCCTATCTATGGCATTCTGTATATACCAATTGTTGATTCCAGCCTATCTATGGCATTCTGTATATACCAACTGTTGATTCCAGCCTATCTATGGCATTCTGTATATACCAACTGTTGATTCCAGCCTATCTGAGACATTCTGTATATACCAACTGTTGATTCCAGCCTATCTGAGACATTCTGTATATACCAACTGTTGATTCCAGCCTATCTGAGACATTCTGTATATACCAATTGTTGATTCCAGCCTATCTGAGGCATTCTGTATATACCAATTGTTGATTCCAGCCTATCTGAGACATTCTGTATATACCAATTGTTGATTCCAGCCTATCTGAGACATTCTGTATATACCAATTGTTGATTCCAGCCTATCTGAGACATTCCGTATATACCTACTGTTGATTCCAGCCTATCTGATGCATTCTGTATATACCAATGGTTGATTTCAGCCTATCTGAGACATTCTGTATCTACCAATTGTTGATTCCAGCCTATCTGAGACATTCTGTATATACCGACTGTTGATTCCAGCCTATCTGAGACATTCTGTTTTGACCAACTGTTGATTCCAGCCTATCTATGGCATTCTGTATATACCAACTGTTGATTCCAGCCTATCTGAGACATTCTGTATATACCAACTGTTGATTCCAGCCTATCTGAGACATTCTGTATATACCAACTGTTGATTCCAGCCTATCTGAGACATTCTGTATCTACCAACTGTTGATTCCAGCCTATCTATGACATTCTGTATATACCAACTGTTGATTCCAGCCTATCTATGGCATTCTGTATATACCAACTGTTGATTCCAGCCTATCTGAGACATTCTGTATATACCAACTGTTGATTCCAGCCTATCTGAGACATTCTGTTTATACCAACTGTTGATTCCAGCCTATCTGAGACATTCTGTATATACCAACTGTTGATTCCAGCCTATCTGAGACATTCTGTTTATACCAACTGTTGATTCCAGCCTATCTGAGACATTCTGTATATACCAACTGTTGATTCCAGCCTATCTGAGACATTCTGTTTATACCAACTGTTGATTCCAGCCTATCTGAGACATTCTGTATATACCAACTGTTGATTCCAGCCTATCTGAGACATTCTGTTTATACCAACTGTTGATTCCAGCCTATCTGAGACATTCTGTATATACCAACTGTTGATTCCAGCCTATCTGAGACATTCTGTTTATACCAACTGTTGATTCCAGCCTATCTGAGACATTCTGTATATACGAACTGTTGATTCCAGCCTATCTGAGACATTCTGTATATACCAACTGTTGATTCCAGCCTATCTATGGCATTCTGTATCTACCAACTGTTGATTCCAGCCTATCTATGATATTCTGTGTCGACCAACTGTTGATTCCAGCCTATCTATGGCATTCTGTATATACCAACTGTTGATTCCAGCCTATCTATGGCATTCTGTGTCGACCAACTGTTGATTCCAGCCTATCTGAGACATTCTGTATATACCAACTGTTGATTCCAGCCTATCTATGGCATTCTGTATATACCAACTGTTGATTCCAGCCTATCTATGGCATTCTGTATATACCAATTGTTGATTCCAGCCTATCTGAGACATTCTGTGTCGACCAACTGTTGATTCCAGCCTATCTATGGCATTCTGTGTCGACCAACTGTTGATTCCAGCCTATCTGAGACATTCTGTATATACCAACTGTTGATTCCAGCCTATCTGAGACATTCTATTTATACCAACTGTTGATTCCAGCCTATCTATGGCATTCTGTATATACCAATTGTTGATTCCAGCCTATCTGAGACATTCTGTGTCAACCAACTGTTGATTCCAGCCTATCTATGGCATTCTGTATATACCATCTGTTCATTCCAGCCTATCTATGGCATTCTGTGTCGACCAACTGTTGATTCCAGCCTATCTGAGACATTCTGTATATACCAACTGTTGATTCCAGCCTATCTATGGCATTCTGTATATACCAACTGTTGATTCCAGCCTATCTATGGCATTCTGTGTCGACCAACTGTTGATTCCAGCCTATCTATGGCATTCTGTATATACCAATTGTTGATTCCAGCCTATCTGAGACATTCTGTATATACCAATTGTTGATTCCAGCCTATCTATGGCATTCTGTATATACCAACTGTTGATTCCAGCCTATCTGAGACATTCTGTATATACCAACTGTTGATTCCAGCCTATCTGAGACATTCTGTTTATACCAACTGTTGATTCCTGCCTATCTGAGACATTCTGTATATACCAACTGTTGATTCCAGCCTATCTGAGACATTCTGTATATACCAACTGTTGATTCCAGCTTATCTGAGACATTCTGTTTATACCAACTGTTGATTCCAGCCTATCTGAGACATTCTGTATATACCAACTGTTGATTCCAGCTTATCTGAGACATTCTGTATATACCAACTGTTGTTTCCAGCGTATCTGAGACATTCTGTATATACCAACTGTTGATTCCAGCTTATCTGAGACATTCTGTATATACCAACTGTTGTTTCCAGCCTATCTGAGACATTCTGTGTTGACCAATTGTTGATTCCAGCCTATCTATGGCATTCTGTGTCAACCAACTGTTGATTCCAGCCTATCTGAGACATTCTGTATATACCAACTGTTGATTCCAGCCTATCTATGATATTCTGTATCTACGAACTGTTGATTCCAGCCTATCTGAGACATTCTGTATATACCAACTGTTGATTCCAGCCTATCTATGACATTCTGTATCTACCAACTGTTGATTCTAGTCTATCTGAGGCATTCTTTAACTGCCAAATGTTGACTCCAGCCTATGTCAGACAATCTTTAACTAGCAAATGTTGATTCCAGCCTATGTCAGACATTCTTTAACTAGCAAATGTTGATTCTAGCCTATGTCAGACATTCTTTAACTAGTAAATGTTGATTCCAGCCTATGTTAGACATTCTTTAACTAGTAAATGTTGATTCCAGCCTATGTTTGACATTCTTTAACTAGCAAATGTTGATTCCAGCCTATGTCAGACATTCTTTAACTAGTAAATGTTGATTCCAGCCTATGTCAGACATTCTTTAACTAGTAAATGTTGATTCCAGCCTATGTCAGACATTCTTTTACTAGTAAATGTTCATTCCAGCCTATGTTTGACATTCTTTAACTACTAAATGTTGATTCCAGCCTATGTCAGACATTCTTTAACTACTAAATGTTGATTCCAGCCTATGTTAGACATTCTTTTACTAGTAAATGTTGATTCCAGCCTATGTCAGACATTCTTTAACTACTAAATGTTGATTCCAGCCTATGTTAGACATTCTTTTACTAGTAAATGTTGATTCCAGCCTATGTTAGACATTCTTTAACTAGTAATTGTTGATTCCAGCCTATGTCAGACATTCTTTAACAAGCAAATGTTGATTCCAGCCTATGTTTGACATTCTTTAACTAGCAAATGTCGATTATAACTGCCAAGCAACCAGTAACGATTAGGCGATTATAACTGCCAAGCAACCAGTTATGATCAGTCGATTATAACTGCCAAGCAACCAGTAACGATCAGTCGATTATAACTGCAAAGCAACCAGTAATGATCAGTCGATTATAACTGCCAAGCAACCAGTAACGATTGATCGATTATAACTGCCAAGCAACCAGTAACGATCAGTTGATTATAACTGCCAAGCAACCAGTAACGATCAGTTGATTATAACTGCCAAGCAACCAATAACGATTGATCGACTATAACTGCCAAGCAACCAGTAACGATCAGTCGATTATAACTGCCAAGCAACCAGTAACGATCAGTCGATTATAACTGCCAAGCAACCAGTAACGATCAGTCGATTATAACTGCCAAGCAACCAGTAACGATCGATCTATAATAACTGCCAAGCAACCAGTAACGATCGATCGATTATAACTGCCAAGCAACCAGTAACGATCGATCGATTATAACTGCCAAGCAACCAGTAACGATTGATCGATTATAACTGCCAAGCAACCAGTAACGATCAGTTGATTATAACTGCCAAGCAACCAGTAATGATCGATCGATTATAATTGCCAAGCAACCAGTAACGATTAGTCGATTATAACTGCCAAGCAACCAGTAACGATCAGTCGATTATAACTGCCAAGCAATCAGTAACGATTGATCAATTATAACTGCCAAGCAACCAGTAACGATCAGTCGATTATAACTGCCAAGCAACCAGTAACGATTGATCGATTATAACTGCCAAAAGCAACCAGTAACGATCAGTTAGATTATAACTGCCAAGCAACCAGTAACGATCGATCGATTATAACTGCCAAGCAACCAGTAACGATTAGTCGATTATAACTGCCAAGCAACCAGTAACGATCAGTCGATTATAACTGCCAAGCAACCAGTAACGATCAGTCGATTATTACTGCCAAGCAACCAGTAACGATCGATCGATTATAACTGCCAAGCAACCAGTAACGATTAGTCGATTATAACTGCCAAGCAACCAGTAACGATCAGTCGATTATAACTGCCAAGCAACCAGTAACGATTAGTCGATTATAACTGCCAAGCAACCAGTAACGATCAGTCGATTATAACTGCCAAGCAACCAGTAATGATCAGTCGATTATAACTGCCAAGCAATCAGTAACAATTGATCAATTATAACTGCGAAGCAACCAGTAACGTTCAGTCGATTATAACTGCCAAGCAACCAGTAACGATCAGTCGAGTATAAATGCCAAGCAACCAGTAACGATCGATCGATTATAAGTGCCAAGAAACCAGTAACGATTGATCAATTATAACTGCCAAGTAACCAGTAACGATCAGTCGATTATAACTGCCAAGCAACCAGTAACGATCAGTCGAGTATAAATGCCAAGCAACCAGTAACGATCGATCGATTATAAGTGCCAAGAAACCAGTAATGATCGATCGATTATAACTGCCAAGCAACCAGTAACGATCGATCGATTATAACTGCCAAGCAACCAGTAACGATCGATCGATTATAACTGCCAAGCAACCAGTAACGATTGATCGATTATAACTGCCAAGCAACCAGTAATGATCAGTTGATTATAACTGCCAAGCAACCAGTAATGATCGATCGATTATAATTGCCAAGCAACCAGTAATGATTAGTCGATTATAACTGCCAAGCAACCAGTAACGATCAGTCGATTATAACTGCCAAGCAATCAGTAACGATTGATCAATTATAACTGCCAAGCAACCAGTAACGATCAGTCGATTATAACTGCCAAGCAATCAGTAACGATTGATCAATTATAACTGCCAAGCAACCAGTAACGATCAGTCGATTATAACTGCCAAGTAACCAGTAATGATTGATCGATTATAACTGCCAAGCAACCAGTAATGATCAGTTGATTATAACTGCCAAGCAACCAGTAATGATTGATCGATTATAACTGCCAAGCAACCAGTAATGATCAGTCTATTATAACTGTCAAGCAACCAGTAACGATCGATCGATTATAACTGCCAAGCAACCAGTAACGATTAGTCGATTATAACTGCCAAGCAACCAGTAACGATCAGTCGATTATAACTGCCAAGCAACCAGTAACGATCAGTCGATTATAACTGCCAAGCAACCAGTAACGATCAGTCGATTATAACTGCCAAGCAACCAGTAATGATCAGTCGAATATAACTGCCAAGCAATCAGTAACTATTGATCAATTATAACTGCCAAGCAACCAGTAACGATCAGTCGATTATAACTGCCAAGCAACCAGTAACGATCAGTCGAGTATAAATGCCAAGCAACCAGTAACGATCGATCGATTATAAGTGCCAAGAAACCAGTAATGATCGATCGATTATAACTGCCAAGCAACCAGTAACGATCGATCGATTATAACTGCCAAGCAACCAGTAATGATCAGTCGATTATAACTGCCAAGCAACCAGTAACGATCGATCGATTATAACTGCCAAGCAACCAGTAACGATCGATCGATTATAACTGCCAAGCAACCAGTAACGATTGATCGATTATAACTGCCAAGCAACCAGTAACGATTGATCAATTATAACTGCCAAGCAACCAGTAATGATCAGTCGATTATAACTGCCAAGCAACCAGTAATGATCAGTCGATTATAACTGCCAAGCAACCAGTAATGATCAGTCAATTATAACTGCCAAGCAACCAGTAATGATCAGTCGATTATAACTGCCAAGCAACCAGTAATGATCAGTCGATTATAACTGCCAAGCAACCAGTAACGATCGATCGATTATAACTGCCAAGCAACCAGTAACGATTAGTCGATTATAACTGCCAAGCAACCAGTAACGATCAGTCGATTATAACTGCCAAGCAACCAGTAATGATCAGTCGATTATAACTGCCAAGCAACCAGTAACGATTGATTGATTATAACTGCCAAGCAACCAGTAACGATTGATTGATTATAATTGCCAAGCAACAAGTAACGATTGATTGATTATAACTGCCAAGCAACCAGTAACGATCGATCGATTATAACTGCCAAGCAACCAGTAACGATTGATTGATTATAACTGCCAAGCAACCAGTAACGATTGTTTGATTATAACTGCCAAGCAACCAGTAACGATTGATTGATTATAACTGCCAAGCAACCAGCAACGATTGATCGATTATAACTGCCAAGCAACTAGCAACGATTGATCGATTATAACTGCCAAGCAATCAGTAATGATCGATGAATTATAACTGTCAAACAATCAGTAACGATCGATCGATTATAACTGTCAAGCAATCAGAAATGATCAGTCGGTTATAACTGCCAAGCAATCAGTAATAATCAGTCGATTTTAACTGCCAAACAATCAGAAATTATCAGTCAATTATAACTGCCAAGCAATCAATACTGATCGATTATAACTGCCAAGCAACCAGTAACGATCAGTCGATTATAACTGCCAAGCAACCAGTAACGATCAGTCGAGTATAAATGCCAAGCAACCAGTAACGATCGATCGATTATAAGTGCCAAGAAACCAGTAATGATCGATCGATTATAACTGCCAAGCAACCAGTAACGATCGATCGATTATAACTGCCAAGCAACCAGTAATGATCAGTCGATTATAACTGCCAAGCAACCAGTAACGATCGATCGATTATAACTGCCAAGCAACCAGTAACGATCGATCGATTATAACTGCCAAGCAACCAGTAACGATTGATCGATTATAACTGCCAAGCAACCAGTAACGATTGATCAATTATAACTGCCAAGCAACCAGTAATGATCAGTCGATTATAACTGCCAAGCAACCAGTAATGATCAGTCGATTATAACTGCCAAGCAACCAGTAATGATCAGTCAATTATAACTGCCAAGCAACCAGTAATGATCAGTCGATTATAACTGCCAAGCAACCAGTAATGATCAGTCGATTATAACTGCCAAGCAACCAGTAACGATCGATCGATTATAACTGCCAAGCAACCAGTAACGATTAGTCGATTATAACTGCCAAGCAACCAGTAACGATCAGTCGATTATAACTGCCAAGCAACCAGTAATGATCAGTCGATTATAACTGCCAAGCAACCAGTAACGATTGATTGATTATAACTGCCAAGCAACCAGTAACGATTGATTGATTATAATTGCCAAGCAACAAGTAACGATTGATTGATTATAACTGCCAAGCAACCAGTAACGATCGATCGATTATAACTGCCAAGCAACCAGTAACGATTGATTGATTATAACTGCCAAGCAACCAGTAACGATTGTTTGATTATAACTGCCAAGCAACCAGTAACGATTGATTGATTATAACTGCCAAGCAACCAGCAACGATTGATCGATTATAACTGCCAAGCAACTAGCAACGATTGATCGATTATAACTGCCAAGCAATAAGTAATGATCGATGAATTATAACTGTCAAACAATCAGTAACGATCGATCGATTATAACTGCCAAGCAATCAGAAATGATCAGTCGGTTATAACTGCCAAGCAATCAGTAATAATCAGTCGATTTTAACTGCCAAACAATCAGAAATTATCAGTCAATTATAACTGCCAAGCAATCAATACTGATCGATTATAACTGCCAAGCAACCAGTAACGATCGATCAATTATAACTCTAGCTTGTTATATGTGCAAAGTTAAGGAACATATGGATCAATAGACCTACAGTTAACATCAGCCAGTTTAACTCTTTTCAAATAATTGAATTGTAGCAGACGACAATTCATTAATGTTGTTTTCTTATTTGGAACTTAAAACTCTGGAAATATGTCATGGAATTTCATTAGAATTGTACTGTTATGAAACAATTCTAATGAAATTTGATGATATATTTGACTGTTATTTCTAGTGTGCAGAGAGTTAAAGATTATTAGGAATAAGAGTCCACACACGTTCTTGACAGCTGTCGACAGACTTGGACTCAATTGTATTATGTGGAGGTAAACTGTTCTGTTGGCATAGCATTTGGTTTTTTACTGTGGAATTGTTTACAACAAATTGATATATTTCAAACCAAAACAATTTTTTAAAGAATATTACATACTTTCTGTTTGTTTCTGCAGGAATATTTTCTCATATATTGAAGTTTTTATTTAGTCCATGAAGCAACTGTATCAGACAGATAAGGGTTGCTGTGTGTTATTTTGGTTGACTGGGCGTAATCACTCTTCATGATTTTAACACGAAAACATACCATTAAAAAACATCATTTGTTTTGCATGAAGTACAATTTCCTATGGCATAAGTATGCATAAAATATGATAGTTTATCAGTAGGTCAAATTTTCATTATTTAGAAAAACCGAAAGATCTTTTTAAAGTTTTAACTTTTTGCCCACTTATGTTTATTAATACAATCCTAAGCCCATTTTGTAGATAGACAAAGCCATGATATACTAAACTCTGTTTGTAGATAGACAAAGCCATGGTATACTAAACTCAGTTTGTAGATAGACAAAGCCATGATATACTAAACTCAGTTTGTAGATAGACACAGCCATGATATACTAAACTCAGTTTGTAGATAGACAAAGCCATGATATACTAAACTCAGTGTATAGATTATAAGACAGAGCCATGATATACTAAACTCAGTGTGTAGATAGACAAAGCCATGATATACTAAACTCAGTTTGTAGATAGACAAAGCCATGATATACTAAACTCAGTGTGTAGATAGACAAAGCCATGGTATACTAAACTCAGTGTGTATATTATAAGACAGAGCCATGATATACTAAACTATGTGTGTAGATAGACAGAGCCATGATATACTAAACTATGTATGTAGATAGACAAAGCCATGGTATACTAAACTCAGTTTGTAGATAGACAAAGCCATGATATACTAAACTCAGTGTGTAGATTATAAGACAGAGCCATGATATACTAAATTCTGTTTGTAGATAGACAACGCCATGATATACTAAACTCAGTATGTAGATAGACAAAGCCATAATATACTAAACTCAGTTTGTAGATAGACACAGCCATGGTATACTAAACTCAGTTTGTAGATAGACACAGCCATGGTATACTAAACTCTGTTTGTAGATAGACAAAGCCATGATATACTAAACTCAGTTTGTAGATAGACACAGCCATGGTAGACTAAACTCAGTTTGTAGATAGACACAGCCATGGTATACTAAACTCTGTTTGTAGATAGACACAGCCATGGTAGACTAAACTCAGTTTGTAGATAGACAAAGCCATGATATACTAAACTCAGTTTGTAGATAGACACAGCCATGATATACTAAACTCAGTTTGTAGATAGACAAAGCCATGATATACTAAACTCAGTGTGTAGATTATAAGACAGAGCCATGATATACTAAACTCAGTGTGTAGATAGACAAAGCCATGATATACTAAACTCAGTTTGTAGATAGACAAAGCCATGATATACTAAACTATGTGTGTAGATAGACAGAGCCATGATATACTAAACTATGTATGTAGATAGACAAAGCCATGGTATACTAAACTCAGTTTGTAGATAGACAAAGCCATGATATACTAAACTCAGTGTGTAGATTATAAGACAGAGCCATGATATACTAAACTCTGTTTGTAGATAGACAACGCCATGATATACTAAACTCAGTATGTAGATAGACAAAGCCATAATATACTAAACTCAGTTTGTAGATAGACACAGCCATGGTATACTAAACTCAGTTTGTAGATAGACACAGCCATGGTATACTAAACTCTGTTTGTAGATAGACAAAGCCATGATATACTAAACTCAGTTTGTAGATAGACACAGCCATGGTAGACTAAACTCAGTTTGTAGATAGACACAGCCATGGTATACTAAACTCTGTTTGTAGATAGACACAGCCATGGTAGACTAAACTCAGTTTGTAGATAGACAAAGCCATGGTATACTAAACTCAGTGTGTAGATAGACAAAGCCATGATATACTAAACTCAGTGTGTAGATCGACACAGCCATTGTAGCCTAAACTCAGTTTGTAGATAGACACAGCTATGGTATACTAAACTCTGTTTGTAGATAGACACAGCCATGGTAGACTAAACTCAGTTTGTAGATAGACAAAGCCATGATATACTAAACTCAGTGTGTAGATAGACAAAGCCATGATATACTAAACTCAGTTTGTAGATAGATAAAGCCATGATATACTAAACTATGTTTGTAGATAGACAAAGCCATGATATACTAAACTCAGTGTGTAGATAGACAAAGCCATGGTAGACTAAACTCAGTTTGTAGATAGACAAAGCCATGATATACTAAACTCAGTGTGTAGATAGACAAAGCCATGGTATACTAAACTCAGTGTGTAGATAGACAAAGCCATGGTATACTAAACTCAGTATGTAGATAGACAAAGCCATGATATACTAAACTCTGTTTGTAGATAGACAAAGCCATGATATACTAAACTCTGTGTGTAGATAGACAAAGCCATGATATACTAAACTCAGTTTGATGATAGACAAAGCCATGATATACTAAACTCAGTTTGTAGATAGATAAAGCCATGATATACTAAACTCAGTGTGTAGATAGACAAAGCCATGGTATACTAAACTCAGTATGTAGATAGACAAAGCCATGATATACTAAACTCTGTTTGTAGATAGACAAAGCCATGATATACTAAACTCAGTGTGTAGATTATAAGACAGAGCCATGATATACTAAACTCTGTATGTAGATAGACAAAACCATGCTATACTAAACTCTGTGTGTAGATAGACAAAGCCATGATATACTAAACTCAGTGTGTAGATAGACAAAGCCATGATATACTAAACTCAGTGTGTAGATAAACAACGCCATGATATACTAAACTCAGTGTGTAGATAGACAAAGCCATGATATACTAAACTCAGTGTGTAGATAGATAAAGCCATGATATACTAAACCCAGTGTGTAGATAGACAAAGCCATGATATACTAAACTCAGTTTGTATATAGACAAAGCCATGATATACTAAACTCAGTGTGTAGATAGACAAAGCCATGATATACTAAACTGAGTTTGTAGATAGACAAAGCCATGCTATACTAAACTCAGTTTGTAGATAGACAAAGCCATGATATACTAAACTCAGTTTGTAGATAGACAAAGCCATGATATACTAAGCTCAGTGTATAGATAGACAAAGCCATGATATACTAAACTCAGTGTGTAGATAGACACAGCCATGATATACATTGTACATATTATAACAGTAAGCATAGACATGGTTTTTACAGAAGAGCATGTATAGCTGTGAACAGAAGAGCGTGTATAGCTGTGAACAGGAGAGCATGTATAGCTGTGAACAGAATCAAAAGGTATTGTTAGTGTTAGTTATGTTGGATTCTAAGATTATTTGCATAATAAATGAATCTGGATAAATTTCGAATAGATTGTTTTGAAGTTGTGGACAACATGTGAATTTTTGTAAAGATGGCCAAGTAAAATAATATCCTTTCCCTCATAGAATCACCTCTTGGCGCCATTACCAATACGACATACATTAACAATGTAGTAGCCAAAACAATGTTCATAATAAACGCCAAAATCTCATGTAGTCCCAGTAATATCTATGGAGGTGGGATAGATATGGCGACTACTTATCCACTGCATGATAGCTATATGGCTGTCGTTTGTATGGAGATATAATAGTATATTAACCTAAATCTCTATGTAGTCCCAGTAATATCTATGGAGGTGGGATAGATATGGTGACTACTTATCCACTGCATGATAGCTAAATGGGGAGGGCAGTTTACTAATGTTGCTAGAACTTGTTGCCCAACCCATTTTGCATTTTATCACATATAATGAATGTTAAGTCTATATATGTAAAATAGCAAATAAAATATGATTAAACAAACAGCTAAATGGCTGTCCTTTGTATGGAGATATAATAGTATATTAACCTAAATCTCTATGAAGTCCCAGTAATATCTATGGAGGTGGGATAGATATGATGACTACTTATCCACGGCATGATAGCTAAATGGCTGTCGTTTGTATGGAGATATAATAGTATATTAACCTAAATCTCTATGAAGTCCCAGTAATATCTATGGAGGTGGGATAGATATGACGACTACTTATCCACTGCATGATAGCTAAATGGCTGTCGTTTGTATGGAGATATAATAGTATATTAACCTAAATCTCTATGAAGGAAAGGGTTAAATGGCTGTAGTTTGTATGGAGATATAATAGTATATTAATCTAAATCTCTATGAAGGAAAGGGTTAAATGGCTGTCGTTTGTATGGAGATATAATAGTATATTAACCTAAATCTCTATGAAGGAAAGGGTTAAATGGCTGTCGTTTGTATGGAGATATAATAGTATATTAACCTAAATCTCTGTGAAGGAAAGGGTTAAATGGCTGTCGTTTGTATGGAGATATAATAGTATATTAACCTAAATCTCTGTGAAGGAAAGGGTTAAATGGCTGTCGTTTGTATGGAGATATAATAGTATATTAACCTAAATCTCTATGAAGGAAAGGGTTAAATGGCTGTCGTTTGTATGGAGATATAATAATATATTAACCTAAATCTCTATGAAGGAAAGGGTTAAATGGCTGTCGTTTGTATGGAGATATAATAATATATTAACCTAAATCTCTATGAAGGAAAGGGTTAACCTAAATCTCTATGAAGGAAAGGGTTAACCTAAATCTCTATGAAGGAAAGGGTTAACCTAAATCTCTATGAAGGATATCATATTCAATCTTAGTTCAATCTATCTATCAATTGTATAATGAAAGTAGTACCCCATACTCTATATTCAAATCAGTATGAGCCATAGTAACTGTCAAAACTGACTATTCCCGCATATCCAGACTTCAAAAAGTTGAACCTCCCTAGAACAACAACCTCTCTACAACAACCAATCTGCGTGTATCCGGATGGTGTTTGCTCTGTAGAGGTTTGACTGTACCTACAAAATGGAACAATTATTTACTACCACAAACTGAAATGAATATATTAAACTGTTGACTATGGCTAGGTAAACACAATAGGTATCTATGAGTTACCTTATCCTTATACGTTCCTTACTGTGGTTTATCATAATTGGGTATTATCGGGAGTGCAAGTATGCAAGTAGTGTAGTTTGCCCACATGGTGCGCCGAAGGCGAGGGTAAATAAGCTCAATCATTATCACAAGTAGTGCAGTTCGCCCACATGGTTCGCTGAAGGCGAGGGTAAATAAGCTCAATTATTATCACAAGTAGTGCAGCTCGCCCACATGGTTCGTCGAAGGCGAGGGTAAATAAGCTCAATTATTATCACAAGTAGTGCAGCTCGCCCACATGGTTTGCCGAAGGCGAGGGTAAATAAGCTCAATCATTATCACAAGCAGTGTTAACCCTTTCAACACCAAGTAACTCAGATGGACTGGTCCATGATATTCATAAACCAATAAATGAATCAGAAAATCACATTTGGACAAGTTCATTTATCAAAATGGGTAATTATGTCTAAAAATAGTCATATCACTGGCAAACAAGTGCAGATCCTGATGAGACGGCTCGTACACTTTTTGTAAGCCTATTTAGAGGTCTGTGGTGTTGAAAGGGTTAAGGGGGTTGTATAGTTTACCTTTGTATGTACAAATTCCCTTAGATTTTGTTTTAGGAAGGGTGTTTCGCCGGTACTTCGGTGTAGCACATATTTCAGTTTAATGTGCTATATTTGTATTTATTGATTGTATGTATGTTCCTTTAATGTCAAACCCCTCGCGGGGACTTAGACATGTTTTCCTGGGCAGGCTTAGCCGACCTAAGCGATTAACCAGTACAAAGCAATGTGGGTGAGGTGCCTTGCTCAATGACACTACATACGTGGCCTGACCGAGTATCGAACCCAGGACCGTTCGATTCCAAATCCGACGCTCTACCACTGGACCACTGATTGCATGTACCGGTAACACTAGAGACATTTTGGCATGCATTGCCCAAAAATATCTATGAATATTTTCGATGCAACTAATTTCCACAATAGTGAAATACTTTCTTGTATTATATCTCTCACAAGTATGCATGTTCAGATGGCTTAAGTTTATGTATATAAGATGTACATAATGTGTGTATGTTTTGTTGAATAATCCACGACTACTGTTAATATTAATATATTACGGCATTTAAATTACACATTGCCTCTTATTTCTCCTTTATGGCGATGGATTCCATCAGGAATGAGGTCTCGAGAGTGATTAATATAGGTTGAAAGAACTTGTTTTGCAATCAAGCTAAAATAAATTTGTAAAAACTACTGTTAATATGTTTTTTACTGCTAAGTTTACGAATATGTACATACAATGACAGACAATACATACATGCTTAACCCTTTCAACACCAAGTAACTCACATGGACTGGTCCATGATATTCATAAACCAATAAATGAATCAGAAAATCACATTTGGACAAGTTCATTTATCAAAATGGGTAATTATGTCTAAAAATAGTCATATCACTGGCAAAAAGTGCAGATTCTGATGAGACGGCTCGTCACGAGCCGGCTCATCTGGATCTACACTTTTTGTAAGCCTATTTAGAGGTCTGTGGTGTTGAAAGGGTTAAGGACGCAATATGCCTTTGCTCGGAATGTGCTGCACACAGATATTCTAAGGAATGCATTGTCAGAAATCAAGATCTTATATTTCCAATCTTCATTGGTTTAAACATATTTATTCATTCATTATGTACAGTACATATCTATTGTATAGCTATACAAACGTTCATTATGTACAGTACATATCTATTGTATAGCTATACAAACGTTCATTATGTACAGTACATATCTATTGTATAGCTATACAAACGTTCATTATGTACAGTACATATCTACTGTATAGCTATACAAACGTTCATTATGTACAGTACATATCTATTGTATAGCTATACAAACGTTCATTATGTACAGTACATATCTATTGTATAGCTATACAAACGAAAATGGATTTAATCGGAAGCTTAAAGCTTATTGTGATTATCCAATCTTCATTGACACATTTTAAGGACAATTTCCAAGAACCTCCTTCAAATAAACTCATGTATGTGAAATGACCATATGTAAATAACCTCCCTTTGTGGATATTTATTTTACAATCTCATTAATATCTTTGAAAATAGTAATTTACTGATTGAACACTTCAAGGAAGTACATTTTCTTATATCCTTTTGGAAAAAGGCACATGGAGACTATTTTTAACTTAAAGCGACATTACCTCGGTGAAAGCACATGGAGACTATTTTTTACTTAAAGCGACATTACATCGGTGAAAACAGAATGTAATTTGTTATGTTGTTATGGTATAATTTTTTCCCAAATGTTTGCCTCCAAAACTGAGTATTTCAACAAATAAACAAACATCGTATACGCGATTTGTTGACATAACAGAATAATGTAAATATGGTCGACATTCATGTGTAATACAAAGCGTTTATCCTGAATAACACGAGTTATAGTACATATTTACCGTGATATCTCACATGCATATTTATTTGTAAACTAATCTTAGTTAAATTATCTCTAAACGAAAGTATCGCGCGTTTAGTATTGACTCCAATGACAACAAACGTCAATTCAGAAGCGTGGTTGACCGTTATATTGAAATCGTACTTTCACTTTTGAAAGTTGTATACCACAAACAAACTGTTTATTGATTAATTGTTCGAATATATTCGGAAGAATTTGTAGTATTTGTTATTTGCTTTTTGCAATGTAATAATGTCGTTTTAACCTTGTGTGTAACGCAGATGTTTAAAGCATAGGCCCCTGACTTAACCATGTGTGTAACGCAGATGTCTCAAGGATAGGCCCCTGACTTAACCATGTGTGTAACGCAGATGTCTCAAGTATAGGCCCCTGACTTAACCATGTGTGTAACGCAGATATCTCAAGTATAGGCCCCTGACTTAACCATGTGTGTAACGCAGATGTCTTGAGGATAGGCCCCTGACTTAACCATGTGCGTAACGCAGATATCTCAAGTATAGGCCCCTGACTTAACCATGTGTGTAACGCAGATGTCTCAAGTATAGGCCCCTGACTTAACCATGTGTGTAATGCAGATATCTCAAGGATAGGCCCCTGACTTAACCATGTGTGTAATGCAGATATCTCAAGGATAGGCCCCTGACTTAACCATGTGTGTAACGCAGATATCTCAAGAATAGGCCCCTGACTTAACCATGTGTGTAACGCTGATATCTCAAGTATAGGCCCCTGACTTAACCATGTGTGTAACGCAGATATCTCAGTATAGGCCCCTGACTTAACCATGTGTGTAACATAGATGTCTTGAGGATAGGCCCCTGACTTAAAGCGACACTACATCAGTGAAAACGCAAATTTCTAAAGAATGCATTTCCCTATTATATGGTATAATTTATTTCTAAATATTTGCCTCAAATACTGAGTATTTCAACTTATAAACAAATGTCGTATACGCGGTTTGTTGACATATCAAAATAATGTAAACATCCATGCGTAATACAACTAGTGTATCCTGAATAACACTATTTATGGTACAGATTTACCGTTATATCTCACATTTGTACCTATTTATTTGTAGACTATTCTTTGTTAAATTAGCTCTAAACGACAGTATCACGCGCTTAGTACTGACTCCGATGACAAACAAGCATCAATTCAGGAGCATGAATGACCGTTATATGAAATCATACTTTCAATCCACAAAAACACTGTTTATTGATTCGATGTTAGTGTTGGAATGTAATCAGAGGAATGTGTAGTAGCAATGCATGTATATTTGATAAAATGCATTTTATTTGCTTTTTGCGATGTAATGTCGCTTTAACCATGTGTGTAACTCAGATGTCTCAAGTATAGGCCCCTGACTTAACCATGTGTGTAACGCAGATGTCTCAAGGATAGGCCCCTGACTTAACCATGTGTGTAACTCAGATGTCTCAAGTATAGGCCCCTGACTTAACCATGTGTGTAACGCAGATGTCTCAAGTATAGGCCCCTGACTTAACCATGTGTGTAACGCAGATGTCTCAAGGATAGGCCCCTGACTTAACCATGTGTGTAACTCAGATGTCTCAAGTATAGGCCCCTGACTTAACCATGTGTGTAACGCAGATGTCTCAAGGATAGGCCCCTGTCTATTTGGGAGAACAGTTTGTTCCACAGGACACTGTTCATACATACAGGACGAGGTTAAATCACAAGGGTGCTTTTGCTGCCTAAGGTCAAAGGTTTGTGTCAAAGTCCTTCTGTTATACAGAGTGCTCATTATGGAACAATAATCCAGCCCTATTACGCAGAGTGATAAATTATCTACTTTTAAAACAACTGTCAAAAATTATTTGCTGTATAATTTGTCATGATTTTTAATTTATATTGTAAGTTTTTCGGCATAGGATTTAATGTTATTCTAATAGTAATCTTTTAGACAATTGCCAATTACTTTAGTATTAATATTATTTTAATCCTTGGAAATAAATTTATCTATCTATGTTGCCTTGGAACCAGTCTACCGGTAGTTGGGTCAAGCTCATCATATTGCATTGGAACCAGTCTACCAGTAATTGGGTCAAACTTATCATGTTGCCTTGGAGCCAGTCTACTGGTAATTGGGTCAATCTCATCATATTGCCTTGGAACCAGTCTACCGGTAATTGGGTCAAGCTCATCACATTGCCTTGGAACCAGTCTACCAATAATAGGGTCAAGCTCATCACATTGCCTTGGAACCAGTCTGCTAGTGGTAATAGGGTCAAGCTCATCACATTGCCTTGGAACCAGTCTGCCAATAATAGGGTCAAGCTCATCATGTTGCCTTGGAACCAGTCTGCCAGTCTAATAGACTCAAGCTCATCATATTGTCTTGGAACCAGTCTACCAATAATAGGGTCAAGCTCATCACATTGCCTTGGAACCAGTCTGCCAGTCTAATAGACTCAAGCTCATCACATTGCCTTGGAACCAGTCTACTGGTGGTAATTGGGTCAAGCTCATCACATTGCCTTGGAACCAGTCTACCAATAATAGGGTCAAGCTCATCACATTGCCTTGGAACCAGTCTACTGGTGGTAATAGGGTCAAGCTCATCATGTTGCCTTGGAACCAGTCTACTGGTGGTAACAGGGTCAAGCTCATCATATTGCCTCTGGACCTATGCTGTATCTACACATATCCATAGCTGTACTCATATTTTCTAATAACAAATTGTTTATATAGATCTTAGTAATTTAAAAATAATAAGTTGCCAAATTATCGGCAAGAGCCAGTCTAATAGGGTTTCACTCATCACTTTAATATGTAGAACCTTGTTGTTGCTATAAATAGCGCTCCCGAGCTGTACTCACCACACATATAAATGTACTGATTCATAAACCAGTTACCCAAGTGCCAATGCAAGTCTTTGTATACGTCATAAACACAAACCTTCACTATCTTTACTGTGTGTCTGCTGCTCTCACAAAACAGTCTTTTCTTGTTTGATTTTGGATCTTATAACGCCATTTCCAATTTACTCGAACTGCAAAGGGAAGGGAGACTTTTGGAAACTATTTTTTTGGTGGAAACAGATTGTTGTGTTGTTTTTCTGTAGTGCGTTAAGTCTCGTGCGTGATTGTCCCGAGTTCCAGACGTTATTACCGACGTGCCAACGAGAATTGGAGATATAGTAAAGTGTTCATTAGATCCTTCCATACTAAAGGCAGATTGGATTATACAGATCTGTCAAGGAAAACAGCATTGGAATTGTTATATTATATATAATCTGGTAAGTCCATAGTAAGTTAGTTCCTTGTAACTGTAAGTAAGTTCCTTGTACTTGACCTGTTGTTTTAGTGCAATGATGTAACGGAAGTTCTGTGAATAAATGAATGATGTGTCGGCTGTCATGTTTGAAACTAGTTTTAGTGGCTTTGTTTCCACTAGCAGCATTTGACTGTTATGATGCAATATTATCACTTCCCCCCCCCCCCCCCACCACCACACTCACCATCAATACCCCCAAGATTATTGATGGCCATTGCTTGTGGAGATACCAGGTTATTGATAGCCCTTGCTTGTGGAGATACCAGGTTATTGATACCCATTGCTTGTGGATATACCAGTTTGTTGATAGCCCTTGCTTGTGGAGATACCAGGTTATTGATACCCATTGCTTGTGGATATACCAGTTTGTTGATAGCCCTTGCTTGTGGGGATACCAGGTTGTTGGTAGCCATTGCTTGTGGAGATACCAGATTGTTGATAGCCATTGCTTGTGGAGATATCAGGTTATTGATACCCATTGCTTGTGGATATACCAGTTTGTTGATAGCCATTGCTTGTGGAGGTCCATATTGTTGGTAGCCATTGCTTGTGGAGGTCCAGATTGTTCGTAGCCATTGCTTGTGGAGATACCAGGTTATTGATAGCCATTGCTTGTAGAGATACCAGGTTATTGATAGCCCTTGCTTGTGGAGATACCAGGTTATTGATAGCCATTGCTTGTGGAGATACCAGGTTGTTGATAGCCCTTGCTTGTGGAGATACCAGGTTGTTGATAGCCATTGCTTGTGGAGATACCAGGTTATTGATAGCCATTGCTTGTGGAGCCAGGTTGTTGATAGCCATTGCTTGTGGAGATACCAGGTTATTGATAGCCGTTGCTTGTGGAGATACCAGGTTATTGATAGCCATTGCTTGTGGAGATACCAGATTGTTGATAGCCATTGCTTGTGAAGGTACCAGATTGTTGATAGCCATTGCTTGTGGAGATACCAGATTGCTGATAGCCATTGCTTGTGGAGATACCAGGTTGTTGATAGCCATTGCTTGTGGAGATACCAGATTGTTGATAGCCATTGCTTATGGAGATACCAGATTGTTGATAGCCATTGCTTGTGGAGATACCAGATTGTTGATAGCCATTGCTTGTGGAGGTCCAGATTGTTGATAGCCATTGCTTGTGGAGATACCAGGTTATTGATAGCCATTGCTTGTGGAGATACCAGGTTATTGATAGCCATTGCTTGTGGAGATACCAGATTGTTGGTAGCCCTTGCTTGTGGAGATACCAGGTTGTTGGTAGCCCTTGCTTGTGGAGATACCAGATTGTTGATAGCCATTGCTTGTGGAGTTACCAAGTTATGATAGCCCTTGCTTGTGGAGTTACCAGATTGTTGATAGCCATTGCCTGTGGAGATACCAGGTTATTGATAGCCATTGCTTGTGGAGATACCAGGTTATTGATATCCATTGTTTGTGGAGATACCAGATTGTTGATAGCCATTGCTTGTGGAGGTACCAAGTTATGATAGCCCTTGCTTGTGGAGATACCAGATTGTTGATAGCCATTGCTTGTGGAGATACCAAGTTATGATAGCCCTTGCTTGTGGAGATACCAGATTGTTGATAGCCCTTGCTTGTGGAGATACCAGGTTATTGATAGTCATTGCTTGTGGAGATACCAGGTTGTTGATAGCCATTGCTTGTGGAGATACCAGATTGTTGATAGCCATTGCTTGTGGAGGTACCAGGTTGTTGATAGCCATTGCTTGTGGAGGTCCATATTGTTGGTAGCCATTGCTTGTGGAGGTCCAGATTGTTGGTAGCCATTGCTTGTGGAAATACCAGGTTATTGATAGCCATTGCTTGTAGAGATACCAGGTTATTGATAGCCCTTGCTTGTGGAGATACCAGGTTATTGATAGCCATTGCTTGTGGAGATACCAGGTTGTTGATAGCCCTTGCTTGTGGAGGTACCAGGTTGTTGATAGCCATTGCTTGTGGAGATACCAGGTTATTGATAGCCATTGCTTGTGGAGCCAGGTTGTTGATAGCCATTGCTTGTGGAGATACCAGGTTATTGATAGCCGTTGCTTGTGGAGATACCAGGTTATTGATAGCCATTGCTTGTGGAGATACCAGATTGTTGATAGCCATTGCTTGTGAAGGTACCAGATTTTTGATAGCCATTGCTTGTGGAGATACCAGATTGCTGATAGCCATTGCTTGTGGAGATACCAGGTTGTTGATAGCCATTGCTTGTGGAGATACCAGATTGTTGATAGCCATTGCTTGTGGAGATACCAGATTGTTGATAGCCATTGCTTGTGGAGATACCAGATTGTTGATAGCCATTGCTTGTGGAGGTCCAGATTGTTGATAGCCATTGCTTGTGGAGATACCAGGTTATTGATAGCCATTGCTTGTGGAGATACCAGGTTATTGATAGCCATTGCTTGTGGAGATACCAGATTGTTGGTAGCCCTTGCTTGTGGAGATACCAGGTTGTTGGTAGCCCTTGCTTGTGGAGGAACCAGATTGCTGATAGCCATTGCTTGTGGAGTTACCAAGTTATGATAGCCCTTGCTTGTGGAGATACCAGATTGTTGATAGCCATTGCTTGTGGAGATACCAGGTTATTGATATCCATTGCTTGTGGAGATACCAGATTGTTGATAGCCATTGCTTGTGGAGATACCAAGTTATGATAGCCATTGCTTGTGGAGATACCAGGTTATTGATAGCCGTTGCTTGTGGAGATACCAGGTTATTGATAGCCATTGCTTGTGGAGATACCAGATTGTTGATAGCCATTGCTTGTGAAGGTACCATATTGTTGATAGCCATTGCTTGTGGAGATACCAGATTGCTGATAGCCATTGCTTGTGGAGATACCAGGTTGTTGATAGCCATTGCTTGTGGAGATACCAGATTGTTGATAGCCATTGCTTATGGAGATACCAGATTGTTGATAGCCATTGCTTGTGGAGATACCAGATTGTTGATAGCCATTGCTTGTGGAGGTCCAGATTGTTGATAGCCATTGCTTGTGGAGATACCAGGTTATTGATAGCCATTGCTTGTGGAGATACCAGGTTATTGATAGCCATTGCTTGTGGAGATACCAGATTGTTGGTAGCCCTTGCTTGTGGAGATACCAGGTTGTTGGTAGCCCTTGCTTGTGGAGATACCAGATTGTTGATAGCCATTGCTTGTGGAGTTACCAAGTTATGATAGCCCTTGCTTGTGGAGTTACCAGATTGTTGATAGCCATTGCCTGTCGAGATACCAGGTTATTGATATCCATTGTTTGTGGAGATACCAGATTGTTGATAGCCATTGCTTGTGGAGGTACCAAGTTATGATAGCCCTTGCTTGTGGAGATACCAGATTGTTGATAGCCATTGCTTGTGGAGATACCAAGTTATGATAGCCCTTGCTTGTGGAGATACCAGATTGTTGATAGCCCTTGCTTGTGGAGATACCAGGTTATTGATAGTCATTGCTTGTGGAGATACCAGGTTGTTGATAGCCATTGCTTGTGGAGATACCAGATTGTTGATAGCCATTGCTTGTGGAGGTACCAGGTTGTTGATAGCCATTGCTTGTGGAGGTCCATATTGTTGGTAGCCATTGCTTGTGGAGGTCCAGATTGTTGGTAGCCATTGCTTGTGGAAATACCAGGTTATTGATAGCCATTGCTTGTAGAGATACCAGGTTATTGATAGCCCTTGCTTGTGGAGATACCAGGTTATTGATAGCCATTGCTTGTGGAGATACCAGGTTGTTGATAGCCCTTGCTTGTGGAGGTACCAGGTTGTTGATAGCCATTGCTTGTGGAGATACCAGGTTATTGATAGCCATTGCTTGTGGAGCCAGGTTGTTGATAGCCATTGCTTGTGGAGATACCAGGTTATTGATAGCCGTTGCTTGTGGAGATACCAGGTTATTGATAGCCATTGCTTGTGGAGATACCAGATTGTTGATAGCCATTGCTTGTGAAGGTACCAGATTTTTGATAGCCATTGCTTGTGGAGATACCAGATTGCTGATAGCCATTGCTTGTGGAGATACCAGGTTGTTGATAGCCATTGCTTGTGGAGATACCAGATTGTTGATAGCCATTGCTTGTGGAGATACCAGATTGTTGATAGCCATTGCTTGTGGAGATACCAGATTGTTGATAGCCATTGCTTGTGGAGGTCCAGATTGTTGATAGCCATTGCTTGTGGAGATACCAGGTTATTGATAGCCATTGCTTGTGGAGATACCAGGTTATTGATAGCCATTGCTTGTGGAGATACCAGATTGTTGGTAGCCCTTGCTTGTGGAGATACCAGGTTGTTGGTAGCCCTTGCTTGTGGAGGAACCAGATTGCTGATAGCCATTGCTTGTGGAGTTACCAAGTTATGATAGCCCTTGCTTGTGGAGATACCAGATTGTTGATAGCCATTGCTTGTGGAGATACCAGGTTATTGATATCCATTGCTTGTGGAGATACCAGATTGTTGATAGCCATTGCTTGTGGAGATACCAAGTTATGATAGCCCTTGCTTGTGGAGTTACCAGATTGTTGATAGCCATTGCCTGTCGAGATACCAGGTTATTGATATCCATTGTTTGTGGAGATACCAGATTGTTGATAGCCATTGCTTGTGGAGGTACCAAGTTATGATAGCCCTTGCTTGTGGAGATACCAGATTGTTGATAGCCATTGCTTGTGGAGATACCAAGTTATGATAGCCCTTGCTTGTGGAGATACCAGATTGTTGATAGCCCTTGCTTGTGGAGATACCAGGTTATTGATAGTCATTGCTTGTGGAGATACCAGGTTGTTGATAGCCATTGCTTGTGGAGATACCAGATTGTTGATAGCCATTGCTTGTGGAGGTACCAGGTTGTTGATAGCCATTGCTTGTGGAGGTCCATATTGTTGGTAGCCATTGCTTGTGGAGGTCCAGATTGTTGGTAGCCATTGCTTGTGGAAATACCAGGTTATTGATAGCCATTGCTTGTAGAGATACCAGGTTATTGATAGCCCTTGCTTGTGGAGATACCAGGTTATTGATAGCCATTGCTTGTGGAGATACCAGGTTGTTGATAGCCCTTGCTTGTGGAGGTACCAGGTTGTTGATAGCCATTGCTTGTGGAGATACCAGGTTATTGATAGCCATTGCTTGTGGAGCCAGGTTGTTGATAGCCATTGCTTGTGGAGATACCAGGTTATTGATAGCCGTTGCTTGTGGAGATACCAGGTTATTGATAGCCATTGCTTGTGGAGATACCAGATTGTTGATAGCCATTGCTTGTGAAGGTACCAGATTTTTGATAGCCATTGCTTGTGGAGATACCAGATTGCTGATAGCCATTGCTTGTGGAGATACCAGGTTGTTGATAGCCATTGCTTGTGGAGATACCAGATTGTTGATAGCCATTGCTTGTGGAGATACCAGATTGTTGATAGCCATTGCTTGTGGAGATACCAGATTGTTGATAGCCATTGCTTGTGGAGGTCCAGATTGTTGATAGCCATTGCTTGTGGAGATACCAGGTTATTGATAGCCATTGCTTGTGGAGATACCAGGTTATTGATAGCCATTGCTTGTGGAGATACCAGATTGTTGGTAGCCCTTGCTTGTGGAGATACCAGGTTGTTGGTAGCCCTTGCTTGTGGAGGAACCAGATTGCTGATAGCCATTGCTTGTGGAGTTACCAAGTTATGATAGCCCTTGCTTGTGGAGATACCAGATTGTTGATAGCCATTGCTTGTGGAGATACCAGGTTATTGATATCCATTGCTTGTGGAGATACCAGATTGTTGATAGCCATTGCTTGTGGAGATACCAAGTTATGATAGCCCTTGCTTGTGGAGATACCAGATTGTTGATAGCCATTGCTTGTGGAGATATCAGGTTATTGATACCCATTGCTTGTGGATATACCAGATTGTTGATAGCCCTTGCTTGTGGAGATACCAGGTTATTGATAGCCATTGCTTGTGGAGATACCAGGTTGTTGATAGCCATTGCTTATGGAGATACCAGATTGTTGATAGCCATTGCTTGTGGAGGTACCAGGTTGTTGATAGCCCTTGCTTGTGGAGATACCAGGTTGTTGATAGCCATTGCTTGTGGAGGTACCAGGTTATTGATAGCCATTGCTTGTGGAGAAACCAGGTTGTTGATAGCCCTTGCTTGTGGAGATACCAGGTTGTTGATACCCATTGCTTGTGGAGATACCAGGTTGTTGATAGCCATTGCTTGTGGAGATACCAGTTTTGATAGCCATTGCTTGTGGAGATACCAGGTTGTTGATAGCCCTTGCTTGTGGAGTTACAGGTTGTTGATAGCCCTTGCTTGTGGATATACCAGGTTGTTGATAGCCCTTGCTTGTGGAGATACCAGGTTGTTGATAGCCCTTGCTTGTGGAGATACCAGGTTGTTGATAGCCATTACTTGTGGAGATACCAGGTTGATAGCCATTGCTTGTGGAGATACCAGATTGTTGATAGCCATTGCTTGTGGAGATACCAGATTGTTGATAGCCCTTGCTTGTGGAGGTACCAGTTATTGATACCCATTGCTTGTGGAGATACCAGGTTATTGATAGCCGTTGCTTGTGGAGATACCAGGTTATTGATAGCCATTGCTTGTGGAGATACCAGGTTATTGATAGCCATTGCTTGTGGAGATACCAGGTTATTGATAGCCATTGCTTGTGGAGGTACCAGGTTATTGATAGCCATTGCTTGTGGAGATACCAGGTTATTGATAGCCATTGCTTGTGGAGATACCAGGTTATTGATAGCCATTGCTTGTGGAGATACCAGGTTATTGATAGCCATTGCTTGTGGAGGTACCAGGTTATTGATAGCCATTGCTTGTGGAGATACCAGGTTATTGATAGCCCTTGCTTGTGGAGATACCAGGTTATTGATAGCCATTGCTTGTGGAGATACCAGGTTATTGATAGCCATTGCTTGTGGAGATACCAGGTTATTGATAGCCATTGCTTGTGGAGGTACCAGGTTATTGATAGCCATTGCGTGTGGAGATACCAGGTTATATGACACCCTAGAACAATGTGACACCCTAGAACAATGTGACACCCTAGAACAACATGACACCCTAGAACAATGTGACACCCTAGAACAATGTGACACCCTAGAACAATGTAACACCCTATAACAATGTGACACCCTAGAACAATGTGACACACTAGAACAACATGACACACTAGAACAACATGACACCCTAGAACAACGTGACACCTAGAACAACATGACACCCTAGAACAATGTGACACCCTAGAACAATGTGACACCCTAGAACAGTGTAACACCCTAGAACAATGTGACACCCTAGAACAACATGACACCCTAGAACAATGTGACACCCTAGAACAACATGACACACTAGAACAATGTGACACCCTAGAACAGTGTGACACACTAGAACAATGTGACACCCTAGAACAGTGTGACACCCTAGAACAATGTGACACCCTAGAACAGTGTGACACACTAGAACAATGTGACACCCTAGAACAATGTAGCACCCTAGAACAGTGTGACACACTAGAACAGTGTAACACCCTAGAACAATGTGACACCCTAGAACAACATGACACCCTAGAACAACATGACACACTAGAACAATGTGACACCCTAGAACAATGTGACACCCTAGAACAACATGACACCCTAGAACAACATGACACCCTAGAACAATGTAACATACTAGAACAACATGACACACTAGAACAATGTGACACCCTAGAACAACATGACACCCTAGAACAATGTACCACCCTAGAACAACATGACACCCTAGAACAATGTGACACCCTAGAACAACATGACACCCTAGAACAACATGCCACCCTAGAACAATGTAACACCCTAGAACAACATGACACCCTAGAACAACATGACATACTAGAACAATGTAACACACAAGAACAATGTAACACTCTAGAACAACATGACACCCTAGAACAACATGACACCCTAGAACAACATGACATACTAGAACAACATGACACCCTAGAACAATGTGACACCCTAGAACAACATGACACCCTAGAACAACATGACACCCTAGAACAACATGACACCCTAGAACAATGTGACACCCTAGAACAATGTGACACCCTAGAACAATGTGACACCCTAGAACAACATGACACCCTAGAACAACATGACACCCTACAACAACATGACACCCTAGAACAATGTGACACCCTAGAACAGTGTAACACCCTAGAACAACATGACACCCTAGAACAATGTGACACCCTAGAACAATGTGACACCCTAGAACAATGTGACACCCTAGAACAACATGACACACTAGAACAATGTGACACCCTAGAACAACATGACACACTAGAACAATGTGACACCCTAGAACAATGTGACACCCTAGAACAACATGACACCCTAGAACAATATGACACACTAGAACAATGTGACACCCTAGAACAACATGACACACTAGAACAATGTGACATCCTAGAACAATGTGACACCCTAAAACAACATGACACCCTAGAACAATGTAACACCCTAGAACAACATGACACCCTAGAACAACATGACATACTAGAACAACATGACACCCTAGAACAACATGACACCCTAGAACAATGTAACACCCTAGAACAACATGACACCCTAGAACAACATGACAACCTAGAACAACATGGCACCCTAGAACAACATGACACCCTAGAACAACATGACACCATAGATCAACATGACACCCTAGAACAATGTAACACACAATAACAATGTAACACACTAGAACAATGTAACACACAATAACAACATGACACCCTAAAACAACATGACACCCTAGAACAATGTAACACCCTAGAACAACATGGCACCCTAGAACAACATGGCACCCTAGAACAACATGACACCCTAGAACAACATGACACCACCCTAGAACAACATGACACCCATATAACAATGTGACACCCTAGAACAACATGACACACTAGAACAATGTGACACCCTAGAACAATGTGACACCTTAGAACAACATGACGCACTAGAACAACATGACACCCTAGAACAATGTAACACCCTAGAACAACATGACACACTAGAACAATGTGACACCCTAGAACAATGTGACACCCTAGAACAACATGACACACTAGAACAACATGACACCCTAGAACAACATGACACCCTAGAACAATGTGACACCCTAGAACAACATGACACCCTAGAACAATGCAACACCCTAGAACAATGTAACACCCTAGAACAACATGGCACCCTAGAACAACATGACACCCTAGAACAATGTGACACCCTAGAACAATGTGACACCCTAGAACAATGTGACACCCTAGAACAATGTGACACCCTAGAACAATGTGACACCCTAGAACAATGTGACACCCTAGAACAATGTAACACACAAGAACAATGTAACACACAAGAACAATGTAACACACTAGAACAATGCAACACCCTATAACAATGTAACACCCTAGAACAACATGACATCCTAGAACAATGTGACACCCTAGAACAACATGACACCCTAGAACAACATGACATCCTAGAACAATGTAACACACAAAAACAATGTAACACACAAGAACAATGTAACACACTAGAACAATGCAACACCCTAGAACAATGTAACACCCTAGAACAATATGACACCCTAGAACAACATGACACCCTAGAACAACATGACACCCTAGAACAACATGACAACATGACACACTAGAACAATGTGACACCCTAGAACAACATGACACATTAGAACAACATGACACCCTATAACAACATGACACCATAGAACAACATGACACCTTAGAACAATGTGACACCCTAGAACATTCAACAATGTAGCACCCTAGAACAATGTAACACACAAGAACAATGTAACACACAATAACAATGTAACACACTAGAACAACATGACACACTAGAACAACATGACACCCTAGAACAATGTAACACACTAGACCAACATGACACACTAGAACAATGTGACACCCTAGAACAACATGACACCCTAGAACAACATGACACCCTAGAACAACATGACACCATAGAACAATGTAACACCCTAGAACAACATGACACACTAGAACAATGTGACACCCTAGAACAATGTGACACCCTAGAACAACATGACACACTAGAACAACATGGCACCCTA
The DNA here is from genome assembly GCA_014843695.1 of Archivesica marissinica. Taxonomy (NCBI): domain Eukaryota; kingdom Metazoa; phylum Mollusca; class Bivalvia; order Venerida; family Vesicomyidae; genus Archivesica; species Archivesica marissinica. Next base: position 46,002,622 of record CM026394.1, read on the forward strand.
GAACAATGTAACACACTAGACCAACATGACACACTAGAACAATGTGACACCCTAGAACAACATGACATACTAGAACAACATGACACCCTAGAACAACATGACACCCTAGAACAATGTAACACCCTAGAACAACATGACACACTAGAACAATGTGACACCCTAGAACAATGTGACACCCTAGAACAACATGACACACTAGACCAACATGACACCCTAGATCAATGTAACACACTAGAACAACATGACACACTAGAACAATGTGACACCCTAGAACAACATGACATACTAGAACAACATGACACCCTAGAACAACATGACACCCTAGAACAATGTAACACCCTAGAACAACATGACACACTAGAACAATGTGACACCCTAGAACAATGTGACACCCTAGAACAACATGACACACTAGACCAACATGACACCCTAGATCAATGTAACACACTAGAACAACATGACACACTAGAACAATGTGACACCCTAGAACAACATGACATACTAGAACAACATGACACCCTAGAACAACATGACACCCTAGAACAATGTAACACCCTAGAACAACATGACACACTAGAACAATGTGACACCCTAGAACAACATGACATACTAGAACAACATGACACCCTAGAACAACATGACACACTAGAACAATGTAACACCCTAGAACAACATGACACCCTAGAACAATGTAACACACTAGAACAACATGACACACTAGAACAATGTGACACCCTAGAACAACATGACATACTAGAACAACATGACACCCTAGAACAACATGACACCCTAGAACAACATGACACCCTAGAACAACATGACACCCTATAACAACATGACACCCTAGAACAACATGACACCATAGAACAACATGACACCATAGAACAACATGACACCCTAGAACAACATGACACCCTAGAACAATGTAACACCCTAGAACAACATGACACCCTAGAACAATGTGACACCCTAGAACAACATGACACCCTAGAACAACATGACACCCTATAACAACATGACACCCTAGAACAACATGACACCCTAGAACAACATGACACCCTAGAACAATGTGACACCCTAGAACAACATGACACCCTAGAACAACATGACACCCTAGAACAACATGACACACTAGCACAACGTGACACCTAGAACAACATGACACCCTAGAACAATGTAGCACCCTAGAACAACATGACACACTAGAACAATGTAGCACCCTAGAACAGTGTAACACCCTAGAACAATGTAACATGCTAGAACAACGTGACACACTAGAACAATGTAGCACCCTAGAACAGTGTAACATCCTAGAACAGTGTAACACCCTAGAACAATGTAACATGCTAGAACAACATGACACACTAGAACAATGTAACACCCTAGAACAACATGACACCCTAGAACAATGTGACACCCTAGAACAACATGACACCCTAGAACAACATGACACCCTATAACAACATGACACCCTAGAACAACATGACACCCTAGAACAACATGACACCCTAGAACAATGTGACACCCTAGAACAACATGACACCCTAGAACAACATGACACCCTAGAACAACATGACACACTAGCACAACGTGACACCTAGAACAACATGACACCCTAGAACAATGTAGCACCCTAGAACAACATGACACACTAGAACAATGTAGCACCCTAGAACAGTGTAACACCCTAGAACAATGTAACATGCTAGAACAACGTGACACACTAGAACAATGTAGCACCCTAGAACAGTGTAACATCCTAGAACAGTGTAACACCCTAGAACAATGTAACATGCTAGAACAACATGACACACTAGAACAATGTAACACACTAGAACAGTTTGGAACTTGAGCTAGATGCAGACATGACACCCTAGAACAGTTTGGAACTTGAGCTAGATGCAGACATGACACCCTAGAACAGTTTGGAACTTGAGCTAGATGCAGACATGACAACCTAGAACAGTTCGGAACTTGAGCTAGATGCAGACATGGCACCCTAGAACAGTTTGGAACTTGAGCTAGATGCAGACCCTAGAACAGTTCGGAACTTCAGCTAGATGCAGACATGGCACCCTAGAACAGTTCGGAACTTGAGCTAGATGCAGACATGACACCCTAGAACAGTTCGGAACTTGAGCTAGATGCAAACATAGCACCCTAGAACAGTTCGGAACTTGAGCTAGATGCAAACATGAGACCCTAGAACAGTTTGGAACTTGAGCTAGATGCAGACATGAGACTCTAGAACAGTTTGGAACTTGAGCTAGATGCAGACATGGCACCCTAGAACAGTTTGGAACTTGAGCTAGATGCAGACATGAGACCCTAGAACAGTTCGGAACTTGAGCTAGATGCAGACATGAGAGAACTAAGTCTCTGAGCTGTTTCAAATTTCTTGGCTCAGAGGAAGAAGTTTATTCTGTGACTCATGATATAGAGAACACATAGAGTCCATTTGCTGGGCTGCCAACCCTCCCTAACTCATCTCCCTGAACACTATATTTAATAAAAATAGATAATATGCTCCCAACACATGTTCAATGTCTTAATGATAACATTAAGTAGCATCTGTGATTCATTTTCTTTTCTCTAGGACTCATTACTTCTTAAATACAAGTTTGAGTTTGAATAAAATCAACATGTAAGTAGATTGAAACCACATGCTGGGGTTTTAAGATAGGGAATGTCTCAAAAAAGGAAATGTTGTGGAAATAAAACTTCATTTACACTGGATTTCTGTTCCAGTTATTATTTATTACAGCTCTTGCATACCTAGCATATTTCATACCTAGCATATTTCATGTTTAACATACATTTAAAACAGGAAGAATTACATTCCTTCTTCAGTACTGTGATGATAGTGTTACTACGTACATGACAACCTTTCTTGGGACACTATTCTTATAACTGGGTAGATTCTTATATCTGGGTAGTTGGATTCTTCTAACAGGGAATTTGGATTCTTATTAACCCATTTGATTCTGGATACCATTCAAACGGTATTTGCAAAGAACATAGAGCCAGATCAGCTACCATGGAAAGTGACGTCTGATCAGGCTCAATGCTGTTTGCTATTCAGATGATCTTGCTAGGACACTTGGCTATGTAGCAAACAACATAGATCGTGAATCTATGTTGTTTGCACAAGCCTTTAAATGTATCCAGAATGAAATGGGTTAATGGGGAATTTGGATTCTTCTTAATGCGGAATTTGGATTCTTCTTAATGCGGAATTTGGATTCTTCTTAATGCGGAATTTGGATTCTTCTTAATGCGGAATTTGGATTCTTCTATATGGATGTATTTGGTGTATGTGACATAGAACTACTTACCTGATCAGTATACTGGTGTATATGACATAGAACTACATACCTGATCAGTATACTGGTGTATGTGACATAGAACTACTTACCTGATCAGTATACTGGTGTATATGACATAGAACTACTTACCTGATCAGTATACTGGTGTATATGACATATAACTACTTACCTGATCAGTATACTGGTGTATATGACATAGAACTACCTACCTGATCAGTATACTGGTGTATGTGACATAGAACTACTTACCTGATCAGTATACTGGTGTATGTGACATATAACTACTTACCTGATCAGTATACTGGTGTATATGACATAGAACTACTTACCTGATCAGTATACTGGTGTATATGACATAGAACTACTTACCTGATCAGTATACTGGTGTATGTGACATATAACTACCTACCTGATCAGTATACTGGTGTATGTGACATATAACTACTTACCTGATCAGTATACTGGTGTATGTGACATAGAACTACTTACCTGATCAGTATACTGGTGTATGTGACATAGAACTACTTACCTGATCAGTATACTGGTGTATGTGACATATAACTACCTACCTGATCAGTATACTGGTGTATGTGACATAGAACTACTTACCTGATCAGTATACTGGTGTATATGACATAGAACTACATACCTGATCAGTATACTGGTGTATATGACATACAACTACTTACCTGATCAGTATACTGGTGTATATGACATAGAACTACTTACCTGATCAGTATACTGGTGTATGTGACATAGAACTACTTACCTGATCAGTATACTGGTGTATGTGACATATAACTACCTACCTGATCAGTATACTGGTGTATGTGACATAGAACTACTTACCTGATCAGTATACTGGTGTATATGACATACAACTACTTACCTGATCAGTATACTGGTGTATATGACATACAACTACTTACCTGATCAGTATACTGGTGTATGTGACATAGAACTACTTACCTGATCAGTATACTGGTATATGTGACATTGAACTACCTACCTGATCAGTATACTGGTGTATGTGACATAGAACTACATACCTGATCAGTATACTGGTGTATGTGACATAGAACTACATACCTGATCAGTATACTGGTGTATGTGACATAGAACTACTTACCTGATCAGTATACTGGTGTATGTGACATAGAACTACTTACCTGATCAGTATACTGGTATATGTGACATAGAACTACCTACCTGATCAGTATACTGGTATATGTGACATTGAACTACATACCTGATCAGTATACTGGTGTATGTGACATAGCACTACTTATCTGATCAGTATACTGGTGTATGTGACATAGCACTACTTATCTGATCAGTATACTGGTATATGTGACATTGAACTACATACCTGATCAGTATACTGGTGTATATGACATAGAACTACCTACCTGATCAGTATACTGGTATATGTGACATTGAACTACCTACCTGATCAGTATACTGGTGTATATGACATAGAACTACCTACCTGATCAGTATACTGGTGTATGTGACATTGAACTACATACCTGATCAGTATACTGGTGTATATGACATAGAACTACCTACCTGATCAGTATACTGGTATATGTGACATTGAACTACATACCTGATCAGTATACTGGTGTATATGACATAGAACTACCTACCTGATCAGTATACTGGTATATGTGACATTGAACTACCTACCTGATCAGTATACTGGTGTATATGACATAGAACTACCTACCTGATCAGTATACTGGTGTATGTGACATTGAACTACATACCTGATCAGTATACTGGTGTATATGACATAGAACTACCTACCTGATCAGTATACTGGTATATGTGACATTGAACTACATACCTGATCAGTATACTGGTGTATATGACATAGAACTACCTACCTGATCAGTATACTGGTATATGTGACATTGAACTACCTACCTGATCAGTATACTGGTGTATGTGACATTGAACTACATACCTGATCAGTATACTGGTGTATGTGACATAGAACTACTTACCTGATCAGTATACTGGTATATGTGACATTGAACTACCTACCTGATCAGTATACTGGTGTATGCGACATTGAACTACCTACCTGATCAGTATACTGGTGTATGTGACATAGAACTACATACCTGATCAGTATACTGGTGTATGTGACATAGAACTACTTACCTGATCAGTATACTGGTGTATGTGACATAGAACTACTTACCTGATCAGTATACTGGTATATGTGACATAGAACTACCTACCTGATCAGTATACTGGTATATGTGACATTGAACTACCTACCTGATCTGGTGTATGTGACATAGAACTACTTATCTGATCAGTATACTGGTGTATGTGACATGTTGCCCATTTGAGCCTGTTAAACTCACTTGGTCCATCTAAGTATGGACACTATCAGCTGATTTGCTGTAGGTAGGTGGTTCTACCCAGGAGTTATTAATGTGCCATTTAAAGCATTATGCTAAATATAAGCAAGCTAAACCAGGAGGAGATCCTTGATTTCAAGTTGTCAATTGTTGAGGTGTATATGATTTCAAGTTGTCAATTGTTGAGGTGTATATGATTTCAAGTTGTCAATTGTTGAGGTGTATATATGTCGCGCCCTGCATATACAAAAACAACAAACCAAAACCTCTTTTAATAAAGCAAGCTAAACCATGAGGAGATCCTTGATTTCAAGTTGTCAATTGTTGAGGTGTATATGATTTCAAGTTGTCAATTGTTGAGGTGTATATATGTCGCGCCCTGCATATATCTTGTTGAATATAAGCAAGCTAAACCATGAGGAGATCCTTGATTTCAAGTTGTCAATTGTTGAGGTGTATATATGTCGCGCCCTGCATATATCTTGTTGAATTGTGGCATGTTAATTATTGGATGCATGATACTGCATCATTGATGAGTGCATCCCCTTACAACAGACTTGTCTGATCAGACTGGAACAATACCTACAAACAGACGGATCTGTAGCCCAGTGGTTAACACGCTGGACTGGTAATCCAGGGATCGCAGGTTTGATCCCCTGTCTGACCCTAATAAAATTTACAGTCTTTCAGATGGGACGTTAAACCGAGGTCTCGTGTCGGTGCTTTACACTGTGCACCTAAAAGAACCAGAGGAGACTCTGGAATGGGTTTCTGTCTGTATCATTGCACTATCCTCCAAAAATATAAAATGACTAATCTCTTCAGGCGGCGTCGCTCATATGGGCAACCGGTAGCGACGATAAATAAACGTAAAACACACACAATACCTACAATGTGCAGGTTTAGTCTGATTTCAATAATAAATAGTGTTTTTGAATTGGATTTGTATAGCTTAACTGTTTACAAATCTAATTTGAAACTGAGCAACATATAAGTCAGACAGAAAACATATTGTCTAGACACATGAGCAGACATAGCCAGACTTCAACAAACGATGACGCGAGGATGATTGAACTAATTCATCGACTGAGTGAAGTGATGGAGTAGGCTAGGGGAGTGCACCCCCACCCCCCGTACAGTTTGTTTATGATTTTGTCGACTACACTAATTCTACAGTAGTGTATTTGCCTACTTTCTGACTTTAATGTTTTACACCTAATTCATCGACTGAGCGAAGTGATGGAGTAGGCTAGGGGAGTGCACCCCCCACCCCCCGTACAGTTTGTTTATGATTTTGTCGACCACTAATTCTACAGTAGTGTATTTGCTTACTTTCTGACTAATGTTTTACACCTAATTCATCGACTGAGCGAAGTGATGGAGTAGGCTAGGGGAGTGCACCCCCACCCCCCTTACAGTTTGTTTATTTTGTCGACTACACTAATTCTACACTAGTGTATTTGCCTACGTTCTGACTTTAATATTTTACACCTACATGTACATTGAGACATGTCACGTACAAAGTACTAACTAGGTGGGTGGGGAAACAAATCTAAGTCGAGGCCATAAAAATATGAGGAGGCATTTGTGCCTCAAGGTAGCTATGGGCCTGATGAAGTGTGTGTGTGTTTTCCGCTCCCCCAGAGAAGGACCACATGAACGTCCTCGAAACATGTTATATTGTGTTAGGCTTTATTCTGGAATGAGACCAAGACAATAAGAGTGTCGTTAGTTCATGTAATTATATTAACACCCGTATACACAATCATCTGTTATCCAGATGGTTTATAACATGTGGGTGATCTAGTGCAGGTTTTATAATGTGTGGGTGATCTAGTGCAGGTTTTATAATGTGTGGGTGATCTAGTGCATGTTTTATAATGTGTGGGTGATCTAGTGCAGGTTTTATAATGTGTGGGTGATCTAGTGCAGGTTTTTAATGTGTGGGTGATCTAGTGCATGTTTTATAATGTGTGGGTGATCTAGTGTAGGTTTTATAATGTGTGGGTGATCTAGTGCAGGTTTATAATGTGTTGGTGATATAATGCACGTATATAATATGGGTGATCTAGTGCAGGTTTTATAATGTGTGGGTGATATAGTGCACGTATATAATATGGGTGATCTAGTGCAGGTTTTAACATATGGGTGTTTCAAATCTGAATGTGTATTATTGAAATAATGCTCATTAAAACATCTCCTGTGCTAATTGTTATTTAAGTATTATATATCTATATAAATTAATTGAAGCAAGCCATTCAAATTCCATGTTGCCCTACTCTCTCCCTCGTGGCGATGGATTCCATCAGGAATGAGGTCTCTAGAGTGATTAATATAAGTTGAAAGAACTTGTTTCGCAATCGAACTAAAATAAATTTGTATAAACTAAATTAAATGAACATTAATGAGAGAAAAATTGACCTTCGGCATTTCAAAGACAATTGTAGCAGAAATGAACGCTCAAAGCATTGATTAGTGTTGATTAGAACCACATCAACACTTGCCAAATATCTGTATTAATTTTGTATATGGCACAATAATATGCGAGATATGAAACTTTCACACCTGTTGCAAACAAACTGCAGCAAACACAAGTGTTGCTACCCTATTGCTTTAAACAGTATTTATTCCAATAAATGTATATGTATAACACAAAAAATGTTGCAAATTACATAAATTGTGAATGGTTTGGATTGGAAAACAGGTTTTCAGAAAACGTATATTAATATCCTCTCCTATTGCTATTAGTGATCCCAAACAATCATATAAGGGTAGGGCATGCGGTGCATTGAGGGGATCTGTAGTGCAGTGGTAACACGCTGGACTGGTAATCCAGGGATCGCAGGTTCGATCCCCCGTCTGACCCTAATAAAATTAACAGTCTTTCAGATGGACTTTAAACCGACCATTAGATTGCTGTGGAACCCTATCATTAGTTCTGTGTGGAACCCTACCATTAGTTATGTGTGGAACCCTACCATTAGATCTGTGTGGAGTCCTACCATTAGTTCTGTGTGGAATCCTACCATTAGTTCTGTGTGGAACCCTACCATTAGTTCTGTGTGGAACCCTACCATTAGTTCTGTGTGGAACCCTACCATTAGATCTGTGTAGAACCCTACCATTAGTTCTGTGTGGAACCCTACCATTAGATCTCTGTGGAACCCTATCATTAGTTCTGTGTGGAATCCTACCATTAGTTATGTGTGGAATCCTACCATTAGTTATGTGTGGAATCCTACCATTAGTTATGTGTGAACCCTACCATTAGTCTGTGTGGAACCCTACATTAGTTCTGTGTGGAACCCTACCATTAGAACACCATTAGTCTCTGTGAACCCACAACAACCACAACACCCACCAAACCAACCCACAACACACCAACAACCAAAACCCACAACACCCCAAAACCTACCATTATATGTGTGAATCCTACCATTAGTTCTGTGGAACCCTACCATTAGATCACTGTGGAACCCTATCATTAGTTCTGTGTGGAATCCTACCATTAGTTCTGTGTGGAATCCTACCATTAGATATGTGTGGAACCCTACCATTAGTTCTGTGTGGAATCCTACCATTAGTTCTGTGTGGAATCCTACCATTAGTTATGTGTGGACCTACCATTAGGTGGGGAACCCTACCATTAGTTCTGTGTGGAATCCTACCATTAGTTCTGTGTGGAACCCTCATTAGTTCTGTGTGGAATCCTACCATTAGTTATGTGTGGAACCCTACCATTAGATCTGTGTGGAACCCTACCATTAGTTCTGTGTGGAACCCTACCATTAGTTCTGTGTGGAACCCTATCATTAGTTCTGTGTGGAATCCTACCATTAATTCTGTGTGGAACCCTACCATTAGATCTCTGTGGAACCCTACCATTAGTTCTGTGTGGAATCCTACCATTAGTTCTGTGTGGAATCCTACCATTAGTTATGTGTGGAATCCTACCATTAGTTCTGTGTGGAACCCTACCATTAGTTCTGTGTGGAACCCTACCATTAGTTCTGTGTGGAACCCTACCATTAGATCTGTGTGGAACCCTACCATTAGTTCTGTGTGGAACCCTACCATGAACCTACCATTAGTTCTTGTGGAACCTACCATTAGTCTGTGTGGAATCCTACCATTAGTTCTGTGTGGAATCCTACCATTAGTCTGTGTGGAACCCTACCATTAGTTCTGTGTGGAATCCTACCATTAGATCTGTGTGGAATCCTACCATTAGTTCTGTGTGGAATCCTACCATTAGTTCTGTGTGGAATCCTACCATTAGTTCTATGTGGAACCCTACCATTAGTTCTGTGTGGAATCCTACAGTCTGGAATATGTCAAAATGCATTCAGCTGCACTGGCTATTAATGCTTAAATGCAGACAGAGTAGTATTAAACCCTTGTGATCAAGAGTTGCTAGAGTTTCTTTGTGTTTACCTGGCCTCACCTCATTTGACCATTTGACCTCTGGGGCCCTCAAGCAAAATGTACCACTACTAGCCTAATCACTGTTTAATCTGATTGCTGTATCTATACATGCACCAGAGTGAGGTCTTGTACAAACTTACCCAACAGCTGTTTATTATAAAGGGTTGTTCCATAGTTCCCAGAAATGAATTGTTCTTGGAAGTCAGTGGCATGTGTATAGCTACCAATTTGAATTGTATACCTGTATCTTGTCTAACTTGTCATGGGGGGAAGCTAAATTGCTGGCCGACTTAAATTAAATTGTCATGGGGGGAAGCTAAAGTGCTGGCCAACTTAAATTAAATTGTCATGGGGGGGAGCTAAAGTGCTGGCCTACTTAAATTAAATTGTCATGGGGGAAGCTAAAGTGCTGGCCGACTTAAATTAAATTGTCATGGGGGAAGCTAAAGTGCTGGCCTACTTAAATTAAATTGTCATGGGGGGAAGCTAAAGTGCTGGCCGACCTAAATTAAATTGTAATTGGGGGAAGCTAAAGTGCTGGCCGACTTAAATATTTGTTTTGGTTTTTATAGAAATGTAAATGGCACACATTGATAAACAAACAACATATGTGCAATTAGCATACATATGTGCAATTAGCATACATATGTGCAATTAGCATACATATGTGTAATCCATGCAAGTGGCATAATCAATAACTACTGTGTTGTTTTATCATGTTGTCACAGGCGGATCTGTAGTCCAGTGGTTAACACGCTGGACTGGTAATCCAGGGATCGCAGGTTCGATCCCCCGTCTGACCCTAATGAAATTAACAGTCTTTCAGATGGGACGTTAAACCAAGGTCTCGTGTCGGTGCTTTACACCGTGCACTTAAAAGAACCAGAGAAGACTCTGGAATGGATCTCTTTCTGTATCATTGCACTATCCTCCAAAATCTAAAATGACTATTCTCTTCAGAAGGCATCTCTCATATGGGTAACCGTCTCTCATATGGGTAACCGGTAGCGACGATAAATAAACGTAAAACACACACACACACACATGTTGTGAATCAGCTGGTAGTAAGTGACTAGGATGAATTTTCCACATCAGTTTGAGGCATGATTTTTCCCCTAATCTGTCAAAAATGTCATCTCACACAGACACACATAGTTTATTTGGGACAAAAAACTTGTAATTAGGATGCAAGTTTATTAACATCTAGTCGATTATTCAGGTGACTAGTCCTACAGGTCACTAGCACTACAAGTCACTAGTCATACAGGTCACTAGTCATAGAGATCACTAGTCCTACAAGTCACTATTCATGCAGGTCACTAGTCCTACAAGTCACTAGTCCTACAAGTCACTATTCATTCAGGTCACTAGTTCTACAAGTCACTAGTCCTACAAGTCACTAGTCATGCAGGTCACTAGTCCTACAAGTCACTAGTCCTACAGGTCACTAGTCCTACAGGTCACTAGTCCTACAAGTCACTAGTCCTACAGGTCACTAGTCCTACAGGTCACTATTCATGCAGGTCACTAGCACTACAAGTCACTAGTCCTACAAGTCACTAGTCCTACTAGTCATAGGGGTGACTAGTCGTACAAGTCACTAGTCATAGGGGTGACTAGTCATACAAATCACTAGTCATACAGGTCACTCACTAGTCCTACAAGTCACTAGTCCTACAACTCACTATACATACAATTCACTAGTCATACAGGTCAGTAGTCCTACAGGTCACTAGTCATACAGGTCACTAGTCATACATGTCACTAGTCATACAGGTCACTAGTCATACAAATCACTAGTCCTACAAGTCACACTAGTCCTACAAGTCACTAGTCCTACAAGTCACACTAGTCCTACAAGTCACTAGTCCTACAAATCACTAGTCCTACAGGTCACTAGTCCTACAAGTCACACTAGTCCTACAAGTCACTAGTCCTACAAGTCACTAGTCCTACAGGTGACTAGTCATACAGGTCACTAGTCCTACAAGTCACACTAGTCCTACAAGTCACTAGTCCTACAAGTCACACTAGTCCTACAAATCACTAGTCATACAGGTCACTAGTCATACAAATCACTAGTCATACAAGTCACTAGTCATACAGGTCACTAGTCATACAAATCACTAGTCATACAAATCACTAGTCATACTCGGTCACTAGTCATACAGGTCACTAGTCATACAAATCACTAGTCATACAAATCACTAGTCATACAGGTCACTAGTCATACAGGTCACTAGTCATGCAGGTCACTAGTCATACAGGTCACTAGTCCTACAGGTCACTAGTCATACAGGTCACTAGTCATGCATGTCACTAGTCATACAGGTCACTAGTCCTACAGGTCACTAGTCATACAGGTCACTAGTCATGCAGGTCACTAGTCATACAGGTCACTCACTAGTCCTACAAGTCACTAGTCCTACAAGTCACTAATCCTACAAGTCACTAGTCATACAGGTCACTAGTCCTACAGGTCACTAGTCCTACAAGTCACTAGTCATACAGGTCACTAGTCCTACAGGTCACTAGTCCTACAGGTCACTAGTCCTACAGGTCACTAGTCATGCATGTCACTAGTCATACAGGTCACTAGTCATGCAGGTCACTAGTCCTACAGGTCACTAGTCCTACAGGTCACTAGTCATACAGGTCACTAGTCATACAGGTCACTAGTCCTACAGGTCACTAGTCATACAGGTCACTAGTCCTACAAGTCACTAGTCATGCAGGTCACTAGTCATACAGGTCACTAGTCATACAAGTCACTAGTCCTACAGGTCACTAGTCATACAGGTAACTAGTCCTACAGGTCACTAGTCATACAGGTCACTAGTCCTACAAATCACTAGTCATACAGGTCACTAGTCCTACAAGTCACTAGTCATACAGGTCACTAGTCATACAGGTCACTAGTCCTACAGGTCACTAGTCATGCAGGTCACTAGTCCTACAAGTCACTAGCACTACAGGTCACTAGTCATACAGGTCACTAGTCCTACAAGTCACTAGTCATGCAGGTCACTAGTCCTACAAGTCACTAGTCCTACAAGTCACTAGTCATACAGGTCACTAGCACTACAAATCACTAGTCATACAAGTCACTAGTCATGCAGGTCACTAGTCCTACAAGTCACTAGTTCTACAAGTCACTAGTCCTACAAGTCACTAGTTCTACAAGTCACTAGTCATACAAATCACTAGTCATACAGGTCACTAGTCATACAGGTCACTAGTCCTACAAGTCACTAGTCATGCAGGTCACTAGTCATACAGGTCACTAGTCATACAGGTCACTAGTCATCATACAGGTCACTAGTCATACAGGTCACTAGTACTACTGGTTGGAGAAATTCTGAATAAGATCTTTAACCCCTGCATTGGAGTTGTGTTGTTTCATAGTTTGACAAAATGGATCAATGTTATATGGTTTTTATGTACAATGTTTGAGTTCAGCAGAAATCTGGATTTTGCCTTACTTTGAATGGAAACAATAATAGTGTATATATTTTTCACTTCCTTTTGTTCAATATACATGGGTCAACATTGATGAAAACATAGCATCCTGTAAAAATAAAAATTAGCTCTCCTTATCTCAGTTTGTAAAAGTGTGTGTGTGTTTTACATTTATTTATCGTCGCTACCGGTTGCCCATATGAGCGACGCCTCCTGAAGAGATCAGTCATTTTAGATTTTTGGAGGATAGTGCAATGATACAGACAGAGACCCATTCCAGAATCTCCTCTGGTTCTTTTACGTGCACGGTGTAAAGCACCGACACGAGACCTCGGTTTAACGTCCCATCTGAAAGACTGTTAATTTTATTAGGGTCAGACTGGGATCGAACCTGCGATCCCTGGATTACCAGTCCAGCTTGTTACCACTGGACTACAGATCCGGCTGTTTTGAAAAAGTTGGACCCAGAGATGGTATTGTAGATGTTTTTTACTCTGTACTAATTGGTTGTCTCTGCCATATCTTTAGGTTTTAACTCCAGTGTATGGTGCATCAATAATTGGCCACTTATTGCCAATCATTATCAGATTAGAACCATGAAAAAGTAAGATAAACTCCCTTGACCCAGGTATTTACAGTGTTGGGGTGGGGGCATCTTCACATCTAGTAACCGATGGCAAAAGATGCAGTTTAAGCTTTACTGAATGTAAAACAATTGCAAAACAAGTTAAAACAAGTTATATTAAGTAGTCCTGCTGGCACGCTTGCAAACATATATGTTGTTCTCCGTGTGGTAGGAAACCAGAATAACCCGAACAAACCAAACCTAATTGTCCATAACAAGTGACCACCTCATACCATCCCACGTGCTGGTAGAGTTACAAAGTAGGATGGTAGAGTTACAGAGGTGTGTGATAGTATTATATTGGTGGATGGTAGAGTTATGGATGTGGATGGTAGAGTTATGGATGTGGATGGTAGAGTTATGGATGTGGATGGTAGAGTTATGGAGGTTGATGGTAGAGTTACAGAGGTTATTGGTAGAGTTACATAGGTTAATGGTAGAGCTACAGAGGTTAATGGTAGAGATACAGAGGTTGATGGTAGAGTTACAGAGGTTATTGATAGAGATACAGAGGTTAATGGTAGAGTTACTGAGGTTAATGATAGAGCTACTGAGGTTAATGGTAGAGTTACTGAGGTTAATGATAAGAGTTACAGAGGTTAATGGTAGAGTTACAGAGGTTAATGGTAGAGTTACAGAGGTTAATGGTAGAGTTACTGAGGTTAATGATAGAGTTACTGAGGTTAATGATAGAGGTACAGAGGTTACGGTTATGGATGTGGTTGGTAGAGTTATGGAGGCGGATGGTAAAATTACATAGGCGCAGATGGTAGCGGAGTTACAGAGGTGGATAGTGTAGTTGCAAATATTCCCTGCAGAAAATAAGCAGTATTAACTATGGTTGGTTACATGTGGGACAGGGCTTTAATACCAGCATCTGTGACTACAGCAAACTGCCCTGAGACTTGATAGAAACAAAACATTTGTTGATTCAAGAAATTAGAAAAGTATATTGGATTTATTTAAGATTGTTGATAGATGTTAACATGCCACATGTATATTAAGTAGATCCAGCTGATGAGTTTTCCATCTTCTGGACCAGGCTTGGAATTGACGGTGCAGTTGGTAATCAACACATACTATATGCATGGCAGGTGTGAATTGTTTTTCCAGATTTATACTAAGTAATGTATAGAAATGAGTGATTCAAAATGTCCATGCAGGAACAAATATAACTTGCTGCCCAACTTGCTGCCCAACTTGCTGCCCGTGATGGTTTGTTATATATTTAGGGTTTATTCAAATTCACATATTATGATGCAGCACATACAGTCTGTCGGTTTGGTTACTATGCAACTGTTTCATCAGTTTGGTTACTATGCAACTGTTTCATCAGTTTGGTTACTACACAACTGTTTCATCAGTGTGGTTACTATGCAACTGTTTCATCAATTTAGTTACTATGCAACTGTTTCATCTGTTTAGTTACTATGCAACTGTTTCATCAGTTTAGTTACTATGCAACTGTTTCATCAGTTTGGTTACTATGCAACTGTTTCATCAGTTTGGTTACTACGCAACTGTTTCATCAGTTTGGTTACTATGCAACTGTTTCATCAGTTTGGTTACTATGCAAGTGATTCATCAGTTTAGTTACTCTGCAACTGTTTCATCAGTTTGGTTACTATGCAACTGATTCATCAGTTTGGTTACTATGCATCTGTTTCATCAGTTTGGTTACTATGCAACTGTTTCATCAGTTTGGTTACTATGCATCTGTTTCACCAGTTTGGTTACTATGCAACTGTTTCATCAGTTTGATTACTACGCAACTGTTTCATCAGTTTGGTTACTATGCAACTGTTTCATCAGTTTGGTTACTATGCAAGTGATTCATCAGTTTAGTTACTCTGCAACTGTTTCATCAGTTTGGTTACTATGCAACTGTTTCATCAGTTTGGTTACTATGCAACTGTTTCACCAGTTTGGTTACTATGCAACTGTTTCATCAGTTTGGTTACTACGCAACTGTTTCATCAGTTTGGTTACTATGCAACTGTTTCATCAGTTTGGTTACTATGCAAGTGATTCATCAGTTTAGTTACTCTGCAACTGTTTCATCAGTTTGGTTACTATGCAACTGATTCATCAGTTTGGTTACTATGCAACTGATTCATCAGTTTAGTTACTCTGCAACTGTTTCATCAGTTTGGTTACTATGCATCTGTTTCACCAGTTTGGTTACTATGCAACTGTTTCATCAGTTTGGTTACTATGCAACTGTTTCATCAGTTTGGTTATTATGCAACTGTTTCATTAGTTTGGTTACTATGCAACTGTTTCATCAGTTTGGTTACTATGCAACTGTTTCATTAGTTTGGTTACTATGCATCTGTTTCATCGTCTGTCTGTCTGTCCGTCCATCCAAAAGTTGTTAATGGATTTTGTTGAAACTTGGTGCCGATATAGAGGGTTTTTGTCTCGGAGGAAATGAATTGATTTTGGGAGAAATATCTGTGAATGCCTGTAGTCATGGTGGCCAAGGTAGTGTCCACTCCCATTGAACTTTACAGTAAACTATGCATGTTTGTAACTGAAAACGAAGCAAAATAGACATATAGCAAAATAGACATATAGCAAAATAGACATATAGCAAAATAGACATATAGCAAAATAGACATATAGTTCCAATCCATACGAAACTTCATACAACCTTTCAAATAAACCATATCATATTAAGGTCATGTGAATATATGCCATGTTGTGAATATGTGACAAATACCAGCTGGGGTGAGGGGGTGCATCTCTCTGAGGGCTATCCTCTAGTTATGTAATTATATGTATTTTAACCCTTTCAACACCACAGACCTCTAAATTGGCTTACAAAAAAGTGTAGATCCAGATGAGCCGGCTCGTGACGAGCCGTCTCATCAGGATCTGCACTTTTTGCCAGTAATATTACTATTTTTAGACAAAAATTACCCATTTTCATAAATGAACTGATCCAAATGTAATTTTGTTATTAATTTATTGGTCTAAAATTATCATGGACCAGTCCATGTCAGTTACTTGGTGTTGAAAGGGTTAAATTGTTTATTTATATATATATTTCAAGAAAGTTGTAAGTCAAAGCAATGTTGATATAATTATATATATTTTTATTTTTTTTACTGTAGGCTATATGTTGAAACTCATATTTGAAACTTTAATTGTTCTGTGGTCTAAACTTAGCCTGGGTGCCAGTCTGTCGATATTTCACTTTTTAACTTCTGGCAAAATGACAGCGTGGGGAAACTTGATTTCCGATCGTAGCGCCATCTACTGTAGATTTGAAGAACGACAACTCTTCTCTACAAGATAATATCACTAAATATAGAAACGGAATTCTATTGGAAATCACCGAACAGGCACGATTATCCACGATCATTTCCGAATATACACGAATGTTCCCGTAGATTCATTTACATCGCAAACATATAATTTCCTGTTTCTGTGTTATATCGACGAGATGACGGATTTTAAATATTACATTTAGATGGTAATGGGTCGATTCGGCGTAATTGAACTAAGGACGACTATTGAGTAAATATGTCAAATCAGACGCACATTGTACTTTTTAAAACTATTTATTGTTCCGTTGACCGTAAACAATGGCAGCCAATTATAAAGTTTTATCAACATTGCAGTGCCTCGCTTTCGATTCAAGTACGTCATTACTTAAGTCACGTGCTAATAGGCCTATTAATAGGATTAATGCAAGTCAATAATTACACAGACAATCCCCCAAGTTTCCCCAGGTGTTGATATGATCAGAAACTCAATAGGCCCAATTAATAGTATCAGTGTTAAAATATATTTATTTGACTCACCAGGCAAGATATATGAACGCCTGTTCCCAGGCTAGTCTAAATAAACTATAAAGTTGGATCACTGTGCATTCATCATTTCTGGTATTGGCTAAATTTTCATGTACAAATATTTTTATTTCATTGGTTACCTAAATACAGTCAAACCTGTGCTAATTAAAGGCCACCTCCGAATAAAGGCCACCTCCGAATAAAGGCCACCTCCGAATAAAGGCCACCTCCGATTAAAGGCCACCTCCGAATAAAGGCCGCATATGAAAAACCTGTCTCTAAACACCACCATTTTTCTCTCCCGTTGAGCCATTTTCAATGCATTTTAACCCTCTATTGAGAGGCCACCTGCCAACAAAGGCCACCTTTTAACTTTCCCGAGGGTGGTCTTTATAGACAGGTTTGACTGTAACGCCATAATTTTTACAGAAAATAATCTGCTTTTTAATTTCACCTTTTCCCATGCACCTCCAAAACAAAACAAGTCCTGTTAGCCGCCAACAACCTTATCATCTTTGAGACATTCTGGGAAACATTCTAAGCACACAATACCTAGATAGAAAGAGCAAGCTATGCTTGAGAAAAATCAGATAGTGTCTATTGTTTTAGCAGAAAAACGAGAAGAATTGTTGTTACTCTCCAAGGTAATGATGTAATTTTAGATGTATGCAAACATCTGATAAATGTTTGTTATAGTGTTTTGATGTGTGAGAGCTATAAACCACTGTTCATTCTAATACAAATTTGATGGCATTGTGTAGATGTACAATGTTGGTTGTGTGTGTGTAGGAGGGGGGGACAGGGGGGAAATGAGTGCCAGAAATTTCAAACATAAGTTATCTATGTATCGCTGTGAAGGAACGTGGAAAAGGATTCCTTGTTTTACTTGATTGTGTCTTCAATAAAATAAAAATATTTCGAAATGTTCAAAGATTTGAATTATTTTGCCTTAACCCTTTCAACACCACAGACCTCTAAATAGGCTTACAAAAAGTGTAGATCCAGATGAGCCGGCTCGTAACGAGCCATCTCATCAGGATCTGCACTTTTTGCCAGTAATATTACTATTTTTAGACAAAAATTACCCATTTTGATAAATGAACTGGTCCAAATGTAATTGTCTTATTAATTTATTGGTCTGAAAATATCATGCACCAGTCCATGTCAGTTACTTGGTGTTGAATGGGTTAAGCAAAATCTGGCCTGCATGGTGGAAGAAGGCATCACTGACTGAATGTATAACTGGCAAGCCTTCCAACTGGTATCAAATACAGGGTGTTCCCAAGCCTATTGCATTCTATTAAGAACACCCTATATTTTCTACTATTTCCTCTTGCTACTGTACACCCTATATTTCCTACTGTTTCCTCTTGCTACTGTACACCCTATATTTCCTACTGTTTCCTCTTGCTACTGTACACCCTATATTTCCTACTGTTTCCTCTTGCTACTGGCACACCCTATAGTTCCTACTGTTTCCTCTTGCTACTGCACACCCTATATTTCCTACTGTTACCTCTTGCTACTGCACACCCTATATTTCCTACTGTTTCCTCTTGCTATTGGCACACCCTATTTTTCCTACTGTTTCCTCTTGCTACTGCACACCCTATATTTCCTACTGTTTCCTCTTGCTACTGCACACCCTATATTTCCTACTGTTTCCTCTTGCTACTGCACACCCTATTTCCCTACTGTTTCCTCTTGCTACTGGCACACCCTATATTTCCTACTGTTTCCTCTTGCTACTGGCACACTCTATATTTCCTACTGTTTTCTCTTGCTACTGCACACCCTATATTCCCTACTGTTTCCTCTTGCTACAGCACACCCTATATTTCCTACTGTTTCCTCTTGCTACTGCACACCCTATATTTCCTACTGTTTCCTCTTGCTACTGCACACCCTATATTCCCTACTGTTTCCTCTTGCTACTGCACACCCTATATTCCCTACTGTTTCCTCTTGCTACTGCACACCCTATATTTCCTACTGTTTCCTCTTGCTACTGCACACCCTATATTTCTTACTGTTTCCTCTTGCTACTGCACCCATATATCCCTACGGTTTCCTCTTGCTACAGCACACCCTATATTTCCTACTGTTTCCTCTTGCTACTGCACACCCTATATTTCCTACTGTTTCCTCTTGCTACTGCACACCCTATATTTCCTACTGTTTCCTCTTGCTACAGCACACCCTATATTTCCTACTGTTTCCTCTTGCTACTGCACACCCTATATTTCCTACTGTTTCCTCTTGCTACTGCACACCCTATATTTCCTACTGTTTCCTCTTGCTATTGGCACACCCTATATTTCCTACTGTTTCCTCTTGCTATTGGCACACCCTATATTCCCTACTGTTTCCTCTTGCTATTGGCACACCCTATATTTCCTACTGTTTCCTCTTGCTACTGGCACACCCTATATTTCCTACTGTTTCCTCTTGCTATTGGCACACCCTATATTACCTACTGTTTCCTCTTGCTACTGCACACCCTATATTTCCTACTGTTTCCTCTTGCTACTGGCACACCCTATATTTCCTACTGTTTCCTCTTGCTACTGGCACACCCTATATTCCCTACTGTTTCCTCTTGCTACTGGCACACCCTATATTCCCTACTGTTTCCTCTTGCTACTGGCACACTCTATATTCCCTACTGTTTCCTCTTGCTACTGGCACACCCTATATTTCCTACTGTTTCCTCTTGCTACTGCACACCCTATATTTCCTACTGTTTCCTCTTGCTATTGGCACACCCTATATTTCCTACTGTTTCCTCTTGCTACTGCACACCCTATAGTTCCTACTGTTTCCTCTTGCTATTGGCACACCCTATATTTCCTACTGTTTCCTCTGGCTACTGCACACCCTATATTTCCTACTGTTTCCTCTTGCTATTGGCACACCCTATATTTCCTACTGTTTCCTCTTGCTACTGGCACACCCTATATTTCCTACTGTTTCCTCTTGCTACTGCACACCCTATATTTCCTACTGTTTCCTCTTGCTATTGGCACACCCTATATTTCCTACTGTTTCCTCTTGCTATTGGCACACCCTATATTTCCTACTGTTTCCTCTTGCTACTGGCACACCCTATATTTCCTACTGTTTCCTCTTGCTACTGGCACACCCTATATTTCCTACTGTTTCCTCTTGCTACTGGCACACCCTATATTTCCTACTGTTTCCTCTTGCTACTGGTACACCCTATATTCCCTACTGTTTCCTCTTGCTACTGGCACACCCTATATTTCCTACTGTTTCCTCTTGCTATTGGCACACCCTATATTCCCTACTGTTTCCTCTTGCTACTGGCACACCCTATATTCCCTACTGTTTCCTCTTGCTACTGGCACACCCTATATTTCCTACTGTTTCCTCTTGCTACTGCACACCCTATATTCCCTACTGTTTCCTCTTGCTACTGCACACCCTATATTTCCTACTCTTTCCTCTTGCTACTGCACACCCTATATTTCCTACTGTTTCCTCTTGCTATTGGCACACCCTATATTTCCTACTGTTTCCTCTTGCTATTGGCACACCCTATATTTCCTACTGTTTCCTCTTGCTACTGGCACACCCTATATTTCCTACTGTTTCCTCTTGCTACTGGCACACCCTATATTTCCTACTGTTTCCTCTTGCTACTGGCACACCCTATATTTCCTACTGTTTCCTCTTGCTATTGGCACACCCTATATTCCCTACTGTTTCCTCTTGCTACTGGCACACCCTATATTTCCTACTGTTTCCTCTTGCTACGGGCACACCCTATATTTCCTACTGTTTCCTCTTGCTACTGGCACACCCTATATTCCCTACTGTTTCCTCTTGCTACTGCACACCCTATATTTCCTACTGTTTCCTCTTGCTACTGCACACCCTATATTTCTTACTGTTTCCTCTTGCTACTGCACACCCTATATTTCCTACTGTTTCCTCTTGCTACTGCACACCCTATATTTCCTACTGTTTCCTTTTGCTACTGCATACCCTATATTTCCTACTGTTTCCTCTTGCTACTGCACACCCTATATTTCCTACTGTTTCCTCTTGCTATTGGCACACCCTATATTTCCTACTGTTTCCTCTTGCTATTGGCACACCCTATATTTCCTACTGTTTCCTCTTGCTACTGGCACACCCTATATTCCCTACTGTTTCCTCTTGCTACTGGCACACCCTATATTTCCTACTGTTTCCTCTTGCTATTGGCACACCCTATATTCCCTACTGTTTCCTCTTGCTACTGGCACACCCTATATTCCCTACTGTTTCCTCTTGCTA
>CM026394.1:46025930-46037420 GCA_014843695.1 Archivesica marissinica
ACTGTTGATTCCAGCCTATCTGAGACATTCTGTATATACAAACTGTTGATTCCAGCCTATATGAGACATTCTGTATATACCAACTGTTGATTCCAGCCTATCTGAGACATTCTGTATATACCAACTGTTGACTCCAGCCTCTCTGAGACATTCTGTGCTGACCAACTGTTGATTCTAGTCTATCTGAGACATTCTGTGTCGACCAATTGTTGATTCCAGCCTATCTATGGCATTCTGTATTTACCAACTGTTGATTCCAGCCTATCTGAGACATTCTGTATATACCAACTGTTGATTCCAGCCTATCTGAGACATTCTGTGTCAACCAACTGTTGATTCCAGCCTATCTGAGACATTCTGTATATACCAACTGTTGATTCCAGCCTATCTGAGACATTCTGTGTATACCAACTGTTGATTCCAGCCTATCTGAGACATTCTGTGTCGACCAATTGTTGATTCCAGCCTATCTATGACATTCTGTATATACCAACTGTTGATTCCAGCCTATCTATGACATTCTGTATATACCAACTGTTGATTCCAGCCTATCTATGACATTCTGTATATACCAACTGTTGATTCCAGCCTATCTATGACATTCTGTATATACCAACTGTTGATTCCAGCCTATCTGAGACATTCTGTATATACCAACTGTTGATTCCAGCCTATCTGAGACATTCTGTATATACCAACTGTTGATTCCAGCCTATCTATGGCATTCTGTATATACCAACTGTTGATTCCAGCCTATCTATGACATTCTGTATCTACCAACTGTTGATTCCAGCCTATCTGAGACATTCTGTATATACCAACTGTTGATTCCAGCCTATCTGAGACATTCTGTATATACCAACTGTTGATTCCAGCCTATCTATGGCATTCTGTATCTACCAACTGTTGATTCCAGCCTATCTATGACATTCTGTGTCGACCAACTGTTGATTCCAGCCTATCTATGGCATTCTGTATATACCAACTGTTGATTCCAGCCTATCTATGGCATTCTGTGTCGACCAACTGTTGATTCCACCCTATCTGAGACATTCTGTATATACCAACTGTTGATTCCAGCCTATCTATGGCATTCTGTATATACAAATTGTTGATTTCAGCCTATCTGAGACATTCTGTTTCGACCAACTGTTGATTCCAGCCTATCTATGGCATTCTGTGTCGACCAACTGTTGATTCCAGCCTATCTGAGACATTCTGTATATACTAACTGTTGATTCCAGCCTATCTGAGACATTCTGTTTATACCAACTGTTGATTCCAGCCTATCTATGGCATTCTGTATATACCAACTGTTGATTCCAGCCTATCTATGGCATTCTGTGTCGACCAACTGTTGATTCCAGCCTATCTGAGACATTCTGTATATACAAACTGTTGATTCCAGCCTATCTGAGACATTCTGTATA
This sequence comes from Archivesica marissinica, assembly GCA_014843695.1. Classification (NCBI taxonomy): domain Eukaryota; kingdom Metazoa; phylum Mollusca; class Bivalvia; order Venerida; family Vesicomyidae; genus Archivesica; species Archivesica marissinica. The sequence goes on from CM026394.1 coordinate 46,027,361, forward strand.
TACCAACTGTTGATTCCAGCCTATCTGAGACATTCTGTATATACCAACTGTTGATTCCAGCCTATCTGAGACATTCTGTGTTGACCAACTGTTGATTCTAGTCTATCTGAGACATTCTGTGTCGACCAATTGTTGATTCCAGCCTATCTATGGCATTCTGTGTCAACCAACTGTTGATTCCAGCCTATCTGAGACATTCTGTATATACGAACTGTTGATTCCAGCCTATCTGAGACATTCTGTGTCAACCAACTGTTGATTCCAGCATATCTGAGACATTCTGTATATACCAACTGTTGATTCCAGCTTATCTGGACATTCTGTGTCGACCAAATGTTGATTCCAGCCTATCTGAGACATTCTGTGTCGACCAATTGTAGATTCCAGCCTATCTATGACATTCTGTATATACCAACTGTTGATTCCAGCCTATCTATGACATTCTGTATATACCAACTGTTGATTCCAGCCTATCTATGGCATTCTGTATATACCAACTGTTGATTCCAGCCTATCTATGACATTCTGTATCTACCAACTGTTGATTCCAGCCTATCTGAGACATTCTGCATATACCAACTGTTGATTCCAGCCTATCTGAGACATTCTGTATATACCAACTGTTGATTCCAGCCTATCTATGGCATTCTGTATATACCAACTGTTGATTACAGCCTATCTGAGACATTCTGTATATACCAACTGTTGATTCCAGCCTATCTGAGACATTCTGTGTCTATCAACTGTTGATTCCAGCATATCTGAGACATTCTGTATATACCAACTGTTGATTCCAGCTTATCTGTGGCATTCTGTATATACCAAATGTTGATTCCAGCCTATCTGAGACATTCTGTGTCGACCAACTGTTGATTCCAGCCTATCTATGGCATTCTGTATATACCAACTGTTGATTCCAGCCTATCTATGGCATTCTGTATATACCAACTGTTGATTCCAGCCTATCTGTGGCATTCTGTATATACCAACTGTTGATTCCAGCCTATCTGTGACATTCTGTATATACCAACTGTTGATTCCAGCCTATCTGAGACATTCTGTATATACCAACTGTTGATTCCAGCCTATCTGAGGCATTCTGTATATACCAACTGTTGATTCCAGCCTATCTGAGACATTCTGTGTATACCAACTGTTGATTCCAGCCTATCTGAGACATTCTGTATATACCAACTGTTGATTCCAGCCTATCTGAGACATTCTGTATATACCAACTGTTGATTCCAGCCTCTCTGAGACATTCTGTGTTGACCAACTGTTGATTCTAGTCTATCTGAGACATTCTGTGTCGACCAATTGTTGATTCCAGCCTATCTATGGCATTCTGTGTCAACCAACTGTTGATTCCAGCCTATCTGAGACATTCTGTATATACCAACTGTTGATTCCAGCCTATCTGAGACATTCTGTGCAATCAACTGTTGATTCCAGCATATCTGAGACATTCTGTATATACCAACTGTTGATTCCAGCCTATCTGAGACATTCTGTGTCTACCAACTGTTGATTCCAGCCTATCTGAGACATTCTGTGTCTACCAATTGTTGATTCCAGCCTATCTATGGCATTCTGTATATACCAACTGTTGATTCCAGCCTATCTATGACATTCTGTATATACCAACTGTTGATTCCAGCCTATCTATGGCATTCTGTATATACCAACTGTTGATTCCAGCCTATCTATGACATTCTGTATCTACCAACTGTTGATTCCAGCCTATCTGAGACATTCTGCATATACCAACTGTTGATTCCAGCCTATCTGAGACATTCTGTATATACCAACTGTTGATTCCAGCCTATCTATGGCATTCTGTATATACCAACTGTTGATTCCAGCCTATCTATGACATTCTGTATCTACCAACTGTTGATTCCAGCCTATCTGAGACATTCTGTACCAACTGTTGATTCCAGCCTATCTGAGACATTCTGTATATACCAACTGTTGATTCCAGCCTATCTGAGACATTCTGTATATACGAACTGTTGATTCCAGCCTATCTGAGACATTCTGTATATACCAATTGTTGATTCCAGCCTATCTGAGGCATTCTGTATATACCAACTGTTGATTCCAGCCTATCTGAGACATTCTGTATATACAAACTGTTGATTCCAGCCTATATGAGACATTCTGTATATACCAACTGTTGATTCCAGCCTATCTGAGACATTCTGTATATACCAACTGTTGATTCCAGCCTCTCTGAGACATTCTGTGTTGACCAACTGTTGATTCTAGTCTATCTGAGACATTCTGTGTCGACCAATTGTTGATTCCAGCCTATCTATGGCATTCTGTATTTACCAACTGTTGATTCCAGCCTATCTGAGACATTCTGTATATACCAACTGTTGATTCCAGCCTATCTATGGCATTCTGTGTCAACCAACTGTTGATTCCAGCATATCTGAGACATTCTGTATATACCAACTGTTGATTCCAGCTATCTGAGACATTCTGTGTCGACCAAATGTTGATTCCAGCCTATCTGAGACATTCTGTGTCGACCAATTGTAGATTCCAGCCTATCTATGACATTCTGTATCTACCAACTGTTGATTCCAGCCTATCTATGACATTCTGTATATACCAACTGTTGATTCCAGCCTATCTATGGCATTCTGTATATACCAACTGTTGATTCCAGCCTATCTATGACATTCTGTATCTACCAACTGTTGATTCCAGCCTATCTGAGACATTCTGCATATACCAACTGTTGATTCCAGCCTATCTGAGACATTCTGTATATACCAACTGTTGATTCCAGCCTATCTATGGCATTCTGTATATACCAACTGTTGATTCCAGCCTATCTATGACATTCTGTATCTACCAACTGTTGATTCCAGCCTATCTGAGACATTCTGTATATACCAACTGTTGATTCCAGCCTATCTGAGACATTCTGTATATACCAACTGTTGATTCCAGCCTATCTATGGCATTCTGTATCTACCAACTGTTGATTCCAGCCTATCTATGACATTCTGTGTCGACCAACTGTTGATTCCAGCCTATCTATGGCATTCTGTATATACCAACTGTTGATTCCAGCCTATCTATGGCATTCTGTGTCGACCAACTGTTGATTCCACCCTATCTGAGACATTCTGTATATACCAACTGTTGATTCCAGCCTATCTATGGCATTCTGTATATACAAATTGTTGATTTCAGCCTATCTGAGACATTCTGTTTCGACCAACTGTTGATTCCAGCCTATCTATGGCATTCTGTGTCGACCAATTGTTGATTCCAGCCTATCTGAGACATTCTGTATATACTAACTGTTGATTCCAGCCTATCTGAGACATTCAGTTTATACCAACTGTTGATTCCAGCCTATCTATGGCATTCTCTATATACCAACTGTAGATTCCAGCCTATCTATGGCATTCTGTGTCGACCAACTGTTGATTCCGGCCTATCAGAGACATTCTGTATATACAAACTGTTGATTCCAGCCTATCTGAGACATTCTGTATATACCAACTGTTGATTCCAGCCTATCTGAGACATTCTGTATATACCAACTGTTGATTCCAGCCTATCTGAGACATTCTGTTATACCAACTGTTGATTCCAGCCTATCTGAGACATTCTGTATATACCACTGTTGATTCCAGCCTATCTATGGCATTCTGTGTCACCAACTGTTGATTCCAGCCTATCTGAGACATTCTGTATATACAACTGTTGATTCCAGCCTATCTGAGACATTCTGTATAACCAACTGTTGATTCCAGCCTATCTGAGACATTCTGTATATACCAACTGTTGATTCCAGCCTATCTGAGACATTCTGTGTCGACCAACTGTTGATTCCAGCCTATCTGAGACATTCTGTGTCGACCAATTGTTGATTCCAGCCTATCTATGACATTCTGTATACCAACTGTTGATTCCAGCCTATCTGAGATTCTGTATATACAACTGTTGATTCCAGCCTATCTATGGCATTCTGTATATACCAACTGTTGATTCCAGCCTATCTATGACATTCTGTATATACCAACTGTTGATTCCAGCCTATCTGAGACATTCTGTATATACCAACTGTTGATTCCAGCCTATCTGAGACATTCTGTATATACCAACTGTTGATTCCAGCCTATCTATGGCATTCTGTATATACCAACTGTTGATTCCAGCCTATCTGAGACATTCTGTATATACCAACTGTTGATTCCAGCCTATCTGAGACATTCTGTGTCAATCAACTGTTGATTCCAGCATATCTGAGACATTCTGTATATACCAACTGTTGATTCCAGCTTATCTGAGACATTCTGTGTCGACCAAATGTTGATTCCAGCCTATCTGAGACATTCTGTGTCGACCAATTGTAGATTCCAGCCTATCTATGGCATTCTGTATATACCAACTGTTGATTCCAGCCTATCTATGACATTCTGTATATACCAACTGTTCATTCCAGCCTATCTATGGCATTCTGTATATACCAACTGTTGATTCCAGCCTATCTATGACATTCTGTATCTACCAACTGTTGATTCCAGCCTATCTGAGACATTCTGCATATACCAACTGTTGATTCCAGCCTATCTGAGACATTCTGTATATACCAACTGTTGATTCCAGCCTATCTGAGACATTCTGTATATACCAACTGTTGATTCCAGCCTATCTGAGACATTCTGTATATACCAACTGTTGATTCCAGCCTATCTGAGACATTCTGTATATACCAACTGTTGATTCCAGCCTATCTGAGACATTCTGTATATACCAACTGTTGATTCCAGCCTATCTGAGACATTCTGTATCGACCAATGTTGATTCCAGCCTATCTACATTCTGTATCACCAACTGTTGATTCCAGCCTATCTGAGACATTCTGTATATACCAACTGTTGATTCCAGCCTATCTGAGACATTCTGTCAATCCACTGTTGATTCCAGCCTATCTGAGACATTCTGTATATACCAACTGTTGATTCCAGCCTATCTGAGACATTCTGTGTCGACCAACTGTTGATTCCAGCCTATCTGAGACATTCTGTGTCGACCAATTGTTGATTCCAGCCTATCTATGGCATTCTGTATATACCAACTGTTGATTCCAGCCTATCTATGACATTCTGTATCTACCAACTGTTGATTCCAGCCTATCTGTGACATTCTGTATATACCAACTGTTGATTCCAGCCTATCTATGGCATTCTGTATATACCAACTGTTGATTCCAGCCTATCTATGGCATTCTGTATATACCAACTGTTGATTCCAGCCTATCTATGACATTCTGTATCTACCAACTGTTGATTCCAGCCTATCTGAGACATTCTGTACCAACTGTTGATTCCAGCCTATCTGAGACATTCTGTATATACCAACTGTTGATTCCAGCCTATCTGAGACATTCTGTATATACCAACTGTTGATTCCAGCCTATCTGAGACATTCTGTATATACCAACTGTTGATTCCAGCCTATCTGAGGCATTCTGTATATACCAACTGTTGATTCCAGCCTATCTGAGACATTTGTATATACCAACTGTTGATTCCAGCCTATATGAGACATTCTGTATATACCAACTGTTGATTCCAGCCTATCTGAGACATTCTGTATATACAACTGTTGATTCCAGCCTATCTGAGACATTCTGTATTCCAACTGTTGATTCCAGCCTATCTGAGACATTCTGTATATACTGTTGTTGTTATGGCATTCTGTGTCTACCAACTGTTGATTCCAGCCTATCTGAGACATTCTGTATATACCAACTGTTGATTCCAGCCTATCTGAGACATTCTGTGTTTACCAACTGTTGATTCCAGCCTATCTGAGACATTCTGTATATACAAACTGTTGATTCCAGCCTATCTGAGACATTCTGTATATACCAACTGTTGATTCCAGCCTATCTGTGACATTCTGTTCTACCAATTGTTGATTCCAGCCTATCTATGACATTCTGTATCTACCAACTGTTGATTCCAGCCTATCTATGACATTCTGTATATACCAACTGTTGATTCCAGCCTATCTATGGCATTCTGTATATACCAACTGTTGATTCCAGCCTATCTATGACATTCTGTATACCAACTGTTGATTCCAGCCTATCTGTGACATTCTGTATATACCAACTGTTGATTCCAGCCTATCTGAGACATTCTGTATATACCAACTGTTGATTCCAGCCTATCTATGGCATTCTGTATATACCAACTGTTGATTCCAGCCTATCTATGACATTCTGTATCTACCAACTGTTGATTCCAGCCTATCTGAGACATTCTGTATATACCAACTGTTGATTCCAGCCTATCTGAGACATTCTGTATATACCAACTGTTGATTCCAGCCTATCTATGACATTCTGTATATACCAACTGTTGATTCCAGCCTATCTATGACATTCTGTGTCGACCAACTGTTGATTCCAGCCTATCTATGGCATTCTGTATATACCAACTGTTGATTCCAGCCTATCTATGGCATTCTGTTTATACCAACTGTTGATTCCAGCCTATCTGAGACATTCTGTATATACCAACTGTTGATTCCAGCCTATCTGAGACATTCTGTATATACCAACTGTTGATTCCAGCCTATCTGAGACATTCTGTATATACCAACTGTTGATTCCAGCCTATCTGAGACATTCTGTATATACCAACTGTTGATTCCAGCCTATCTGAGACATTCTGTATATACCAACTGTTGATTCCAGCCTATCTGTGACATTCTGTGTCGACCAACTGTTGATTCCAGCCTATCTATGGCATTCTGTATATACCAACTGTTGATTCCAGCCTATCTATGGCATTCTGTGTATACCAACTGTTGATTCCAGCCTATCTGAGACATTCTGTATATACCAACTGTTGATTCCAGCCTATCTATGGCATTCTGTATATACCAACTGTTGATTCCAGCCTATCTATGGCATTCTGTATATACCAATTGTTGATTCCAGCCTATCTGAGACATTCTGTGTCGACCAACTGTTGATTCCAGCCTATCTATGGCATTCTGTGTCGACCAACTGTTGATTCCAGCCTATCTGAGACATTCTGTATATACCAACTGTTGATTCCAGCCTATCTGAGACATTCTATTTATACCAACTGTTGATTCCAGCCTATCTATGGCATTCTGTATATACCAATTGTTGATTCCAGCCTATCTGAGACATTCTGTGTCAACCAACTGTTGATTCCAGCCTATCTATGGCATTCTGTATATACCAATTGTTGATTCCAGCCTATCTGAGACATTCTGTGTCAACCAACTGTTGATTCCAGCCTATCTATGGCATTCTGTATATACCATCTGTTCATTCCAGCCTATCTATGGCATTCTGTGTCGACCAACTGTTGATTCCAGCCTATCTGAGACATTCTGTATATACCAACTGTTGATTCCAGCCTATCTATGGCATTCTGTATATACCAACTGTTGATTCCAGCCTATCTATGGCATTCTGTGTCGACCAACTGTTGATTCCAGCCTATCTATGGCATTCTGTATATACCAATTGTTGATTCCAGCCTATCTGAGACATTCTGTATATACCAATTGTTGATTCCAGCCTATCTATGGCATTCTGTATATACCAACTGTTGATTCCAGCCTATCTGAGACATTCTGTATATACCAACTGTTGATTCCAGCCTATCTGAGACATTCTGTTTATACCAACTGTTGATTCCTGCCTATCTGAGACATTCTGTATATACCAACTGTTGATTCCAGCCTATCTGAGACATTCTGTATATACCAACTGTTGATTCCAGCTTATCTGAGACATTCTGTTTATACCAACTGTTGATTCCAGCCTATCTGAGACATTCTGTATATACCAACTGTTGATTCCAGCTTATCTGAGACATTCTGTATATACCAACTGTTGTTTCCAGCGTATCTGAGACATTCTGTATATACCAACTGTTGATTCCAGCTTATCTGAGACATTCTGTATATACCAACTGTTGTTTCCAGCCTATCTGAGACATTCTGTGTTGACCAATTGTTGATTCCAGCCTATCTATGGCATTCTGTGTCAACCAACTGTTGATTCCAGCCTATCTGAGACATTCTGTATATACCAACTGTTGATTCCAGCCTATCTATGATATTCTGTATCTACGAACTGTTGATTCCAGCCTATCTGAGACATTCTGTATATACCAACTGTTGATTCCAGCCTATCTATGACATTCTGTATCTACCAACTGTTGATTCTAGTCTATCTGAGGCATTCTTTAACTGCCAAATGTTGACTCCAGCCTATGTCAGACAATCTTTAACTAGCAAATGTTGATTCCAGCCTATGTCAGACATTCTTTAACTAGCAAATGTTGATTCTAGCCTATGTCAGACATTCTTTAACTAGTAAATGTTGATTCCAGCCTATGTTAGACATTCTTTAACTAGTAAATGTTGATTCCAGCCTATGTTTGACATTCTTTAACTAGCAAATGTTGATTCCAGCCTATGTCAGACATTCTTTAACTAGTAAATGTTGATTCCAGCCTATGTCAGACATTCTTTAACTAGTAAATGTTGATTCCAGCCTATGTCAGACATTCTTTTACTAGTAAATGTTCATTCCAGCCTATGTTTGACATTCTTTAACTACTAAATGTTGATTCCAGCCTATGTCAGACATTCTTTAACTACTAAATGTTGATTCCAGCCTATGTTAGACATTCTTTTACTAGTAAATGTTGATTCCAGCCTATGTCAGACATTCTTTAACTACTAAATGTTGATTCCAGCCTATGTTAGACATTCTTTTACTAGTAAATGTTGATTCCAGCCTATGTTAGACATTCTTTAACTAGTAATTGTTGATTCCAGCCTATGTCAGACATTCTTTAACAAGCAAATGTTGATTCCAGCCTATGTTTGACATTCTTTAACTAGCAAATGTCGATTATAACTGCCAAGCAACCAGTAACGATTAGGCGATTATAACTGCCAAGCAACCAGTTATGATCAGTCGATTATAACTGCCAAGCAACCAGTAACGATCAGTCGATTATAACTGCAAAGCAACCAGTAATGATCAGTCGATTATAACTGCCAAGCAACCAGTAACGATTGATCGATTATAACTGCCAAGCAACCAGTAACGATCAGTTGATTATAACTGCCAAGCAACCAGTAACGATCAGTTGATTATAACTGCCAAGCAACCAATAACGATTGATCGACTATAACTGCCAAGCAACCAGTAACGATCAGTCGATTATAACTGCCAAGCAACCAGTAACGATCAGTCGATTATAACTGCCAAGCAACCAGTAACGATCAGTCGATTATAACTGCCAAGCAACCAGTAACGATCGATCTATAATAACTGCCAAGCAACCAGTAACGATCGATCGATTATAACTGCCAAGCAACCAGTAACGATCGATCGATTATAACTGCCAAGCAACCAGTAACGATTGATCGATTATAACTGCCAAGCAACCAGTAACGATCAGTTGATTATAACTGCCAAGCAACCAGTAATGATCGATCGATTATAATTGCCAAGCAACCAGTAACGATTAGTCGATTATAACTGCCAAGCAACCAGTAACGATCAGTCGATTATAACTGCCAAGCAATCAGTAACGATTGATCAATTATAACTGCCAAGCAACCAGTAACGATCAGTCGATTATAACTGCCAAGCAACCAGTAACGATTGATCGATTATAACTGCCAAAAGCAACCAGTAACGATCAGTTGATTATAACTGCCAAGCAACCAGTAACGATCGATCGATTATAACTGCCAAGCAACCAGTAACGATTAGTCGATTATAACTGCCAAGCAACCAGTAACGATCAGTCGATTATAACTGCCAAGCAACCAGTAACGATCAGTCGATTATTACTGCCAAGCAACCAGTAACAATCGATCGATTATAACTGCCAAGCAACCAGTAACGATTAGTCGATTATAACTGCCAAGCAACCAGTAACGATCAGTCGATTATAACTGCCAAGCAACCAGTAACGATTAGTCGATTATAACTGCCAAGCAACCAGTAACGATC
>CM026394.1:46038420-46114201 GCA_014843695.1 Archivesica marissinica
GCCGTAATGTAAAGCGTCGTTATTTTGTTAGAATGTACATAGCACGTAATGTAAAGCGTCGTTATTTTGTTAGAATGTGCATAGCACGTAATGTAAAGCGTCGTTATTTTGTTAGAATGTGCATAGGCCGTAGTGTAAAGCGTCGTTATTTTGTTAGAATGTGCATAGGCCGTAATGTAAAGCGTCGTTATTTTGTTAGAATGTGCATAGGCCGTAATGTAAAGCATCGTTATTTTGTTAGAATGTGCATAGCACGTAATGTAAAGCTTCGTTATTTTGTTAGAATGTGCACAGGCCGTAATGTAAAGCGTCGTTATTTTGTTAGAATGTGCATAGGCCGTAATGTAAAGCGTCGTTATTTTGTTAGAATGTGCATAGGCCGTAATGTAAAGCATCGTTATTTTGTTAGAATGTGCACAGGCCGTTATGTAAAGCGTCGTTATTTTGTTAGAATGTGCATAGCACGTAATGTAAAGCGTCGCTATTTTGTTAGAATGTCTAGCACGTATGTAAAGCGTCGTTATTTTGTTAGAATGTGCATAGCACGTATGTAAAGCGTCGTTATTTGCTAGAATGTGCACAGGCCGTATGTAAAGCGTCGTTATTTTGTTAGAATGTGCATAGCACGTAATGTAAAGCGTCGTTATTTTGTTAGAATGTGCACAGGCCGTTATGTAAAGCGTCGTTATTTTGTTAGAATGTGCATAGCACGTAATGTAAAGCGTCGTTATTTTGTTAGAATGTGCATAGCACGTAATGTAAAGCGTCGTTATTTTGTTAGAATGTGCATAGCACGTAATGTAAAGCGTCGTTATTTTGTTAGAATGTGCACAGGCCGTTATGTAAAGCGTCGTTATTTTGTTAGAATGTGCATAGCACGTAATGTAAAGCGTCGTTATTTTGTTAGAATGTGCATAGCACGTAATGTAAAGCGTCGTTATTTTGTTAGAATGTGCATAGCACGTAATGTAAAGCGTCGTTATTTTGTTAGAATGTGCACAGGCCGTAATGTAAAGCGTCGTTATTTTGTTAGAATGTGCATAGCACGTAATGTAAAGCGTCGTTATTTTGTTAGAATGTGCATAGGCCGTAATGTAAAGCATCGTAAAACAACACGTAGTGTAAAGCGTCGTTATTTTGTTAGAATGTGCATAGCACGTAATGTAAAGCGTCGTTATTTTGTTAGAATGTGCACAGGCCGTAATGTAAAGCGTCGTTATTTTGTTAGAATGTGCATAGCACGTAATGTAAAGCGTCGTTATTTTGTTAGAATGTGCATAGGCCGTAATGTAAAGCGTCGTTATTTTGTTAGAATGTGCATAGCACGTAAAAGCGTCGTTATTTTGTTAGAATGTGCATAGCACGTAATGTAAAGCGTCGTTATTTTGTTAGAATGTGCATAGGCCGTTATGTAAAGCGTCGTTATTTTGTTAGAATGTGCATAGCACGTAATGTAAAGCGTCGTTATTTTGTTAGAATGTGCATAGCCGTAATGTAAAGCGTCGTTATTTTGTTAGAATGTGCATAGCACGTAATGTAAAGCGTCGTTATTTTGTTAGAATGTGCACAGGCCGTTATGTAAAGCGTCGTTATTTTGTTAGAATGTGCATAGGCCGTAATGTAAAGCGTCGCTATTTTGTTAGAATGTACATAGGCCGTAATGTAAAGCGTCGTTATTTTGTTAGAATGTGCATAGCACGTAATGTAAAGCGTCGTTATTTTGTTAGAATGTACATAGGCCGTAATGTAAAGCGTCGTTATTTTGTTAGAATGTGTATAGGCCGTAATGTAAAGCGTCGTTATTTTGTTAGAATGTGCATAGGCCGTAATGTAAAGCGTCGTTATTTTGTTAGAATGTGCATAGCACGTAATGTAAAGCGTCGTTATTTTGTTAGAATGTACATAGCACGTAATGTAAAGCGTCGCTATTTTGTTAGAATGTACATAGGCCGTAATGTAAAGCGTCGTTATTTTGTTAGAATGTGCATAGCACGTACTGTAAAGCGTCGTTATTTTGTTAGAATGTACATAGGCCGTAATGTAAAGCGTCGTTATTTTGTTAGAATGTGTATAGGCCGTAATGTAAAGCGTCGTTATTTTGTTAGAATGTGCATAGGCCGTAATGTAAAGCGTCGTTATTTTGTTAGAATGTGCATAGCACGTAATGTAAAGCGTCGTTATTTTGTTAGAATGTACATATGCCGTAATGTAAAGCGTCGTTATTTTGTTAGAATGTGCATAGGCCGTAATGTAAAGCGTCGTTATTTTGTTAGAATGTGCATAGGCCGTAATGTAAAGCGTCGTTATTTTGTTAGAATGTGCATAGGCCGTAATGTAAAGCGTCGTTATTTTGTTAGAATGTGCATAGGCCGTAATGTAAAGCGTCGTTATTTTGTTAGAATGTACATAGCACGTAATGTAAAGCGTCGTTATTTTGTTAGAATGTGCATAGCACGTAGTGTAAAGCGTCGTTATTTTGTTAGAATGTGCATAGGCCGTAATGTAAAGCGTCGTTATTTTGTTAGAATGTGCATAGGCCGTAATGTAAAGCGTCGTTATTTTGTTAGAATGTGCATAGCACGTAATGTAAAGCGTCGTTATTTTGTTAGAATGTGCATAGCACGTAATGTAAAGCATCGTTATTTTGTTAGAATGTGCATAGCACGTAATGTAAAGCGTCGTTATTTTGTTAGAATGTACATAGGCCGTAATGTAAAGCGTCGTTATTTTGTTAGAATGTGCATAGGCCGTAATGTAAAGCGTCGTTATTTTGTTAGAATGTGCATAGCACGTAATGTAAAGCGTCGTTAATTTGTTAGAATGTGCATAGACCGTAATGTAAAGCGTCGAAAACTTATTTTGTTAGAATGTGCACAGGCCGTAATGTAAAGCGTCGTTATTTTGTTAGAATGTGCATAGGCCGTAATGTAAAGCGTCGTTATTTTGTTAGAATGTGCATAGGCCGTAATGTAAAGCGTCGTTATTTTGTTAGAATGTGCACAGGCCGTTATGTAAAGCGTCGTTATTTTGTTAGAATGTGCATAGCACGTAATGTAAAGCGTCGTTATTTTGTTAGAATGTGCATAGCACGTAATGTAAAGCGTCGTTATTTTGTTAGAATGTACATAGGCCGTAATGTAAAGCGTCGTTATTTTGTTAGAATGTACATAGGCCGTAATGTAAAGCTTCGTTATTTTGTTAGAATGTGAATAGGCCGTAATGTAAAGCGTCGTTATTTTGTTAGAATGTGTATAGGCCGTAATGTAAAACGTCGTTTATTTTGTTAGAATGTGCATAGCACGTAATGTAAAGCATCTTTATTTTGTTAGAATATGTGTAGGCCGTAATGTAAAGCATCGTTTATTTTGTTAGAATGTGCATAGCACGTAATGTAAAGCGTCGTTAATTTGTTAGAATGTACATAGGCCGTAATGTAAAGCGTCGTTATTTTGTTAGAATGTACATAGGCCGTAATGTAAAGCATCGTTTATTTTGTTAGAATGTGCATAGCACGTAATGTAAAGCGTCGTTATTTTGTTAGAATGTGCATAGCACGTAATGTAAAGCGTCGTTATTTTGTTAGAATGTGTATAGGCCGTAATGTAAAGCGTCGATATTTTGTTAGAATGTGCATAGCACGTAATGTAAAGCGTCGTTATTTTGTTAGAATGTGCATAGGCCGTAATGTAAAGCGTCGTTATTTTGTTAGAATGTGCATAGGCCGTAATGTAAAGCGTCGTTATTTTGTTAGAATGTACATTGCACGTAATGTAAAGCGTCGTTATTTTGTTAGAATGTGCATAGCACGTAATGTAAAGCGTCCTTATTTTGTTAGAATGTGCATAGGCCGTAATGTAATGCGTCGTTATTTTGTTAGAATGTGTATAGGCCGTAATGTAAAGCGTCGTTATTTTGTTAGAATGTGCATAGGCCGTAATGTAAAGCGTCGTTATTTTGTTAGAATGTGCATAGCACGTAATGTAAAGCGTCGTTATTTTGTTAGAATGTGCACAGGCCGTAATGTAAAGCGTCGTTATTTTGTTAGAATGTGTATAGGCCGTAATGTAAAGCGTCGTTATTTTGTTAGAATGTGCATAGGCCGTAATGTAAAGCGTCGTTATTTTGTTAGAATGTGCATAGCCGTAATGTAAAGCGTCGTTATTTTGTTAGAATGTGCACAGGCCGTAATGTAAAGCATCGTTATTTTGTTAGAATGTGTATAGCCGTAATGTAAAGCGTCGTTATTTTGTTAGAATGTGCATAGGCCGTAATGTAAAGCGTCGTTATTTTGTTAGAATGTGCATAGCACGTAATGTAAAGCGTCGTTATTTTGTTAGAATGTGCATAGGCCGTAATGTAAAGCGTCGTTATTTTGTTAGAATGTGTATAGGCCGTAATGTAAAGCGTCGTTATTTTGTTAGAATGTGCATAGGCCGTAATGTAAAGCGTCGTTATTTTGTTAGAATGTGCATAGCACGTAATGTAAAGCGTCGTTATTTTGTTAGAATGTGCATAGCACGTAATGTAAAGCGTCGTTATTTTGTTAGAATGTACATAGGCCGTAATGTAAAGCGTCGTTATTTTGTTAGAATGTACATAGGCCGTAATGTAAAGCGTCGTTATTTTGTTAGAATGTGCATAGCACGTAATGTAAAGCGTCGTTATTTTGTTAGAATGTGCATAGGCCGTAATGTAAAGCGTCGTTATTTTGTTAGAATGTGTATAGGCCGTAATGTAAAGCGTCGTTATTTTGTTAGAATGTGCATAGGCCGTAATGTAAAGCGTCGTTATTTTGTTAGAATGTGCATAGCACGTAATGTAAAGCGTCGTTATTTTGTTAGAATGTGCATAGGCCGTAATGTAAAGCGTCGTTATTTTGTTAGAATGTGCATAGGCCGTAATGTAAAGCGTCGTTTTGTAGAATGTGCATAGGCCGTAATGTAAAGCGTCGTTATTTTGTTAGAATGTGCATAGGCCGTAATGTAAAGCGTCGTTATTTTGTTAGAATGTGCATAGCACGTAATGTAAAGCGTCGTTATTTTGTTAGAATGTGCATAGGCCGTAATGTAAAGCGTCGTTATTTTGTTAGAATGTGCATAGGCCGTAATGTAAAGCGTCGTTATTTTGTTAGAATGTGCATAGGCCGTAATGTAAAGCGTCGTTATTTTGTTAGAATGTGCATAGGCCGTAATGTAAAGCGTCGTTATTTTGTTAGAATGTGTATAGGCCGTAATGTAAAGCGTCGTTATTTTGTTAGAATGTGCATAGGCCGTAATGTAAAGCGTCGTTATTTTGTTAGAATGTGCATAGCACGTAATGTAAAGCGTCGTTATTTTGTTAGAATGTGCACAGGCCGTAATGTAAAGCGTCGTTATTTTGTTAGAATGTGTATAGGCCGTAATGTAAAGCGTCGTTATTTTGTTAGAATGTGCATAGGCCGTAATGTAAAGCGTCGTTATTTTGTTAGAATGTGCACAGGCCGTTATGTAAAGCGTCGTTATTTTGTTAGAATGTGCATAGCACGTAATGTAAAGCGTCGTTATTTTGTTAGAATGTGCATAGCACGTAATGTAAAGCGTCGTTATTTTGTTAGAATGTGCATAGGCCGTAATGTAAAGCGTCGTTATTTTGTTAGAATGTGCATAGCACGTAATGTAAAGCGTCGTTATTTTGTTAGAATGTACATAGGCCGTAATGTAAAGCGTCGTTATTTTGTTAGAATGTGCATAGCACGTAATGTAAAGCGTCGTTATTTTGTTAGAATGTGCATAGGCCGTAATGTAAAGCGTCGTTATTTTGTTAGAATGTGCATAGGCCGTAATGTAAAGCGTCGTTATTTTGTTAGAATGTACATAGCACGTAATGTAAAGCGTCGTTATTTTGTTAGAATGTGCATAGCACGTAATGTAAAGCGTCGTTATTTTGTTAGAATGTGCATAGGCCGTAATGTAAAGCGTCGTTATTTTGTTAGAATATGTATAGGCCGTAATGTAAAGCGTCGTTTATTTTGTTAGAATGTGCATAGCAGGTAATGTAAAACGTCGTTATTTTGTTAGAATGTGCATAGGCCGTAATGTAAAGCGTCGTTATTTTGTTAGAATGTACATAGGCCGTAATGTAAAGCGTCGTTATTTTGTTAGAATGTACATAGGCCGTAATGTAAAGCGTCGTTTATTTTGTTAGAATGTGCACAGGCCGTAATGTAAAGCGTCGTTATTTTGTTAGAATGTGTATAGGCCGTAATGTAAAGCGTCGTTATTTTGTTAGAATGTGCATAGGCCGTAATGTAAAGCGTCGTTATTTTGTTAGAATGTGCATAGCACGTAATGTAAAGCGTCGTTATTTTGTTAGAATGTGCACAGGCCGTAATGTAAAGCGTCGTTATTTTGTTAGAATGTGTATAGGCCGTAATGTAAAGCGTCGTTATTTTGTTAGAATGTGTATAGGCTGTAATGTAAAGCGTCGTTATTTTGTTAGAATGTGCACAGGCCGTAATGTAAAGCGTCGTTATTTTGTTAGAATGTGCATAGCACGTAATGTAAAGCGTCGTTATTTTGTTAGAATGTACATAGGCCGTAATGTAAAGCGTCGTTATTTTGATAGAATGTATATAGGCCGTAAAGTAAAGCGTCGTTATTTTGTTAGAATGTGCATAGCACGTACTGTAAAGCGTCGTTATTTTGTTAGAATGTGAATAGGCCGTAATGTAAAGCGTCGTTATTTTGTTAGAATGTGTATAGGCCGTAATGTAAAGCGTCGTTTATTTTGTTAGAATGTGCATAGCACGTAATGTAAAGCGTCGTTATTTTGTTAGAATATGTGTAGGCCGTAATGTAAAGCATCGTTTATTTTGTTAGAATGTGTATAGGCCGTAATGTAAAGCGTCGTTATTTTGTTAGAATGTGCATAGGCCGTAATGTAAAGCGTCGTTATTTTGTTAGAATGTACATAGCACGTAATGTAAAGCGTCGTTATTTTGTTAGAATGTGCATAGCACGTAATGTAAAGCGTCGTTATTTTGTTAGAATGTGCATAGGCCGTAATGTAAAGCGTCGTTATTTTGTTAGAATGTGTATAGGCCGTAATGTAAAGCGTCGTTATTTTGTTAGAATGTGCATAGGCCGTAATGTAAAGCGTCGTTATTTTGTTAGAATGTGCATAGCACGTAATGTAAAGCGTCGTTATTTTGTTAGAATGTGCACAGGCCGTAATGTAAAGCGTCGTTATTTTGTTAGAATGTGTATAGGCCGTAATGTAAAGCGTCGTTATTTTGTTAGAATGTGCATAGGCCGTAATGTAAAGCGTCGTTATTTTGTTAGAATGTGCACAGGCCGTTATGTAAAGCGTCGTTATTTTGTTAGAATGTGCATAGCACGTAATGTAAAGCGTCGTTATTTTGTTAGAATGTGCATAGCACGTAGTGTAAAGCGTCGTTATTTTGTTAGAATGTACATAGCACGTAATGTAAAGCGTCGTTATTTTGTTAGAATGTGCATAGCACGTAATGTAAAGCGTCGTTATTTTGTTAGAATGTGCATAGGCCGTAATGTAAAGCGTCGTTATTTTGTTAGAATATGTATAGGCCGTAATGTAAAGCGTCGTTTATTTTGTTAGAATGTGCATAGCAGGTAATGTAAAACGTCGTTATTTTGTTAGAATGTGTATAGGCCGTAATGTAAAGCGTCGTTATTTTGTTAGAATGTACATAGGCCGTAATGTAAAGCGTCGTTATTTTGTTAGAATGTACATAGGCCGTAATGTAAAGCGTCGTTATTTTGTTAGAATGTGCACAGGCCGTAATGTAAAGCGTCGTTATTTTGTTAGAATGTGCATAGGCCGTAATGTAAAGCGTCGTTATTTTGTTAGAATGTGCATAGGCCGTAATGTAAAGCGTCGTTATTTTGTTAGAATGTGCATAGCACGTAATGTAAAGCGTCGTTATTTTGTTAGAATATGTGTAGGCCGTAATGTAAAGCATCGTTATTTTGTTAGAATGTGCATAGCACGTAATGTAAAGCGTCGTTATTTTGTTAGAATGTGCATAGGCCGTAATGTAAAGCGTCGTTATTTTGTTAGAATGTACATAGGCCGTAATGTAAAGCGTCGTTATTTTGTTAGAATGTGCATAGCACGTAATGTAAAGCGTCGTTATTTTGTTAGAATGTGCATAGCACGTAATGTAAAGCGTCGTTATTTTGTTAGAATGTGCATAGGCCGTAATGTAAAGCGTCGTTATTTTGTTAGAATGTGCATAGGCCGTAATGTAAAGCGTCGTTATTTTGTTAGAATGTGCATAGCACGTAATGTAAAGCGTCGTTATTTTGTTAGAATGTGCATAGCACGTAATGTAAAGCGTCGTTATTTTGTTAGAATGTGCATAGGCCGTAATGTAAAGCGTCGTTATTTTGTTAGAATGTGCATAGGCCGTAATGTAAAGCGTCGTTATTTTGTTAGAATGTGCATAGGCCGTAATGTAAAGCGTCGTTATTTTGTTAGAATGTGCATAGCACGTAATGTAAAGCGTCGTTATTTTGTTAGAATGTGCACAGGCCGTAATGTAAAGCGTCGTTATTTTGTTAGAATGTGCATAGCACGTAATGTAAAGCGTCGTTATTTTGTTAGAATGTGCATAGGCCGTAATGTAAAGCGTCGTTATTTTGTTAGAATGTGCATAGGCCGTAATGTAAAGCGTCGTTATTTTGTTAGAATGTGCATAGGCCGTAATGTAAAGCGTCGTTATTTTGTTAGAATGTGCATAGCCGTAATGTAAAGCGTCGTTATTTTGTTAGAATGTGCATAGGCCGTAATGTAAAGCGTCGTTATTTTGTTAGAATGTGCATAGGCCGTAATGTAAAGCGTCGTTATTTTGTTAGAATGTGCATAGGCCGTAATGTAAAGCGTCGTTATTTTGTTAGAATGTGCATAGCATAGGCCGTAATGTAAAGCGTCGTTATTTTGTTAGAATGTGCATAGGCCGTAATGTAAAGCGTCGTTATTTTGTTAGAATGTGCATAGGCCGTAATGTAAAGCGTCGTTATTTTGTTAGAATGTGCATAGGCCGTAATGTAAAGCGTCGTTATTTTGTTAGAATGTGCATAGCACGTAATGTAAAGCGTCGTTATTTTGTTAGAATGTGCATAGCACGTAATGTAAAGCGTCGTTATTTTGTTAGAATGTGCATAGCACGTAATGTAAAGCGTCGTTATTTTGTTAGAATGTGCATAGCCGTAATGTAAAGCGTCGTTATTTTGTTAGAATGTGCATAGCCGTAATGTAAAGCGTCGTTATTTTGTTAGAATGTGCATAGCCGTAATGTAAAGCGTCGTTATTTTGTTAGAATGTGCATAGGCCGTAATGTAAAGCGTCGTTATTTTGTTAGAATGTGCATAGGCCGTAATGTAAAGCGTCGTTATTTTGTTAGAATGTGCATAGGCCGTAATGTAAAGCGTCGTTATTTTGTTAGAATGTGCATAGCACGTAATGTAAAGCGTCGTTATTTTGTTAGAATGTGCATAGGCCGTAATGTAAAGCGTCGTTATTTTGTTAGAATGTGTATAGGCCGTAATGTAAAGCGTCGTTATTTTGTTAGAATGTGCATAGGCCGTAATGTAAAGCGTCGTTATTTTGTTAGAATGTGCATAGCACGTAATGTAAAGCGTCGTTATTTTGTTAGAATGTGCATAGCACGTAATGTAAAGCGTCGTTATTTTGTTAGAATGTGCACAGGCCGTAATGTAAAGCGTCGTTATTTTGTTAGAATGTGCATAGGCCGTAATGTAAAGCGTCGTTATTTTGTTAGAATGTACATAGCACGTAATGTAAAGCGTCGTTATTTTGTTAGAATGTGCATAGCACGTAATGTAAAGCGTCGTTATTTTGTTAGAATGTGCATAGGCCGTAATGTAAAGCGTCGTTATTTTGTTAGAATGTGCATAGGCCGTAATGTAAAGCGTCGTTATTTTGTTAGAATGTGCATAGGCCGTAATGTAAAGCGTCGTTATTTTGTTAGAATGTGCATAGCACGTAATGTAAAGCGTCGTTATTTTGTTAGAATGTGCATAGCCCGTAATGTAAAGCGTCGTTATTTTGTTAGAATGTGCATAGGCCGTAATGTAAAGCGTCGTTATTTTGTTAGAATGTGCATAGGCCGTAATGTAAAGCGTCGTTATTTTGTTAGAATGTGCATAGGCCGTAATGTAAAGCGTCGTTATTTTGTTAGAATGTGCATAGGCCGTAATGTAAAGCGTCGTTATTTTGTTAGAATGTGCATAGCCGTAATGTAAAGCGTCGTTATTTTGTTAGAATGTGCATAGGCCGTAATGTAAAGCGTCGTTATTTTGTTAGAATGTGCATAGGCCGTAATGTAAAGCGTCGTTATTTTGTTAGAATGTGCATAGGCCGTAATGTAAAGCGTCGTTATTTTGTTAGAATGTGCATAGCCGTAATGTAAAGCGTCGTTATTTTGTTAGAATGTGCATAGGCCGTAATGTAAAGCGTCGTTATTTTGTTAGAATGTGCATAGGCCGTAATGTAAAGCGTCGTTATTTTGTTAGAATGTGCATAGGCCGTAATGTAAAGCGTCGTTATTTTGTTAGAATGTGCATAGCACGTAATGTAAAGCGTCGTTATTTTGTTAGAATGTGCATAGCACGTAATGTAAAGCGTCGTTATTTTGTTAGAATGTACATAGCACGTAATGTAAAGCGTCGTTATTTTGTTAGAATGTGCATAGCACGTAATGTAAAGCGTCGTTATTTTGTTAGAATGTGTATAGGCCGTAATGTAAAGCGTCGTTATTTTGTTAGAATATGCATAGGCCGTAATGTAAAGCGTCGTTATTTTGTTAGAATGTGCATAGCACGTAATGTAAAGCGTCGTTATTTTGTTAGAATGTGCATAGGCCGTAATGTAAAGCGTCGTTATTTTGTTAGAATGTGCATAGGCCGTAATGTAAAGCGTCGTTATTTTGTTAGAATGTGCATAGGCCGTAATGTAAAGCGTCGTTATTTTGTTAGAATGTGCATAGGCCGTAATGTAAAGCGTCGTTATTTTGTTAGAATGTGCATAGGCCGTAATGTAAAGCGTCGTTATTTTGTTAGAATGTGCATAGGCCGTAATGTAAAGCGTCGTTATTTTGTTAGAATGTGCATAGCACGTAATGTAAAGCGTCGTTATTTTGTTAGAATGTGCATAGGCCGTAATGTAAAGCGTCGTTATTTTGTTAGAATGTGCATAGCACGTAATGTAAAGCGTCGTTATTTTGTTAGAATGTGCATAGGCCGTAATGTAAAGCGTCGTTATTTTGTTAGAATGTGCATAGGCCGTAATGTAAAGCGTCGTTATTTTGTTAGAATGTGCATAGCACGTAATGTAAAGCGTCGTTATTTTGTTAGAATGTGCATAGGCCGTAATGTAAAGCGTCGTTATTTTGTTAGAATGTGCATAGGCCGTAATGTAAAGCGTCGTTATTTTGTTAGAATGTGCATAGGCCGTAATGTAAAGCGTCGTTATTTTGTTAGAATGTGCACAGGCCGTTATGTAAAGCGTCGTTATTTTGTTAGAATGTGCATAGCACGTAATGTAAAGCGTCGTTATGTTGTTAGAATGTGCATAGCACGTAGTGTAAAGCGTCGTTATTTTGTTAGAATGTGCATAGCACGTAGTGTAAAGCGTCGTTATTTTGTTAGAATGTGCACAGGCCGTTATGTAAAGCGTCGTTATTTTGTTAGAATGTGCATAGGCCGTAATGTAAAGCGTCGTTATTTTGTTAGAATGTGCATAGCACGTAATGTAAAGCGTCGTTATTGTGTTAGAATGTGCACAGGCCGTAATGTAAAGCGTCGTTATTTTGTTAGAATGTGTATAGCACGTAATGTAAAGCGTCGTTATTTTGTTAGAATGTGCACAGGCCGTTATGTAAAGCGTCGTTATTTTGTTAGAATGTGCATAGCACGTAGTGTAAAGCGTCGTTATTTTGTTAGAATGTACATAGCACGTAATGTAAAGCGTCGTTATTTTGTTAGAATGTGCATAGCACGTAATGTAAAGCGTCGTTATTTTGTTAGAATGTGCATAGGCCGTAATGTAAAGCGTCGTTATTTTGTTAGAATGTGCATAGGCCGTAATGTAAAGCGTCGTTATTTTGTTAGAATGTGCATAGCACGTAATGTAAAGCGTCGTTATTTTGTTAGAATGTGCATAGCACGTAATGTAAAGCGTCGTTATTTTGTTAGAATGTGCATAGGCCGTAATGTAAAGCGTCGTTATTTTGTTAGAATGTGCATAGCACGTAATGTAAAGCGTCGTTATTTTGTTAGAATGTGCATAGGCCGTAATGTAAAGCGTCGTTATTTTGTTAGAATGTGCATAGCACGTAATGTAAAGCGTCGTTATTTTGTTAGAATGTGCATAGCACGTAATGTAAAGCGTCGTTATTTTGTTAGAATGTACATAGCACGTAATGTAAAGCGTCGTTATTTTGTTAGAATGTATATAGCACGTAATGTAAAGCGTCGTTATTTTGTTAGAATGTGCACAGGCCGTAATGTAAAGCGTCGTTATTTTGTTAGAATGTGCATAGCACGTAATGTAAAGCGTCGTTATTTTGTTAGAATGTGCACAGGCCGTAATGTAAAGCGTCGTTATTTTGTTAGAATGTGTATAGCACGTAATGTAAAGCGTCGTTATTTTGTTAGAATGTGCACAGGCCGTTATGTAAAGCGTCGTTATTTTGTTAGAATGTGCATAGCACGTAGTGTAAAGCGTCGTTATTTTGTTAGAATGTATATAGCACGTAATGTAAAGCGTCGTTATTTTGTTAGAATGTGCACAGGCCGTTATGTAAAGCGTCGTTATTTTGTTAGAATGTGCATAGCACGTAATGTAAAGCGTCGTTATTTTGTTAGAATGTGCATAGCACGTAATGTAAAGCGTCGTTATTTTGTTAGAATGTGCATAGCACGTAATGTAAAGCGTCGTTATTTTGTTAGAATGTGCATAGCACGTAATGTAAAGCGTCGTTATTTTGTTAGAATGTGCATAGGCCGTAATGTAAAGCGTCGTTATTTTGTTAGAATGTACATAGGCCGTAATGTAAAGCGTCGTTATTTTGTTAGAATGTGCATAGCACGTAATGTAAAGCGTCGTTATTTTGTTAGAATGTACATAGGCCGTAATGTAAAGCGTCGTTATTTTGTTAGAATGTGTATAGGCCGTAATGTAAAGCGTCGTTATTTTGTTAGAATGTGCATAGGCCGTAATGTAAAGCGTCGTTATTTTGTTAGAATGTGCATAGCACGTAATGTAAAGCGTCGTTATTTTGTTAGAATGTACATAGGCCGTAATGTAAAGCGTCGCTATTTTGTTAGAATGTACATAGGCCGTAATGTAAAGCGTCGTTATTTTGTTAGAATGTGCATAGCACGTAATGTAAAGCGTCGTTATTTTGTTAGAATGTACATAGGCCGTAATGTAAAGCGTCGTTATTTTGTTAGAATGTGTATAGGCCGTAATGTAAAGCGTCGTTATTTTGTTAGAATGTGCATAGGCCGTAATGTAAAGCGTCGTTATTTTGTTAGAATGTGCATAGGCCGTAATGTAAAGCGTCGTTATTTTGTTAGAATGTGCATAGCACGTAATGTAAAGCGTCGTTATTTTGTTAGAATGTGCATAGCACGTAATGTAAAGCGTCGTTATTTTGTTAGAATGTGCATAGCACGTAATGTAAAGCGTCGTTATTTTGTTAGAATGTGCATAGGCCGTAATGTAAAGCGTCGTTATTTTGTTAGAATGTGCATAGGCCGTAATGTAAAGCGTCGTTATTTTGTTAGAATGTGCATAGCCCGTAATGTAAAGCGTCGTTATTTTGTTAGAATGTGCATAGCACGTAATGTAAAGCGTCTTTATTTTGTTAGAATGTGCATAGGCCGTAATGTAAAGCGTCGTTATTTTGTTAGAATGTGCATAGCACGTAATGTAAAGCGTCGTTATTTTGTTAGAATGTACATAGCACGTAATGTAAAGCGTCGTTATTTTGTTAGAATGTACATAGCACGTAATGTAAAGCGTCGTTATTTTGTTAGAATGTGCATAGCACGTAATGTAAAGCGTCGTTATTTTGTTAGAATGTGCATAGCACGTAATGTAAAGCGTCGTTATTTTGTTAGAATGTGTATAGGCCGTAATGTAAAGCGTCGTTTATTTTGTTAGAATGTGCATAGCAGGTAATGTAAAACGTCGTTATTTTGTTAGAATGTGCATAGGCCGTAATGTAAAGCGTCGTTATTTTGTTAGAATGTACATAGGCCGTAATGTAAAGCGTCGTTATTTTGTTAGAATGTACATAGGCCGTAATGTAAAGCGTCGTTTATTTTGTTAGAATGTGCACAGGCCGTAATGTAAAGCGTCGTTATTTTGTTAGAATGTGCATAGCACGTAATGTAAAGCGTCGTTATTTTGTTAGAATGTGCATAGCACGTAATGTAAAGCGTCGTTATTTTGTTAGAATGTACATAGGCCGTAATGTAAAGCGTCGTTATTTTGTTAGAATGTACATAGGCCGTAATGTAAAGCTTCGTTATTTTGTTAGAATGTGAATAGGCCGTAATGTAAAGCGTCGTTATTTTGTTAGAATGTGTATAGGCCGTAATGTAAAACGTCGTTTATTTTGTTAGAATGTGCATAGCACGTAATGTAAAGCATCTTTATTTTGTTAGAATATGTGTAGGCCGTAATGTAAAGCATCGTTTATTTTGTTAGAATGTGCATAGCACGTAATGTAAAGCGTCGTTAATTTGTTAGAATGTACATAGGCCGTAATGTAAAGCGTCGTTATTTTGTTAGAATGTACATAGGCCGTAATGTAAAGCATCGTTTATTTTGTTAGAATGTGCATAGCACGTAATGTAAAGCGTCGTTATTTTGTTAGAATGTGCATAGCACGTAATGTAAAGCGTCGTTATTTTGTTAGAATGTGTATAGGCCGTAATGTAAAGCGTCGATATTTTGTTAGAATGTGCATAGCACGTAATGTAAAGCGTCGTTATTTTGTTAGAATGTGCATAGGCCGTAATGTAAAGCGTCGTTATTTTGTTAGAATGTGCATAGGCCGTAATGTAAAGCGTCGTTATTTTGTTAGAATGTACATTGCACGTAATGTAAAGCGTCGTTATTTTGTTAGAATGTGCATAGCACGTAATGTAAAGCGTCCTTATTTTGTTAGAATGTGCATAGGCCGTAATGTAATGCGTCGTTATTTTGTTAGAATGTGTATAGGCCGTAATGTAAAGCGTCGTTATTTTGTTAGAATGTGCATAGGCCGTAATGTAAAGCGTCGTTATTTTGTTAGAATGTGCATAGCACGTAATGTAAAGCGTCGTTATTTTGTTAGAATGTGCACAGGCCGTAATGTAAAGCTTCGTTATATTGTTAGAATGTGTATAGGCCGTAATGTAAAGCGTCGTTATTTTATTAGAATGTGCATAGGCCGTAATGTAAAGCGTCGTTATTTTGTTAGAATGTGCACAGGCCGTTATGTAAAGCGTCGTTATTTTGTTAGAATGTGCATAGCACGTAATGTAAAGCGTCGTTATTTTGTTAGAATGTGCATAGCACGTAGTGTAAAGCATCGTTATTTTGTTAGAATGTGTATATGCCGTAATGTAAAGCGTCGTTATTTTGTTAGAATGTGCATAGGTCGTAATGTAAAGCGTCGTTATTTTGTTAGAATGTGCATAGGCCGTAATGTAAAGCGTCGTTATTTTGTTAGAATGTGCTTAGGCCGTAATGTAAAGCGTCGTTATTTTGTTAGAATGAGCATAGGCCGTAATGTAAAGCGTCGTTATTTTGTTAGAATGTGCATAGGCCGTAATGTAAAGCGTCGTTATTTTGTTAGAATGTGCATAGGCCGTAATGTAAAGCGTCGTTATTTTGTTAGAATGTGTATAGGCCGTAATGTAAAGCGTCGTTATTTTGTCAGAATGTGCATAGGCCGTTATGTAAAGCATCTTTATGTTGTTAGAATGTGTATAGGCTGTAATGTAAAGCGTCGTTATTTTGTTAGAATGTGCATAGGCCGTTATGTAAAGCGTCGTTATTTTGTTAAAATGTGCACATGCCGTAATGTAAAGCGTCGCTATTTTGTTAGAATGTGCATAGGCCGTAATGTAAAGCGTCGTTATTTTGTTAGAATGTGCATAGGCCGTAATGCAAAGCGTCGTTATTTTGTTAGAATGTGCATAGGCCGTAATGTAAATCGTCGTTATTTTGTTAGAATGTGCACAGGCCGTAATGTAAAGCGTCGTTATTTTGTTAGAATGTGCATAGGCCGTAATGTACAGCGCCGTTATTTTGTTAGAATGTGTATAGGCCGTAATGTAAAGCGTCGTTATTTTGTTAGAATGTGCACAGGCCGTATATAGGTTTATTTTGTTAGAATGTGCACAGGCCGTATATAGGTTTATTTTGTTAGAATGTGCACTGGCCGTATATAGGTTTATTTTGTTAGAATGTGCACAGGCTGTTTATATGTTTATTTTGCTAGAATGTGCACAGGTCGTATATATGTTTATTTTGCTAGAATGTACACAGGCCGTATATAGGTTTATTTTGTTAGAATGTGTAATGGCCCGTATATAGGTCTATTTTGTTAGAATGTGCACAGGCCGTATATAGGTTTATTTTGTTAGAATGTGCACAGGCCGTATATATGTTTATTTTGTTAGAATGTGTATAGGCCCGTATAGGTTTCTTTTGTTTTTGTAATAAGTTTACCATGCTTAGAACTAGAAAGCTTGCTGTTACTTTGTACGATGTTGACAGCACCAGACAGAATATTAATTACAACACTAAGTGGGCCTCCTAAAAATAAACAGTTTACGCATGCGCACAATATGTGGGGTGTCCCGTATCTAGAAGTCCACAGGTAATTTAAACCTCATGCAAACAATCGAATTTAATAATAATGTTTTACTCGCATGTGTTGAAAATAGCCAAGTCAAGTCAACGTTTTTATTGGCATAAACAGTTACATGTCCATCGCCAAGAAACATGATTGGCGGTTACATACAACAATACAGAAAAGCATGATATATAATTATTTATAAGGTATGAGTAAGCATAGCATTAGCATAGCACCAGACACAACATTTTTTTTTTTTGCCCTATGGTCATATAGTAAGTAATATATAATAAAGGCAACCAACGAAATTGAAACATGCATGCAGAAACATCGACGAGAAACTAGGTAAAATCGACCAGATCACTGATATGCCCTCGTGGTCCCGACCGGAAGGCCTTTTTCTGTCAACAAATACTTTTTATTTCATCGAGATCGCTCAAATAACACCTGAATGGCGCTTTGTTTCATCGTGAACAGCAGGAAATGAAAAGTTGTCGTTTTGGCTGGGCGTTCGGTTTTTGACAACATACGATGTGAATGAATGCTTTTTTCTCATTGGTCAAAAATGAAACATGTAAATACATATATAAACAGCAGCCAATGAAATGCCGCTGTATATTCACCGCGGATCTTATCCAAAATGGAACAATTATTGAATTTTTTTTTAGATGTTATGAGTATTACACTGGGTAAAACGCCGAGAAAACATACCGCCAAATCAAAAACCGAACGCCCAGCCAAAACGACAACATTTCAAGTCATGCTGTTCACTATGAAACAATGTGCCATTCTGGTGTTATTTGACCGATCTCCATGAAATAAAAAGTATTTGTTGATAGAATACGGTCTTCCGGTCGGGACCACGAGGGCATATCAGTGATCTGGTCGATTTTACCTAGTTTCTCGTCGATGTTTCTGCATGCATGTTTCAATTTCGTTGGTTGCCTTTATTATATATTACTTACTATATGACCATAGGCCAAATAAAAAAAAATTGTTTGTGTCTGGTGCCTGTGCATTAACATTTACGAAATATATTATTGTTTAACGATATAGCAACACAAACATATCAGAGGGACAAAGTCAATCAAGTAATTTAGATTGTTACATCATGCTCATTCTAAAAATAATCATGAGTCAATTCGTTGACATACCGGATCGGCCATCAATCACGCTAGCATCAATAACCATAAAATCACTATTACATAATGTCAATATATTGTGCAATGACACGCATACAGACGGATATGTAGTCCAGTGGTAACACGCTGGACTGGTAATCCAGGGATCGCAGGTTCGATCATCCGTCTGACCCTAATAAAAGTAACAGTCTTTCAGATGGGACGTTAAACCGAGGTCTCGTGTCGGTGCTTTACACCGTGCACGTAAAAGAAGCAGAGGAGACTCTGGAATGGGTCTCTGTCTGTATTATTGCACTATCCTCCAAAATCTAAAAATAACTAATCTCTTCAGGAGGCGTCGCTCATATGGGCAACCAGTAGCGACGATAAATAAACGTAAAAACACAATGACACGCTCTAATGTTGTGATATATGCATCATAAAACACAGCCATCCTAAATATACAAAACATTTTATTAAGTACGAACAGTAAAGGGGATTTAGCCATATAGGTCACCGATGACAAATCAATATAATTATACAGTTTCATTTAATCATATTTTTTTATTGAATTCATTATGATATAATATACAACACAATGTTGCAAAAATATAGCATGATAATACAAAAGTTTTAACAACATTAGAAAACGACCCGCACCAGAACGTCACATGTATGCATAATTAAACAAAATTACTGATTTTGGTAAGAATAAATGAAATATCTGACAAAAAGGCATACATTAAACGAAAGCACTGAAGATCAATGTATACAGTGAACCATAGTATCAAATAACAATAACCATAACTCATACATGCATTAATTAAGGAGTTGAATATACATGTACACAGTACCGGAAGCATAGGCAAATTTAAACCGAGGCAATCTAGGGGGGTCCGGGGGCATGTTCCCCCTTAATAGTGTTGGGGCATAGCAGTGATTTCCTGCGTTTTCTGATTTTATTTAATGAGTTTAGACGTATATAATTATGTACTGACCTTTCAGCTCTCTAGCAGTCAACATGTTATACAGCAAAGGGATATTGTTTGCATTTTATTTATTTAATTTTTCATTTTATTTGCTTTGGATGGAAATTTTAAACGAGGCAACTGCCTCGGTGTGCCTCAATGTGGCTACGGACATGGTACATGGCCGTATGTCCATTTGACTCTGCTATACTTGAGAGAGAGAGAGAGAGAGAGGGGAGAGAGAGGAGAGAGAGACTTCGAAAGAGAGGAGAGAGAGAGAGAGAGAGAGAGAGAGGGAGAAGAGAAGAGCGAGAGAGAGGAGCGAGAGAGAGAGAGGAGATAGAAGAGAGAGGAGAGAGAGAGAGAGAGAGAGAAGAGAGAGAAGAAGATAGATAGAGGGAGACGATAGAGAGAGAGGGAGGGAGGGGAGAGAGGGAGAGAGAAGAGAGAAGGAGGGAGGGAGGGAGAGAGAAGAGAGAGAGAGAGAGAGAAAAGATCATGAATATTTGTAAAATAAGTTAAATAACACAAATATAAGATTATTTGATCATAAAAACAGACACTCTTCAGTATTTTTCTAAAACGTACATGCAAAGTATATGACGAAATAATTATGAGTGTTGGTCTTTGTATAATTATACTGCCTAGATAAGACATAATACTTATTATAAAATAAAAACAATGTAATGAAAGATCAAACATGTATTGTGGGAGTATATTGTCCTTTGATCATATAATGACTTTATTGCAATTTATACATAATTATAGTAACAATAAACCACGATAGCGTAACTGTGTAAGTAAGTAAGTAAGTAAATAGTTTATTATAGTGACATGTGCATTAACATATTTCAATACATACATAAATACATGAATATAGCACCCGACCCACTGGATCTATAAGTCACCAACATATTAAACTGTTATACATATAAACATCATATAGAAGTCACAATGATTACATCAACAATATGATATTCAGTCATTTTAAGTATGGCATGGTATTTATGACTATTTACACCTTTATAATAAAGTTCGACTACTCGAGAGTAACTGTAAATGGACAGGTAATCATTGTTAATATATAACTGTACACACTGAAAATAAAATCCATATACTGTGAGATCTGTAACAAATAATTAAATTCAAGTCATCATCATCATCATCATCATCATCATCATCACCCTCATCATCATCACCACCCTCATCATCTTCATCATCACCATCATCACCACCCTCATCATCACCCTCATCATCGCCACCACCACCATCATCATCATCATCATCATTGTGTATTGTAATACAATAAAATAAAGGATATAATGAACGTTCAGTAATTACATATTATAAATTAAACATTTTCTCCTCAGATATGCTCTCACAACAAACTTGGCCACTTTTCTTGGGTATGAGTTTAACAGAAGTTTTAGTATTTGGGTATCTATTAAGATTGTTAAACTGTTCACTTGTTATTGTATCTCCAAGGACACTTAATCTTATATCATCGTACACATGACAGTGAATGATAAAGTGGGTTTCATCCTCCACATAATGTAGTGTACAAAACCGACACAAACGCTCCTCTACACGTTCACCTATATATCTTCCTGTCTCTAGTCTTAATGGTAAAATTCCACACCTAAACTGGCACAACACTGAGCGTTCGTGTTTATTAAGGTTCATTTGTACATATTCTTCACATCGGAAAGCCTGTTTGAATAGCTTATAAGTTCTTAATTGTGTATATCGATCACTGCTCATTGGCTACTTTACAAGGGGGTGGGGCAACATTCTCGATTTTCCTTGCGATAATGTGTAAGGCTTTTGGTATAACGCTGTTGTTTGCGTAGTCTACTACTCACTAATTTACTTCTAGCAAAATACACGTTGATATTATTAGAAACTCAATACGGCCCAATTAATGGTCCCGATGTTAATATATATTTATATGACTGACAAGGCAAACTATATCATAGCCTGTTCTCAGGCTATAGTTTGTGTAGCAGACTGTGAGTAAAAACAATGACGTCATTCACAGATAAATAATCTAACTTCAATTATTACTATATGACCGGCACCATGCGAAAATAGATAGGCACTTGGACTTTTTTAAGAAAGCTGGGGGGAAATGTTTAAATTTGATTAAAATTACACATTTTTCCCGACCTCGTATGTAACTATTTCGAAACTGTTGCCATAGGAACACTTTTCCCCTGCATGATATTTGGTCAAATCCTAATATAAACAGTTGGGGACTGTAAATGTGAATGATGATGTGAACAATAGGAATGTATTATCTTATGTATGTATTAAATATAATTATACTATGGCCCAAGGATAACGTGTTATTTACAAGCATTACTATAAATAGGTTTGGAATAAGCCAAATCAATACGTAGGGTGTAATAAATAATCCTGTGTGCCAAGTAATGCATACATAAATGATAATAAACTTCTTTTTACCCGTTATAATAATATTAGCCCAAGCTATCGTTTTCGCGGGAATCACGTTATCGTTGGGGTATAGTAGTAAAGACAATACTGACGTCATAATGGACCAATCTTACAGATTACAGAACGTCGCTAATGGTGGCGGGTTATTTCAAACGTTCGTTCAAACACACATAGTTTGTGTATCACTAAACAAGTCACACTTAACTTTCTCAATTGTTAGCATATTGAGTTGAAATGTTCAGGATTTGTTTTTGAAACATTATGGTATAAACCTAATATATAAACTTCATTTTTGTTAATTATGTCCGAGTGCCCATTTTCGGAAATATTAATCCGCTAAATTTCTCGGTTATTTCTACTGTGGTCTAGCACGGCGTTGAACATTAGAACTCGCCTTTCATCACTATCATGAGTGCTGTAGGTTCCAGTTCTGTCATGGACAGGTGATAAATGATAAGTGAGAAGGTTGTCAGTCGATTGCGGAGATTGGAGAATTGAGCACAGACGCTTATAGATTACTTTTTTGAATGGCTTCTTCATTTTAAGCCGCAATCGTAAACAATTGTTCAGAAAGTTAAAAATTACATTTTTCAAAGCACATTGAAAAGCCGAAAACAAGCTTACTTAAAACTGTATAATCATATCAGATATGTAATGTTAAAACGCTGCTTGATCAGCGTCGCGTTGAATTTATCGCGAGAAATGGGACATGGACTTTGACAAAAGGATGAATCATAGATGTACGCGTCCAGGGATTTGATAATTATGTGGTCAATTAAGTACAAATCTTGCAGTATGTCATTGCACCTGTTCAATTTGTTTAATTTGACCTCGTTGAACTGTATTCCATCTTTGGTCGTACTAGTGATTAATAAGCTGTTTCCGTGACCTTCCTCAGACAGTCTTTTATATTACGTTTTAAGTATCCGATAACTTTAGATGCCTTGCTGGTCATAGTATCAATATGCAGATTAAATTTCATATGTTCAGCAATTTCAACCCAGATATATGGATGATGTTCTGCAACTTGTAAAATAATTCCTTTCATCTGATAGTCAACGGATCTTTTAGATGGTTTTATTGCTATGTTGATTCTACATTTGTCAATATTAAGTTCCATCTGCCAGGTATTACTCCATTTAACCAATTGATTTAAATCTTCTTGGAGTAGTTTTTTTAACATCGACTGACTTTATAGGTTGATAAATGACAGTCATCAGCAAATAATCAGATATAAGATGATATGTTATCGGCAATGTTATTAATGTAAACCAAGAATAATGTTGGTCCTAACACCGTTCCCTGGGGGACACCAGACGTGACAGAAGAGAAGCAAGATGTTACTACATGTTGCTGTCGACCGTTGGTGAATACATTCACACATGAAGGAGTGTCTTCCTGGATTCCATAGTAAGATACCTTAACTGATAGCCTCCGATGCGAGACATTATCAAAGGCTTTAGCAGAATCTAATATCGCCATATCAACCTGATTTATCAAGATGTTTATTAATATCATATGTTGTAAGAATAAGTTGTGTTTCGCATGCTCTTTTTGAAATAAATCCATGCTTGTTTCCTTGAAGAATATTATAACCATCTAGGTGGTTCATGATTTGTGAAATTACTATCTTTTCTAACATCTTCGAAACGACAGCTGTCAACGAACAGGGTCAATGGTTTGATGGGTTTGTTCTATCGCCCGTTTTAAATATCGGAGCTACGTTTGCATTCTTCCAATATCTATTGGAAGGAAGACAACACATGAACATATTTCTTTTACTCTGGACAACAATATTATTAATGTAGAAGACACCCTAATATTACTGGGTGTGACTATTGATTTCAAATATAATTTGATATACATGTCTCAAATATTTGTAAAAAAGCATTTCTCCAACTTAATGCTATGAGACGTATAGGTAAACATTTGTGTAAATTAGGTAGACTAACTGTATACATACCACTCAATTATAATGTCAATTTAGAGCTAAAGTCATTTGGTGTGGCAGTTTTTGGTGAAGTTTTAATGAAGACATTGGGAACAACTTCAGGAGAGAGCAATTCGCTTTGCATTTATAGATTACTCATCTGAGTCGGCAAGATAGCAACAGTACCCTATCATCTGTGATGGTCACGGGTTCGAGTCCCGCTCAGACCGTGTCTCATTTATATGAAACAGTTGGCAGTTTCTTACGGAGGTTTGTGCACCAAGTACTGGTTAACCACTGGAGCCTGCCCAGGAAAGGTGTTGTTAGGTAAACTGCCCGTCGCTCAAATGGGAAACCGGTAGCGACGTTGAATAAACTTAAATAAAAATATAAAAAAACGGCTATAAAATTAAAATCCCTGATGCATATGCGTATGCATATTTATTATTAATTTGTTTCTAAGATAAAAGGTGGAAAATGTTAAAACATAAGTTATGTGGGTAAGACAAATGCGCTTGTTAGCCATACAGAATATTAACCTAGTAAATCAATGACTTAATTGGTAAAACTATTATAAGTATATATGGATTAAACAAACATCTTTTACAGGAATATCAATTTTTTTTAAATATATAATATTCATCATTATAAATGAAATGTGCAGTTTCATTGGAATATGAACATAATTTACGTCATTTATATGACATTACTACAATGGACAATATTTAATAAGACAATAATAAAAATAGCCAGCAAACATATTATCAAATAACACATGATTGCAATGGCCCAATAGTGTTGGATATTTAAAAGAGTAAAAGGTTGTGCATGCCTTACATTTACAATTGTTCCCATCCCAGTAGGACAACTGATTTTTAAAATTGTTAAAATCTGTTATGGTTTTCTGGTAGTGAGTTCCACAATACTGTGGCTGCAAACTTGAAGGAGTTCTTATCAAAATATGTTGTCCTCACATGTGGTACCGGGAGGATATTTCAGTATCTAAAGTTATATTTTGATTGTTTTCTTACAATATGGTCTAATAAAACTGGTGGAGCAATTTTGTACAAAATCTTGAAAGTTTCTATGGCCATAGTTCTGCATCGACGCACATGTAAGGAGGGCAATTTAGCCTTAATCAACAAATGTTCGTAAGAACTAACATAGTTATCATAAATTATACAAATCTCACAGCCCTTTCCTGGATTTTTACAATTTCCCGTGTATTTGCAACAGAACAAAAATGCCAAGATAGGCCGCAGAAATTAAAATTCGATAGAATAAATGTATGAAAAATAGTCAAGCGATTCAATGAGATACATCGGTCAGTTACTGCCCCTGAATACTCCCTAAAAGTAGATAGGTACTAGTAAGTGTTTTCCTCTGTTTTTATCATTGTTACCTTTGCACAACATGCTAGCTTTTATATTCCACTATCGCTTCTTATAATTATTAAAGTACTATATCTCAACATGTCTCCTACAGTATAATCAATGGGTACTTATTTGTAAAATAATGTTATCACTTAATTAACACGTTTTTGATAAAATCACAATGATCATACCGCAACATCTGGTTAGGGCACAACAGTAAAAACAAAGGATTCTAACTAAAAGGACCTATTCACATTTTGGAATAAATCAGACTTTATCTGCCAAGGAAGGGAGGTAATATAAAATTACAGATGTCTCTCATTTACAGAGGTTTTTGCCAATATGTTTAAGAATGTTTAACTGCTGAGCAGCTTTTTTGCAAAGAGTTTGTATATATGATTGTTCAGATTAAGATTGAAATCAATGTCAACACCCAACAGTTTCACAACATCATCACAGTTTATTACGGCAGTTCCAATGTTAAAAACAGATGGATATGTAGCCCAGTGGTAACACGCTGGACTGGTAATCCAGGGATCGCAGGTTCGATCCACCGTCTGACACTAATACAATTAAAAGCATTTCAGATGGGACGTTAAATCGAGGTCTCGTGTCGGTGCTTTACACCGTACACGTAAAAGAACCAGAGGATACTGCAATGGGTCTCTGTCTGTATCATTACACTATCCTGCAAAATCTAAATGACTAATCTCTTCAAGAGGCGTCGTTCATATGGGCAACCGGTAGACACGTAAAACACACAACAACAGGTTTCATATTATGGGTTTGTTTACCAACAGCTAATGTCTGGAACTTATCTGGGTGTACTTGCATGCAAATAAAATTGAACCAGTTTATTAAAATTTTACTCTCATCTTGGAGTGTTTGCATAAATAAATCGAAGTATGTTGTACTAGCCTCCGATTTAATCCATTTCTTCTTGTATATTAATGTTACAACATGATGTAAATATTGATAAAATAAAATATGTTTAAACTAAGTCTGTTGTGTGAAACTCTTACGTACTATGCATGCTTGTAATTAGACACCAATAACATTATAAACAAAGATTGAGACAGTACAGCGACGTGCTGCCAGATTCGTTACCAACCGATACCATAACACTAGTTCAATCTCCGAAATGATCGACAACCTAAACTGGCCAATACTTGAGACACGCAGAGTTAGATACAGATTGATTCTCTTCTATAAAATAATACACCAAATAGTAGCTGTAAACATTCCCATAAACCTTTTGATACCCGTAGACAACAACACCAGACATACAGACCCGTATTGTTATAAACACATCCCAGTCAACAAAGATTCATACAAATTCTCTTTTTATCCAAGAACCGTCATCCAATGGAACTTGTTACCACTTGCCGCACATGAAGCAATAACAGTTGATGGCTTTAAAGCACTCATCCCTGGTTCTGCCCTCCCAACCATGATCTAAAGCATTCATTATATGTACAAAATCTTAAACAAGCACTGTAGTATATTTGTCTTTGGACATTCACTTATTTGTTAATTAATCATTGTAAATATCATCATCTCAAAATTCACCAGCGACGACACATAATCCTCAATATTGAGGGAATGCCGAAATCACCAAGAAGAAGAAGAAGATAGTCCTGTATAGTTGCGTGATCTTGTTACAATTAAAGAATACAATGCTTATTATTTTATATGTATGCATTCACAGGCACAAGATTTATTAAAAAAAAATTTAAAAAAATTGTCCTATGGTCACAATATAGAATGGTTGAACCTATGTAATAAAACTAACCCATATTCCAAAGGTGAGAACAACAAGGAACGGTATTAGCTCATTCCGTTTCAGTGCACGTAAAAGAACCATATGAGACTCTGGAATGGGTCTCTGTAGACCTGTATCATTGCACTATCCTCCAACATCTAAAATGACTAATCTCTTTCGGAGGCGTTGCTCATAATAGTATAGGCAACCGGTAGCGACGATAACTAAACGTACGGCACACACGCGTGCACACTAAGCTTCATTGTACATACATGACATGATATATTAGCCTGGGTTCCAGTATGTCGATTTTTCACTTTTTAACTTCTGGCAAAATGACATTGATGTTGTTATGATCAGAAACTCAATACGGCCCAATTAATAGTCTCGTTGTTAAAATATATTTATTTGACTGACCAGGCAAAATATATCGACGCCTGTTTCCAAGCTAATGAGACATTGTACTTACGCATGTATTTGTACTACCAGATGACAACAATAAAGTGAAAAGGACATTTCGTTCGGATATATATTGACAGAAGAAACATCAAATTTATTATTTTGTTTTCATCTTTTAATGGAAAATGCTTTCAGTTATGTAATAACTTCACAGACTAGTATGCAAGGTAGCTATACATTAGGAAATACATTTACGGAATATGTGTTCTATGTGTTATTATACTCGGTGTCCAGACAGCCTTCTATAGTGTACTAGAATACGGATGTATACTTCAACAGTTCAACGAGATACAACAGTTCAACGTCACTAACGACATCTACTGAGGAGGACAGTCACAGTGGATTTCTTCTGTTATTGACAACTTACTGTTATTTCTATTTACTAACCATCAATTATTTACTGATTATTGTTGGGAGGTCAGTCGGTTGTGGGCAGATAGACCAGTCACCACCCGCATTTCCTGAGTAAGAACCAGTAGTCAACACTCCAACCTCCATATGCGACCGATAACTTTCTCATTTATAAGTACGAGTTCTAACTACAGCGCGTTGGACCACTCGGCCACGGACGCTTCTTCCAATAACAATTGTTCCAAAGTCTGTATCGGTCACACTCCAAAACGATCTTAAGAGATTAGAAGAGTGGGAGTTGGACATGGAATTTAACCCCTCCAAATGTCAAGTTATCCACGTCACCAGAAGGAAACATCCTATTCCCAGTAAATATAAACTCCATGGAGTCCTACGTGAGTCGGTCACCTCAGCCAAATACCTTGGCGTGGATATCTCAAATAACCTGTCGTGGGACACTCACATAAAAAGGTCAACAAAGAAAGCAAACCAAACATTAGGATTTCTACGTAGAAACCTCCAGGTCAAATCTGAACCCCTTAAGTCCATGGATTACCAGACACTAGTGAGACCCCAGCTTGAATATGGCTCCGAGATCTGGTCGCCCCATACCCAAACATTGATAGACCAAATTGAAGGTGTCCAGCGAAGAGCAGCCCGTTGGATAAAGGCTGACTTATATCGTACCTCTAGTGTTACAGACTTGCTACATTCCCTAAATCTACGCAGACTAGATCAACGGCATATTGACAATAGGTTATCCCTTCTGTATAATATTCATAATGATCTTGTTGCTATTCCCATTGAAAATTACCTAGTTCCCCTCTCCCGTCCTGCTCGCCATTGCCATTCCTTAAGCTATAAGTTAATTACAGCAACTACAGACTAAGTACTACAAGTTTTCCTTTTTTCCAAGAACAATCTACCATTGGAACCACCTCCCTCCTGACATTGTCCATCTCCCTACCATAGAGCAATTCAATACGGCAGTTTGCCATATTGATCATGCCAGTCCCTAGTTGTTCTGCGCAGCTGCTTTTAAACTTTTACCACAACTTATTTTCAGTACCTTCTTAAATTATACTTTTAACTACTCATACTTTTAACTTCTTTGCGGTTTTTGACGCGCAACATGTCTACGTCCCCACGAGGGGTTCGACATTAGCGGAAGATAGATAGATAGATAGATAGATAACATACCTGCCTAAGCCGCCTAGCCTTAGCCCAAGCCATACATGTATGTACAGTACCCGTATGTATCTAACCCTAATATAGGGTATTTTGTCCTCACATGTTAAAGTTAAACAACATGGAGGATTATGTCTGGGGGCAGCTGGTTCCACAGGCGTGTAGTCGAGTGGAAGACAGCACAGGAACTTGAAATTTTATCCATAAGCCACCAAAGGTCTCGTACCTCTATCCTAGGACACCCCCCTCTATTAAAAACAAGATAAGAGGGGGGTGTCCTAGGATAGAGGTATGAGACCTTTGGTGGCTTATGGATAAAATTTCAAGTTCCTGTGAAGACAGTGATCCTGCTGTCGGTCGTCAATAAAGTATAGCATGTATTAATAGTCACTACACATGTATTAAAATGTGTATGCCGTTCTACACGTATGTAAGTGACCATTACTGAGAATATGGGTACAAAATAACCAAAATGTACATTGTTTATACATGTATGTAACTAGCAGAGTTTGCTCTATCCGAATATTTGTCTGCGCACATTCAATCGCCAATTGAAAAAACTCTAGCCAAATAGTTCACAGATAAATATATTTGAAGCCATGTGCATTTTACTAGTGTTTATATTTTCAGTATAAATTACATGAATCGTTTGAACCTCTCAAGGTGAATAGCCCCTCGAATAGGGATGCTTCACATGTCGTGTATAATATAATTATTCTATTGGCCACATATTTATGGGATTTATCAAAATCTGTAAAAACACTTTTATTTGTTTTGAAAATGTTACTTTTGTTTGGATGGTGGGAGGGGGATTGAAAGCTTAGTGGACTGCTAACACAGGTCCTAGTATAGGATGGTGTCCCTAATTCTGGAGGTCGTGATAGCGCAGTGGATGCGTGTTCGCTTCAGGTGCGAAAGGTCCGGAGTTCGAGCCCCACTGGAGCCATTACGATTGTGCCCTTAGGCAAGGCATTTAAATTCCATGTTGCCTCTTCTCTCTCCCTCATGGCGGTGGATTCCATCAGGAATGAGGTCTCGAGAGTGATCAATATAAGTTGAAAGAACTTGTTTCGCAATCGATCTAAAATAAATTTGTATAAACTAATTCTTTTTTCTTTCTTTTTTTTTGATTTTTATTTCCTGATCAATATACATCATAATTACACATATACATAACAATTACACTTATAAAGTAATTATGAAGGTATTTATACTTTAGATGCATCGCAGCTTACTTTTCTAAAATGTATTTGTTCATGTCAATTAATGCTTTAAGATATATTTCCAGTAAGAACATTTAGACAACATTGTTTGATTTCCATGTGACACTGGCAAGCTAGCCGACAGTCATGTTTATTTACATTATTCAGGGGAAGTTACCCTATTATCGAGGTATTGCTATGAGGCCCTGTATGGTGTTACTCTTATGTGAGTTCAAAACAATAAACAACAGTAAATAAGTATGAACGAAATGCAGGGATCATTCTAGAGTGCAATGTGGGCGAAATAGTCGCCCTAGGGACCCTGACTTTGCCCTCCTCTGTGGCCCCACTTTTCCCTTAAAAAACTGTTTTTTTTTACAATTTTCATACAAGTGTTTTATCCAGTAAGATACACTGGCTCATTATATAGCACTCCTTCTATTCAATTGTTGTATTTAATGGTCATACTGTGCATTTTAACCATAGTTTATTGAAATTTATTAAATAACACCATTTAAGGACGCGATCGCATGCTTTCTCACTTCTCCCAAAAATTCTGACCTAGAATGAACTTTGGAAACAGTTGCAATTTTTGCAGTTAAATAATTATGTAGTGATAATAGTCTATATCACAGAATATGCTTGTTATTGACAGGAGGTGACGGTCGATACAACAGACTAGCACGTGCACAGATGTTCCGAGAGGCAAACCCAGACCTCGAACTTGAGGCAAAGACTAAGAAAGGTATTTTATCCACCAAACATACGTCATCTATGAAAATTTAGACATTGACTACCGACGGTGACATAACATTTCAAATATCAAAGCATTAATTTAACCCTTTCCTTCATAGAGATTTAGGTTAAAATACTATTATATCTCCATACAAACGACAGTCATTTAGCTATCATGCAGTGGATAAGTAGTGGCCATATCTATCCCACCTCCATAGATATTACTGGGACTACATGAGATTTAGGTTAATATACTATTATATCTCCATACAAACGACAGTCATTTAGCTATCATGCAGTGGATAAGTAGTGGCCATATCTATCCCACCTCCATAGATATTACTGGGACTACATTTGATTCTGGTCTTTATTAGAACATGTTGGCTACCATTGTCAAGTATGTCGTATTGGAATGGCATCAAGAGTGCTTCTATGAGGAAAGGTTTATGAACATTGGTTTGGCTACTACATTGTCAATGTATGTTGTATTGGTAATGGCATCAAGAGGTGCTTCTATGAGGGAAAGGGTTAAGGGATATAGAAGACAATACAAGAAATATGGGGGAACTGGTTAAGTACCATGGTAGATGAAAGAATAGGAAAAATCAGTCAGAAAGTACATGTATATATAACATAAAGTTTCAGGATGTGTTTTGGTAGCCAGAGTAAAGTGAATGCGTCGATGCATGTTTTGTCCAGGCAACAAATTTGGGGGGGGCTTTTTGTCATTTCGAATGGGGGTGTGACCCTGGGTGTCTTGTCCAACTGTGATAAATTTACTGTCCAGGGGGATTTTGTCTGTGTACGAACATTAGCCGCTCCATTTAGAACAAACTGTGTTTGACATAATTAATATAGACACACTTCTTCCTATTAACTTACAGAAACATTTACGAAATACTGTAAGCAAAATATTTAATTATATAAGTTGGGATAATTCATTGTGTGGTTAATTTATTTATTTTTCAACCTTTTATGTCACTCGATGTAATTAATATATATGTACAAATTAAATAACGTTATCAATTATCATATTCCACATATCGTGATAGCGCAGTTGATGCGCGTTCGGTTCAGGTGCGAAAGGTCCTGAGTTCGAGCCCCGCTGGAGCCGTTATGATTGTGCCCTTACTCCCCTTAGGCAAGGCATTTAAATTCCATGTTGCCTCTTCTCTCTCCCTCGTGGCAATGGATTCCATATTCCATTAGGAATGAGGTCTCGAGAGTGATTAATATAAGTTGTAGAAAGCTAAAATAAATTTGTATAAACTAATTATCATATTCAACCTCGCTAGTATACATAGGGATCTAGCAGAAATTGAAGAATTATCTTATGTTTGTTAAGTCCGCCTCCGTGGTCGAGTGGTTACGGTCGCTGACTTGTATACCACTGTAATCTATCATCACTGATGGTCACGGGTTCGAGCCTCGCTCAGGCCGTGTCTCATTTATATGAAAAAGTTGGCAGTTTCTTATGGAGGTTGGTGCAACCAAGTACTGGTTAACTGCTGGAGCCTGCCCAGGAATGGTGTTGTTAAGTAAACTGCCCGCCGGCGATATAGCCCGAAATGGTGCTAATGCAGGCGTAAAACCCGAAACATAACTTATGTTTGTTATAACCCTATGCACGCTAGCGGAAGGTAAGATCACTTTTGCAAGCAGCATAGAGCCAGATCAGACTGCACAGAACAGGCTCTATGCTGTTTGCTATTCGGATAATGGAGCTAAAACACATGGCTGAATAGCAAACAGTATAGATCCTGATTAGACGTGGCATTACATATTGAACATGCAAAGTTCTCTCCCTTGTGTCGTACATGTAACTTCTCCCTATTTTTGAAAGTTCAGCTGTAACCCTGTATAAGTTTCACATCTTTCAAAGTAATCATTTAGCGCAGTGGTTAGCACGCTCGCTTCTCACCAATGCAATCCGGGTTCGATCCTCGAACCAGGAAGTATGTGAGTTGGTACGGTGGTCGCCAGATCGGACAGGTGGGTTATCTCCGAGTACTCCGGTTTCCTCCCACACGAATGACCACATATACACTTTCATTAGCGCCAGCGAGAGTGATTAATATAAAACTTGTTATGGCTTGTTTCACAATCGTTGTAAATAAATAAAGTTTAACTTTTATCATGGCATAGATTGTATGTTTTTCAGTAACAGACAAATTGTCGGAGAGCATGAATGTTATTGCTAATGAGCCGTCGCTAGCTTTCTTTAGAATCCAAGAACATGTGAGAAAATGTCTGCCACAGTTGGCCGAAACAAAGGTAATATTTTATGTTTTTATCGTTGAATACGACACAGATTGCAGAAATAAGGTTTAGTTATACAAGTTTATTTTAGCTCGATTACGAAACAAGCTTTTACAACTTATATTAATCACTCTCGAGACCTCATTCCTGATGGAATCCATCGCCACGAGGGATAGAGAACAGGCACCGTGGAATTTAAATGCCTTGCCTAAGGGCACACTCGTAACGGCTCCAGCGGGGCTCAAACTCCAGAGAGCTGGAGCCTTTACGATTGTGCCCTTGGGCAAGGCATTTAAATTTCCACATGCCTCTTCTCCCTCGTGGCGATGGATTCCATCAGGAATGTATAAACTAGCAAGAGTGATTAATACAAGTTATTAAGCTTGTTTCGCAATCGTTGCAAAAGAAATCAAGTTTATACTTCTCGTTTC
This sequence comes from Archivesica marissinica, assembly GCA_014843695.1. Classification (NCBI taxonomy): domain Eukaryota; kingdom Metazoa; phylum Mollusca; class Bivalvia; order Venerida; family Vesicomyidae; genus Archivesica; species Archivesica marissinica. Next base: position 46,071,551 of record CM026394.1, read on the forward strand.
AGCATGAAGTGCAAGATTTACAGCAGAAAGTACAGGGTGCCTCATTCGATGCTGAATATGCAGCTAAGTATGCACTACCACATATCTATATGTCTTCCTCTAATGTCAAACCCCTCGTGGGTATGTAGACATGGTGCTTGTCAAACCGCAAAGAAGTTAAAAGTATCAGTAGTTAAAAGCATAAATATAAGTAATGAAAAATAAGTTGGGTTGAGATTAAAAGCAGATGGGTGAGAACAACTAGATGCTGGCATGAGCAAACAGCTGTATTGAATTGATTCCCCAGTCGTTCAATCCCCCGGCCGACCCTAATAAAATTAACAGTCTTTCAGATGGGACTTTAAACTGAGGTCTTGTGTCGGTGCTTTACACCGTGCACGTAAAAGAACCAGAGGAGACTCTGGAATGGGTCTGTATCATTGCACTATCCTTCAAAAATCTAAAATGACTAATCTCTTTAGGTGGCTTTGCTCATATGGGCAACCGGTAGCGACGATAAATAAACATAAAACACACATACATTTTGAATTGCTCTATGTTAGGGAGATGGTTTCAATGATAGATTGTTCTTGGAAAAAGGGAAAACTTGTAATAGTCTGTAGTTGTTGTAATTAACATGCGGGACGGAACTAGATAATTTTCAATGGAGTTAGCAACCAGATCATTATGAATTTTATACATAAGGGATAACCTATTGTCAACATATGGGGGAATCATGTCACTTTATACAGTAAAACCCATCTAATGATCCATCCAGACTAGACAAAAAGTCTGGTTTAGAGGGTTTTTTAATATTTACGTCGGTAGTCTACTAGATGACATTTGATCGGGTTTATTATATATGTAAGACAGTGGATCTCCTATACGTCGGTACAGTCTACTAGATGACATATGATCGGGTTTATTATATATGTAAGACAGTGGATCTCCTATACGTCGGTACAGTCTACTAGATGACATATGATCGGGTTTATTATATATGTAAGACAGTGGATCTCCTATACGTCGGTACAGTCACTAGAGACATTGATGGGTTATTATATTTAGCCCGAAATGAAGACACATCAACATTAAAGCATCATTACATCGTATGAAATAAAAGATATTTGAAAAATTCAATTTTTACGTATGGGTAGCAATGCTGCTACACATTCTAACATTATACTTTGTATGCTTATGTTCATTTGATAAACAGTGTTTTTTTGCGACAAAACAAACTCGAAACCGAAAGTAGGACTTTCCGAGTCGATCGGTCACGCACTTGTTTACAACCGGAACGCATCGTCCGCACTTGTTTACATTCGGAATGCATCGTCCCCATTTGTCCCACGTTGTCTTTTTTAATTAAATTACTTGATATGTTGATTCATACCTCTGTTAGCTAAGTCTTTTAGGGACATGTCTACATCCCAGCGAGGGGTTCAGCATTAGAGGAAGGAAGATAGATAGATAGATAGATAGATAGAAAAAAGATAGATAGATAGATAGATAGATAGTTAGTCTTTCATGTTCAAAATATATACGTTGTTTTCTACATCCTCTGTTGTTTCACGCATGCGCGCTGTGCGTGTTTACATTTTGTGTGTTGATAAACAAATTCGCGTATACGACGGTTTAAATTTATTGGAATTTTATCGTTTCTGAGCGACTATTTCGATTTTTGTAAACACACACACATTAGTATTTACATTTTACCCAAAACATCCTTTATTACGATGTAATGCTGCTTTAATACATGTACAGCATACAATGATGTACACATGAACACGAAAATAAAACACACATACTACAACATATTTTCACATGTTGATTCGCTAGTTCCTAAATCAATGACGCATCAATTCGACTTTGTATAGTAAGCGTGGTAAAATTTGTCACATCCGATGCACACGCATAATTATGTAAACAAATGTTCGTTCATGAGAAGGAAATGGCTTATTTGAAGGTTTTTAGGAAAAACGGTGTCATTATCACCTTCGTTAATCGATTCTTTTATTTTATTCATGTTTCAGGGGTTTAAATTATTGAGTAATATGGATATTAGCTTTAAAAATTGATGGTTCGCGGCTTTATTTGATTCGTTTTTTTATTTATTATTACACTTGTAGCTACTGCAAATCAAGGAATTATAAAATATTGGTTGTTATTGTACAGACTTTTTTTACGAAAAATCACTCGGAATCTATGTGTCGGTACAAACTATTTTGCATATTTATACCCTTATAAAGGTCTAGCTATTGTATTGGTCTTTAACCCTTTCAACACCACAGACCTCTAAATTGGCTTACAAAAAAGTGTAGATCCAGATGAGCCGGCTCGTGACGAGCCGTCGCATCAGGATCTACACTTTTTTCAAGTAATATAACTATTTTTAGAAAACAAATTACCCATTTTGATAAATGAACTGATCCAAATGTAATTTTGTTATTAATTTATTGGTCTAAAAATATCATGGACCAGTCCATGTCAGTTACTTGGTGTTGAATGGGTTAAACTGTTAAAGAGGACACATGAGATCATGGAGGACTATGTCTCAATAACCTGTGAATAAACTATAAATAACACAAACACACATCTATGCACCATAAATATAAAGATTTATTCAAGTTGGGTTATCAAACGTGAGTTCCCTCCGTTAACGGGTTACCTCCAGTAAGCAGCCAAAAATGGCCTTTCCCCACACTTGCTGATTAAGGGAGGTTTTACTGTACATGTAATTATACACGGGTACAGAAGAGACATGTTGCCATGAACTGTAAAATGAGGTAAAAATAAGTAATCAGCCTCTTCTGTTGTGGAATGGACGGTTACGGGATTTCAACTTCTGTTTAACCCATTTCATTCTGGATACATTTAAAGGCTTTTGCAAACAACATAGATCCAGATCAGCATGCAGCGTCACGGATGGTTACGGGATTTCAACTTCTGTTTAACCCATTTCATTCTGGATACATTTAAAGGCTTTTGCAAACAACATAGATCCAGATCAGCATGCAGCGTCACGGACGGTTACGGGATTTCAACTTCTGTTTAACCCATTTGATTCTGGATACATTTAAAGGCTTTTGCAAACAACATAGATCCAGATCAGCATGCAGCGTCACGGACGGTTACGGGATTTCAACTTCTGTTTAACCCATTTCATTCTGGATACATTTAAAGGCTTTTGCAAACAACATAGATCCAGATCAGCCGCAGCGTGACACTGCGTGCTGATCAGGATCTATGTTGTTTGCTACATAGCCAAGTGTCTTAGCAAGATCATCTGAATAGCAAACAGCATAGAGCCTGATGAGACGGCACGTTCCATGGCGGCTGATCTGGCTCTATGTTCTTTGCAAATACTGAACGGTATCCAGAATCAAATGGGTTAAGAACTAATTTTCATGATTATGATTCAATGTTGCAACAGACTGTGGAGAGCTGAAATTGCAATCTAGCGTTTAATGATTAACCTGCACTTTTACGAATTTGCAAAATTTAATTAGATATTGAAAGTACATCAAATGTATTTCATTTTCCATGATCTTCATATTAGGTAGCATTCATTTATATTTATTATGATTGTTCTTATAAAACCATGTCACGGTCAAATTGTCAGTGGCAAATGCTGCAGCAATCTGATAGATCAGCAGTATTCCGTTTCCTATCAATTCAATGCACTCCCAACATTGGGCGTTCAATGTGAGCCTCTCGGTTGGATAACGACTTTACATGAAAGCATTAGACACCCCCCAGTGGGATTCGAACCTGTGAGGGGCAAATGATTTGGATTCAACGACCGAAACCAATCAGCCCCTTTTTAGACACGCCCCAGTGGAATTCGAACCTGTGAGGGGCAAGTGATTTGGAATCAACGATCGTAACCACTTGGCCATGGAGGCCCCTTTATTTGGTAGCAACATTATCATAACAATGAGTGATAGTTCAAGGATAAGCAGGTTTTTCGGATCACTCTAAAGAGTGAGTTGTGACCGATGAACAAATGAATTAACCCATTCAACATCAAGTAACTGACATGGACTGGTCCATGATCAGTTTTTAGACCAATAAATTAATACGAAAATTACATTTGGACCAGTTCATTTATCAAAATGGGTAATTTTGTCTAAAATAGTAATATTACTGGCAAAAAGTGCAGATCCTGATCTGGATCTACACTTTTTGTAAGCCTATTTAGAGGTCTGTGGTGTTGAAAGTGTTAACCACCGATTGGTCGTATTGTTTCAATATCACATCAAAGGCTTTTGGACGACATGTAATTGTTTCACATACATGTATATAGAGTATTCATTATATGTAAGCAAAGTTTTTTGTCCAGTTTTATATGTTTTTCAGAGCTCAAGCTAAACCCAAATGTTTGGGAGAAGTGAGAAAGTGCGCAATTTTTCATAAATTTCAACATATAAATTTCAGGGTTAAAATACTCAATTTGACCTAGACCCAAATGTTTGGGAGAAGTGAGAAAGTGCACAATTTTTCATAAATTTCAACATATAAATTTCAGGGTTAAAATACTCAATTTGACCTAGGCCCAAATGTTTGGGAGAAGTGAGAAAGTGCGCAATTTTTCATAAATTTCAACATATAAATTTCAGGGTTAAAATACTCAATTTGACCTAGGCCCAGATGTTTGGGAGAAGTGAGAAAGTGCGCAATTTTTCATAAATTTCAACATATAAATTTCAGGGTTAAAATACTCAATTTGACCTAGACCCAAATGTTTGGGAGAAGTGAGAAAGTGCGCAATATTTCATAAATTTCAACATATAAATTTCAGGGTTAAAATACTCAATTTGACCTAGGCCCAAATGTTTGGGAGAAGTGAGAAAGTGCGCAATTTTTCATAAATTTCAACATATAAATTTCAGGGTTAAAATACTCAATTTGACCTAGGCCCAGATGTTTGGGAGAAGTGAGAAAGTGCGCAATATTTCATAAATTTCAACATATAAATTTCAGGGTTAAAATACTCAATTTGACCTAGACCCAAATTTTTGGGAGAAGTGAGAAAGTGCGCAATTTTTCATAAATTTCAACATATAAATTTCAGGGTTAAAATACTCAATTTGACCTAGACCCAAATGTTTGGGAGAAGTGAGAAAGTGCGCAATTGCGTCATATAATTGTATTATTTCATAAATTTCAACGTAATAAATTTCAATATAATAGGGTTAAAATACTCAAGTTGACCATTAACCCTTTCAACACTACATGCCTCTAAATAGGCTTATGAAAAGTGTAGATCCAGATGAGCCGGCTCGTGACGAGCCGTCTCATCAGGATCTGCACTTTTTTGCCAGTAATAATTATTACTATTTTTAGATAAAATTACCCATTTTGATAAATGAACTGGTCCAAAGGTAATTTTCTTATTAATTTATTGGTTTATGAATATCATGGACCAGTCCATGTGAGTTACTTGGTGTTGAATGGGTTAAGCAATATAGAAACATACATGTAAGCACATTTAGAAGGCATTTTTACTGTAAATGAATGAAAGATTTTCTTATGGAATTTTTATATCACGCACCAGTCCATGTCAGTTACTTGGGGTTGAATGGGTTAAATACTATATTCGAATAGAAGTGCTTTACAATGGCCAGTGTATCTTACTGGACAATATTTTGTCTGAAAATTGTAAAATTAAAAAAAACTGTATTTTTTTAGGGCGAAGTGGTAATGAAGTCAGGGTCCCAAGGGCGATTACGTCAGAACGTGCCGTCTGATCAGGCTCTATGCTGTTTGCTATTCGGATAGTGGATAGTGGAGCTCAAACACTTGGCTGAATAGCAAACAACATCGATCCTGATCAGATGCGGAGCAGTAATGGATCTATGTTGTTTGCACATATGATTTTATTTACTCAGCAGGCAAAGGGTTATGTTCTCAAAATGGAGTATTCTACTTCCTCTAATGCGTGTAATTCTGATTGATTTTCAGTGCAGTGCAAGATATGCATAAAAGTTGCAGTCACTTTCAGGGTATACAGGACTTGCTGAAGAATGCAATGTTCCTTAAACAACAGATCGATTATGAACAGAACAGGAGGTGAGTAAAAACAATGTTCATAATGATAAACCAGTGCTTGTCTTTCTGTGGGAACCGGTACCAGTCTGATAAAACAGTGCTTGTCTTTCTGTGGGAACCGGTACCAGTCTGATGAACCAGTACTTATCTTTCTGTGGGAACCGGTACCAGTCTGATAAAACAGTGCTTATCTTTCTGTGGGAACCGGTACCAGTCTGATGAACCAGTGCTTGTCTTTCTGTGGGAACCGGTACCAGTGTGATGAACCAGTGCTTGTCTTTCTGTGGGAACCGGTACCAGTGTGATGAACCAGTGCTTGTCTTTCTGTGGGAACCGGTACCAGTCTGATGAACCAGTGCTTGTCTTTCTGTGGGAACCGGTACCAGTGTGATGAACCAGTGCTTGTCTTTCTGTGGGAACCGGTACCAGTCTGATGAACCAGTGCTTGTCTTTCTGTGGGAACCGGTACCAGTCTGATGAACCAGTGCTTGTCTTTCTGTGGGAACCGGTACCAGTCTGATAAACCAGTGCTTGTCTTTCTGTGGGAACCGGTACCAGTGTGATGAACCAGTGCTTGTCTTTCTGTGGGAACCGGTACCAGTGTGATGAACCAGTGCTTGTCTTTCTGTGGGAACCGGTACCAGTGTGATGAACCAGTGCTTGTCTTTCTGTGGGAACCGGTACCAGTGTGATGAACCAGTGCTTGTCTTTCTGTGGGAAACCGGTACCAGTCTGATAAAACTGCTTATCTTTCTGTGGGAACCGGTACCAGTCTGATGAACCAGTGCTTGTCTTTCTGTGGGAACCGGTACCAGTCTGATAAACCAGTGCTTGTCTTTCTGTGGGAACCGGTACCAGTCTGATGAACCAGTGCTTGTCTTTCTGTGGGAACCGGTACCAGTCTGATAAAACAGTGCTTATCTTTCTGTGGGAACCGGTACCAGTCTGATAAAACAGTGCTTATCTTTCTGTGGGAACCGGTACCAGTGTGATGAACCAGTGCTTATCTTTCTGTGGGAACCGGTACCAGTGTGATGAACCAGTGCTTATCTTTCTGTGGGAACCGGTACCAGTCTCATGAGCCAGTGTTTGTCTTTCTGTGGGAACCGGTACCAGTCTCATGAACCAGTGCTTGTCTTTCTGTGGGAACCGGTACCAGTGTGAGGAACCAGTGCTTATCTTTCTGTGAAGACCTTGAAGAAACCATCCATGCTGGTTTTTTGCGTCATCACGTGACTTATTTATGCCACCATGCTGGCACGTCATACATAAACAGCAGTAATATCAGCACGAAATGAACGTTACCTCATGGTATACCATATTTCCATAAGAATTCTGTTTTCAGTAAAGGGTATATTTCTGTAATATTCTGATTGGAATATATAGAAGTCAATTATAACAGACAGATTTGTCATGTGATCCGCACACGCTGCTAATGATACGGGTAACGTGAAAGCATATTATCGGTCGTCTCCGTTGCAGACAAGGAAAGTCGGGTATCTGCATAAGTACTGTTCTATAAGGCATTTTTCGGAAAATACCGCGTGCATAGGGATACCGCGAGCATAGGGATACAGAGCATAGGGATACAGAGCATAGGGATACCACGAGCATAGGGATACCGCATGCATATGGATACCACGATCATATGGATACCGCGAGCATAGGGATACCACGAGCATAGGGATACCACGAGCATAGGAATACCACGAGCATATGGATACCGCGAGCATAGGAATACCACCAGCATAGGGATATCTTGGGATACCACGAGCATAGGGATACCACAAGCATTGGGATACCGCGAGCATAGGGATACCACGAGCATAGGGATACCACGAGCATAGGGATACCACGTGCATAGGGATACCACGAGCATAGGGATACCGCAAGCATAGGAATACAGCGAGCATAGGGATACCACGTGCATAGGGATACCACGAGCATAACGATACCACGAGCATATGGATACCTCGAGCATAGGGATACCACGTGCATATGAATACCACAAGCATATGGATACCGCGAGCATAGGGATACTGCGAGCATAGCGATACCACCAGCATAGGGATACCACGAGCATAGGGATACCGCAAGCATAGGAATACCACCAGCATAGGGATACCACCAGCATAGGGATACCACCAGCATAGGGATACCTAGGGATACCACGAGCATAGGGATACCTAGGGATACCACCAACATAGGGATACCACCAGCATAGGGATACCTAGGGATACCGCGAGCATAGGGATACCACGAGCATAGGGATATTGCAAGCATAGGGATACTGTGAGCATAGGGATACCATGAGCATAGGGATACCCTGAGCATAGGGATACCACGAGCATAGGGATGCTGTGAGTATGGGGATATTGCAAGCATATGGATACTGTGAGCATATGGATACCGCGAGCATAGGAATACTGTGAGCATAGGGATACCACGAGCATAGGGATACCGCGAGCATAGGGATACTGCGAGCATAGGGATACCACGAGCATAGGGATACCACGAGCATAGGGATACCGCGAGCATATGAATACCACGAGCATAGGGATACTGTGAGCATAGGGATACCATGAGCATAGGGATACCGCGAGCATAGGGATACTGCGAGCATAGGAATACCACAAGCATAGGGATACCACGAGCATAGGGATACCACGATCATATGGATACCACGAGCATAGGGATACCACGAGCATAGGAATACCACGAGCATAGGGATACCACGAGCATAGGGATACCGCGATCATAGGGATACCACGAGCATAGGAATACCACGAGCATATGGATACCGCAAGCATAGGAATACCACGAGCATAGGGATACCACCAGCATAGGGATACCACCAGCATAGGGATACATAGGGATACCACGAGCATAGGGATACCACATGCATAGGGATACCGCAAGCATAGGGATACTGCGAGCATAGGGATACCACGAGCATAGGGATACCACGAGCATAGGGATACCGCAAGCATAGGGATACCGCAAGCATAGGGATACCGCGAGCATAGGGATACAGCGAGCATAGGGATACACAGCATAGGGATACAGCGAGATAGGGATACCGCGAGCATAGGGATACCGCGAGCATAGGGATACCGCAAGCATAGGGATACTGCAAGCATAGGGATACTGCGAGCATAGGGATACCGCGAGCATAGGGATACCGCAAGCATAGGGATACCGCAAGCATAGGGATACAGCGAGTATAGGGATACAGCGAGCATAGGGATACCGCGAGCATAGGGATACCACCAGCATAGGGATACCGCGAGCATAGGGATACCACCAGCATAGGGATACCACGAGCATAGGGATACCACGAGCATAGGGATACCACGAGCATAGGAGTCCGCCTCCGTGATCGAGTGGTTAAGGTCGCTGACTTGTATACCACTGTAACCTATCATCACTGATGGTCACGGGTTCGAGCCCCGCTCAGACCGTGTCTCATTTATATGAAAAAGTTTCTTACGGAGGTTGGTGCACCCAAGTACTGGTTAACCGCTGGAGCCTGCCCAGGAAAGGTGTTGTTAGGTAAACTGCCCGCCGGCGATATAGCCCAAAATGGTGCTGATGCAGGCGTAAAACCCGAAATATAACATAACCGCGAGCATAGGGATACCGCAAGTATAGGGATACAGCGAGTATAGGGATACCGCGAGTATAGGGATACAGCGAGTCTAGGGATACAGCGAGCATAGGGATACAGTGAGCATAGGGATACCGCGAGTATAGGGATACCGCGAGTATAGGGATACAGCGAGTATAGGGATACCGCGAGTATAGGGATACAGCGAGTATAGGGATACAGCGAGCATAGGGATACCACAAGCATAGGGATACTGCGAGCATAGGGATACCACCAGCATAGGGATACCGCGAGCATAGGGATACCGCAAGCATAGGGATACCACGAGCATAGTGATACTGCGAGCATAGGGATACAGCGAGTATAGGGATACAGCGAGTATAGGGATACAGTGAGCATAGGGATACCGCGAGCATAGGGATACCGCAAGCATAGGGATACAGCGAGTATAGGGATACCGCGAGTATAGGGATACAGCGAGTATAGGGATACAGCGAGTATAGGGATACCGCGAGTATAGGGATACCGCGAGTATAGGGATACAGCGAGTATAGGGATACAGCGAGTATAGGGATACTGCGAGCATAGGGATACCGCGAGCATAGGGATACTGCGAGCATAGGGATACCGCGAGCATAGGGATACCGCTAGCATAGGGATACTGCGAGCATAAGAATACCACGAGCATAGGGATACCACGAGCATAGGGATACCGCGAGCATAGGGATACCGCAAGCATAGGGATACTGCAAGCATAGGGATACAGCGAGTATAGGGATACAGCGAGCATAGGGATACCACGAGCATATGGATACCACGAGCATAGGGATACCACGTGCATAGGGATACCACGAGCATAGGGATACCGCAAGCATAGGAATACAGCGAGCATAGGGATACCACGAGCATAACGATACCACGAGCATATGGATACCTCGAGCATAGGGATACCACGTGCATATGAATACCACAAGCATATGGATACCGCGAGCATAGGGATACTGCGAGCATAGCGATACCACCAGCATAGGGATACCACGAGCATAGGGATACCGCAAGCATAGGAATACCACCAGCATAGGGATACCACCAGCATAGGGATACCACCAGCATAGGGATACCTAGGGATACCGCGAGCATAGGGATACCACCAGCATAGGGATACCACCAGCATAGGGATACCACCAGCATAGGGATACCTAGGGATACCGCGAGCATAGGGATACCACGAGCATAGGGATATTGCAAGCATAGGGATACTGTGAGCATAGGGATACCATGAGCATAGGGATACCCTGAGCATAGGGATACCACGAGCATAGGGATGCTGTGAGTATGGGGATATTGCAAGCATATGGATACTGTGAGCATAGGGATACTGTGAACATAGGGATACCACGAGCATATGGATACCGCGAGCATAGGAATACTGTGAGCATAGGGATACCACGAGCATAGGGATACCGCGAGCATAGGGATACTGCGAGCATAGGGATACTGCGAGCATAGGGATACCACGAGCATAGGGATACCGCGAGCATATGAATACCACGAGCATAGGGATACTGTGAGCATAGGGATACCATGAGCATAGGGATACCGCGAGCATAGGGATACTGCGAGCATAGGAATACCACAAGCATAGGGATACCACGAGCATAGGGATACCACGATCATATGGATACCACGAGCATAGGGATACCACGAGCATAGGAATACCACGAGCATAGGGATACCACGAGCATAGGGATACCGCGAGCATAGGGATACCACGAGCATAGGAATACCACGAGCATAGGATACCGCAGCATAGGAATACACGAGCATAGGGATACCACCAGCATAGGGATACCACCAGCATAGGGAACATAGGGATACCACGAGCATAGGGATACCACAAGCATAGGGATACCGCAAGCATAGGGATACTGCGAGCATAGGGATACCACGAGCATAGGGATACCGCAAGCATAGGGATACCGCAAGCATAGGGATACCGCAAGCATAGGGATACAGCGAGTATAGGGATACAGCGAGCATAGGGATACCGCGAGTATAGGGATACCGCAAGCATAGGGATACTGCAAGCATAGGGATACTGCGAGCATAGGGATACCACGAGCATAGGGATACCGCAAGCATAGGGATACCGCAAGTATAGGGATACAGCGAGTATAGGGATACAGCGAGCATAGGGATACCGCGAGCATAGGGATACCACCAGCATAGGGATACCGCGAGCATAGGGATACCACGAGCATAGGGATACCACGAGCATAGGGATACCGCGAGCATAGGAGTCCGCCTCCGTGGTCGAGTGGTTAAGGTCGCTGACTTGTATACCACTGTAACCTATCATCACTGATGGTCAGGGTTCGAGCCCCGCTCAGACCGTGTCTCATTTATATGAAAAAGTTGGCAGTTTCTTACGGAGGTTGGTGCACCCAAGTACTGGTTAACCGCTGGAGCCTGCCCAGGAAAGGTGTTGTTAGGTAAACTGCCCGCCGGCGATATAGCCCAAAATGGTGCTGATGCAGGCGTAAAACCCGAAATATAACATAACATAACCGCGAGCATAGGGATACCGCAAGTATAGGGATACAGCGAGTATAGGGATACCGCGAGTATAGGGATACAGCGAGCATAGGGATACAGTGAGCATAGGGATACCGCGAGTATAGGGATACCGCGAGTATAGGGATACAGCGAGTATAGGGATACCGCGAGTATAGGGATACAGCGAGTATAGGGATACAGCGAGCATAGGGATACCACGAGCATAGGGATACTGCGAGCATATGGATACCACCAGCATAGTGATACCGCGAGCATAGGGATACCGCAAGCATAGGGATACCACGAGCATAGGGATACTGCGAGCATAGGGATACAGCGAGTATAGGGATACAGCGAGTATAGGGATACAGTGAGCATAGGGATACCGCGAGCATAGGGATACCGCAAGCATAGGGATACAGCGAGTATAGGGATACCGCGAGTATAGGGATACAGCGAGTATAGGGATACAGTGAGTATAGGGATACAGTGAGTATAGGGATACAGCGAGTATAGGGATACAGCGAGTATAGGGATACAGCGAGTATAGGGATACAGCGAGTATAGGGATACCGCTAGCATAGGGATACAGCGAGTATAGGGATACCGCTAGCATAGGGATACCACGAGCATAGGGATATCGCGAGAATAGAGATACCACAAGCATAGAGATACCGCGAGCATAGGGATACCACTAGCATAGGGATACCATGAGCATAGGGATACCATGAGCATAGGGATACTGTGAGCATAGGGATACTGCGAGCATAGGGATACCGCTAGCATAGGGATACCGCTAGCATAGGGATACCTCTAGCATAGGGATACCGCTAGCATAGGGATACCATGAGCATAGGGATACCATGAGCATAGGGATACTGCGAGCATAGGGATACCTCTAGCATAGGGATACCGCTAGCATAGGGATACCGCAAGCATAGGGATACCGCAAGCATAGGGATACCGTGAGTATAGGGATACCGCAAGCATAGGGATACTGCGAGTATAGGGATACCTCTAGCATAGGGATACCGCTAGCATAGGGATACCTCTAGCATAGGGATACCGCGAGCATAGGGATACCTCTAGCATAGGGATACCGCAAGCATAGGGATACCTCTAGCATAGGGATACCTCTAGCATAGGGATACCGCGAGCATAGGGATAGCGCTAGCATAGGGATACCGCAAGCATAGGGATACCGTGAGTATAGGGATACCGCAAGCATAGGGATACTGCGAGTATAGGGATACCTCTAGCATAGGGATACCGCTAGCATAGGGATACCTCTAGCATAGGGATACCGCAAGCATAGGGATACCGTGAGTATAGGGATACCGCAAGCATAGGGATACCGCTAGCATAGGGATACCGCAAGCATAGGGATACCGCTAGCATAGGGATACCTCTAGCATAGGGATACCGCAAGCATAGGGATACCGCAAGCATAGGGATACCGCTAGCATAGGGATACCGCTAGCATAGGGATACCGCAAGCATAGGGATACCGCAAGCATAGGGATACCGTGAGTATAGGGATACCGCAAGCATAGGGATACTGCGAGTATAGGGATACCTCTAGCATAGGGATACCGCTAGCATAGGGATACCTCTAGCATAGGGATACCGCAAGCATAGGGATACCGTGAGTATAGGGATACCGCAAGCATAGGGATACCGCTAGCATAGGGATACCGCAAGCATAGGGATACCGTGAGTATAGGGATACCGCAAGCATAGGGATACCGCTAGCATAGGGATACCGCTAGCATAGGGATACCGTGAGTATAGGGATACCGCAAGCATAGGGATACCGCTAGCATAGGGATACCGTGAGTATAGGGATACCGCAAGCATAGGGATACCGCTAGCATAGGGATACCGCTAGCATAGGGATACCGCAAGCATAGGGATACCGTGAGTATAGGGATACCGCAAGCATAGGGATACTGCGAGCATAGGGATACCATGAGCATAGGGATACTGCGAGTATAGGGATACAGCGAGTATAGGGATACCTCTAGCATAGGGATACCACTAGCATAGGGATACCTCTAGCATAGGGATACCATGAGCATAGGGATACCATGAGCATAGGGATACTGTGAGCATAGGGATACTGCGAGCATAGGGATACCGCTAGCATAGGGATACCGCTAGCATAGGGATACCGCAAGCATAGGGATACCGTGAGTATAGGGATACCGCAAGCATAGGGATACTGCGAGCATAGGGATACCATGAACATAAGGATACCATGAGCATAGGGATACCACGAGCATAGGGATGCTGTGAGTATGGGGATACCGTGAGTATAGGGATACCGCTAGCATAGGGATACTGCGAGCATAGGGATACCATGAACATAGGGATACCATGAGCATAGGGATACCACGAGCATAGGGATGCTGTGAGTATGGGGATATTGCAAGCATATGGATACTGTGAGCATAGGGATACTGTGAACATAGGGATACCACGGGCATATGGATACCGCGAGCATAGGAATACTGTGAGCATAGGGATACCACGAGCATAGGGATACCGCGAGCATAGGGATACTGCGAGCATAGGGATACTGCAAGCATAGGGATACCACGAGCATAGGGATACCGCGAGCATATGAATACCACGAGCATAGGGATACTGTGAGCATAGGGATACCATGAGCATAGGGATACCGCGAGCATAGGGATACTGCGAGCATAGGAATACCACAAGCATAGGGATACCACGAGCATAGGGATACCACGATCATATGGATACCACGAGCATAGGGATACCACGAGCATAGGAATACCACGAGCATAGGGATACCACGAGCATAGGGATACCGCGAGCATAGGGATACCGCGATCATAGGGATACCACGAGCATAGGAATACCACGAGCATATGGATACCGCAAGCATAGGAATACCACGAGCATAGGGATACCACCAGCATAGGGATACCACCAGCATAGGGATACATAGGGATACCACGAGCATAGGGATACCACATGCATAGGGATACCGCAAGCATAGGGATACTGCGAGCATAGGGATACCACGAGCATAGGGATACCGCAAGCATAGGGATACCGCAAGCATAGGGATACAGCGAGTATAGGGATACAGCGAGCATAGGGATACCGCGAGTATAGGGATACCGCAAGCATAGGGATACTGCAAGCATAGGGATACTGCGAGCATAGGGATACCACGAGCATAGGGATACCGCAAGCATAGGGATACCGCAAGCATAGGGATACAGCGAGTATAGGGATACAGCGAGCATAGGGATACTGCGAGCATAGGGATACCACCAGCTTAGGGATACCGCGAGCATAGGGATACCACGAGCATAGGGATACCACGAGCATAGGGATACCGCGAGCATAGGAGTCCGCCTCCGTGGTCGAGTGGTTAAGGTCGCTGACTTGTATACCACTGTAACCTATCATCACTGATGGTCACGGGTTCGAGCCCCGCTCAGACCGTGTCTCATTTATATGAAAAAGTTGGCAGTTTCTTACGGAGGTTGGTGCACCCAAGTACTGGTTAACCGCTGGAGCCTGCCCAGGAAAGGTGTTGTTAGGTAAACTGCCCGCCGGCGATATAGCCCAAAATGGTGCTGATGCAGGCGTAAAACCCGAAATATAACATAACATAACCGCGAGCATAGGGATACCGCAAGTATAGGGATACAGCGAGTATAGGGATACCGCGAGTATAGGGATACAGCGAGCATAGGGATACAGCGAGTATAGGGATACCGCGAGTATAGGGATACAGCGAGTATAGGGATACAGCGAGCATAGGGATACCA
This sequence comes from Archivesica marissinica, assembly GCA_014843695.1. NCBI lineage: Eukaryota > Metazoa > Mollusca > Bivalvia > Venerida > Vesicomyidae > Archivesica > Archivesica marissinica. The sequence goes on from CM026394.1 coordinate 46,087,553, forward strand.
CGAGCATAGGGATACTGCGAGCATAGGGATACCACCAGCATAGGGATACCGCGAGCATAGGGATACCGCAAGCATAGGGATACCACGAGCATAGGGATACTGCGAGCATAGGGATACAGCGAGTATAGGGATACAGTGAGTATAGGGATACAGTGAGCATAGGGATACCGCGAGCATAGGGATACCGCAAGCATAGGGATACAGCGAGTATAGGGATACAGCGAGTATAGGGATACAGCGAGTATAGGGATATCGCTAGCATAGGGATACCGTGAGTATAGGGATACCGCAAGCATAGGGATACTGCGAGCATAGGGATACCATGAGCATAGGGATACCACGAGCATAGGGATACAGCGAGCATAGGGATACAGCGAGCATAGGGATACCGCAAGCATAGGGATACTGCAAGCATAGGGATACAGCGAGTATAGGGATACAGCAAGCATAGGGATACCACGAGCATATGGATACCACGAGCATATGGATACCGTAGGGATACCGCGAGCATAGGGATACCATAGGGATACCGCGAGCATAGGTTCCATCACTCTAGTACAAAGAAATATTAGATGAATCTTGAGTATTAAACATTGAACAAATTGCCAGGCAGGAACTACAGTAATTGGTTGCTTAAAGCAACATTAAATCCGAATACGGAAATGTATTGGGGAAGTACTTTACGGTATTCTATGGAGTATAATTTCCTAGTACAGATCATTTCCAAGTACATTTATATGCCGTATGCTTCAATCATTACTGTCAGTGAGTTTTCCAATGAGGAGTGAATAACCCAATTGTACAAAAATACTTTTAAAAATGAGGTCATGAAATGTCTGAATGATGCTAGAAGGCATAGTTGCCCCACCCCCCAATTTTTTAAGGGCGGTAAAACTGAAGAAACATAAAAATTATAGAGGTGTTACACTCGTAGTTTTTAACGGCTTAGCCAAAATATACTCACAGGTACTAATAAATAATATTATTTGTGATAATAGAATTTATCTTATCTTATAGCCGTAACCACAGGCACCAGACACAAAAAATTAAATAAAATAAAAAGTATTTGTTGACAGAAAAAGATCTTCCGGTCGGGACCACAAGGGCATATCAGTGATCTGGTCGTTTTTACCTAGTTTCTCGTCGATGTTCCTGCATGCATGTTTCATTTCCGTTGGTTGCCTTTATTATATATTACTTACTATATGACCATAGGCCAAAAAAAAAATTGTTTGTGTCTGGTGCCTGTGGCCGTAACAAATGATAATGATTTTTTGTTACTGAATCTTCTATTTTGGACAAATAGACAACATGCGGCATAGTCTTATTGCATGCAGTTATTGCTAAACTGTTTAATTCTACACAGAAATTATACTGCATATTTATAAATTTAGAAAAATGCTTTGATCAATATTAAGTTATTAATAGAACTTTATTATTGCAAAAGTTACATAATTGCCAGGATTGTACGAAATTTGTGTGTGTGTATTACGTTTATTTATCGTCGCTACCGGTTGCCCCCTGAAGATATTAGTCATTTTAGATATTTGGAGGATAGTGCAATGATACAGACAGAGACCCATTCCAGAGACTCCTCTGGTTCTTTTACGTGCACGGTGTAAACCACCAACACGAGACCTCGGTTTAAAGTCCCATCTGAAAGACTGGATTCCCAGGACTACAGACATGTGTGTCCACTGTCGAGGTTATATACAGTACAGTAAATCAATGCATTGCTTTCATTTTACAGGAATTGCATAAATTACTCCATGAAAAGTAATCCCCATAAATTACTGAAATTTTTTTGCTTTATATACTTTATTACACGTATGCATAGTGTCATTTACCGTCTAAATCTGCGTGATAATATACAATATTTTAAGTAAATGTTATAAGCTACAGTCTATATATAAATTACTGAAATTGGCACAAATCTGTAAAATTGAAAGGACTGGCAAGGAGTTTGGTGAATTAAAACAGGGTGACCCGAGGTCAGGGGTGAATTAAAACAGGGTGACCCGAGGTCATGGGTGAATTAAAACAGGGTGACCCGAGGTCAGGGGTGAATTAAAACAGGGTGACCCGAGGTCAGGGGTGAATTAAAACAGGGTGACCCGAGGTCATGGGTGAATTAAAACAGGGTGACCCGAGGTCAGGGGTGAATTAAGGGTGACCCGAGGTCAGGGATGAATTAAAACAGGGTGACCCGAGGTCAGGGGTGAATTAAAACAGGATGACCCGAGGTCAGGAGTGAATTAAAACAGGGTGACCCGAGGTCAGGGGTGAATTAAAACAGGGTGACCCGAGGTCAGGATGCATGTTTCTCCCATTTGTGGATGATCCTTTATAAGTTATAACCCATGTAAGGATACATCTATTGCTGTTTCTAAGTGGACATGGGTTAAAGATATATTCTTACTGTCACAAAATCTAAAACAGTGGCTATAATACAATTGTATTTGTTACAAAATCAGTATTACACAAATGTTAACCCATTCAACCCCAAGTAACTGACATGGACTGTTCCGTGATATTATTAGACCAATAAATTAATAAGAAAATTACATTTAGACCAGTTCATTTATCAAAATGGGTAATTTTGTCTAAAAATAGTAACATTACTGGCAAAAAGTGTAGATCCTGATGCGACAACTCGTCACAAGCTGGCTCATCTGGATCTACACTTTTTTTGTAAGCCTATTTAGATGTATGTGGTGTTGAAAGGGTTAAAGTAAAGAAGTCCATCAGTTTTAACATTTTTAATGTACTTGAACATTGTTGAAAAATATATAATCTTATTTTGACCACCGGTGTCACAGGAAATCTTCCCCCCTGGAAATCTTCTCCCCCAGGGGGTATATATCCTAGGAAATACTCCCCCCCCCCTGGGAGGGAAGATTTCCTAGGAAAAAATACCCACACCCTGGAAATTTACCCCCCACTACACATTGAAATACGTTTTTTTTTAAACAAATACATGTTACCCAACCAATGAAAACAATAAAACAATAAAATTGACATCAATGTCAGTAAATCTTTATTGCAAAAATGGTCAATTTGTTATATATTTCACACAAAAAAATAATTTGGTTAAATTAGTTTGGTGCAATTGATCTATTACTAATTTATTAGTGCTAAAAACAACAAACAAAATTAACTAAACATCCCAAGGCACACTGCAGATTAAGTCCTATGGTATATTTCACACAAAAAATAATTTGGTTAAAGCAGCATTACATCGTATGAAATAAAAGATATTTGAAAAAATCTATTTTTACGTATGGGTAGCAATGCTGCTACACATTCTAACATTATACTTTGTATGCTTATGTTCATTTGGTAAACAGTGTTTTTTTGCGATAAAACAAACTCGAAACCGAAAGTAGGACTTTCCGAGTCGATCGGTCACGCACTTGTTTACAACAGGAACGCATTGTCTGCACTTGTTTGCATCGGAATGCATCGTCCCAAAGATAGATAGATAATCTTTCATGTTCAAAATATATACATTGTTTTCTACATCCTCTGTTGTTTCACGCATTCGCACTGTGCGTGTTGACATTTCGTGTGTTGATAAACAAATTCGCTTATACGACGGTTTAAATTTATTGGAATGATATCGTTTCTGAGCGACTATTTGGATTTTTGTAAACGCACACACATTAGTATTTATATTTTACCCAAAACATCCTTTATTATGATGTAATGCTGCTTTAAATGATACTAGTTTGGTGCAATTGATCTATTACTGGGGGGGGGATTTTTATGGATGGGGGGGTATATTTCCTAGTATATTCCCCCCCCCAGGGGAGGGAGATTTTCAGGGGGGTAAATTTCCTGTTACACCGGTATGATTTAGTCATTTTTCATTAGAATCTCCTCATAGCTCCAATTCTCCGTAGCAAATCATTTATATAACAGCAATGCAACGAATACAATGCAATCATTTATATAACAGCAATGCAATGAATGCAATGCAATCATTTATATAACAGCAATGCAACGAATGCAATGCAATCATTTATATAACAGCAATGCAACAAATACAATGCAATCATTTATATAACAGCAATGCAACGAATACAATGCAATCATTTATATAACAGCAATGCAACGAATGCAATGCAACCATTTATATAACAGCAATGCAACGAATGCAATGCAATCATTTATATAACAGCAATGCAACGAATACAATGCAATCATTTATATAACAACAATGCAACGAATGCAATGCAATCATTTATATAACAGCAATGCAACGAATGCAATGCAATCATTTATATAACAGCAATGCAACGAATACAATGCAATCATTTATATAACAGCAATGCAACGAATGCAATGCAATCATTTATATAACAGCAATGCAACGAATACAATGCAATCATTTATATAACAGCAATGCAACGAATGCACTTACATCACTTTTAGCACATTTTATTCGTATTGCTGGCATAAAATACTTGACGCTCGCATTAAATACTGTTTAAAACAGGAATATATCTTTAACCCATTTGATTCTGAATACCGTTCAAACAGTATTCGCAAAGAACATAGAGCCAGATCAGCCGCCATGGAACTTGCCGTCTGATGAGGCTCTATGCTGTTTGCTATTCAGATGATCTTGCTAAGACAGTAGGCTTTTGCAAACAACATAGATCCTGATCAGCATGCCGCGTCATTGCCTTTAAATGTATCCAGAATGAAATGGGTTAAGCAATATAGAAACATACATGTAAGCACATGAAAGATTTTCTTATGGAATTTTTTTAATGCTTAGTTTATACAAATTTATTTTAGCTCGATTGCGAAACAAGTTATTTCAACTTATATAAATCACTCTCGAGACCCCATTCCTGATGGAATCCATCGCCACGAGGGAGAGAGAAGAGGCAACATGGAATTTAAATGCCTTGTCTAAGGACACAATCGTAACGGCTCCAGTGGGGCTCGAACTCCGGACCTTTCGCACCTGAAGCGAACGCCACTGCGCTATCACGACTTCCACGTTTTTTTAAAATGCTTGATCAAAAGGGCAGTGCATATTTACTATCCTTCAAATTAGCAGACAAGTTTGAGTTTATAAGTCTGCCCAAAGGCACTCATAAAAAAAATATTAAAAAGGCAAACGGGCGGACAAAAGGGTTGGCCGAAAAAAGGGCAGGGTGCGGCACCCCGTAATTCTGCTCTAGAAAAAAGCATAGCATGCCATTTCAGAACTTTACTGGTGTTTCAGAGAGCAGAAAAAGAGCAACCCAGGCATGTACTCTACAATATCGTCTCCTAATATTAATTTGGACGGTGGCGGGTTTGAAAGGCCAGCCACGCCGGTCCATGAGAGCCGAAGGCAGGCTACCAAGCATAGGAGAAGGGTCAGGCGAGTCATGTCTGAGCATATAGACTGACTCATACTGGTATACAGTTGATGTTGTCGTCTTATTGTTGTTCAGAACATTATTTCCGTATATAATGTATAAACATGATCCGTGCAGGCGTGCTACATGACTGGTGTATATATCCTGGTTATTTCTCATCATTGTCCCTTGAGTCACATAGACCTGATATAATCACATTGATTATTGATCTGCCAGATGATTGGTATTAATATGTAAAGGATATAGACAGAGTAGGAGGTGTTTCTGAAAAAGAAAGACCCGTGTGCACGTGCTACATGTAACACCGAGCGTGAGGCAGGCACATGCACGTGTCTTTCTTTTTCAGAAACACCGAACACGAGGTCAATATACAACTTACACATCCAATACATTGTACGTACGTGCATCATAATCAGAATATCAGACCTGTCCACGAATTTTCTATCGTAAATACAGGTCTTTCGGAAATATATCTGCACAGATAGGCCTGCCCACAAATTTTCTATCATAAATGCAGGTCTTTCGGAAATATATCTGTACAGATAGACCTGCCCACAAATTTCTATTGTAAATACAGGTCTTTCGGAAATATATCTGCACATATAGACCTGCCCACGAATTGTCTTTCGGAAATATATCTGCACAGATAGACCTGCCCACGAATTGTCTTTCGGAAATATATCTGCACAGATAGACCTGCCCACGAATTGTCCTTCGGAAATATATCTGCACAGATAGACCTGCCCACGAATTGTCCTTCGGAAATATATCTGCACAGATAGACCTGTCCACGAATTTTCTATCATAAATACAGGTATTTTGGAAATATATCTACCTAGGTCAAACAATTGAGTAGGTGTATCTGATTGGTCATGAGTATTGGGTCTGTGTAGATGGAACTTTCAATTCACAAGCAGTATGATTGCATCTACAGTCAAACCTGTCTTAAGCAGCCAGCCAAGGGATTCACAGAAAGTGGCTACTTAACACAGGTGGCTGCTTAATAGAGGTCAAGCGTATAATAAAACAGCATATTGGGAATATGTAATCTGGCTGCTTAATACGGGTTGGCTGCTTAATGGAGGTGACCACTAACACAGCTTTGACTGTAGTTAGTTCCAGTTTGCATACAACGTTTGTTCCAGTTTGCATACGTCTGATCTGGATCTATGTTGTTTGCAAAGGGTTAAAACTGTTCAGAATTTGTAAAATATTGGTAATTCACTAATCTTACTAATTATCTATTTCAGCTCCAAAAGTGAAACTACATCCCAGGTTGCTGCCAATAGTAACTAGTCTAAGAGAGATTCTGACGTGAACTCTGTTAACCCATTTCATTCTGGATACCGTTCAAGCGGTATTTGCAAAGAACATAGAGCCAGATCAACCGCCACGGAACGTGCCGTCTGATCAGGATCTATGCTGTTTGCTATTCAGATGATCTTGCTAAGACACTTGGCTATGCAGCAAACAACATATATCCTGGTCAGCAAGCAGCTTTACGCTGCGGCTGATCTGGATCTATGTTGTTTGCAAAAGCCTTTAAATATATCCAGAATGAAATGGGTTGAACAATAGCTTGGATATACATTTGTACTGTGATAGTGACATGACATGTTACAGGGTATGGGATGGGCATACTGTGTCTAATCGATAAATTATTATGTACTGCGAGAGGCTACAGTGGTATCTTTTTACCCGGATGAAATATTGGTCTCTTTAGTTTATACAAATTTATTTTAGCTCGATTGCGAAACAAGTTCTTACAACTTATATTAATCACTCTCGAGACCTCATTCCTGATGGAATCCATCACTACGAGGGAGAGAGAAGAGGCAACGTGGAATTTATATGCCTTCCCTAAGGGCACAATCATAACGGCTCCAGCGCTGTCTCGAACTCCGGATCTTTCGTACCTGAAGCGAATGCGCATCCACTGCGCTATCACGACTTGGTTCCTTTATATATAATATAATTTATATAATAGGGCATTCTAATAGTGTGTATACATGTATTAAAGCGACATTACATCGCATACAGAGGTTAAAGCGACATTACATCGCATACAGAGGTTAAAGCGACATTACATCGCATACAGAGGTTAAAGCGACATTACATCGCATACAGAGGTTAAAGCGACATTACATCGCATACAGAGGTTAAAGCGACATTACATCCATACAGAGGTTAAAGCGACATTACATCGCATACAGAGGTTAAAGCGACATTACATCGCATACAGAGGTTAAAGCGACATTACATCGCATACAGAGGTTAAAGCGACATTACATCGCATACAGAGGTTAAAGCGACATTACATCACTAAAAGCAAATACAATGCATTTTTTTCACGTATAAATGCAGTGTTACTACAAATTCTTCCGAATACATTCAAACACTAACATTGAATCAATAAATAGTGTATTTGTGGATTGAAAGTATGATTTCATATAATGGTCATCCAAGCTCCTGAATTGACGTTTGTTTGTCATCGGAGTCAATACTAAGCGCGAGGTAATGTCATTTAGAGATAATTTAACTAAGAATAGTCTACACATAAACAGGCACAACTATGAGATATAACGGTAAATCTGTACCATAAATCGTGTTATTCAGGATACACTAATTGTATTATGCATGGATGTTTACATTATTTTGTTATGTCAACAAAGCGCGTATACGACGTTTGTTTATTAGTTGAAATACTCAGTATTTTAGGCAAATATTTGGGGGGAAATTATACCATATACCGGAAATAGGAAACTCCATTCTGTAGAAATTTGTGTTTTCACTGATGTAGTGTCTCTTTAAAGTTATCTTACTTTTAAAACTTTATTTATTTTACAAAGATTGTGAAACAAGTTTTAACAACTTATATTAATCACTCGGCATAAATGTGATCATTCATGTGGAAGGAAACCGGAGTACCCGGAGAAAACCCACCTGTCCGATCTAGCGACCACCGTACCATCTCACATACTTTCCTGTCTGAGGATCAAACCTGAGTTGCATTGGTGAGAAGCGAGCGCGCTAGCCACTTCGCTAAATGATTGTCGCAATTTCTAATATAATTGTTATCATGTTTTCATGTACTCATTATAGACCATTGTTAGCTCATTAAGGAAATGCAATCAAATACATTACATTTAAAATATATTCGAAAAAAAAATGTTTTTTGACTCCTTGTCCTTTGAGCTTGGTATTATTATTACCACAATGTGTCTGTCTAACAGACGGATCTGTAGCCCAGTGGTAACACGCTGGACTGGTAATCCAGGGATCGCAGGTTTGATCCCCCGTCTGACCCTAATAAAATTAACAGTCTTTCAGATGGGACGTTAAACCGAGGTCTCGTGTCGGTGCTTTACATCGTGCACGTAAAAGAACCAGACGAGATTCTGGAATTGGTCTCTGTCTGTATCATGCACTATCCTCCAAAATCTAAAATAACTAATCTCTTCAGGAGGCGTCGCTCATATGGGTAACCGGTAACGACGATAAATAAACGTAAAAACACAGTGTCTGTCCATTGTCCGTCGTCATCATTTTCAATCATCTTCTCCTCAGTAACCATTGGGTCTATATCCACCATTTATGGTCATTAATGCTTGGGTAGGTGGACTCCTCAGTAACCATTGGGTCTATATCCACCATTAATGGTCATTAATGCTTGGGTAGGTGGACTCCTCAGTAACCATTGGGTCTATATCCACCATTAATGCTTGGGTAGGTGGACTCCTCAGTAACCATTGGGTCTATATCCACCATTTATGGTCATTAATGCTTGGGTAGGTGGACTCCTCAGTAACCATTGGGTCTATATCCACCATTTACGGTCATTAATGTTTGGGTAGGTGGACTCCTCAGTAACCATTGGGTCTATATCCACCACTAATGGTCATTAATGCTTGGGTAGGTGGACTCCTCAGTAACCATTGGGTCTATATCCACCATTAATGCTTGGGTAGGTGGGGGATTACATAATTGTTAAAATCACGTTATTACGTAATCCAAAGCCGTCTAAAAATAGCACTAATTCTTAAAAGATCTCACGAACCGCCAGCCGGATTTTGACGAAGCTAGGTAAGAATGATCGATGTACAATGCCCTTTCAAACTTGTTCAAATAGTGACCCAGGATCTAAAATAGACATGGCCCAGGAAATCAAATATAATTTATAAGTAAATATGGTCACGTCATCGACGAGACGAGGTCATGTCATCGACGAGGTGATCGCTCAAATGCAATGTTTATAAAAAAATCTGGTGATTATGTCATCCAAGATGGCTGTCAAAGTCAACCTTTTATGAAATATTTCAAACGTCTCACTAACTGACTAATCAATGTTCAAGAAACTCCGTTAGGTGAAACCTTTCTAAAGGTGTAAAAATAAAGTGTGCATGATACTCGCATACAGTGCATGGGATACTCACATACAGTGCATGGGATACTCGCATACAGTGAATGGGATACAGTGCATGGGATACTCGCATACAGTGCATGGGATACTCGCATACAGTGCATGGGATACTAGCATACCGTGCATGGGATACTCGCATACAGTGCATGGGATACTCGCATACCGTGCATGGGATACTCGCATACAGTGCATGGGATACTCGCATACAGTGCATGGGATACTCTCATACAGTACACGGGATACTCACATACAGTGCACGGGATACTCCCATACAGTACACGGGATACTCCCATACAGTACACGGGATACTCACATACAGTACACGGGATACTCACATACAGTACACGGGATACTCACATACAGTGCACGGGATACTCGCATACAGTGCATGGGATACTCCCATACAGTGCACGGGATACTCACATACAGTGCACGGGATACTCGCATACAGTGCATGGGATACTCCCATACAGTGCACGGGATACTCCCATACAGTGCACGGGATACTCCCATACCGTGCATGGGATACTCGCATACAGTGTACGGGATACTCGCATACAGTGCATGGGATACTCACATACAGTGCACGGGATACTCACATACAGTGCATGGGATACTCGCATACAGTGCACGGGATACTCACATACCGTGCATGGGATACTCACATACAGTGCACGGGATACTCACATACAGTGCACGGGATACTCACATACAGTGCATGGGATACTCACATACAGTGCACGGGATACTCACATACAGTGCACGGGATACTCACATACAGTGCACGGGATACTCACATACAGTGCACGGGATACTCACATACAGTGCACGGGATACTCACATACAGTGCACGGGATACTCACATACAGTGCACGGGATACTCACATACAGTGCATGGGATACTCACATACAGTGCATGGGATACTCGCATACGTGCACGGGATACTCACATACAGTGCACGGGATACTCGCATACAGTGCATGGGATACTCACATACAGTTCATGGGATACTCGCATACAGTGCATGGGACACTCGCATACGTGTACGGGATACTCACATACAGTGCATGGGATACTCACATACAGTGCATGGGATACTCGCATACCGTGCATGGGATACTCGCATACAGTGCATGGGATACTCGCATACAGTGCACGGGATACTCACATACAGTGCATGGGATACTCACATACCGTGCATGGGATACTCGCATACAGTGCATGGGATACTCACATACAGTGCATGGGATACTCACATACAGTGCATGGGATACTCGCATACAGTGCATGGGATACTCACATACCGTGCATGGGATGCTCACATACAGTGCATGGGATACTCGCATACAGTGCATGGGATACTCACATACAATGCATGGGATACTCCCATACAGTACATGGGATACTCACATACCGTGCATGGGATACTCACATACAGTGCATGGGATACTCACATACAGTACATGGGATACTCACATACAGTGCATGGGATACTCACATACAGTACATGGGATACTCACATACAGTGCATGGGATACTCACATACAGTGCATGGGATACTCGCATACAGTGCATGGGATACTCGCATACAGCCAAAAGGCTCGCTTAATAGCAAAATTCCTCTCATAAAATATGGTATGAAATCACCACTTCCACTAGTTCATATTTAGCATTTTATTGGTTTAAGCAGTTGATTTTCAACAAATATGCCATGATCACACACTGTATGTCGCTGTCATGCTGCGACCAATCAGAATCCTTCCAGGTTGTATTACACGTGTGTACATACAATAAAATATGTGATGGCTGTGTTACACCTAATACAAGAAAAGTTATGTGGTAAAAATAAGTATGAACTTTCATTTTTTGTAATTAAGACAATATTACCAAAAAAATGTATATTTCTGTGCAATAACATTCAGTTTACTGACATATTTATTGTTGTTGTAAATCCTGTATAAATGCAACTTGGTGGAGGAAGATGCCCGGTGCACCCCTTCCGAGCAGTATTAGAGGAACGATAGAGCCCAGGTAGAACCTACGAGCTACCACAAGCCAGCTGGAGAGCTTCCTAACTTGAAAGAATTCGGCACCCCTAGTGGGATTCGAACCTATTGCGGTGAGAGGAAAATTACTTCAAGTCAACGACATTAACCAATCGGGCACGTATGCACCACTCAACAGGCAAACAACATACAACACAATTAATTAGGCGATTTACTGTTTTGTAGACACTGATGGGACCGTTTCCAGATGCTGCCACGTGAGCAAGTTTCTAGCAGCGCCACCTTTCAGACTGTGTTTAAGGTCTTCAAATGTATTGGTTTTCTGTTTATATACATATTTCACATATCACGTTGGACCAGTACCTGGATCACCTATATCGTGTTTATTTTATTGGTTTTCTGTTTATATACATATTTCACATATCGCGTTGGATCAGTACCTGGATCACCTATATCGTGTTTATTTTATTGGTTTTCTGTTTATATACATATTTCACATATCACGTTGGACCAGTACCTGGATCACCTATATCGTGTTTATTTTATTGGTGTTCTGTTTATATACATATTTCACATATCGCGTTGGACCAGTACCTGGATCACCTATATCGTGTTTATTGTATTGGTGTTCTGTTTATATACATATTTCACATATCGCGTTGGACCAGTACCTGTATGTAGATAGATGTCATTGGAAACTACTGTGAACACAACATTTTGTGAATTTGCTTTACATGTAAGTTTATTTATTAATTATTAGTTATTTTTATTAATTAGGCGATTTACTGTTTTGTAGACACTGGTGGGATCGTTTCCAGATGCTGCCACGTGAGCAAGTTTCTAGCAGCGCCACCTTTCAGACTGTGTTTAAGGTCTTCAAAGTCGTCTGCTACATTTTTATTATGGTCATGGTGCTGGGCTCGGCTGTCGTCAATAAAATATGTGTTTTACTCATGACTTCTAGTATTACAAAGGTGAGTGGGTAGAGGCATTGCGAAAATATAACCTAACATTCTCTACTGAAGGTGGGACAATAACAATACAGACTATAAATAAATAAAAGAAATATATGCAACGCGGTATTGAGGACGATACCATTACACTAAGATATAGTGAAACAAGCTTTTATTTTGACTAAGTGATTGTATCTCATTATACCTACCTGGTCGATACCAGCTACCTGGATCACCTATATCGTGTTTATTTTATTGGTTTTCTGTTTATATACATATTTCATGTATCGCGTTGGACCAGTACCTGGATCACCTATATCGTGTTTATTTTATTGGTTTTCTGTTTATATACATATTTCACATATCACGTTGGACCAGTACCTGGATCATCTATATCGTGTTTATTTTATTGGTTTTCTGTTTATATACATATTTCACATATCGCGTTGGACCAGTACCTGAATCACCTATATCGTGTTTATTTTATTGGTGTTCTGTTTATATACATATTTCACATATCGCGTTGGACCAGTACCTGGATCACCTATATCGTGTTTATTTTATTGGTGTTCTGTTTATATACATATTTCACATATCGCGTTGGACCAGTACCTGTATGTAGATAGATGTCATTGGAAACTACTGTGAACACAACATTTTGTGAATTTGTTTTACATGTACGTTTATTTATCGTCGCTACCGGTTGCCAATATGAGCGACGCCTCCTGAAGAGATTATTAATTTTAGATGTTGGAGGATAGTGCACGATAAAGACAGAGACCCATTCCAGAGTCTCCTCTGGTTCTTTTACGTGCACGGTGTAAAGCACCGACACGAGACCTCGGTTTAACGTCCCATCTGAAAGACTGTTAATTTTATTAGGGTCAGACGGGGGATCGAACCTGTGATCCCTGGATTATAATTGATTAGATTAGAACAAAAAATAGGTCATCAGTTCACTTTTAAACTAAAGCTGTTGATTGCGTAGCACTGGAGATACTTGCTGTTTGAACGTTGTGGGGTGATCACCAGGCGGGGAATATGGTACATGAATATCAGACAGATATGTAGTCCAGTGGTAACACGCTGGACTGGTAATCCAAGGATCGCAGGTTCGATCCCCCACCTGACCCTAAATTACCTGAGGAGATTCTGGAATGAGTCTCTGTATCATGCACTATCCTCCAAAATCTAAAACGACTAATCTCTTCAGGAGGCGTCACACATATGAACAACCGCTAGCGACGATAAATAAACGTAAAACACGACTTCCACTTTAAAAACTTATCGAGCTATAATACTAGTATACTTGTGAGGATCAGATTGATATAATATAAGCTCTTTTCACCAATATACAAATAGTCTCCCTTATTAGTTGTGGCATATCCCCTTAGCTTGGTGAAATGTCACACGTATGGCATATGATGAAAGTGGCATAACTAATAATCATGCTTCACTATATTAAACCAACATGGTCGACAGAGTTGTCTCCCACAACCTGTCGTTTTAAATGAAAACTTATTGTCCTTAGTATCAAGTATTGTTCTTAGTCTCACGTATTGTCCTTAATATCACGTATTGTCCTTTTTGTCCTTATTATCACGTATTGTCCTTAGTATCACGTATTGTCCTTAGTATCATTTATTGTCCTTAGTATCACGTATTGTCCTTAGTATCACGTAATACCCTTAGTATCACGTATTGTCCTTAGTATCACGTATTGTCCTTAGTATCACGTATTGTCCTTAGTATCACGTATTGCCCTTAGTATCACGTATTGCCCTTAGTATCACGTATTGTCCTTAGTATCACGTATTACCCTTAGTATCACGTATTGTCCTTAGTATCACGTATTGTCCTTAGTATCACGTATTACCCTTAGTATCACGTATTGTCCTTAGTATCACGTATTGCCCTTAGTATCACGTATTGTCCTTAGTATCACGTATTACCCTTAGTATCACGTATTGTCCTTAGTATCACGTATTACCCTTAGTATCACGTATTGTCCTTAGTATCACGTATTGTCCTTAGTATCACGTATTGTCCTTAGTACCACGTATTGCCCTTAGTACCACGTATTGTCCTTAGTATCACGTATTGTCCTTAGTATCACATATTGTCCTTAGTATCACGTATTGTCCTTTTTGTCCTTAGTATCACGTATTGTCCTTAGTATCACATATTGTCACGTATTACCCTTAGTATCATGTATTGTCCTTAGTATCACGTATTGTCCTTAGTATCACATATTGTCCTTAGTATCACGTATTGTCCTTAGTATCACGTATTGTCACGTATTGTCCTTAGTATCACGTATTGTCATTAGTATCACGTATTACCCTTAGTATCACGTATTGTCCTTAGTATCACGCATTGTCCTTAGTATCACGTATTGTCCTTAGTATCACGTATTGCCCTTAGTATCACGTATTGTCCTTAGTATCACGTATTGTCATTAGTATCACGTATTACCCTTAGTATCACGTATTGTCCTTAGTATCACGTATTGTCCTTAGTATCACATAGTATCACGTATTGTCCTTAGTATCACGTATTGTCACGTATTGTCCTTAGTATCACGTATTGTCATTAGTATCACGTATTACCCTTAGTATCACGTATTGTCCTTAGTATCACGCATTGTCCTTAGTATCACGTATTGTCCTTAGTATCACGTATTGCCCTTAGTATCACGTATTGTCCTTAGTATCACGTATTGTCATTAGTATCACGTATTACCCTTAGTATCACGTATTGTCCTTAGTATCACGTATTGTCCTTAGTATCACATAGTGTCACGTATTGTCCTTAGTATCACGTATTGTCCTTAGTATCACATGTTGTCCTTAGTATCACGTATTGTCCTTACTTTCACGTATTGTCACGTATTGTCCTTAGTATCACGTATTGTTATTAGTATCACGTATTGTCCTTAGTATCACGTATTACCCTTAGTATCACATATTGTCCTTAGTATCACGTATTGTCCTTAGTATCACGTATTGCCCTTAGTATCACGTATTGTCCTTAGTATCACGTATTGTCCTTAGTACCACGTATTGTCCTTAGTATCACGTATTGCCCTTAGTATCACGTATTGCCCTTAGTATCACGTATTGTCCTTAGTATCACATATTGTCACGTATTGTCCTTAGTATCACGTATTGCCCTTAGTATCACGTATTGTCCTTAGTATCACGTATTGTCCTTAGTATCACGTATTGTCCTTAGTATCACGTATTACCCTTAGTATCACGTATTTTCCTTAGTATCACGTATTGTCCTTAGTATCACGTATTGTCATTAGTATCACGTATTGTCCTTAATATCACGTATTACCCTTAGTATCACGTATTGTCCTTAGTATCACGTATTGTCCTTAGTATCACATATTGTTACGTATTGTCCTTAGTATCACGTATTGTCCTTAGTATCACGTATTGTCCTTAGTATCACGTATTGTCATTAGTATCACGTATTGTCCTTAATATCACGTATTGTCCTTAGTATCACGTATTGTCATTAGTATCACGTATTGTCCTTAGTATCTCGTATTATCACGTATTGTCCTTAGTATCACGTATTGTCATTAGTATCACCCTTAGTATCACGTATTGTCCTTAGTATCACGTATTGTCCTTAGTATCACATAGTGTCACGTATTGTCCTTAGTATCACGTATTGTCCTTAGTATCACATATTGTCCTTAGTATCACGTATTGTCCTTAGTATCACGTATTGTCACGTATTGTCCAACACACCTTAGTATCACGTATTGTCCTTAGTATCACGTATTACCCTTAGTATCACGTATTGTCCTTAGTATCACGTATTACCCTTAGTATCACGTATTGTCCTTAGTATCACGTATTGTCCTTAGTATCACGTATTACCCTTAGTATCACGTATTGTCCTTAGTATCACGTATTGTCCTTAGTATCACGTATTACCCTTAGTATCACGTATTGTCCTTAGTATCACGTATTGTCCTTAGTATCACGTATTGTCCTTAGTATCACGTATTGTCCTTAGTATCACGTATTGTCCTTAGTATCACGTATTGTCCTTAGTATCACGTATTGCCCTTAGTATCACGTATTGTCCTTAGTATCACGTATTGTCCTTAGTATCACGTATTACCCTTAGTATCACGTATTGTCCTTAGTATCACGTATTGTCCTTAGTATCACGTATTGTCCTTAGTATCACGTATTGTCCTTAGTATCACGTATTGTCCTTAGTATCACATATTGTCCGTATTGTCCTTAGTATCACGTATTGTCCTTAGTATCACGTATTGTCCTTAGTATCACGTATTGTCCTTAGTATCACGTATTACCCTTAGTATCACGTATTGTCCTTAGTATCACGTATTGTCCTTAGTATCACATATTGTCACGTATTGTCCTTAGTATCACGTATTGTCCTTAGTATCACGTATTGTCCTTAGTATCACGTATTGTCCTTAGTATCACGTATTGTCCTTAGTATCACGTATTGTCCTTAGTATCACATATTGTCACGTATTGTCCTTAGTATCACGTATTGCCCTCAGTATCAGGTATTGTCCTTAGTATCACGTATTGGCCTTAGTATCACGTATTGTCATTAGTATCACGTCTTGTCCTTAATATCACGTATTACCCTTAGTATCACGTATTGTCCTTAGTATCACGTATTGTCCTTAGTATCACGTATTGCCCTTAGAATCACGTATTGTCCTTAGTATCACGTATTGTCATTAGTATCACGTATTACCCTTAGTATCACGTATTGTCCTTAGTATCACGTATTGTCCTTAGTATCACATAGTGTCACGTATTGTCCTTAGTATCACGTATTGTCCTTAGCATCACATATTGTCCTTAGTATCACGTATTGTCCTTAGTATCACGTATTGTCACGTATTGTCCTTAGTATCACGTATTGTCATTAGTATCACATATTGTCCTTAGTATCACGTATTACCCTTAGTATCACATATTGTTCTTAGTATCACGTATTGTCCTTAGTATCACGTATTGCCCTTAGTATCACGTATTGTCCTTAGTATCACGTATTGTCCTTAGTATCACGTATTGTCCTTAGTATCACGTATTGCCATTAATATCACGTATTGCCCTTAGTATCACGTATTGTCCTTAGTATCACGTATTACCCTTAGTATCACGTATTGCCCTTAGTATCACGTATTACCCTTAGTATCACGTATTGTCCTTAGTATCACGTATTGTCCTTAGTATCACGTATTACCCTTAGTATCACGTATTGTCCTTAGTATCACGTATTACCCTTAGTATCACGTATTGTCCTTAGTATCACGTATTGTCCTTAGTATCACGTATTGTCCTTAGTATCACGTATTGCCCTTAGTATCACGTATTGTCCTTAGTATCACGTATTACACTTAGTATCACGTATTGCCCTTAGTATCACGTATTGCCCTTAGTATCACGTATTGTCCTTAGTATCACGTATTGTCCTTAGTATCACGTATTGTCCTTTTTGTCCTTAGTATCACGTATTGTCCTTAGTATCACATATTGTCACGTATTGTCATTAGTATCACGTATTGTCCTTAGTATCACGTATTGTCCTTTTTGTCCTTAGTATCACGTATTGTCCTTAGTATCACATATTGTCATGTATTGTCCTTAGTATCACGTATTGTCCTTAGTATCAGGTATTGTCCTTAGTATCACATATTGTCACGTATTGTCCTTAGTATCAGGTATTACCCTTAGTATCATGTATTGTCCTTAGTAGCACGTATTGTCCTTAGTATCACGTATTGTCCTTAGTATCACGTATTGTCCTTAGTATCACGTATTGTCCTTAGTATCACGTATTGTCCTTAGTATCACATATTCTCACGTATTGTCCTTTGTTCCACGTATTGTCCTTAGTATCACGTATTGTCCTTAGTATCACGTATTGTCCTTAGTATCACTATTGTGCTTAGTATCACATATTGTCACGTATTGTCCTTAGTATCACGTATTGCCCTTAGTATCACGTATTGTCCTTAGTATCACGTATTGTCCTTAGTATCACGTATTGTCCTTAGTATCACATATTGTTACGTATTGTCCTTAGTATCACGTATTGTCCTTAGTATCACGTATTACCCTTAGTATCACGTATTACCCTTAGTATCACGTATTACCCTTAGTATCACGTATTGTCCTTAGTATCACGTATTGTCCTTAGTATCACATATTGTTACGTATTGTCCTTAGTATCACGTATTGTCCTTAGTATCACGTATTGTCCTTAGTATCACGTATTGTCTTAGTATCACGTATTGTCCTTAATATCACGTATTGTCCTTAGTATCACGTATTGTCATTAGTATCACGTATTGTCCTTAGTATCACGTATTACCCTTAGTATCACATATTGTCATTAGTATCACGTATTGCCCTTAGTATCACGTATTGTCCTTAGTATCACGTATTGTCATTAGTATCACGTATTGTCATTAGTATCACGTATTGTCCTTAGTATCACGTATTGTCCTTAGTATCACGTATTACCCTTAGTATCACGTATTGTCCTTAGTATCACGTATTGCCCTTAGTATCACGTATTGTCATTAGTATCATGTATTGTCCTTAGTATCACGTGTTGTCCTTAGTATCACGTATTGTCCTTAGTATCACGTATTGCCCTTAGTATCACGTATTGTCCTTAGTATCACGTATTGTCCTTAGTATCACGTATTGTCCTTAGTATCACGTATTGTCCTTAGTATCACGTATTGTCCTTAGTATCACGTATTGTCCTTAGTATCACGTATTGTCCTTAGTATCACGTATTGTCCTTAGTATCACGTATTGTCCTTAGTATCACGTATTGCCCTTAGTATCACGTATTGTCCTTAGTATCACGTATTACCCTTAGTATCACGTATTGTCCTTAGTATCACGTATTGTCCTTAGTATCACGTATTACCCTTAGTATCACGTATTGTCCTTAGTATCACGTATTGTCCTTAGTATCACGTATTGTCCTTAGTATCACGTATTGTCCTTAGTATCACGTATTACCCTTTTGTCCTTAGTATCACGTATTGTCCTTAGTATCACGTATTATCCTTAGTATCACGTATTACCCTTAGTATCACGTATTACCCTTAGTATCACGTATTGTCCTTAGTATCACGTATTGTCCTTAGTATCACTATTATCCTTAGTATTACGTATTACCCTTAATATCACGTATTGTCCTTAGTATCACGTATTGTCCTTAGTATCACGTATTGTCCTTAGTATCACGTATTGTCCTTAGTATCACGTATTATCCTTAGTATCATTTATTGTCCTTAGTATCACGTATTGTCCTTAGTATCACGTATTGTCCTTAGTATCACGTATTACCCTTAGTATCTCGTATTACCCTTAGTATCACGTATTGTCCTTAGTATCACGTATTACCCTTAGTATCACTTATTGTCCTTAGTATCACGTATTGTCCTTAGTATCACGTATTGTCCTTAGTATCACGTATTGCCTTAGTATCACGTATTACCCTTAGTATCACGTATTTCACGTATCCTTAGTATCACGTATTGCCTTAGTATCACGTATTACCCTTAGTATCACGTATTGTCCTTAGTATCACGTATTACCCTTAGTATCACGTATTGTCCTTAGTATCACGTATTACCCTTAGTATCACGTATTGTCCTTAGTATCACGTATTGTCCTTAGTATCACGTATTGCCCTTAGTATCACGTATTGTCCTTAGTATCACGTATTGTCCTTAGTATCACATAGTATCACGTATTGTCCTTAGTATCACGTATTGTCCTTAGTATCACGTATTGTCCTTAGTATCACGTATTGTCCTTAGTATCACGTATTTCACGTATTCCTTAGTATCACGTATTACCCTTAGTATCACGTATTGTCCTTAGTATCACGTATTGTCCTTAGTATCACGTATTACCCTTAGTATCACGTATTACCCTTAGTATCACGTATTACCCTTAGTATCACGTATTACCCTTAGTATCACGTATTACCCTTAGTATCACGTATTACCCTTAGTATCACGTATTACCCTTAGTATCACGTATTACCCTTAGTATCACGTATTATCCTTAGTATCACGTATTACCCTTAGTATCACGTATTGCCCTTAGTATCACGTATTACCCTTAGTATCACGTATTGTCCTTAGTATCACGTATTACCCTTAGTATCACGTATTGCCCTTAGTATCACGTATTGTCCTTAGTATCACGTATTGTCCTTAGTATCACGTATTGTCCTTAGTATCACGTATTGCCCTTAGTATCACATATTGTCACGTATTACCCTTAGTATCACGTATTGTCCTTAGTATCACGTATTGTCCTTAGTATCACGTATTGTCCTTAGTATCACGTATTGTCCTTAGTATCACGTATTGCCCTTAGTATCACGTATTGTCCTTAGTATCACACATTGTCCTTAGTATCACGTATTGTCCTTAGTATCACGTACGCCTTTGAAATGTTCAACTGCCAAATAGGTATGCCTATGCTTTATAGCATGCACATAAACGAACTGGAGTGGCGCTCTGTACCATTGTACTATCACCCAACATCTAAAATTACTAGTTTCTAGAGATAATGACGATAAATAAATGCAAAACACACACAATCCGAAAAGAATACAAAACGGAAAGTAATAAAAACATAATGTAAACTAAAGGACAGCACTCGGAGAGATGCAAACTCCTGTGGTGCTATTTACCACAAGAACAAATGCTTGTACAGTTGTTTTATATTCACATCATGGTATATATTCATAATTATGACCTCGTTCATGTAGCCGCAGACGGATCTGTAGTCTAGTGGTAACACGCTGGACTGGTAATCCAGGGATCGCAGGTTCGATCCCCCGTCTGACCCTAATAAAATTAACAGTTTTTCAGATGAGACGTTAAACCGAGGTCTCGTGTCAGTGCTTTACACCGTGCACGTAAAAGAACCAGCGGAGACTCTGGAATGGGTCTCTGTCTGTATCATTGCACTATCCTCCAAAAATCTAAAATTATTAATCTCGTCAGGAGGCGTCGCTCATATGGGCAACCGGTAGCGACGATAAATAAACGTAAAAACACACACTCGTTCATGTAGCCGATTAATAAACGCACATGCAAACACATCATAATTGATCGTTAATTGAATAACTAGATCATTGTTATCGTCTGTTCCGGCAGACTAATGCCCGGGAATATCGCTATAGCGGCCCATTGGATATAGTGAAAGCTGAACGTGTACATACCGTCTCCGTGACTTAGTGGTTATGGCGTCCGCCTACGAAGTGGGAGGTCGAAGGTTCGAAACTCGTCAGGGGTTCGTTCTGATATGGCCGGTTGGTGAGCCGCCAGCTAGTTAAATACTGGTTACCGATTGCCTACCAGCCTGGCGCCTGGCATACAAGCATAGGATTCGGGAAGTACTGATGTTCCGGTTGGTGAGCCGCCAGCTAGTTAAATACTGGTTACCGATTGCCTACCAGCCTGGCGCCCGCCATACAAGCATAGGATTCGGGAAGTACTGATGTTCATAAAAAGATGTGTCTCCTAGGCCCTGTCACACCATTGCGTATGAGAGAAACGTATGAGTTGCGTATTAATATTCATAAAATAACTTTCATACGCGCAAAAATCCCTTGAAAATACAGAATTGTGCGTATACTTACCGTATTGAACCTATGAGTAGCGTATGAGTAGCGTATCGCCAGCGTATGGCCAGCGTATGACCAGCGAATGTCAGCCAATGTCAGCGTATGACCAGCGTATGTCAGCGTATGTCCAGCGTATGCCCAGCGTATGGCCAGCGTACTCGACCTATGACTAACGTATGTGTAGCGTATGACCAGCGCTTGTCCAGCGTACCGCTATCACGTGACAAAGTGCCCATATAAAGCGGCGGCTTTTCCCACATTTCAGCATTATTGCAGTAGACGTTGAGCTGTCAACATGCCTCCCAAGAAGAAGACATCGTCTACCCGAGGCCGAGGAAAAGGCAAGAACACCCCATCATCATCCTCATCCAAACCTGCTGATCCACCTGCTGATATTCCTGCTGCTGATCCAGATGTTCCTGAGCGCTCAAGGTCCCCAACGCCTCCTCGCGAACGCTCTCGTGAATCATCGGTGTCATCATCTGCGTCGGTTGCTGTAACCCCCTCCTCCCGCCTGGCTGATGACAAGGGGAAGAAGAAGGAGAAGAAAAGGGCCAAGAAGAACCCCTGCAACCTCAGCATCGCCGATGAGGAGCTGATGCTGGAGTTCATCCGCGACAACCCTGTGCTCTGGAATGTCAAGATGACAGATTACAGGCGGAAGGATAAGAAGGATAAGATGTGGGAAGACCAGGCCCAGCTGATGGAGAAGACAGCCGACACCCTCAAGGGCTGGTTCCGGTCATTGCGTGACACCCACACACGCCTTGACAAGAAAAAGAGCGGCGATGGTACCCCATGCCTGACTGAGAGGGAGAAGTGGATCCTCTCCAATTTCGTCTTCCTGAAGACGGTCACTCGCCACCGTCCTGAGCCCCTCCATAGTGTAAGTATACAACTATTCTACTTTTTCTGGACCTCATTAATTTGATGACAATTCCATTTGCAATCATTTTTGCATTCATTTTTGCATACATTTTGTGGTATATGCGGTCTGCACGGTCTGCACAGACTTGGTTTGTGGTCTGTCTATTATTCTATTGTTTGTATTGAACAGCGCCATCTGGCGTATTGAGTAGATATAAAGTTATCATACCATAACACATGTTGTTGGAGTCAAATGTTTAACATTCAGTTTGAATGTTGTAATATCCATCGTAGCGCGTTCATCAGGAACATTATAATGATCAGCATTATAAAGGAGCTAACAATTTCACTTATGACTTTATTATTTGTCTTTGCAGGTGAAGGCAACCATCCAACAGCACAGAGGAGACCTTGATGCTGCCGAGACTGCCTGCGCTGACCTGGAGATTGGCCTGGATGAGCTCACCCCTACCCCCTCATCCACCCCTTCATCCTCACGCAAGCGGCCTCAGGACCCGGACAGCGCCCTCCTTGAGTCCCTACAGAAGAGAGTTGCTGAGTCCGGCACCATCCTCAAGGACCTCTCCAAAGCCCAGCAGCAGCCCATCACAGCCCGAACAGCCTTTGCCAACTACGTTAAAGACAGCCTTCTGACCATGTCCAAGGCCAATTACAAGAAGGCAAGGTCCACCATCAACAGGTTGCTGTCTGACCAGATGGATGAGGACAGTGATGATGACATACCAAGTGCCATGGGAGCTACCCCCATCCCAGCAACCCAGCAAGTCAGCCACTCTCAACCACCTGACAAACTGCGCCCCAGTTCAGCACCGTGCTTCCGCTCGTTCGGCTCCTCTGCACCATCAACCTCCGAGCAGTATCAGCCACCTCCCCACATGTGGAGAAACGTGCCTCCAGCATCATCAGTGTGGGGTTCACAGTCCATGGAGTACATGGAGCAGTACCGCCAGCAACCCTTCCAGCATCCACATCAGCAGATGCCTCCTCCTCCTGTACATCAGATGATGCCTCAGGAAACTCAGCAGCAGCAGGAGCAACAGCGCACCACCACCCCCACCCCAGTGTCTGCCGCCTTGGGTGATGCTGCCCAGGTACTGAGGGACCAGCCCAGTCGAACCCAGCACAGTCCAAGCACGCCGTCTGAGCACAGCCTCCCGAACCTTTCCAATCTGTCCAACCTCTCAGGATTTAGTGCCATCATTGGATCTCCTCCTGATCTCGATTCTCAGGATGGGGAACTCAACACACCACCACAACCAGGAAAGAAGTATTGACTCTTTGGTGACTGTTGTTGTAGTGACTGTGTTTTTGATCATATGAATAAAAGTTTTTGAAACTTAATTCTGGTGTTTTTCATAATTTTATAATACATCAAATGATATGTAATTTATAAGTACCCCTGACCCCAAGAATAATAAACTGCACTTTACACTTGACTTTAAACTATACAGTTGTTCTAAATCATCCTGTCTTGCCATGGAACTGCACCTGCACTTGAGTTGGCCCAGTGCTTCAGGAGGTTCCTCTGCTTCTTTCCATTCTTGGTGGAGGTGTTACTGCCAGCAACTGTATGTGTGTCTTGCAAGTTCCTGTCCTGTCTCCATGCTCCAGGGATGAAGTCACGGTTCATGTTCTCTGCACGGTCGAGCTGCTGGTTCTGGAGTCCAGGGTACCGTATCCTCATCAGATTGTGCAGGACAATGCAGGCTTTCACGATGATCTTGACAGTGGAGGGGTGATGCTGCATGGTAGTCAGCAGAACCTGGAAGCGGTTCGCCAGGATGCCGAAGGCATTTTCAACCACCCTCCTGGCGCGGGAAAGCCTGTAGTTAAATTTCCTCTCTTCATTGTCCAGACCCCGGAGGCTGTATGGCTTCATCATGGTCTCTCGGAGGGCGAAGGCATCATCGCCGATGAAGAAGTAGGGGACATCCTGGTAGTCATTGGGTAGAGGATCTGGGGCAGGGAATCCGATGGTACCGTCTTCAGCAAATTCCTTGATTTCAGAGTTATTGTAGATCTGCGCGTCTGATGCTGATCCTGTACCACCGAGGTCTGACCAGATGAACTTGTACTCCGCGTCTACAAGGGCCATGAGTACAACAGAGTAAAATCCCTTGTAGTTGAAGTATTGGGAACCACTCCTTGGAGGACACTTGCAGGCAATGTGCTTCCCATCTAGTGCACCACATGTATGGGGAAAGTTCCACTTCTGGAGGAACTTGTCAGATATAGCACGCCATCCCTCAGGAGTGGTGGGGCAGGTCATCACCTCGGGCATGTACTCATCTATGATGGCTTGGCAGACCTCTCTGACGACGAGTGACTGGGTGTTGTGGGGGACCCTCCATCCGTACTTCATGGTTGAATACGTGCTCCCAGATGCAAGGTGACGCAAAGTCAGTGCGAGCTTCAGGCCAGGCTCCAGGGGCTCCCTGTACCAGGTGTGTTGTTTGGTGATCCTGGGACCCACTCTGGCTAGCAGCTCATCGAACATCTCGGGGGGCATCCGCATGAAGTTCTTAAAGGATCGTTGGTCCTCGTTTCGGAGCTCCACCAGAAGCTGGTCATAGAGGCCAAACTGCCGTCGCCTTCCGATCCATGGTCTCACCCAGACTTCACGTCTTCTTCTTCTTCTCCTACTTCTTCTTATTCGGATGTGGTGAAGTGTCAAATCGATCAGATCATACTGGTGTTGGAGAAGAGCTACCTCCATCCTCTCTCGTCGGAGGTCCACGAAGAACTGAAGAAGATCTCGAAATGGGAGCCTATATACACTTTCTCAAAACGCTGGCAATACGCTGGGGATACGCTGGCCATACGCCAATCATACGCTAGTTGTACGTTAGATACGTTACTCAATCGTCAGACATACGCCAATACGTCTATATACGTTGCAGATACGTCATACATACGTTGGAAGTACGTTACTCATGCGCTATCAATACGCTATCAATACGCTATCAATACGCTAGCTGTACGGTACACCTTCATGCCAGCGTATGTAAGCGTATGACCAGAGTACTCGACCTATGACTAACGTACCTCTGGCGTAACTCTCGCGTATTCAGCGTATGCCTAGCGTATGCTTAGCGTATAAACCATACGTCCGCATACGCACAAAATTTTTAAGCATGCTCAAAAAAAGGTTTCTGCCTCACCGTATGCCAGCGTATGCAACCGTATGCGACCGTGCTTGCAACGTATACAACCTATGCCTAACGTACCCCTAGCGTATGTCAGCGTATACCAGCGTATGAGTGATATTTTTCATACGCTGGCATACGCTAGTACGATACGCAATAGTGTGACAGGGCCA
>CM026394.1:46115201-46135531 GCA_014843695.1 Archivesica marissinica
CCATGAAAAAGCCACATTTCTCGCTTCTAAATGGTTATGTTATGTTATATTTCGGGTTTTACGCCTGCATCAGGACCAAATCGTAATGGTTGGCATGTCTGCAATTAGACAGTTTCCTGCAAAGTCACCTGGCCTAGTCAGAAACGAGAGAAATATCTATTATGCCCTAGGTTCATCCAAAGAAGCAGCACTTTCGGGTTTTCGTGCACAGAGTTTTGCTCATGCAGTAGAAGATGAAACATGTTAACATTTTAAAGTAGATGAGGATGTGGAAACTGATGATGAGACTAATGGTGACTCATTGACATCTAATGAGGAAGCTACAGTAATCTATTTTATGATATAAAACCATCATAGAAATGTAAATTTATATAAACTTATACTTTGCAGTGCTCATTGTATGTTTAGACAAAATTAGTTGATTTTGGCGGCCATTTTCAATTTGGCGGCCATTTTGAAATAACGATATACTGTATGCCTGCATACATTTCAGAAATAATATTCTAAGCCCAAAACACTTTATTTGTACCAATAAAATCACAATAGGAAAGCCCTGTTTGAAAATTATTGATAATTTGTTGCCAAAATGGACGCCATTTTGAAAAACAAGATGGCCGCCATTTGGATTTTTGTAAATATGTATAGATACGTTATTTGGGACATACACAACATGTTAGGATAGGTGGGTCATTGTCTTCACTAAAAGACCACGGGATTTAGTTTACAACTTGACTAATATCTAGTTGTCACCAAAGAGATCAACAAGACTAAGATATAGTTATTATGTTTAATATTGAATGATTGGCATTAATTATGGCCATGGCTGGCAATGATTGAACCACCCCAAAGCAGTGTACAAGACTTGGTATTGATTCTTTTTCAATTTGAATATTATTATTATTTCTCCGGAAGATCGGAAACTATCGGAAACTATAGATAACAAATATCTAACCTTCCCTGCTGGAATTTGGATGCAAGAGAATAACATCTTACGTCATGACTATGACGAGGCATTCATGCTCGACAACTCTGATTTATATTAGTTCTACACTATGCCTCACGGGTAGTATCCCTTGGTGACAATTTCATTAATTTAAAGACAAGCTTGAAATGAATCGACTTATAAAACCTTTATTATAAAGATAATATATCGCAATAATATGCGTAGCATCATCGCATAGTTGCTGAACATTACCTCAAGTCTTGCAATCTGCTCATCGATAACCGGCTTCTCCTGATTCACAGGTTTAGGTAAGGGGCTGGACAGGATCTTTGTCAGCTCCGGTCTGCAGGGGGGAAGATACCTCTCCTTGACTGTAGGAACATTTGGCCTGAAAAATATGTAGAATTGGACACAAATATACAAATAATGTGTTTACGAACATATTTATATATAACAGGTCTACTACCTGCCTGAGACTAGATAAGACAGGAAGATTTGTATGCATGTAGATATACAACATTATTGTACATGAATGCTGAGGTACTAAATGAAGTGATTGTACGTGAATGTTGATGTACTAAATGAAGTGATTGTACATGAATGCTGATGTACTAAATGAAGTGATTGTACATGAATGCTGATGTACTAAATGAAGTGATTGTACATGAATGCTGATGTACTAAATGAAGTGATTGTACATTAATGCTGATGTACTAAATGAAGTGATTGTACATGAATGCTGATGTACTAAATGAAGAGATTGTACATGAATGTTGATGTACTAAATGAAGAGATTGTACATGAATGCCGATGTACTAAATGAAGAGATTGTACATGAATACTGATGTACTAAATGATGTGATTGTACGTGAATGTTGATGTACTAAATGAAGTGATTGTACCTGAATGTTGATGTACTAAATGAAGTGATTGTACATGAATGCTGATGTACTAAATGAAGTGATTGTACATGACTGCTGATGTACTAAATGAAGTGATTGTACATGAATGCTGATGTACTAAATGATGTGATTGTACATGAATTGTTGATGTAGTACATCAACATTCATGTACAATCACATCATTTAGTACATCAGCATTCATGTACAATCACTAAATGCTTGTACCTGAATGCTGATGTACTAAATGCTTGTACCTGAATGCTGATGTACTAAATGCTTGTACCTGAATGCTGATGTACTAAATGCTTGTACCTGAATGCTGATGTACTAAATGCTTGTACCTGAATGCTGATGTACTAAATGTTTGTACCTGAATGCTGATGTACTAAATGCTTGTACCTGAATGCTGATGTACTAAATGCTTGTACCTGAATGCTGATGTACTAAATGCTTGTACCTGAATGCTGATGTACTAAATGCTTGTACCTGAATGCTGATGTACTAAATGCTTGTACATGAATGCTGATGTACTAAATGAAGAGACTGTACATGAATGCTGATGTACTAAATGCTTGTACATGAATGCTGATGTACTAAATGCTTGTACCTGAATGTTGATGTACTAAATGCTTGTACCTGAATGCTGATGTACTAAATGCTTGTACCTGAATGCTGATGTACTAAATGCTTGTACCTGAATGCTGATGTACTAAATGCTTGTACCTGAATGCTGATGTACTAAATGCTTGTACCTGAATGCTGATGTACTAAATGCTTGTACCTGAATGCTGATGTACTAAATGCTTGTACCTGAATGCTGATGTACTAAATGCTTGTACCTGAATGCTGATGTACTAAATGCTTGTACATGAATGCTGATGTACTAAATGAAGAGACTGTACATGAATGCTGATGTACTAAATGAAGAGACTGTACATGAATGCTGATGTACTAAATGAAGAGACTGTACATGAATGATGATGTACTAAATGCTTGTACATGAATGCTGATGTACTAAATGCGTGTACCTGAATGCTGATGTACTAAATGCTTGTACCTGAATGCTGATGTACTAAATGCTTGTACCTGAATGCTGATGTACTAAATGCTTGTACATGAATGCTGATGTACTAAATGCTTGTACATGAATGCTGATGTACTAAATGCTTGTACATGAATGCTGATGTACTAAATGCTTGTACATGAATGCTGATGTACTAAATGCTTGTACATGAATGCTGATGTACTAAATGCTTGTACATGAATGCTGATGTACTAAATGCGTGTACATGAATGTTGATGTACTAAATGCTTGTACATGAATGCTGATGTACTAAATGCTTGTACCTGAATGCTGATGTACTAAATGCTTGTACCTGAATGCTGATGTACTAAATGCTTGTACCTGAATGCTGATGTACTAAATGCTTGTACCTGAATGCTGATGTACTAAATGTTTGTACCTGAATGCTGATGTACTAAATGCTTGTACCTGAATGCTGATGTACTAAATGCTTGTACCTGAATGCTGATGTACTAAATGCTTGTACCTGAATGCTGATGTACTAAATGCTTGTACCTGAATGCTGATGTACTAAATGCTTGTACATGAATGCTGATGTACTAAATGAAGAGACTGTACATGAATGCTGATGTACTAAATGAAGAGACTGTACATGAATGCTGATGTACTAAATGCTTGTACCTGAATGTTGATGTACTAAATGCTTGTACCTGAATGCTGATGTACTAAATGCTTGTACCTGAATGCTGATGTACTAAATGCTTGTACCTGAATGCTGATGTACTAAATGCTTGTACCTGAATGCTGATGTACTAAATGCTTGTACCTGAATGCTGATGTACTAAATGCTTGTACCTGAATGCTGATGTACTAAATGCTTGTACCTGAATGCTGATGTACTAAATGCTTGTACCTGAATGCTGATGTACTAAATGCGTGTACATGAATGCTGATGTACTAAATGAAGAGACTGTACATGAATGCTGATGTACTAAATGAAGAGACTGTACATGAATGATGATGTACTAAATGCTTGTACCTGAATGCTGATGTACTAAATGCTTGTACCTGAATGCTGATGTACTAAATGAAGAGACTGTACATGAATGCTGATGTACTAAATGAAGAGACTGTACATGAATGCTGATGTACTAAATGAAGAGACTGTACATGAATGATGATGTACTAAATGCTTGTACATGAATGCTGATGTACTAAATGAAGAGACTGTACATGAATGCTGATGTACTAAATGAAGAGACTGTACATGAATGCTGATGTACTAAATGAAGAGACTGTACATGAATGATGATGTACTAAATGCTTGTACATGAATGCTGATATACTAAATGAAGAGACTGTACATGAATGCTGATGTACTAAATGAAGAGACTGTACATGAATGCTGATGTACTAAATGAAGAGACTGTACATGAATGATGATGTACTAAATGCTTGTACATGAATGCTGATGTACTAAATGAAGAGACTGTACATGAATGCTGATGTACTAAATGAAGAGACTGTACATGAATGCTGATGTACTAAATGAAGAGACTGTACATGAATGATGATGTACTAAATGAAGAGACTGTACATGAATGCTGATGTACTAAATGAAGAGACTGTACATGAATGCTGATGTACTAAATGAAGAGACTGTACATGAATGATGATGTACTAAATGCTTGTACATGAATGCTGATGTACTAAATGCTTGTACATGAATGCTGATGTACTAAATGAAGAGACTGTACATGAATGCTGATGTACTAAATGAAGAGACTGTACATGAATGATGATGTACTAAATGCTTGTACATGAATGCTGATGTACTAAATGAAGAGACTGTACATGAATGCTGATGTACTAAATGAAGACTGTACATGAATGCTGATGTACTAAATGAAGAGACTGTACATGAATGCTGATGTACTAAATGAAGAGACTGTACATGCATGCTGATGTACTAAATGCTTGTACCTGAATGCTATGGCTGGTTTCTCTGAAGCAGCCAGTTCCTGGTTTGGTATAAACTTTAATGCTGATGAACCACCTAGAAATCAAACAGAGTTAAATTTCATAAAGTGTTAATTCACAAGAAATATGTCAACATAGTTTGACACATGCATCATGGTGGTTCTACAATTGCATTCATAAAATGAATTTACAAGTTGATTTCTTATCTAACTACGGTAATTGTATAGTGAAATACAAAAGAAATTAATTACGATAATTGTATAGTAAAATACAAAAGAAATTAATTACAGTAATTGTATAGTGAAATACAAAAGAAATTAATTACGGTAATTGTATAGTGAAATACAAAAGAAATTAATTACAGTAATGGTATAGTGAAATACAAAAGAAATTAATTACAGTAATTGTATAGTGAAATACAAAAGAAATTAATTACAGTAATTGTATAGTGAAATACAAAAGAAATTAATTACAGTAATGGTATAGTGAAATACAAAAGAAATTAATTATGGTAATTGTATAGTGAAATACAAAAGAAATTAATTATGGTAATTGTATAGTGAAATACAAAAGAAATTAATTATGGTAATTGTATAGTGAAATACAAAAGAAATAGTCATTAGTCCTTGAAAGTCCAAGAGCAATTTTTCATTTTTATCCTTTATTTTGTATTATTGACATTTATTGCTGTAAATATTGAAAAATAAAATATGATTAAAGACCATTCAATCTATCCTTAACCCATTTCATTCTGGATACATTTCATTCTGGATACATTTCATTCTGGATACATTTCATTCTGGATACATTTCATTCTGGATACATTTCATTCTGGATACATTTTAAGGCTTTTGCAAACAACATAGATACACATCAGCCGCAAAATTTTATTTTCTTGTCCTTTCTAATCGTGCTCATTTATTTTCATCAGGTTAAAATAATATAGTTATTACAGTACACATCGTTATGGTCATTTTGTTAACATCAATCTGGTTTATTGGGGAGGGCACTAGCTAATGTTGGTAAAACTTGTTACCCAACCCATTTGTTTCTAGATTTTATTCTTACAGTGTTCAAGTATAAGCATAGCATTACAATTGTATCATTTTGTTCATATATGTATCATGTTTATATTTGTAATTGTATTGTATATAGAACAAGCTATAAAATATGACTAACCTAACAAATACCATATCAAATGTCTAAACAGTTCCTAGCATACTAGCTCTTTGAATGATACATTTATATTCTGCTCAAATCCTATACCATACAAGAGTCTAACCAGTTCCTAGCATACTTGCTCTCTGAATGATACATTTATATTCTGCTCAAATCCTATACCATACCAGTCTAACCAGTTCCTAGCATACTAGCTCTTTGAATGATACATTTATATTCTGCTCAAATCCTATACCATACCAGTCTAACCAGTTCTTAGCATACTTGCTCTCTGAATGATACATTTATATTCTGCTCAAATCCTATACCATACCAGAATCTAACCAGTTCCTAGCATACTAGCTCTTTGAATGATACATTTATATTCTGCTCAAATCCTATACCATACAAGAGTCTAACCAGTTCCTAGCATACTTGCTCTCTGAATGATACATTTATATTCTGCTCAAATCCTATACCATACCAGAATCTAACCAGTTCCTAGCATACTTGCTCTCCGAATGATACATTTATATTCTGCTCAAATCCTATACCATACAAGAGTCTAAACAGTTCCTAGCATACTAGCTCTCTGAATGATACATTTATATTCTGCTCAAATCCTATACCATACAAGAGTCTAAACAGTTCCTAGCATACTTGCTCTCTGAATGATACATTTATATTCTGCTCAAATCCTATACCATACAAGAGTCTAACCAGTTCCTAGCATACTTGCTCTCTGAATGATACATTTATATTCTGCTCAAATCCTATACCATACCAGTCTAACCAGTTCCTAGCATACTTGCTCTCTGAATGATACATTTATATTCTGCTCAAATCCTATACCATACCAGTCTAACCAGTTCCTAGCATACTTGCTCTCTGAATGATACATCTATATTCTGCTCAAATCCTATACCATACCAGAGTCTAACCAGTTCCTAGCATACTTGCTCTCCGAATGATACATTTATATTCTGCTCAAATCCTATACCATACCAGAGTCTAACCAGTTCCTAGCATACTTGCTATCCGAATGATACATTTATATTCTGCTCAAATCCTATACCATACCAGAGTCTACTTGCTCTCTGAATGATACATTTATATTCTGCTCAAATCCTATACTATACCAGAGTCTAACCAGTTCCCAGCATACTTGCTCTCTGAATGATACATTTATATTCTGCTCAAATCCTATACCATACCAGAGTCTAACCAGTTCCTAGCATACTTGCTCTCTGATACATTTATATTCTGCTCAAATCCTATACCATACCAGAGTCTAACCAGTTCCTAGCATACTTGCTCTCCGAATGATACATTTATATTCTGCTCAAATCCTATACCATACCAGTCTAACCAGTTCCTAGCATACTTGCTCTCTGATACATTTATATTCTGCTCAAATCCTATACCATACCAGAGTCTAACCAGTTCCTAGCATACTTGCTCTCTGATACATTTATATTCTGCTCAAATCCTATACCATACCAGAGTCTATCCAGTTCCTAGCATACTTGCTCTCTGAATGATACATTTATATTCTGCTCAAATCCTATACCATACCAGAGCCTATCCAGTTCCTAGCCTTCCGTGATGTCTGTACGGTAGATCCATATATACCCTGACCGCATGCTATTTCCTCCAAGTAACCTTCGTCAATGAGGCACTTGCCAAATGCTTTCCACCACTGTATTGTCTTGTATCTGTATACACATTTTTCAATTGATCCAAAATAAGCCTTTTTTAAAACTTTATTTAAAATAAGCAAGTTCTAACAACTTATATTAATCAATCTCGTTGGCGCGGATGAAAGCGTATACATGTACGTGGTCATTCGTGTGGGAGGAAACCGGAGTACCCGGAGGAAACCCACCTGTCCGATCTGGCGACCACCGTACCATCTCACATACTTCCCGGTCCGAGGATCTAAACCCCAGGTTGCATTGGTGAGAAGCGAGCGCTCTAACCACTGCACTAATCAGACAGAAAAATAAGCCTTTTTGAAAGCATGGTATATTTCAAGTGTTCATTGTGGTATAAGAGCTGGTGGAAGGACAGCCACGATTAGTTTGCAACAGAAAGCAATCATTGAGTTGGATTAGAAACAATGTAGTCAATAGACTTGAGTATAATTATAAATTATTCAGCTAATGCAACACAGGTTCGATCCTCGGACCAGGAAGTATATGAGATGGTACGGTGGTCGCCAGATAGGATAGGTGAGTTTTCTCCGGGTACTCCGGTTTCCTCCCACACGAATTATCACATTTACGATTTCATCTGCACCAACGAGAGTGATTAATATAAGTTGTTAAAGCTGGTTTCGCAATCGTTTAATGTGGGAATTGATAAAGGCGTGGAACGGCGTGTATGTGGAGTAAACATCGGATTCATTGAGAAAAAGAGCATGTGTCCGATTCCAGCGAAAACAAAATGGCGGCCATCTATCTACATCCGCTTGACAACGTGAATACATTGCATACCGCATACTGCATTCTATCCATTTTGTATACTCGGTGTATAGCTTCACTATATGGGACCTTGGTTTATTATAGTCCCATTCGAAAGCCTTAATATTATTACACTAGGCCAGGGGACAAAACTCCCGACCCCTGGATGTGACGTGTTAACCACTGGTCAACTGACTTGCGCAACATGGACTTCATAAATACTATTCTTTAACAGCAGTATATCTTACTTTCCAAGGCCATATATATCGTGGTTGGTAAACCTTTTGACTTTCTGACTGTTGGATCCAGTGAGAACAAGAACTGTATTGTTAAGTCCAAAGCCACCATGCAATGCCTGAAGCAAGAGAACACCGAAAATATATAAATACCACAAGCAGAAAAACAACAACGAAACACATGAACTTTTCATACATACAGTCAAACCTGTCTATAAAGGCCACCCTCGGGAAAGTCAAAAAGTGGCCTTTGTTGGCAGGTGGCCTCTCAATAGAGGGTTAAAATGCATTGAAAATGGCTCGACGGGTGAGAAAAATGGTGTTCTTTAGAGACAGGTTTTTCATATGCGGCCTTTATTCGGAGGTGGCCTTTAGCACAGGTTTGACTGTATATATTATGGAAACTTGTTATTTTTACTTCATTATAAGGGGCCCAAAGCAAGCTGTTTCCAATTTTTTCATTCATGGATGTTGGTAAATTCTAAGATGGCTGCTGTACAGAACACAACATCTTATAATTGGCATATCTTTGGCACTACCTAACATAGAGAATCAAACAAACTGTCTTTGTGTATGCTTTCAAGGGAGCCATTTCGACCATTAATTATTTGGAAAAACTGAACAGTAAAATGAAATGTAGCCATACATTATATATCACACAATGTCGCCCTCGGAAAACAGTGCAAGTTGAATTGTAATAGATTTCTGGAAATAATTTATTATTGGATCTATTGTGTCTAAAGAAGCGTATGTACACAGCCACATGTTTCCACATCTATCTACTTCCTCTGCGATCTCAATGAAACATTTCTTAAACTTTATTTATTTTACAACGATTGCGAAGCAAGATTTAACAACTTATATTAATCACTCTCGTTGGCGCGGATGAAAGCATTAATGTGGTCATTCGTGTGGGAGGAAACCGGAGTACCCGGAGAAAACACACCTGTCCGATCTGGCGACCACCGTAACATCTCACATACTTCCCGGTCCGAGGATCGAACCCGGGTTGCATTGGTGAGAAGCGAGTGGGCTAACCACTGCTCTAATCATAATTTTTGGAGGATAGTGCAATGATACAGACAGAGACCCATTCCAGAGTCTCCTCTGGTTCTTTTACGTGCATGGTGTAAAGCACCGACACGAGACCTCGGTTTAAAGTCCCATCTGAGACTTTTAATTTCATTAGGATCAGACGGGGGATCGAACCTGCGATCCCTGGATTACGAGTCCAGTGTGTTACTACTGGACTACAGATCCGTCTGCTAACGGAATTGATAGCCACATAAAAGATTTTATAGCCACATAACCCCTAACCTTATACAACTAGACAGTAAACTTATTGTCCTTCTACCTGCATAATTCCCATTTTATTTAGTGCGGACGGATGGACAGATGGCAAAAACAATATGCTCTAGATCTAGCACATTTCATTCTTACAGTTCTAGACAGATTAGAACTTTCTAGTATGTGGCTTAAACACGAGATTATGTTATGTTATATTTCGGGTTTTACGCCTGCATCTTGGGCTATATCGCCGGCGGGCAGTTTACCTAACAACACCTTTTCTGGGCAGGCTCCAGCGGTTAACTAAACATGAGCAGGGTTCATTCTAGGTCAGAATGTTTGGGAGAAGTGAGAAAGCACGCGATTGCTTAATTAAATGGTGTTCTTTAATATACTTCTGCAAAATAGAGTTAAAATGCACAGTACAACCATTAAATACAACATTTGAATAGAAGGAGTGCTTTATAATGGGCCAGTGTATCTTACTAGACAAAATTTTGTTGGAAAATCATAAAAACCAAAAAATATTTTTTTTTTTTAGGGAGAAGAGAAGTCAGGGTCCCTAGGGCGACAATTTCGCCCACATCGCCCTCTAGAATGATCCCTGACTAGTTTACTAGCTTACTTCCACAACAGCAAAGAAGTCTTTAGCCTCCTTCCGGTAGTCGACAGGTTCTGTTCTATAACAGACAACAGACGACCAGTTTTTGGAATCATAGTAGCTTTTCTGTCTTCCTATGTCGACTCTGAAAAGAAAAGTGAAATATTTTTGCAGCAGATAAAGTGAACCTAGCACCTCCTAGAGTTGCAGATAAGGAAATCCTACCCTCGGGCTGACGATGTGTGCCGAGTTCTGGGCGTTCTTTAACTGTAACTCTATGAGGTGCTACATTTATTTTCTCACACCTTTCTAATGCTTGGTGTGGAAGTCGTGATAGCGCAGTGGATGTGTGTTCGCTTCAGGTGCAAAAGGTCCGGAGTTCGAGCCGCATTGGAGCCGTTACAATTCTGCCCTTAGGCAAGGCATTTAAATTCCACATTGCCTCTTCTCTCTCCCTTGTAGCGATGGATTTCATCAGGAATGAGGTCTCGAGATTGCTTAATATAAGTTGAAAGAACTTGTTTCGCAATCGAGCTAAAATAAATTTGAATAAAGTATATAAACTAATGCTTTCGAAGCACTTTACGAATTATGCCAGCCGATATACACGCATGAATGGCGCATGAATTTACTATAAAGTGATGAGATCATTGGAATGTAACAATTTACGCCTATATACACGCATGAATGGTGCATGAATTTACTATAAAGTGATGAGGTCATTGGATTGTGCTCAAATTAATGTTGATTGTCATTTAAAAGTGAACACCATGTACATGTTAAGTTTAACGGTTTAATTTCCTTAATGCTAAATCTTTACATCCAACACTGGTAGAGATTCAAATTATCTACGACTTTAACCATCATACTAAACGGAACTAATCCATAACAAGATTTAAAGGGAGATCAGTGTCTCTGTGATTAGAGGCGGGGATGCTTACAAACAATGCAAGTGCATTGTGGGGCAAATGGTAATAGTAGGCATGTGAACAACACATGAATGGTCGTCATTGATTGCATCATCGATGAGGTTTCGCTGGTCTCAGCATGACGTATCTTCACGTGTTCGGATTTTCTTCTTCTTTTCTTTCTTTTATTCATAATATTATTTACATTATGTACATTGTCAACCAGCATAAAAATATATGTTATGTTATATTTCGGGTTTTACGCCTGCATCAGCACCATTTTGGGCTATATCGCCGGCGGGCAGTTTACCTAACAACACCTTTCCTGGGCAGGCTCCAGCGGTTAACCAGTACTTGGGTGCACCAACCTCCGTAAGAAACTGCCAACTTTTTCATATAAATGAGACACGGCCTGAGCATCAGTGATGATAGGTTACAGTGGTATACAAGTCAGCGACCTTAACCACTCGACCACGGAGGAGGACCATAAAAATATAACAATAATACTAGTATGTGGATGAAACCAAATAAAGGTCCATGCATGGATGGAATTCCGGCACAATTCTACAGAGTTTTGGAATAATATTGGACATATACTAAGAAATTCTTTTAAGGAAAGTTATGACAAGAAATCTTTTTACACAAAATTTAAAAAAAAAAAAATCTTTATCTCATACACAAAAAACTAGTTGCTTATCATTAATATATAAAAAGGGCGCCCACTTTCTTTATAAAACCATAGACAAATTACTTTATGTGGATGTCAAAATAGCAACCCAGGCTAGGGTGGGGAGGTAGAAGATACAAGGCAGACAGTTCCAATGCTAGGGTGGGGAGGTAGAAGATACAAGGCAGACAGTTCCAATGCTAGGGTGGGGAGGTAGAAGATACAAGGGGGCAGACAGTTCCAATGCTAGGGTGGGGAGGTAGAAGATACAAGGGGGCAGACAGGCAGACAGTTCCAATGCTAGGGTGGGGAGGTAGAAGATACAAGGGGGCAGACAGTTCCAATGCTAGGGTGGGGAGGTAGAAGATACAAGGCAGACAGTTCCAATGCTAGGGTGGGGAGGTAGAAGATACAAGGCAAACAGTTCCAATGCTAGGGTGGGGAGGTAGAAGATACAAGGCAAACAGTTCCAATGCTAGGGTGGGGAGGTAGAAGATACAAGGCAAACAGTTCCAATGCTAGGGTGGGGAGGTAGAAGGTAGAGGTAGCGTGATCACTTCCTTAAATGGTGTTCTTTAATATACTTCTGCAAAATAGGGTTAAAATGCACAGTACAACCATTATATACAACATTTGAATAGAAGGAGTGCTTTATAATGGGCCAGTGTATATTACTAGACAACATTTTGTTTGAAAATCGTAAAAACCCAAAATAAATTTTTAAAATTTAGCGAGAAGTGGGGCCCAAGAGGGTGAAGTCAGGGTCCCTAGGGCGACAATTTCGCCCACATCGCCCTCTAGAATGATCCCTGGTCCTTGGCATGTAAGAATACAGAAATGAAAGGACACCTGAAATTGATTGTTTGTAATTTACTTACATTTTCCTGCAGTTATCGCAGCAGTTACTAGTTCCTCCAATTTGTTCCAAATTCTTGCTTTCAAAGTGAGATAACAGGATCCTACATTAAAAACACACAAGTATTAGGACTTACTCCTCCTCGAATGTGGACAGGGAAATCCCGTTGAAGATTCAGTCAAAACATGTCGTAGCATGAATATGTCAGAAAGTCGGACTGGGAAGTATGTGAGATGGTACGGTGGTCACCAGATCGACCAGGTGGTTTTCTGTGAGTACTACGGTTTCCTCCCACAAGAATGATCATGTTTTGCTTTTATCCGCTGCAATGTGAGCGATACTGGTAAGTATAAGTTGTCAACGCTTGTTTCGCAATCGTTGTAACATAAATAAACTTCAGACTTGTATGTCGGAATACAACATTTCTGTATGTCTAGAGATAATACACTGCCCAGCTCACACTATGTTTTATCAGCCGTGTGTACAGTTCACAGTCATAACACAGCCGTGTCTACAGTTCAGTCATAACACAGTCGTGTCTACAGTTCACAGTCATAACACATTCATGTCTACAGTTCACAGTCATAACACAGTCGTGTCTACAGTTCACAGTCATAACACAGTCGTGTCTACAGTTCACAGTCATAACACAGTCGTGTCTACAGTTCACAGTCATAACACATTCATGTCTACAGTTCACAGTCATAACATAGCTATGTCTACAGTTCAGTCATAACACAGCGGTGTCTACAGTTCACAGTCATAACACAGTGGTGTCTACAGTTCACAGTCATAACACAGCCGTGTCTACAGTTCACAGTCATAACACAGCTGTGTCTACAGTTCACAGTCATAACACAGTCGTGTCTACAGTTCACAGTCATAACACAGTCATGTCTACAGTTCACAGTCATAACATAGCTATGTCTACAGTTCACAGTCATAACACAGCAGTGTCTACAGTTCACAGTCATAACATAGCGGTGTCAACAGTTCAGTCATAACACAGTGGTGTCTACAGTTCACAGTCATAACATAGCCATGTCTACAGTCATAACATAGCAGTGTCTACAGTTCACAGTCATAACATAGCCGTGTCTACAGTTCAGTCATAACATAGCGGTGTCTACAGTTCACAGTCATAACACAGTCGTGTCTACAGTTCACAGTCATAACACAGTCATGTCTACAGTTCAGTCATAACACAGCTGTGTCTACAGTTCACAGTCATAACACATTCATGTCTACAGTTCACAGTCATAACATAGCTATGTCTACAGTTCAGTCATAACACAGCGGTGTCTACAGTTCACAGTCATAACACAGTGGTGTCTACAGTTCACAGTCATAACACAGCCATGTCTACAGTTCACAGTCATAACACAGTCGTGTCTACAGTTCACAGTCATAACACAGCTGTGTCTACAGTTCACAGTCATAACACAGTCGTGTCTACAGTTCACAGTCATAACACAGTCATGTCTACAGTTCACAGTCATAACATAGCTATGTCTACAGTTCACAGTCATAACACAGCAGTGTCTACAGTTCACAGTCATAACATAGCGGTGTCAACAGTTCAGTCATAACACAGTGGTGTCTACAGTTCACAGTCATAACATAGCGGTGTCTACAGTCATAACATAGCAGTGTCTACAGTTCACAGTCATAACATAGCCGTGTCTACAGTTCAGTCATAACATAGCGGTGTCTACAGTTCACAGTCATAACACAGCCGTGTCTACAGTTCACAGTCATAACACAGTCGTGTCTACAGTTCACAGTCATAACACAGCTGTGTCTACAGTTCACAGTCATAACACAGTCGTGTCTACAGTTCACAGTCATAACACAGTCATGTCTACAGTTCACAGTCATAACATAGCTATGTCTACAGTTCACAGTCATAACACAGCGGTGTCTACAGTTCACAGTCATAACATAGCAGTGTCAACAGTTCAGTCATAACACAGTGGTGTCTACAGTTCACAGTCATAACATAGCGGTGTCTACAGTCATAACATAGCAGTGTCTACAGTTCACAGTCATAACATAGCCGTGTCTACAGTTCAGTCATAACATAGCTGTGTCTACAGTTCAGTCATAACATAGTGGTGTCTACAGTTCACAGTCATAACATAGCCATGTCTACAGTTCACAGTCATAACATAGCTATGTCTACAGTTCACAGTCATAACACAGTTGTGTCTACAGTTCACAGTCATAACATAGCAGTGTCTACAGTTCACAGTCATAACATAGCTGTGTCTACATTTCACAGTCATAACATAGCGGTGTCTACAGTTCACAGTCATAACATAGCAGTGTCTACAGTTCACAGTCATAACATAGCGGTGTCTACAGTTCACAGTCATAACATAGCAGTGTCTACAGTTCACAGTCATAACATAGCCGTGTCTACAGTTCAGTCATAACATAGCGGTGTCTACAGTTCAGTCATAACATAGTGGTGTCTACAGTTCACAGTCATAACATAGCCATGTCTACAGTTCACAGTCATAACACAGCTATGTCTACAGTTCACAGTCATAACACAGTTGTGTCTACAGTTCAGTCATAACATAGCAGCGTCTACAGTTCACAGTCATAACATAGCTGTGTCTACATTTCACAGTCATAACATAGCCGTGTCTACAGTTCACAGTCATAACATAAGTGTCTACAGTTCACAGTCATAACACAGTCGTGTCTACAGTTCACAGTCATAACACAGTCGTGTCTACAGTTCACAGTCATAACACAGCCATGTCTACAGTTCACAGTCATAACACAGTCGTGTCTACAGTTCACATTCACTGACACAAGTCACATTTTGATAGTGAACAATTGTGTGAAGTATCAAAGGTATGTAGTAAATGGTTCAAAAGAGATAGCAACCTTGCTATTTAACCAAATGGCAACGGCGACACCAAGGCAAGTACAATAACCTTCCTTAATCTTTGAATAGTCGAGCTAAACACAATAAGTCTCCCCCCATTAGTGGAGACATAGTATGACAAATAATGATTATATAAGAGATAAGTGGCTACTCTATGTAGGGCACAGCAGACAGACGGATCTGTAATCCAGTGCTAACACGCTGGACTGGTAATCCAGGGATCGCAGGTTCGATCCCCCATCTGACCCTAATAAAATTAACAGTCTTTCAGATGGGATATTAAACCGAGGTCTCGTGTCGGTGCTGTACACCGTGCACGTAAAAGAACCAGAGGAGACTCTGGAATGGGTCTCTGTCAGTATCATGCACTATCCTCCAAAATCTAAAATGACTAATCTCTTCAGGAGGCGTCGCTAATATGGGCAACCGGTAGCGACGATAAATAAACGTAAAACACACACACAGCGCGCAGCAGAAGAGTGAAATCTGTATGTGTGAAAGGGTTAAGTTAATATCACCACCAACCTTCGTCTACACGTAGCCGCTCCCAAATACTGCTGCATCTTTGATAACATGTTCAGTTTATGCTGCTTGAATTTTACATTCAAAATGTCCTTCAACAGAAATCTGTCAAATTGTAAAAAAACAAAATCAGTGAAACTGAATTATTTTACTTTTTACCGTAATAATTTATTATTGAAACATGAGATTATAAGATCACAATATCTAATCATCCGCTCCTTACAATAGCTTGGTATGCAGCATATTCTATGTAAACACATATCGGGGATACCTGAAATATAACATAACATAAGCATAAACTAAGCCGTATCGATTTGTCAAAATACATGGTTGCCAGAGGTGGATGGGGATTTTTTTTCCTATATTTCCTATAGAATTATAAAGTAAACATTTTTTGATATTTGGCATTTAGCATCACCAAGTGAATCAGTGGAAGTCGTGATAGCGTTCGCTTCAGGTGCGAAAGGTCCGGAGTTCGAACCCCACTGTAGCCGTTACGATTTTGCCCTTAGGCAAGGCATTTAAATTCCATGTTGCCTCTTCTCTCTCCTTCATAGCGATGGATTCCATCAGGAATGAGGTCTCGAGAGTGATTAATATAAGTTGAAAGAACTTGTTTCGCAATCGAGCTAAAATAAATTTGTATAAATTAACTCTTTAAAAATCATCCTCTCATAAGCCACAATGTACAGTGAAGCTTGTGTTAATGTTTACCTCTAAGCAACGTTATGCTGTGATAGCACTTTTAGCTTTCAACTCGGGTGAGCGATCCAGGCGCTCTTGTTTGATGTTCTTTTGCACAGAAATACTTTCTTCATTTAACCCTTTCCCTCATGGAAACCTCTTGACGCCATTACCAATACGACATACATTAACCCTTTCCCTTATAGAAGCACCTCTTGACGCCATTACCAATACGACATACATTAACCCTTTCCCTTATAGAAGCACCTCTTGACGCCATTACCAATACGACATACATTAACCCTTTCCCTCATAGAAGCACCTCTTGACGCCATTACCAATACGACATACATTAACCCTTTCCCTTATAGAAGCACCTCTTGACGCCATTACCAATACGACATACATTAACCCTTTCCCTTATAGAAGCACCTCTTGACGCCATTACCAATACGACATACATTAACCCTTTCCCTTATAGAAGCACCTCTTGACGCCATTACCAATACGACATACATTAACCCTTTCCCTTATAGAAGCACCTCTTGACGCCATTACCAATACGACATACATTAACCCTTTCCCTCATAGAAGCACCTCTTGACGCCATTACCAATACGACATACATTAACCCTTTCCCTCATAGAAGCACCTCTTGACGCCATTACCAATACGACATACATTAACCATTTCCCTCAAGAAACACCTCTTGACGCCATTACCAATACGACATACATTACCCTTTCCCTTATAGAAGCACCTCTTGACGCCATTACCAATACGACATACATTAACCCTTTCCCTTATAGAAGCACCTCTTGACGCCATTACCAATACGACATACATTAACCCTTTCCCTTATAGAAGCACCTCTTGACGCCATTACCAATACGACATACATTAACCCTTTCCCTTATAGAAGCACCTCTTGACGCCATTACCAATACGACATACATTAACCCTTTCCCTTATAGAAGCACCTCTTGACGCCATTACCAATACGACATACATTAACCCTTTCCCTTATAGAAGCACCTCTTGACGCCATTACCAATACGACATACATTAACCCTTTCCCTTATAGAAGCACCTCTTGACG
This sequence comes from Archivesica marissinica, assembly GCA_014843695.1. Lineage (NCBI taxonomy): Eukaryota > Metazoa > Mollusca > Bivalvia > Venerida > Vesicomyidae > Archivesica > Archivesica marissinica. The sequence continues at coordinate 46,133,430 of CM026394.1, forward strand.
CCATTACCAATACGACATACATTAACCCTTTCCCTTATAGAAGCACCTCTTGACGCCATTACCAATACGACATACATTAACCCTTTCCCTTATAGAAGCACCTCTTGACGCCATTACCAATACGACATACATTAACCCTTTCCCTTATAGAAGCACCTCTTGACGCCATTACCAATACGACATACATTAACCCTTTCCCTTATAGAAGCACCTCTTGACGCCATTACCAATACGACATACATTAACCCTTTCCCTTATAGAAGCACCTCTTGACGCCATTACCAATACGACATACATTAACCCTTTCCCTTATAGAAGCACCTCTTGACGCCATTACCAAACGACATACATTAACCCTTTCCCTCATAGAAGCACCTCTTGACGCCATTACCAATACGACATACATTAACCCTTTCCCTTATAGAAGCACCTCTTGACGCCATTACCAATACGACATACATTAACCCTTTCCCTTATAGAAGCACCTCTTGACGCCATTACCAATACGACATACATTAACCCTTTCCCTCATAGAAGCACCTCTTGACGCCATTACCAATACGACATACATTAACCCTTTCCCTTATAGAAGCACCTCTTGACGCCATTACCAATACGACATACATTAACCCTTTCCCTTATAGAAGCACCTCTTGACGCCATTACCAATACGACATACATTAACCCTTCCCTCATAGAAGCACCTCTTGACGCCATTACCATACGACATACATTAACCCTTTCCCTCATAGAAGCACCTCTTGACGCCTTTACCAATACGACATACATTAACCCTTTCCCTCATAGAAGCACCTCTTGACGCCATTACCAACATGACATACATTAACCCTTTCCCTCATAGAAGCACCTCTTGACGCCATTACCAATACGACATACATTAACCCTTTCCCTCATAGAAGCACCTCTTGACGCCATTACCAATACGACATACATTAACCCTTTCCCTTATAGAAGCACCTCTTGACGCCATTACCAACATGACATACATTAACCCTTTCCCTTATAGAAGCACCTCTTGACGCCATTACCAACATGACATACATTAACCCTTTCCCTTATAGAAGCACCTCTTGACGCCTTTACCAATACGACATACATTAACCCTTTCCCTCATAGAAGCACCTCTTGACGCCATTACCAATACGACATACATTAACCCTTTCCCTTAAAGAAGCACCTCTTGACGCCATTACCAACATGACATACATTAACCCTTTCCCTCATAGAAGCACCTCTTGACGCCAATACCAACATGACATACATTAACCCTTTCCCTTATAGAAGCACCTCTTGACGCCTTTACCAATACGACATACATTAACCCTTTCCCTTATAGAAGCAGCTCTTGACGCCTTTACCAATACGACATACATTAACCCTTTCCCTCACAGAAGCACCTCTTGACGCCATTACCAATATGACATACAGTAACCCTTTCCCTTATAGAAGCACCTCTTGACGCCTTTACCAATACGACATACATTAACCCTTTCCCTTATAGAAGCACCTCTTGACACCTTTACCAATACGGCATATATTAACCCTTTCCCTCATAGAAGCACCTCTTGATGCCATTACCAATACGACATACATTGACAATGTAGCAGCCAAACCAATGTTCGTAATAAAGGCCAGAATCTCATGTAGTCCCAGTAATATCTATGGAGGTGGGATAGATATGGCTACTACTTATCCACTGCATGATAGATAAATGACTGTTGTTTGTATGCAGATATAATAGTATATTAACCTAAATCTCTATGTAGTTCCAGTAATATCTATGGAGGTGGGATAGATATGGCGACTACTTATCCACTGCATGATAGATAAATGGCTGTCGTTTGTATGCAGATATAATAGTATATTAACCTAAATCTCTATGTAGTCCCAGTAATATCTATAGAGGTGCGATAGATATGGCAACTACTTATCCACTGCATGATAGCTATATGGCTGTTGTTTGTATGGAGATATAATAGTATATTAACCTAAATCTCTATGTAGTCCCAGTAATATCTATGGAGGTGGGATAGATATGGCGACTACTTATCCACTGCATGATAGCTAAATGGCTGTCGTTT
>CM026394.1:46136531-46218060 GCA_014843695.1 Archivesica marissinica
CACTACCACATACACTGACAACCCCCATAGAAGCACCTATTGACGCCATTACCAATACCACATACATCAACAACCCCCATAGAAGCACCCCTTGACGCCATTACCAATACAAAACATACAACCCCATAGAAGCACCTCTTGACGCCATTACCAATACAACATACATCAACAACCCCCATAGAAGCACCTCTTGACGCCATTACCAATACGACATACATAACACTTTCCCTCATAGAAGCACCTCCTTGACGCCATTACCAATACGACATACATTAACCCTTTCCCTCATAGAAGAACCTCTTGACGCCATTACCAATACGACATACATTAACCCTTTCCCTCATAGAAGCACCTCTTGACGCCATTACCAATACGACATACATTAACCCTTTCCCTCATAGAAGCACCTCTTGACGCCATTACCAATACGACATACATTAACCCTTTCCCTTATAGAAGCACCTCTTGACGCCATTACCAATACGACATACATTAACCCTTTCCCTTATAGAAGCACCTCTTGACCCCATTACCAATACGACATACATTAACCCTTTCCCTCATAGAAGCACCTCTTGACGCCTTTACCAATACGACATACATTAACCCTTTCCCTTATAGAAGCACCTCTTGACGCCATTACCAACACGACATACATTAACCCTTTCCCTCATAGAAGCACCTCTTGACGCCATTACCAATACGACATACATTAACCCTTTCCCTCATAGAAGCACCTCTTGACGCCATTACCAATACGACATACATTAACCCTTCCCTTAAGAAGCACCTCTTGACGCCATTACCAACATGACATACATTAACCCTTTCCCTTATAGAAGCACCTCTTGACGCCATTACCAACATGACATACATTAACCCTTTCCCTCATAGAAGCACCTCTTGACGCCTTTACCAATACGACATACATTAACCCTTTCCCTCATAGAAGCACCTCTTGACGCCATTACCAATACGACATACATTAACCCTTTCCCTTAAAGAAGCACCTCTTGACGCCATTACCAACATGACATACATTAACTCTTTCCCTCATAGAAGCACCTCTTGACGCCAATACCAACATGACATACATTAACCCTTTCCCTTATAGAAGCACCTCTTGACGCCTTTACCAATACGACATACATTAACCCTTTCCCTTATAGAAGCAGCTCTTGACGCCTTTACCAATACGACATACATTAACCCTTTCCCTCACAGAAGCACCTCTTGACGCCATTACCAATATGACATACAGTAACCCTTTCCCTTATAGAAGCACCTCTTGACGCCTTTACCAATACGACATACATTAACCCTTTCCCTTATAGAAGCACCTCTTGACACCTTTACCAATACGGCATATATTAACCCTTTCCCTCATAGAAGCACCTCTTGATGCCATTACCAATACGACATACATTGACAATGTAGCAGCCAAACCAATGTTCGTAATAAAGGCCAGAATCTCATGTAGTCCCAGTAATATCTATGGAGGTGGGATAGATATGGCTACTACTTATCCACTGCATGATAGATAAATGACTGTTGTTTGTATGCAGATATAATAGTATATTAACCTAAATCTCTATGTAGTTCCAGTAATATCTATGGAGGTGGGATAGATATGGCGACTACTTATCCACTGCATGATAGATAAATGGCTGTCGTTTGTATGCAGATATAATAGTATATTAACCTAAATCTCTATGTAGTCCCAGTAATATCTATAGAGGTGCGATAGATATGGCAACTACTTATCCACTGCATGATAGCTATATGGCTGTTGTTTGTATGGAGATATAATAGTATATTAACCTAAATCTCTATGTAGTCCCAGTAATATCTATGGAGGTGGGATAGATATGGCGACTACTTATCCACTGCATGATAGCTAAATGGCTGTCGTTTGTATGGAGATATAATAGTATATTAACGTAAATCTCTATGAAGGAAAAGGTTAAAGCAGCATTACATCGTATGAAATAAAAGATATTTGAAAAATTCAATTTTTACGTATGGGTAGCAATGCTGCTACACATTCTAACATTATACTTTGTATGCTTATGTTCATATTTCATCACGAGTCGATCGGTCATGCACTTGTTTACAACCAGAACGCATCGTCCGCACTTGTTTACATTCGGAATGCATCATCCCCATTTGTCCCACGTTGTCTTTTTTAATTAAATTACTTGATATGTTGATTCATACCACTGTTAGCTAAGTCTTTTAGGGACATGTCTACATCCCAGCGAGTGGTTCGACATTAGAGGAAGATAGATAGATAGTATTTCATGTTCAAAATATATACGTTGTTTTCTACATCCTCTGTTGTTCCACGCATGCGCGCTGTGCATGTTGACATTTCGTGTGTTGATAAACAAATTCGAGTATACGACTTTTTTAATTTATTGGAATTTTATCGTTTCTGAGCGACTATTTTGATTTTTTTTGTAAACACACACACATTAGTATTTATATTTTACCCAAAACATCTTTTATTACGATGTAATGCTGCTTTAAATGAATAATAAAATAGAAAAACACACACACAAAATAAATTAAGTAACTATCTAGTATCACTCACCTGGTTGTATTAAAGTCACTACTAGAGTAAAATGTATGGCAGAAACTAGGGAGGCCATCTCTACCAGCTCTACCCACTTCCTGGTAATAAGACTCAATATCCTTTGGAGCTGTATTAAAATATATTGAAAACTTAATATCAATATTAAACATGCACAATAATTATTCAAATAAACAAATAGTATTTCTGGAATATCAGAGAATATGTACATTAATATCAATATTAAACATTCACAATAATTATTCAAATAAACAAATAGTAGTTCTGGAATATCAGAGAATATGTACAGGGCTCGATAATTTGTTTCGGACTTGTCCAGGACAAGTGATACTAGCAAAATTGACGTGTCTCAATGTCTATACTTGTCCCAGTAATTATGCTTAACCCTTTCCTTCATAGAAGCACCTCTTGACGCCATTTGGCGACTTTAAATAAACTTATTAGTCAGTCAGTGGAAATGAAACAAATGAAGCGTAACAAGGGCTTTGATTTGACAATCGATTCTCACGATGCCCGTCATTAACAGTATGTTGTGGGTGGGGTCTAGCTAGGATTTGTCGAGCCCTGAATGTAAAGCCACAGCTTTGGGATCATCCGAGACAGTTTGTGGATGCACAGTGAAACCTCTAGAGATCAAACACCGTTCACAACTTGACAACTATTCATCGTTTAGAGGTTGCTGTTGTGGGGAGGTGAAACTGACAAAGGAAAATAGGAATGTGGACATTATTAGAAATTGATATGGAAATAGAACCTGCGACATTATTAGAAAGCGATATGGAAATAGAACATGTGACATTATTAGAAATTGATATTGAAATAGAACGTTATTAGAAATTGGTATATGGAAAATAGAACATGTGACTTCTTTTTTTTTAGAAATTGATATGGAATATAGAACATGGGACATTATTAGAAATTGATATGGAAAATAGAACATGAGACATTTTTAGAAATTGATATGGAAAATAGAAAATGGGACATTTTTAGAAACTCACATGGAAAATAGAACCTGGGACATTTATTAGAAATTGATATGGAAATAGAACATGGGACATTTATTAGAAATTGATATGGAAAATAGAAAATTGGACATTTTTAGAAATTGATATGGAAATTAGAACATGGGACATTTATTAGAAATTGATATGAAAAATAGAAAATGGGACATTTTTAGAAACTGACATAGAAAATAGAACCTGGACATTATTAGAAACTGACATGGAAAATAGAACATGGGACATTATTATAAATTGATATGGAAATAGAACATGGGACATTATTAAAAATTGATATGGAAAATAGAAAATGGAACATTTTTAGAAACTAACATGGAAAATAGAACCTGGGACATTTATTAGAAATTAATATGGAAAATAGAAAATGGGACATTTTTAGAAATTGATATGGAAATTAGAACATGGGACATTTTTTAGAAACTGACATAGAAAATAGAACATGGGACATTATTAGAAACTGACATGGAAAATAGAACATGGGATATTATTAGAAATTGATATGGAAATAGAACATGGGACATTATTAGAAATTGATATGGAAAATAGAACCTGGGAATTTTTAGAAATTGATATGGAAAATAGAACCTGGATATTATTACAAACTGACATGGAAAATAGGAACATGGACATTATTAGAAATTGATATGGAATATAGAAAATGGAACATTTTTAGAAACTGACATGGAAAATAGAACCTGGGACATTTATTAGAAATTAATATGGAAAATAGAAAATGGGACATTTTTAGAAATTGATATGGAAATTAGAACATGGGACATTTATTAGAAATTGATATGAAAAATAGAAAATGGGACATTTTTAGAAACTGACATGGAAAATAGAACCTGGACATTATTAGAAACTGACATGGAAAATAGAACATGGGACATTATTAGAAATTGATATGGAAATAAAACATGGGACATTATTAGAAATTGATATGGAAAATAGAACCTGGGCATTTTTAGAAATTGATATGGAAAATAGAACCTGGATATTATTACAAACTGACATGGAAAATAGGAACATGGACATTATTAGAAATTGATATGGAATATAGAACCTGGACATTATTAGAAATTGATATGGAAAATAGAAAATGGGACATTTTTAGAAATTGATATGGAAATAGAACATGGGACATTATTAGAAATTGATATGGAATATAGAAAATGGAACATTTTTAGAAACTAACATGGAAAATAGAACCTGGGACATTTAATAGAAATTTACATGGAAAATAGAATATGGGACATTTTTAGAAATTGATATGGAAAATAGGAACCTGGTCATTATTAGAAACTGACATAGAAAATAGGAACCGGGACATTATTAGAAATTGACATGGAAAATAGAACATGGACATTATTAGAAATTGATATGGAAAATAGAATCTGGACATTATTAGAAATTGACATGGAAAATAGAACCTGGACATTATTAGAAACTGACATAGAAAATAGGAACCGGGACATTATTAGAAATTGACATGGAAAATAGAACATGGACATTATTAGAAATTGATATGGAAAATAGAATCTGGACATTATTAGAAATTGACATGGAAAATAGAACCTGGACATTATTAGAAACTGACATAGAAAATAGGAACCGGGACATTATTAGAAATTGACATGGAAAATAGAACATGGACATTAAAGTTACACAAGGCAAACTTTTAATTAGCGTAGGGGACTACTTAACAAAGTTTAAACTTTATTTTAAACTGATTGCGAAACAAATTCAAACAGCTGATATCAATCACTGTTGTTGGCATGGAAGGGAAACTAAAATATCTCTAACCTCCATAATGTATGACTTTTCTGCAATCTGGTTGTCAATGCCCATACCAAAGGCTACAGTGGCCACGACAACCTGTATCTCATCGTTGACAAACTTATGGTGCGCCTCTTTCCTAGCCTTTGGTGACAGGCCTGCATGGTAGGGTAAGCACGGTACTCTCATCTCTACAATGTAATCAGGTAATCTTGCATGGACTACAATGTAATCAGGTAATCTTGCATAGACTACAATGTAATCAGGTAATCTTGCATAGACTACAATGTAATCAGGTAATCTTGTATAGACTACAATGTAATCAGGTAATCTTGCATAGACTACAATGTAATCAGGTAATCTTGCATAGACTGTAATCAGGTAATCTTGCATAGACTACAATGTAATCAGGTAATCTTGCATAGACTACAATGTAATCAGGTAATCTTGCATAGACTACAATGTAATCAGGTAATCGTGCATAGACTACAATGTAATCAGGTAATCGTGCATAGACTACAATGTAATCAGGTAATCTTGCATAGACTACAATGTAATCAGGTAATCTTGCATAGACTACAATGTAATCAGGTAATCGTGCATAGACTACAATGTAATACAGGTAATCTTGCATAGACTACAATGTAATCAGGTAATCTTGCATAGACTACAATGTAATCAGGTAATCTTGCATAGACTACAATGTAATCAGGTAATCTTGCATAGACTACAATGTAATCAGGTAATCTTGCATAGACTACAATGTAATCAGGTAATCTTGCATAGACTACAATGTAATCAGGTAATCTTGCATAGACTACAATGTAATCAGGTAATCTTGCATAGACTACAATGTAATCAGGTAATCTTGCATAGACTACAATGTAATCAGGTAATCTTGCATAGACTACAATGTAATCAGGTAATCTTGCATAGACTACAATGTAATCAGGTAATCTTGCATAGACTACAATGTAATCAGGTAATCTTGCATAGACTACAATGTAATCAGGTAATCTTGCATAGACTACAATGTAATCAGGTAATCTTGCATAGACTACAATGTAATCAGGTAATCTTGCATAGACTACAATGTAATCAGGTAATCTTGCATAGACTACAATGTAATCAGGTAATCTTGCATAGACTACAATGTAATCAGGTAATCTTGCATAGACTACAATGTAATCAGGTAATCTTGCATAGACTACAATGTAATCAGGTAATCTTGCATAGACTACAATGTAATCAGGTAATCTTGCATAGACTACAATGTAATCAGGTAATCTTGCATAGACTACAATGTAATCAGGTAATCTTGCATAGACTACAATGTAATCAGGTAATCTTGCATAGACTACAATGTAATCAGGTAATCTTGCATGGACTACAATGTAATCAGGTAATCTTGCATAGACTACAATGTAATCAGGTAATCTTGCATAGACTACAATGTAATCAGGTAATCTTGCATAGACTACAATGTAATCAGGTAATATTGCATAGACAACAATGGAATCAGATAATCTTGCATAGATGTACATACACAATAAGTGACAAAATCCACCAAAAAAACAGCAACATTGCCATAAGTTTGTATACACTTAAAAAAAATTCTAATTGGTCACTTTATGAAATTTAATACCATAACAACTGATTTTCGGAATAATATAAATCTTTGTATATTACATTATAAGTATACACTTTATCGATCGCCACAATTAAAATAAACACATTATGGCCAAAATCACCCACGCGGAACGGAGAGGTCATTTTCATGATTCAAGCACGTGGCGCACGTGAAAAAGTTGAAAACTGTGCATATGTACATGAATATGTTCGATAACGTTTTTTACAACTTGAAAAACACATAAAATGGCCAGAATGACCATAGAAGAGCGTGGCCGCGCTGTTGGGATGATTGCAGCAGGCACCAGTATTCGGCAGGTAAGATACCGAACATGTAATTAATGACTTATTTGCATAAAAACATATTATATCTATCTAAAAACATGTTTTCATAACAAAACCAACATGATTCATTATTATTTCAGGTGGCACGGATGTTCAACAGACGAATGTTTACCATACAGAGCCTATGGGGGAAATTTACCGCTACCGGAAGTGTGAACGACCGCCGACAGCACCCAAAACGCAGGGTAACAACAAGGCGACAGGACAAGTACATAACTCTCATCATTTACGAGATCGTTTTACGTCCTCCACCGGGACTGCAAGGCAAATCATGGGCTCACATGGACGTAATATCGCCCCACAGACAGTGAGAAATCGACTGCGCGAGGTAGGTTTGAGGTGCCGACGACCAATAAAGGGTGTAACTCTTACCCTAAGATACCGCTATACACGCCTATGCTGGGTTAGACAGCATTTTCGGTTTACCCGTGCAGACTGGGCCAATGTTTTGTTCGTCGACGAAACTCGCGTCAAATTGAGAGGTGCCGACGGCCGTACGCGTATCTACCGACGTCCATGCACACGAAAACACCGGCAGTGTCAGTTGATGGTAACCTCACAGCCAGACGTTACCAGGATCAAATTATCACCCCTGTACTTTAGAGCTAATCGTGGCATGATGCTAGTACAGGACAATGCGCCTTGCCATACTGCAGGAGCAACCCAAGGAATGTTGCAACTCAACCAGGTTAGAGTAATTCCGTGGCCATCAAAAAGTCCTGACCTGAACCCTATTGAGAACGTGTGGGATCTTCTCAAATTTCGCATACGTAAGTTGCCACAGCTTCGTGGATTGGGTATAATTATCCAACAGGCATGGTGGCAGGCCATCACACAGCGATATTTACAGCGATACGAGCTCGTTGTCGTGCTGTAATTGATGCACAAGGAGGCCACACCAGATATTAACATTGTGTGACTTTTTGATTGGAGGGTGACTACATTTAAATCGTTGTTATGTTTGAACCATTTTTTAGATTGTTATAATTTTTTCAGAAAACGTGCATAATGATATGCTTTATAAAATATCATAATGATTTATATTGTTGTCTTATCCGTTTTCCAGAAATATGAATAAAACCTAGGTGACCAATTAGAAATTTTGCTCAGTGTATATTGGTAAGTTTGTATATATTGGTAAGGTTGTATGTATTGGTAAGTTTGTATGTATTGGTAAGGTTGTATGTATTGGTAAGGTTGTATGTATTGGTAAGGTTGTATATATTGGTAAGGTTGTATGTATTGGTAAGGTTGTATGTATTGGTAAGGTTGTATGTATTGGTAAGTTTGTATATATTGGTAAGGTTGTATGTATTGGTAAGGTTGTATATATTGGTAAGGTTGTATGTATTGGTAAGGTTGTATGTATTGGTAAGGTTGTATGTATTGGTAAGGTTGTATATATTGGTAAGGTTGTATGTATTGGTAAGGTTGTATGTATTGGTAAGGTTGTATATATTGGTAAGGTTGTATGTATTGGTAAGGTGTATAATTGGTAAGGTGTATATATTGGTAAGTGTGTATATATTGGTAAGGTTGTATGTATTGGTAAGGTTGTATATATTGGTAAGTTTGTATGTATTGGTAAGGTTGTATGTATTGGTAAGGTTGTATATATTGGTAAGTGTGTATATATTGGTAAGTGTGTATATATTGGTAAGGTTGTATGTATTGGTAAGGTTGTATATATTGGTAAGGTTGTATGTATTGGTAAGGTTGTATGTATTGGTAAGGTTGTATATATTGGTAAGTTTGTATATATTGGTAAGGTTGTATGTATTGGTAAGGTTGTATATATTGGTAAGGTTGTATGTATTGGTAAGGTTGTATATATTGGTAAGGTTGTATGTATTGGTAAGGTTGTATATATTGGTAAGGTTGTATATATTGGTAAGTGTGTATATATTGGTAAGGTTGTATATATTGGTAAGGTTGTATATATTGGTAAGGTTGTATGTATTGGTAAGGTTGTATATATTGGTAAGGTTGTATGTATTGGTAAGGTTGTATATATTGGTAAGGTTGTATATATTGGTAAGTGTATGTTATTGGTAGTTGTAGTATTGGTAAGGTTGTATGTATTGGTAAGGTTGTATATATTGGTAAGGTTGTATGTATTGGTAAGGTTGTATGTATTGGTAAGGTTGTATATATTGTAAGGTTGTATGTATTGGTAAGGTATTATATTGGTAAGGGTGTATATATTGGAAGTGTGTAATATTGGTAAGGTTGTATTATTGGTAAGGTTGTATATATTGGTATGTATGTATTGGTAATTGTATATTGGTAAGGGTATATATTGGTAAGTTGTATATATGGTAAGGGTATGTATTGTAAGGTTGTATATATTGGTAAGGTTGTATTATGGTAAGTGATTATGGTAAGGTTGTATATATTGGTAAGTTGTATATATTGGTAAGGTTGTATATATTGTAAGGTTGTATGTATTGGTAAGGTTGTATATATTGGTAAGGTTGTATGTATTGGAAGGTTGTATATATTGGTAAGGTTGTATATATTGGTAAGTGTGTATATATTGGTAAGTGTGTATATATTGGTAAGGTTGTATATATTGGTAAGGTTGTATGTATTGGTAAGGTTGTATATATTGGTAAGGTTGTATGTATTGGTAAGGTTGTATATATTGGTACGGTTGTATATATTGGTAAGGTTGTATGTATTGGTAAGGTTGTATGTATTGGTAAGTGTGTATATATTGGTAAGGTTGTATATATTGGTAAGTTTGTATATATTGGTAAGGTTGTATGTATTGGTAAGTTTGTATATATTGGTAAGGTTGTATTTATTGGTAAGGTTGTATTTATTGGTAAGGTTGTATGTATTTTGAAGTTTGTATTTATTTTGAAGTTTGTATGTATTGGTTTGTTTTTGTGGTTTAAAGTTGAACCAACAGATTAGGTCATACAGCGACTCATCCAATTTCTAGACTGTGTTGTGATTTTCTGGGAGGACAGTAGATAATTGTTGGCATAGTTCTTCATACAATACCTTTCAAAACAATTGCCCACACTTCAATTACATTCCTTTCACAAGAACTACTACATTATCATATCTTTTGCCGGACAATAGATGAGTGACGGTCCACACTTCAATTACATACCTTGGAAGTCGTGATAGCGCAGTGGATGCGCGTTCGCTTCAGGTGCGAAAGGTCCAGAGTTCGAGCCCCGCTGGAGCCGTTATGATTGTGCCCTTAGGCAAGGCATTTAAATTCCATGTTGCCTCTTCTCTCTCCTTCATGGCGATGGATTCCATCAGGAATGAGGTCTCGAGAGTGATTAATATAAGTTGAAAGAACTTGTTTCGCAATCGAACTAAAATAAATTTAAGATAAAGAAATTACATACCTTTCACAACCACTGCAACACTGTTTGTCATTTTCTTTGTTGGACAGTAGATGATTGTTGGACCACAGAAACTGTACTTGTTTCCTTTACACTCCATCTCTGACTGCAGATCATGTTTAATATCTCCGCTCTTATTACCCACAGTAAGGAATAAGTTTGGTCTGAAAAAAGATTTCTTAACGAAAGTCATTTTTATTAAGAGACAAATTTATTGCACCATATTTTACATTTAACTTTCAAGATATATGGCCGGTTCCAGCGAATGATGTCTCCTCTAAAATTGGAGCCTCTAGATGATAAAACCTAGTGTGTGTGTGTTTTTTCATTTATTTATCGTCGCTACTGGTTGCCCATATGAGTGACGCCTCTTGAAGAGATTAGTCATTTTAGATTCTGGAGGATAGTGCATGATACAGACAGAGACCCATTCCAGAGTCTCCTCTGGTTCTTTTACGTGCACAATGTAAAGTTAATTGTTAATTTTATTAGGGTCAGATGGGGGATCGAACCTGCGTTCCCTGGATAACCAGATCTGTCTGTAAAAAAACCTAGTTCAAATTCAAGCTCAATTAGTACTGAATGAATATAAGAATTTTACATGACACTAGCCAATCAGAAAGTGTGATAGGCGTGATAGGTCAAAACAGGCATTATATGATTTGCATTGGTTACCTATTAAGGCAAGAATTAATTTTAACATCCTCACTTATATGTACAACTGTTCTGTTGGAAATGCTCCTCAATACGTTACTGAACTTTTGTCCAGTAAAGTCTCAAAACGCTCACTACGATCCTCTGAATCATCGGTAGGATGCTACCTTGCTCCTTATAATAAGAAAAAGACCTTCAGTGGCAGAAGTTTTAGTGCTGTTGGACCCAAGCTTTGGAATGAACTGCCTTTGAGCCTTACAAAGTGAGTTAACCTATTCAAGAAACAATTGAAAACTCACTTCTTCAGAGATTACTACGCATTGTTCTGAATATTCTAATATGATTTCTTCATTGATGACTGGTTATTTAATGTTTGTGTCTGGATTGATGTACTGTTTTTATTATCTGTTAATTCATTATTGTACAATGCCATTGAATATGTATTTATATGTAGAAATAGGCGTTTAAGCAAATAAACAAGTTTCAAGTTTAGGAAGACATAATTAGACACAAATTGAATGGGATTGGATTAATATAAAAATTGCACTTAGCTACAAACCCACACAATCTCAATCAGATGACATTGGCGGATTAGGAAAATTGCAAGCTACAATATATAAGTTGCTACAACTTGAATTAAAACATGTAGGCACAGAAATTGTCCAGATATTTCTGGTAGAGGAAGACTGTAGATGTTTCTATAAGAACAAAACATTGTTACCTGTCAAACCTAGTACAAGTTATCACTGGATTCTTCAGAATCAGTCTACAATGTTACCTGTCAAACCCAGTACAAGTTATGACTGGATTCTTCAGCCTCAGACTTTTGCAGATATCTAATCTAACTTCTGGTGTGGCAGTGGCTGTAAGGGCCATTATCGGTACCTGTAAAATAATATGACGAGAACATATATATCTGATGTTTCAGGGAATGGCGTCATAGCCATGATTGGTGCATACAAAATAATACGACCAAATCATAAACAGATGAAATGGCAAAGCAGTGGCGGCCTAGCCACAACTGGTGTATACAAAATAATATTATTGAACATGTTATTAGGGTTAATATTTGTTTATAGGAGTAAATTAAAGTAGTATGCTTGTCTTTTGTGAGAGTTTTCTGTTCTTGTAGTGGGAGTTTTCTCTTCTTGTAGTGGGAGTTTTCTGTTCTTGCAGTAGGATTTTTCTGTTCTTGCAGTAGGATTTTTCAGTAGGATTTTTCTGTTCGTGCAGTAGGATTTTTATGTTGTTGCCGTAGGATTTTTCTGTTCTTGCAGTAGGATTTTTCAGTAGGATTTTTCTGTTCTTGCAGTAGGAGTTTTCTGTTCTTGCCGTAGGATTTTTCAGTAGGATTTTTCTGTTCTTGCAGTAGGAGTTTTCTGTTCTTGCAGTAGGATTTTTCTGCTGTTATAGTGGGATCTTTCCATCTTTGTAGAGGGATTTTTGGGAAAATGTTGTGCTTGGTATTAATCTATCTCTTAAAATTGGGTAATATTATCAGTTGTACTGCAGGTGAAAAAAACAACTAAATCATTTATACTCTAGCAAAAACTTACGTCCGGGAAGATAGATCTGAGCTGACCAAGTTTTCTGTATGAATCCCTAAAGTCATGTCCCCATTGGGACACACAGTGTGCCTCATCTATTGCTATTAGATCTATGCCGACTCTTGTGTTTAGGGTTGTCAAGATATCTGTGGCTACAGCAGCATACTCTGGTGTTATGTACACCACACGGTATTCACCTCTATAATACATGTAATCATTCAAAGTTAAATCCACGTGGTATCAAGTAGATATAATACACGTAATCATTCAAAGTTAAATCCACGTGGTATCCAGTAGGTATAATACATGAGACTTATACACATTCTGAGCCCTGTAGGAATGAGACGTTCACATGTGCTGTATGAGACTGTCATACAATCTAATGTATAAATGCTTTGTATTTGTATTTATACATGCCAACCCCTGTACGAGATGTTCAAATGTGCTGACCCCTGTATGAGACTCATATGTGTTGACCCCTGAATGAGACTCATGAGACTCACATGTGCTGTGCTGATCCCTGTATAAGACTCACATGTGCTGACCCATGTATGTATTACACCTTCACACTTGATGACCTCTGTCTGTATTACACCTTCACACTTGATGACCTCTGTCTGTATTACACCTTCACACATGCTGACCCCTGTATGTATTACACCTTCACACTTGATGACCTCTGTCTGTATTACACCTTCACACTTGATGACCTCTGTCTGTATTACACCTTCACACATGCTGACCCCTGTATGTATTACACCTTCACACTTGATGACCCCTGTCTGTATTACACCTTCACACTTGATGACCTCTGTCTGTATTACACCTTCACACATGCTGACCCCTGTATGTATTACACCTTCACACTTGATGAGGGGTACCTGTCTGTATTACACCTTCACACTTGATGACCCCTGTCTGTATTACACCTTCATACTTGATGACCCCTGTCTGTGGGCGCATCTTATATTGTAAGTAAAGATAGTAAGTAATTCAAGTCTAACTTGCCCATATAGTCCATAGATACAAACGATGAAGACAGGTTCCGTTGTATATAATTATGTTACCTGAACAGTTTGTCCTTCACCTCGACTGTATGTTCCTGTGCCGATCCCAGGTAGCACGATGGTATATTAGCAGCCCTAAAATACAACAGAAATATCCCAGGTAATATGATGGTATATTAGCAGCCCTAAAATACAACAGAAATATCCCAGGTAATATGATGGTATATTGGTAGTCATAAAATACAACAGAAATATCCCAGGTAATATGATGGTATATTAACAGCCCTAAAATACAACAGAAATATCCCAGGTAATATGATGGTATATTGGTAGTCATAAAATACAACAGAAATATCCCAGGTAATATGATGGTATATTAGCAGCCCTAAAATACAACAGAAATATCCCAGGTAATATGATGGTATATTGGTAGTCATAAAATACAACAGAAATATCCCAGGTAATATGATGGTATATTAGCAGTCATAAAATACAACAGAAATATCCCAGGTAATATGATGGTATATTAGCAGCCCTAAAATACAACAGAAATATCCCAGGTAATATGATGGTATATTAGCAGTCATAAAATACAACAGAAATATCCCAGGTAATATGATGGTATATTAGCAGCCCTAAAATACAACAGAAATATCCCAGGTAATATGATGGTATATTAGCAGTCATAAAATACAACAGAAATATCCCAGGTAATATGATGGTATATTAGCAGCCCTAAAATACAACAGAAATATCCCAGGTAATATGATGGTATATTGGTAGTCATAAAATACAACAGAAATATCCCAGGTAATATGATGGTATATTAGCAGTCCTAAAATACAACAGAAATATCCCAGGTAATATGATGGTATATTGGTAGTCATAAAATACAACAGAAATATCCCAGGTAATATGATGGTATATTGGTAGTCATAAAATACAACAGAAATATCCCAGGTAATATGATGGTATATTGGTAGTCCTAAAATACAACAGAAATATCCCAGGTAATATGATGGTATATTGGTAGTCCTAAAATACAACAGAAATATCCCAGGTAATATGATGGTATATTGGTAGTCATAAAATACAACAGAAATATCCCAGGTAATATGATGGTATATTAGCAGCCCTAAAATACAACAGAAATATCCCAGGTAATATGATGGTATATTAGCAGTCATAAAATACAACAGAAATATCCCAGGTAATATGATGGTATATTAGCAGTCATAAAATACAACAGAAATATCCCAGGTAATATGATGGTATATTAGCAGCCCTAAAATACAACAGAAATATCCCAGGTAATATGATGGTATATTAGCAGTCCTAAAATACATCATAAAATCCCAGGTAACAAAACATGACAATCTAAAGAAAAGAAAACTGGTTTTAGCAACATTAGCGACGACCATTCCCGATGGTAACATGGTATATTAGCATCCTTAACTTACTGTAAGCCTAGGACTTGATCCTGCATGAGGGAGATGAGAGGAGAAATCACCACAGCCGTTTTCTTTGTTATCAAGGATGGAAATTGGTAACATAAACTCTTCCCATAACCTACAAAACATGATAAAACAAATGTTTGAACAACATATTACAGACGGATCTGTAGTCCAGTGCTAACACGCTTAGTGGGATTAGTGTATTGTAACCTATATAGAGTTCTGGCATACTGGTAGTCATAACACCGTTATCTCCTCCATCAATAATAACAAATTATATTGTAGTCATAATAACACAGATATCTCTTCCAATGATCATCACAAAATATACTGCCGTACCCACCTGTAGTCATAATAACACAGTTATCTCTTCCATCGCTCATAACAAATTATACTGTAGTCATAATAACACAGTTATCTCTTCCATCGCTCATAACAAATTATACTGTAGTCATAATAACACAGTTATCTCTTCCATCGCTCATAACAAAACAAACACAGTTATCTCTTCCATCGCTCATAACAAATTATACTGTAGTCATAATAACACAGTTATCTCTTCCATCGCTCATAACAAATTATACTGTAATCATAATAACACAGTTATCTCTTCCATCGCTCATAACAAATTATACTGTAGTCATAATAACACAGTTATCTCTTCCATCGCTCATAACAAATTATACTGTAGTCATAATAACACAGTTATCTCTTCCATCGCTCATAACAAATTATACTGTAATCATAATAACACAGTTATCTCTTCCATCGCTCATAACAAATTATACTGTAGTCATAATAACACAGTTATCTCTTCCATCGCTCATAACAAATTATACTGTAGTCATAATAACACAGTTATCTCTTCCATCGCTCATAACAAATTATACTGTAGTCATAATAACACAGTTATCTCTTCCATCGCTCATAACAAATTATACTGTAGTCATAATAACACAGTTATCTCTTCCATCGCTCATAACAAATTATACTGTAGTCATAATAACACAGTTATCTCTTCCATCGCTCATAACAAAATATACTGTAGTCATAATAACACAGTTATCTCTTCCAACAATCATCACAAAATATACTGCTGTACCCACCTGTTGCCATAATAACACAGTTATCTCTTCCATCGATCATCACAGAATGTAATATCTTCCATTGCATCCTACAGACAGCAAGAAACACAATTATTCTCTCATCTGCTTATTCTGCAAGAGTCTACAAAGTATATCTACATGTATTCCCTAAACAGTGTCATAAAGGACATTTAATGATATTAAACACTATACAATACAGTGAAACCCCTCTAAACTGAACAGCTACCGGACCGGAGGTAAAGTTCAGTTTGGCGAGGTTTCACAGTATTCGTAATTTTCATGCACAAAAATGTTCTTTTGCAAACCAATATATTTTTTTCTAATTAAGAGTAAGAATACAAGTTGCAATTGCTTTGTTTGTTTTTGGTGCAAAGCCCCGAGCATCCAGAAAGGGGTGAAATGTAAATTTGATCCTCAGCACCTCCAGAGAGGGGAGGAATGTAAATTTGATCCTCAGCACCTCCAGAGAGGGGAGGAATGTAAATTTGATCCTCAGCACCTCCAGAGAGGAGGGACATGTAAGACTGGTCCTCAGCACCTCCAGAGAGGGGAGGTATGTAAATTTGATCCACAGCACCTCCAGAGGGGAGGAATGTAAATTTGATCCTCAGCACCTCCAGAGAGGGGAGGAATGTAAATTTGATCCTCAGCACCTCCAGAGGGGAGGAATGTAAATTTGATCCTCAGCACCTCCAGAGAGGGGAGGAATGTAAATTTGATCCTCAGCACCTCCAGAGAGGGGAGGAATGTAAGACCGTTTAAAAAGCATAGTAAACCGGGTTCACTTATAGTCTCACCCAAAAGGGTGGGTGGGATAAACAATAATGGGGACTGAATCCACGGCATTCGGATTGGATTTTTATTTTTAAGCTTTATTTATTTTACAACGATTGCGAAACAAGTTTTAACAACTTTTATTAATCACTCTCGTTGGCACGGATGAAAGCGTATATGTGGTCATTCGTGTGGGAGGAAACCGGAGTACCCGGAGAAAACCCACCTGTCCGATCTGGCGACCAACGTATCATCTCACATACTTCCCGGTCCGAGGATCGAACCTGCGTTGCATTGGTGAGAAGCGAACGCACTAACCACTGCGCTAATCGAACAGCTAATTCGTATTGGGTAAAGCAGATTGTAAACAACTTGGCAACTACAACAAACCTTACATTACACAATGTTTGTATTATTCTGGTAGCACAAGCAAACTAGGAATGCCGCTGCTAAAGCAACTGAGAAGGTAAAGAGAGAATCCAACCCAAACAAAGATATTGCTTATTCTAACACGACCCAGCTAATAACATACATACTTATAGAGTAAAATCTACCTCGGGTTATTCTACGATATACCTACCTTGAACTATGCTGCGCGCACACCGTGTTTTGGCTATTCCATTTATACAATGCGTGTAAAGTTTTATGATTAAAGGTCACGTGATGTTTGTAAATACTACCGTGGGAATTCGCGGAAGTGAGCTATTTTTAGAATCAGATAATCTCTTGTCCGTCTTGTTTTTCTGTTAAGTAACGTTTCAGTTACTATTCTGTACAGTTTTATTTGACAAAATAAATAAAATTATTGATCAGTTACAACTTTTGTTCATTTATGCACTAGATTGATATTTTCCATAAAAAATAACACCACCCCTTACGACGGAGGACATTTCGAAAGCCAAATGCTGCGGAGTACAACGGCGTTTGAAAAATATACTCCTTTGATTCTCGTCTAAAATTATTAGAAGTAAGTCGTGTTAGAATCGAAATAATAAGTATCAACCGTGGTATGAGAAGGCCTGAGTGATATATTTCTACGCATAAGAACTTCAAACTCGGGTTATTCTGCGATATACCACGATTGATACTTATTATTTCTTAAGTAGTCTAACTACTAACTTACGGTCGAAATTTTGAGTATCCAAAGTACTGTTTCAAAACTTGCAAATATTTCGTATCCTGTGGTTGGTTTTCTTCATCTGGAATAACAATTATATATAAATACAGGATGCATGTATTACAATCTCTGCTCTATGTATTATACAGGATGCATGTATTACAATCTCTGCTCTATGTATTATACAGGATGCATGTATTACAATCTCTGCTCTATGTATTATAACAATTATATATAAATACAGGATGCATGTATTACAATCTCTGCTCTATGTATTATACAGGATGCATGTATTACAATCTCTGCTCTATGTATTATAACAATTATATATAAATACAGGATACATGTATTACAATCTCTGCTCTATGTATTATACAGGATGCATGTATTACAATCTCTGCTCTATGTATTATACAGGATGCATGTATTACAATCTCTGCTCTATGTATTATACAGGATGCATGTATTACAATCTCTGCTCTATGTATTATACAGGATGCATGTATTACAATCTCTGCTCTATGTATTATACAGGATGCATGTATTACAATCTCTGCTCTATGTATTATAACAATTATATATAAATACAGGATACATGTATTACAATCTCTGCTCTATGTATTATAACAATTATACAGGATCATCTCCCCTTGTCGAGTGAATAAGAACACCCACTTAAAGGGTACTGCTTAGAGCATATATATCCATAAAGGGAGGTAATCTATAAGTAGTAATTGCTACTTGCTGTTTTTATTTTTAAACTTTATTTTACAACGATTGCGAAGCAAGTTTTAACAACTTTTAATAATCACTCTCATTGGCACAGATGAAAGCGTATATGTGGTCATTCGTGTGGGAGGAAACCGGAGTACCTGGACACAAAACAATCATTTGTTGGCAGATCTTTAAAAGTTTGCATAAAATACTATGAAATAGGCACTACCTATCAACGGGGAAAGCCAATAAAGGGTTGAAGTCAAAATCAATTACTGAAATAGACATTATAGAAGGAATATGACTACAGCCCAGTGAGGAAGATTAAGAGAATATTTGTTTTTTCAGTGTATGATCGAATTATATTTCACAGAATGAACACTAAAAGCCTTATTATCATGCTTTATGATAGATAACGATGCAACTGTGCAATAAATGGCGCTCGAACGTCGTGCTTATACTAACAATTGAGTCTGAAAATGTTCACGTTGACAACATTTCAACATGTAGAGCACATGTTGTGGAAGTCGTGATAGCGCAGTGGATGCCTTTCGCTTCAGGTGCAAAAGGTCCGGAGTTCGAGCCCCGCTGGAGCCGTTACGATTGTGCACTTAGGCAATGTATTTAAATACCACATGCCTCTTCTCTCTCCTTCATGGTGATGGATTCCATCAAGAATGAGGTCTCGAGAGTGTTTAATATAAGTTGAAAGAACTTGTTTCGCAATCGAGCTAAAATAAATTTGTGCCAACTGTGCAAAGCAATGAGTTATTCCACTGCTTTCATTTGAATTATGTTATATTTCGGGTTTTACGCCTGCATCAGCACCATTTCGGGCTATATCGCCGGCGGGCAGTTTACCTAACAACACCTTTCCTGGGCAGGCTCCAGCGGTTAACCAGTACTTGGGTGCACCAACCTCCGTAAGAAACTGCCAACTTTTTCATATAAATGAGACACGGCCTGAGCAGGGCTCGAACCCGTGATGATAGGTTACAGTGGTGTACAAGTCAGCGACCTTAACCACTCGACCACAGAGGCGGACAGCTTTCATTCGATTTCATTGAAAAATTTCTATATAACATTACAAAGCTTAAAATAAAGTTAGATAGAATGATGACAATGATTATGCTTTTCAAGTAGACATTAAAACATTATATGCAGAAATCATGAAACATGTTTATAATGGAGCACCTCAGGGGGTGACATCGTGAAATTTATAGCAAATGTGAGAAGTGATCATTCCATGAAAATGATTAGCTTTATGTTCTTGTTCATGTATCTTTTGTCTTCTATCTATAGGTGGTATAACTACACATGTCTCATACATGTTATCTATAGGTGGTACAACTAAACATGTTATATATAGGTGGTACAACTAAACATGTTATCTATAGGTGGTACAACTACACATGTTATATATAGGTGGTACAACTAAACATGTTATCCATAGGTGGTACAACCACACATGTTATCTATAGGTGGTACAACTACACATGTCTCGTACATGTTATATATAGGTGGTACAACTACACATGTTATCCATAGGTGGTACAACTACACATGTTATCTATAGATGGTACAACTACACATGTTATCTATAGGTGGTACAACTACACATGTTATATATAGGTGTTACAACTACACATGTTATCTATAGGTGGTACA
Organism: Archivesica marissinica; assembly: GCA_014843695.1. Lineage (NCBI taxonomy): Eukaryota > Metazoa > Mollusca > Bivalvia > Venerida > Vesicomyidae > Archivesica > Archivesica marissinica. The sequence continues at coordinate 46,157,300 of CM026394.1, forward strand.
ACTACACATGTTATATATAGGTGGTACAACTACATATGTTATCTATAGATGGTACAACTACACATGTTATATATAGGTGTTACAACTACACATGTTATCTATAGATGGTACAACTACACATGTTATCTATAGATGGTACAACTACACATGTTATCTATAGGTGGTACAACTACACATGTTATATATAGGTGGTACAACTACACATGTTATCTATAGGTGGTACAACTACACATGTTATATATAGGTGGTACAACTACACATGTTATCTATAGATGGTACAACTACACATATCTCATACATGTTATCTATAGGTGGTACAACTACACATGTTATATATAGGTGGTACAACTACACATGTTATCCATAGGTGGTACAACTACACATGTTATATATAGGTGGTACAACTACACATGTTATCTATAGGTGGTACAACTACACATGTTATCCATAGGTGGTACAACTACACATGTTATATATAGGTGGTACAACTACACATGTCTCGTACATGTTATCTATAGGTGGTACAACTACACATGTTATCCATAGGTGGTACAACTACACATGTTATATATAGGTGGTACAACTACACATGTCTCATACATGTTATATATAGGTGTTACAACTACACATGTTATCCATAGGTGGTACAACTACACATGTTATATATAGGTGGTACAACTACACATGTCTCATACATGTTATCTATAGGTGGTACAACTACACATGTTATCTATAGGTGGTACAACTACACATGTTATATATAGGTGTTACAACTACACATGTTATATATAGGTGGTACAACTACACATGTTATCTATAGGTGGTACAACTACACATGTTATCTATAGGTGGTACAACTACACATGTTATATATAGGTGGTACAACTACACATGTTATCTATAGATGGTACAACTACACATGTCTCGTACATGTTATCTATAGGTGGTACAACTACACATGTTATCTATAGGTGGTACAACTACACATGTTATCTATAGGTGGTACAACTACACATGTTATCTATAGGTGGTACAATTACACATGTTATCTATAGGTGGTACAACTACACATGTTATCTATAGGTGGTACAACTATACATGTTATCTATAGGTGGTACAACTACACATGTTATATATAGGTGGTACAACTACACATGTTATATATAGGTGGTACAACTACACATGTTATCTATAGGTGGTACAACTACACATGTTATCTATAGATGGTACAGATAAATAGATAAACACAGACCACACTGGGAACACAGACCACACTGGGAAAACAGACCATCATGGGAACACAGACCACCCTGCAAACACAGACCACCCTGAAAACACAGACCACACTGGGAACACAGACCACACTGGGAACACAGACCATCATGGGAACACAGACCACCCTGCAAACACAGACCACCCTGAAACCACAGACCACACTGGGAAAACAGACCATCATGGGAACACAGACCACCCTGCAAACACAGACCACCCTGAAAACACAGACCACACTGGGAACACAGACCACACTGGGAACACAGACCATCATGGGAACACAGACCACCCTGCAAACACAGACCACCCTGAAACCACAGACCACACTGGGAAAACAGACCATCATGGGAACACAGACCACCCTGCAAACACAGACCACCCTGAAAACACAGACCACACTGGGAACACAGACCACACTGGGAACACAGACCATCATGGGAACACAGACCACCCTGCAAACACAGACCACCCTGAAACCACAGACCACACTGGGAACACAGACCATCATGGGAACACAGACCACCCTGCAAACACAGACCACACTGGGAACACAGACCACACTGGGAACACAGACCACACTGGGAACACAGACCATCATGGGAACACAGACCACACTGGGAACACAGACCACCCTGGGAACACAGACCACACTGGGAACACAGATCTTCATGGGAACACAGACCACACTAGGAACACAGACCACACTGGGAACACAGACCACACTGGGAACACAGACCATCATGGGAACACAGACCATCATGGGAACACAGACCACACTGGGAAAACAGACCATCCTGGGAACACAGACCACACTGGGAACACAGACCACCCTGGGGCCACAGACCACACTGGGAAAACAGACCATCCTGGGAACACAGACCACACTGGGAACACAGATCACCATGGGAACACAGACCACACTGGGAACACAGACCACACTGGGAACACAGACCACATGGGAACACAGACCACCCTGCAAACACAGACCACATGGGAACACAGACCACCCTGGGAACACAGACCACCTGGGAACACAGACCACCCTGGGAACACAGATCACACTGGGAACACAGACCACCCTGGGAACACAGACCACACTGGGAACACAGACCACACTGGGAACACAGACCACCCTGGGAACACAGACCACCCTGGGAACACAGACCACCCTGGGAACACAGACCACCCTGGGAATACAAACCACCCTGGGAACATAGACCACACTGGGAACATAGACCACCCTGGGAACACAGACCACCCTGGGAACATAGACCACCTGGGAACACAGACCACCCTGGGAACACAGACCACACTGGGAACACAGACCACACTGGGAACACAGACCACACTGGGAACACAGACCACCCTGGGAACATAGACCACCCTGGGAACACAGACCACCCTGGGAACACAGACCACACTGGGAACACAGACCACACTGGGAACACAGACCACCCTGGAAACACAGACACACTGGGAACACAGACCACCCTGGAACACAGACCACCCTGGGAACACAGACCACACTGGGAACACAGACCACCCTGGGAACACAGACCACCCTGGGAACACAGACCACCCTGGGAACACAGACCACACTGGGAACACAGACCACCTGGGAACACAGACCACCCTGGGAACACAGACCACCCTGGGAACACAGACCACACTGGGAACACAGACCATCATGGGAACACAGACCACACTGGGAACACAGACCACACTGGGAACACAGACCACACTGGGAACACAGACCACCCTGGGAACACAGACCACACTGGGAACACAGACCACACTGGGAACACAGACCACACTGGGAACACAGACCACCCTGGGAACACAGACCACACTGGGAACACAGACCACCCTGGGAACACAGACCACCCTGGGAACACAGACCACACTGGGAACACAGACCACCCTGGGAACACAGACCACACTGGGAACACAGACCATCTATGTAAATCAATATATCTAAACTTTATAGAATAATTGTACATAGGAATAAAGACCATCTGTCTACAAAGATGGGGCTTCTCTGTCTGTAAGCTAATTGTTTTGAGAATTTAAGTTTTACCATCATCGTTCTCTACAATCTCAACATTGGGTGGGGTACTATCCGTGTGATCCGGCGGGGTACTATCCATGTGATCTGTGTAACCTCTTTCTGCTGCATCCAACTCCTACACAATAAAACAACGGTTTATTAGACACATGCCCACTTTCCTACATCCTCAACAATACAGGGTAATAAGAACAATGTAGATCCAGTCAGTTGCTCTTACACACTTTACTCTCAACAGTTTGGGTTGGTCAGGTGGACTTAGTCTGTTTCTATCTCACACATCAACAGATTGGGTTGGTGTGTGGATCTAGTCAGTTTCTATCTCACATATCAACATCAACAGTTTGGGTTGGTCAGGTGGATCCAGTCAGTTTCTATCCCACATATCAACATCAACAGATTGGGTTGGTCTGGTGGATCTAGTCAGTTTCTATCCCACATATCAACATCAACAGTTTGGGTTGGTCAGGTAGACTTAGTCAGTTTCTATCCCACATATCAACAGTTTGGGTTGGTCGGGTGGATCTAGTCAGTTTCTATCCCACATATCAACATCAACAGTTTGGGTCGGTCAGGTGGATCTAGTCAGTTTCTATCCCACATATCAACATCAACAGTTTGGGTTGGTCAGGTGGATCTAGTCACTTTCTATCCCACATATCAACATCAACAGTTTGGGTTGGTCAGGTGGATCTAGTCACTTTCTATCCCACATATCACATATCACATCATCATTGAAGTCATTATCACTACTTTGGTGACACTAACCTACAACACATCATCCTTGAAGTCATTATCACTACTTTGGTGACACTAACCTACAACACATCATCCTTGAAGTCATTATCACTACTTGGTGACACTAACCTGCAACACATCATCATTGAAGTCATTATCACTACTTTGGTGACACTAACCTGCAACACACCATCATTGAAGTCATTATCACTACTTTGGTGACACTAACCTGCAACACACCATCATTGAAGTCATTATCACTACTTTGGTGACACTAACCTGCAACACACCATCATTGAAGTCATTATCACTACTTTGGCGACACTAACATGCAACACATCATCATTGAAGTCATTATCACTACTTTGGTGACACTAACCTGCAACACACCATCATTGAAGTCATTATCACTACTTTGGTGACACTAACCTGCAACACACCATCATTGAAGTCATTATCACTACTTTGGTGACACTAACCTGCAACACATCATCATTGAAGTCATTATCACTACTTTGGTGACACTAACCTGCAACACATCATCATTGAAGTCATTATCACTACTTTGGCCACACTAACCTGCAACACATCATCATTGAAGTCATTATCACTACTTTGGTCACACTAACCTGCAACACATCATCATTGAAGTCATTATCACTACTTTGGTAACACTAACCTGCAACACATCATCATTGAAGTCATTATCACTACTTTGGTGACACTAACCTACAACACACCATCATTGAAGTCATTATCACTACTTTGGTGACACTAACCTGCAACACATCATCATTGAAGTCATTATCACTACTTTGGTCACACTAACCTGCAACACATCATCATTGAAGTCATTATCACTACTTTGGTCACACTAACCTGCAACACATCATCATTGAAGTCATTATCACTACTTTGGTCACACTAACCTGCAACACATCATCATTGAAGTCATTATCACTACTTTGGTCACACTAACCTGCAACACATCATCATTGAAGTCATTATCACTACTTTGGTCACACTAACCTGCAACACATCATCATTGAAGTCATTATCACTACTTTGGTCACACTAACCTGCAACACATCATCATTGAAGTCATTATCACTACTTTGGTCACACTAACCTGCAACACATCATCATTGAAGTCATTATCACTACTTTGGTCACACTAACCTGCAACACATCATCATTGAAGTCATTATCACTACTTTGGTCACACTAACCTGCAACGCATCATCACTGAAGTCATTATCACTACTTTGGTGATACTAACCTGCAACACATCATCATTGAAGTCATTATCACTACTTTGGCCACACTAACCTGCAACACATCATCATTGAAGTCATTTTCACTACTTTGGCCACACTAACCTGCAACACATCATCATTGAAGTCATTATCACTACTTTGGCCACACTAACCTGCAACACATCATCATTGAAGTCATTTTCACTACTTTGGCCACACTAACCTGCAACACATCATCATTGAAGTCATTAGCACTACTTTGGCCACACTAACCTGCAACACATCATCATTGAAGTCATCATCAAATAAATCATCATCATCAAATAAATCCTCAGCACCATCGTTCGTGTTGTCAGTTTCTGGCTTTGTGTACTTGGTTATATACTGGGTTTTCATTACCTCCTGCAGCTGAAACACACATATTATTAAATAAGTTGCATTCATGTTTTTTCCTTTCATGACTGCCCAACAATCATTGGTATGATAATATAACATGGAGGTCAATGCCGGGTGTGGATCGTTGTCTAATGTTGCTAAAACTTGTGGCCCAAACCATTTGCATTTTCATACTATGTATTGTATCTCTTGTGCACGACATACTGTGTGTGTTTTACGTTTATTTATCGTCGCTACCGGTTGCCCATATGAGCGACACCTCCTGAAGAGATTAGTAATTTTAGATTTTTGGAGGATAGAGCAATGATACAGACAGAGACCCATTACAGAGTCTCCTCTGGTTCTTTTACGTGCATGGTGTACAGCACCGACACGAGACCTCGGTTTAACGTCCCATCTGAAAGACTGTTCATTTTATTAGGGTCAGACGGGGGATCGAACCTGCGATCCCTGGATTACCAAGTCCAGCATGCACGACATAATATTATTTACTATTGATATATCAATTTACAGTTTGTCTCAAATTAAAGGTTATTGCATACATGTGGGTATGAAAACTCACAAAATGATATGGATGTTGATTGGATCCCTGGCAAAACGAACAACAGATTGGACACATATATATTTCTTAACTCCTACTATTGTTATCCAAATTGCATGTTCGAGGTGACTGGTTGGGTAGGGACTTACTGGTCACTATAGATAATTAGTCGTCAATTGTGCATGCTAAATGTCAATGCAATACCATGATGGTTTTGGTGAACTGATAATGTTTAAAGCAACATTACATCGCAAAAAGCCAACAAATGCATTGCTACTACAAATTCTTCCAAATACATTCGAACACAAATATTAAATCAATAAACAGTGTGTTGGTGGTCTACACACTTTCAAAAGTGAATGTAGGATTTCATATACCGGTCATCCACGCTCCTGAATTGACATTTCTGTGTCATTGTAGTCATTAGTCAATACTAAATGCGAGATACTGTCGCTTAGAGATATTAAATTTAACTAAGATTAGTCACACATGTGAAAAAATGACGGTAAATCTGTACCATAAATCTCGTTATTCGGGACACACAGGTTGTATTACGCATGCATGTCGACCCTGTTTACATTATTTTGTTATGTCAACAAACCGCGTATACGACGCTTGTTTAACCCATTTCATTCTGGATACCGTTCAAACGGTATTTGCAAAGAACATAGACCCAGATCAACCGCCACGGAACGTGCCGTCTGATCAGGATCTATGCTGTTTGCTATTCAGATGATCTTGCTAAGACACTTGGCTATGCAGCAAACAACATAGATCCTGATCTGGAATTTCTGGATCTATGTTGTTTGCAAAAGCCTTTAAATATATCCAGAATGAAATGGGTTACTAGTTGAAATACTCAGTTTTTGAGGCAAATATTTCGGAAAAAATTATACCATATAATAGGAAATTACATTCTGTATAAATTTGCGTTTTCACTGATGTAGTGTCGCTTTAAGGTTTTTTGGTCTTGTCTAATATTTCTGAAAACAAAACCATTAATTCAAGATCAGTAGAAGGAGATACTTGTTATGGTGGCATGGAACAATCTCTAGAAACAGTATGCAACTTATCAAAGCAATTGGACACTGTTTTCGCTATATGCTGGAAAAGTAGTGGGCGAGACAAAAATGACTTAACTCTTTGAACCTGATATCCCGAAATACGGGACATCCCTACTTTAACATATCCTGAATTCCCGATATTCCGGGACGCACACGGTACATAATAAAACCTGTTGACAACTGCTCGTACACTATGATATTTTAACCAATCAATATCCAGGAAAGTATTTTCTGCAGAAAACAACATGTAGTGGGCGAGACAAAAATGACTTAAGGAAAAAACCATCTGTTTGTGTCCAATAAAACCTTCCAACAAACATTATTTTTTAAATAATTTTATAGTATACCTTTCTATTATCTGCTGTTGGAACATTCCTTTCTTGCAGCACTTCCAGTGTCTGAAAGTTCTTCTCTTCCACTTTTCCTGGAGTGGAACATATGTCAATATCAAAATTGTCAAAATTTTCAAGGTCATCCGTATTATCAGAATCTCTGTCTTCCTCTTTGATACCAATTTGTTCAGCATTGTGTGTGTCTGTATTATCTGTTACATCCCTAGATATGTGAACCATATTCTGATCAGAACACTTAGTTCTAGCAGCAAATTTAGACCTTTGATCTTCTTCAAGATCAACTGTCTCATCAGAATCATATGCAATTTGATTGGTTAATATTTTGACAGATTTGTCTTTCAATTGAACTACGTTATTTTCGTCATCAGTATCGCTATCATTACACATTTGTTGTAACAGCACTTTCCTTCTCTTCAGTTGTTTTCTTGATGTTTTCAGCGACTCAATCTCCCCATACAGTCTCTGCTTACTTGTTGAATGCTGGAATGGAATGGAATACATAATTATTTGTCATAAATACTCGTACGGCTACATCAGTGATTTAGTTTTTAAAAACATAATTTTCTTTCCAATATTAAATAGTTTGAATAATTCATATCATACACATTCATTTACAGGAAATGGATTAGCATGGATTAGCACGGAAGACACGGCCTGCGTGGTTAATTCCTACGCATCAGAACTCCAAATCGCCGATATACCACGGTAAGACAAATATTATTTCCTAATTTTATCGCTCGATTCATTTTACATTACAAGATATGACAATTTAAAGAAAAACAAACGGGTCAGGACACAAGTTTAGCAACATTAGTTATGGTTCATTGGCTGCTTAGGGAGGCAACGTGGCAGTCATGTGACCAGGGATCATTCTAGAGGGCGATGTGGGTGAAATTGTCGCCCAAGGGACCCTGACTTCGCCCTCTGGGGGCCCCACTTCTCCCTAAAAAAAAAAATATATATATTTTGGTTTTTACGATTTTCAAACAAAATTTTGTCTAGTAAGATGTATACACTGGCCCATTATAAAGCACTCCTTCTATTCAAATGTTGTATTTAATGGTTGTACTGTGCATTTTAACCCTATTTTGCAGAAGTATATTAAAGATCACGCGCTTTCTCACTTCTCAAAAAATTTCTGACCTAGAATGAACCCTGTGTGACAATGCCATACAACATATATGCAGCTCAGTACAAATCATATATGCAGTTCCCTTTACAGCTTTTTATCATTTTTTCTTCAAAAATGCTACTGTCTATAGATATTTACCATTACATTGTATGCTAATTCAATTTCATCTTTGTTGTAACTCCAACCTGTAGTCTATTCACAAAGTGCAATGACAAATGCATATCAGGCTGTTAGAGGCATGGGTTTGCCAGAAGAAATAGCAGCCAGACAGTATAGTGTGCCACCCTCCACATTAAGTGACATTTCTTTCCATGTCATGACTTTCCTCATATTGAGGAGTAAAAATAATTTGTTGGTGTTAAATTTCTCCCATTGCAAGTAACATTTATTACTATGCTCAGCTTAAACAATTGCATTAAATGCAAAAATGATCACTTTACGTAGAAATATTATTTCACCTGCTGTAAATTATGTTGTATGTTATATTTCGGGTTTTACGCCTGCATCAGCACCATTTTGGGCTATATCGCCGGCGGGCAGTTTACCTAACAACACCTTTCCTGGGCAGGCTCCAACGGTTAACCAGTAATTGGGTGCACCAACCTCCGTGATGATAGGTTACAGTGGTATACAAGTCAGCGACCTTAACCACTCGACCACGGAGGCGGACCCTGCTGTAAAAGATAATGACTACAAGCTATTCACCGAAAACCTTAGACAGCCGATTACCTAATATCTTCTGAAACAGTTAGAGTAACTGTGACTGCATTTTGTTTTCAAGATGATGAGCAAAACAGAGTACGATTCACTGTCATGATGAAACTTACTTCATTCAATTCTGTAAACATTTCTGTTTTATCCTGCAGCTGTATATTCAGAATGTCTTCATGCAGCTTATGTATCTGTTGCACGGATCTGATCATGAAATCATTTCCCAAAGTCTCCCGAATTCTCCGAGTCTCATTCTTCGTCAACATTTTACAAGTCTTTTCTAGACACTCTACCCCTTGTTTCAATTGTGAAACACTGTCACAAACAGTTCCTGCCATCATCTACAATTGTTCCTACTCAGAAGAAAAATCTATGCCATTTTGTTGCCGGGTAATCTGCGGAAAGAGACAAAAGCACACGTCTGAGCCATAAGAACACTAAGAGGGTTAAAAATATAGCACGAAGAAGAAGTCACAATTCTAAGACAGGAACTTTCGAATATTGGTGAAAATATACTGGTAGCTCATTTCGAAGAAACTTGAATCCTCTCAAAGCGGACTGTCCCATAGAAGGAAGGTAGTTCACATGGAAAGACATCTTAAACAATTGCATTAAATACATAACATCTTGCCATTTTAGATACAAAGCTTATAATGCTGTATACAAAATACATAGCATTTATATAGCGCAAAAATTAAAAATTATTCTATTGCGCTTCGCAATTACAGAATTGTAATTTGTAAGGACAATAGAGCTGTAAGCAAGGACAATAGAGCTGACTGTAAGGACGATAGAGCTGTATGTAAGGATGATAGAGATGTATGTAAGGATGATAGAGCTGTATGCAAGGATGATAGAGATGTATGTAAGGATGATAGAGCTGTATGTAAGGACGATAGAGATGTATGTAAGGATGATAGAGCTGTATGCAAGGACAATAGAGCTGTATGTAAGGATGATAGAGCTGTAGGTAAGGATGATAGAGCTGTATGACGATAGAGCTGTATGCAAGGATGATAGAGATGTCTGTAAGGACGATAGTGCTGTATGTAAGGACGATAGAGCTGTCTGTAAGGATGATAGAGCTGTAGGTAAGGATGATAGAGCTGTATGTAAGGATGATAGAGCTGTATGCAAGGACAATAGAGCTGTATGTAAGGACGATAGAGCTGTATGTAAGGACGATAGAGCTGTATGTAAGGACGATAGTGCTGTATGTAAGGACGATAGAGCTGTATGTAAGGACAATAGAGCTGACTGTAAGGACGATACAGCTGTATGTAAGGATGATACAGCTGTATGTAAGGATGATAAAGCTGTATGTAAGGACAATAGAGCTGTCTGTAAGGACGATAGAGCTGTCTGTAAGGATGATAGAGCTGTATGTAAGGACGATAGAGCTGTCTGTAAGGACGATATTGCTGTATGTAAGGACAATAGAGCTGTATGTAAGGACAATAGAGCTGTCTGTAAGGACGATAGAGCTGTCTGTAAGGATGATAGAGCTGTATGTAAGGACGATAGAGCTGTCTGTAAGGACGATATTGCTGTATGTAAGGACGATAGAGCTGTATGTAAGGACGATAGAGCTGTATGTAAGGACGATAGAGCTGTATGTAAGGACGATAGTGCTGTATGTAAGGACGATAGAGCTGTATGTAAGGACAATAGAGCTGACTGTAAGGACGATACAGCTGTATGTAAGGATGATACAGCTGTATGTAAGGATGATAGAGCTGTATGTAAGGACGATAGGGCTGTATGTAAGGACGATATTCTCCCAATGATTTGTTTGTTTATATTCGTCTGCTAGACCTGTCACGTGGCAGCTACGTCAGTCTACAGATACAAGCAACGGAATGATATTGAACCATGCGTCAGCTCTGTCAACGAAATTATCCTAGAACTATATCAATATTTTAAATACGGATATAAATGGACAAATACGCCGAGCATAGGTTCCACAACTCTATATAAGAGTGAGTGTCCTAGGATTTGGTTACAACGTTCGGCATGCTTCTGTGTGGCTAAAACACTGTTTTTGGTGCATTATGGATACAATCTAAAGTTCCTGTGAATAAATAAAGTTTGAATGAGAGAAATCGGTCAGTTACTGCCCCTGAACACTCTCTAAAAGTAGATAGGTCCTATTAAGTGTTTTCCTCTTGTTTTTATCGTTGACTCGTTGTTTCCTTTGCACAACATGCTAGCAATTTTATTACTCTATCGCTTCTTATGATTTGAAAATTACTATATCTCAACAGATCTCCTACAGTATATGCAATCGGTACTTATTTCTAAAGGAATGTTTTCAGTTAATTAACACGATTTGGGTATAATCACATTTATCATACCGCAACATCTGGTTAGGGAACAACAGTAAAACAAAGGATTCTAACTAAATGGACCTATTCACATTTTGTAAGAAATCAGACTTTATCTGCCAAGGGAGGTAATAGAAAATTAGAGATGCATCTCATTGAAACACTAGTAATTTTCCTTTTATTCAAGAATGCGAGTAGGAGTTTTCGACATATCTTGGACAAAACAGTCTAAGAGAAGTGGAGCTTTCATTTCAATCCACCTTAAAACAAAATGGTATATGACATCTGTGAAATTTCACTTTTTGAAAGTTGTGTGCAGTGTAATTTCGTGTACATTATCAGTGATCCTGCATTTGTTTTTAACGGAGTAGATAAACTTGGTTAACCTAAGTTATCATGAAGAATATGTTCTCCATCTGTGTAGATCTATATTTCACCAACACAAAATTAAACTAATAAAAAATAAAAAAGTCTCTGTTACGGTTTTTTTATTCAGTTGGGAAAATAGTACAATGAACCCCCTCTAAACCACAGGCACAAGACACAACTTTGTTTTGCCCTACTGTCATATAGTAAACAAATAGTACCGGAATTAGGACAGTCACAGAATGAGAACCCTCAATGATAGTAAGTAATGTTTGTATGTTTACTAGTAAACATTACTTACTATATGACCATAGGGGGGAATGTGTGCCTGTGCTCTATCTTAAACCGAACAGCATCCGAACTAGAGACAACGTTCGGTTTGGATGTTTTAGACCACGGGCCAAGATCAGCAACTACAACACAGTGTATCAATCAATAGTGTATTTCTATTTGAATTCTTAAGATTCATCTATATTATATAGTTGCTTGTATCTTAAGCTGTATGTTATCCTTAAATTGTTAACACTATTAACACAATGTATTAATTTTATTTTTGTCTTTTAGATGCTCGCTTTAACATGTTTTAATTATGCTATGTCCTGTGTTGTATTCATGTTTAAACCAACTTTTATTTCTTAGCTGTTTTTTCTTATGTTTTGATTATAATATATGTTTGTCGGAAAAATAGCTTATTAGCTAATGTTATTTGTAAATGTAATCCGACGTTAAATAAAGCTTCTGTATCTTGTATCTTGTATCTTGTATGGGTTTTCTGTTTATATGGGAAGGGGTAAGGTGAATGAAGTTTTGAGGGGGAAAATGAAACGTTCAGGTACCACAAACAATTACACTAATACAGAATAATTGATTACGATTTACGCATGTAAGGCTTATCATAACAAACATAAATATAAACAATTACATATTAGTGTGCATGCATGGTATACATCTATCTATCTATCTATCTATCTATCTATCTATCTATCTATCTATCTATCTATCCATCTATCCATCTATCTGTCCATCTATCCATCTATCTATCTATCTATCTATCTATCTATCTATCTATCTATCTATCTATCTATCTATCTATCTATCTATCTATCTATCTATCTATCTATCTATCTATCTATCTATCTATCTATCTATCTATCTATCTATCTATCTATCTATCTATCTATCTATCTATCTATCTATCTATCTATCTATCTATCTATCTATCTATCTATCTATCTATCTATCTATCTATCTATCTATCTATCTATCTATCTATCTATCTATCTATCTATCTATCTATCTATCTATCTATCTATCTATCTATCTTCCGTTAGTGTCGAACCCCTCGCGGGGACGTAGACATGTTGCGCGTCAAAAACCGCAAAGAAGTTAAAAGTATGAGTAGTTAAAAGTATAATTTAAGAAGGTAATGAAAATAAGTTGTGGTAAAAGTTTAAAAGCAGCTACGCAGAACAACTAGGGACTGTCATGTTCAATATGGCAAACTGCCGTATTGAATTGCTCTATGGTAGGGAGATGGACAATGTCAGGAGGGAGGTGGTTCCAATGATATATTGTTCTTGGAAAGAAGGAACACTTGTAGTAGTCTGTAGTTGCTGCAATTAACCTATAGCTTAAGGAATGGCAATGGCGAGCAGGACGGGAGAGAGGAACTAGGTAATTTTCAATGGGAATAGCAACAAGATCATTATGAATGTTATACATAAGGGATAACCTATTGTCAATACGCCGTTGATCTAGTCTGGGAGAATAACAAACACAATATATAAATGTTTCATTTTCAGACGGAATTACGTCATAATTGCATTTATTATAGCGTTACTCAATAGTGGGTAGCATGGGAACAGGCGTCGATATATTTTGCCTGGTCAGTCAAATAAATATATTTTAACACCGAGATTATTAATTGGGCCGTATTGAGTTTCTGATAATTTGGCCAGAAGTTAAAAAGTGAAAAATCGATAGACTGGCACCCAGGCTAAATAGTGCGTATGTATATAATGCCATTCTGTCGGATCTTAAACGATTTTATTATATACACTGCAAGCTTTATCATTATAATTTACAGACGGATCTGTAGCCCGTTGGTAACACGCTGGACTGGTAATCCAGGGATCGCAGGTTCGATCCCCAGTCTGACCCTAATAAAATTAACAGCCTTTCAGATTGGACGTTAAACCGAGGTCTCGTGTCGGTGCTTTACACTGTGCACGTAAAAGAACCAGAGGAGACTCTGGAATTGGTCTCTTTCTGCATCATTGCACTATCCTCCAACAATCTAAAATGACTAATCTCTTCAGGAGGCGTCGCTCATATGGGCAACCGGTAGCGACGATAAATAAACGTAAAACACACACACACGTTGTGTGCATTAGTAATACGATTTGCATGCTCAGCCCGGTCATTGATTAGACTACAAGTACCAAAATATATGGGGTCAGTACAGTCACTCTATACTGTCTCACATCGCATATTCGAGTGTCTGCAATGCTCCTTACCTCACATAATCCCGGAGGACTGAAGAAAACCGTATCTACAATCCCAACAAACCAATAGATAAGGATGTATAACAAACATTCATTGAGGGCGTAGGTACAGTCTGTCCAAATTGCTTAATATTCATATTATTATATACACTCAGTACATTTAAAAACGCACCATTTGTGTCATCAATTTTATTTGGACTTGGGTCGGTTTAGGTTTTATGATTTGACATAGATGATGTATATCTTATTTCCCTTTAGACATGAAGCTAAATCAGGACGCTAACTATAGCATATAACCTGTCACACCTTTATCCATGAAAAACACATTTTGCACGTGCAACATTTAGTGCACGATTATTTCAGATTTGTATGCATGTTTATTCAAGGCCTGTTCATTGCTACACTATAAAAACACAAAACTACGATAGTCCAGTATACAGTAAGCATGCCGCATCTCAGTCAAGATGTTAGGAATCAAGCGATTGGAATGTTTATGTCGGGTCTTGCAAAACGGCACATAGCACGGCAATTTGGGTGTCATCATTCGACAATTTCTCGACTAGTAAGACGTTACGCGCTGACTGGCGATGTCCGTGATCGTCCAAGACCTGGCAGACCACGGGTTACCACCCGGAGACAGGATGTCCATTTGAGGGTTTCGCACCTCCGCGACAGGTTTCTCCCAGCCTCAGACAGTGCCAAAACAACAATAGGCATCCATGGGTAAGTGTTGCAACTAAATTAATTTAAATAACTAAGAATTTAGCAGAAAGTAAAAATCCACAATTGTAATGATTTTCACCACAATTTCATGCGACGCATTTCTTTTTAGGCACAGAATACATCCCAATACGGTGAGGAACCACTTAAGGACAGCTCAGCTGCAAGCCAGGCGACCCGTCAGGTCATCTCAGCTCACAGCACGACACAGAAGAGAAAGGTTATGATGGGCAAGGGCGCATTTGCGGTTTACGAGACGACAGTGGGGCAGCATCATGTTCTCCGACGAATCCAGGATACAGTTGAGTCGTGCAGATGGCCGAAAGAGAGTTTGGCGTCGTCGTAATGAGCGTTACACCGACGCATGTACGTTAGAATATGACCGATGGGGCGGTGGGTCCATTCACCTCTGGGCTGGTATCACACAATTCAATAAAACTGAACTTGTGATATTCAATAGGCATATAAATGCCTATACTTACATTAACACTGTTTTGCAACCTGTTGTAGTGCCATTATTCGGTCAGCATTTTCCAAGACAACAAGGTACACTGCAACAGGATGGAGCCAGACCACACACTGCTGCGATGACACGGAATGTTCTTGCCAATAACCACATTCATGTGCTTCACTGGCCAGCATATTCTCCCGATATGTCTCCAATTGAGCATGTATGGGATGTACTGAAGAGAAATGTGTATGCTCGTATACACCCACCCAGTACAGTTGCAGAACTTCACAATGCCTTGCTAGAGGAATGGCACAATCTACCACAGCACGTGATAACGTCAACAATCCTATCCATGCGTCGCAGATGTCAGGCTCTCGTGAACGCTCACGGTGGCCACACAAGTTATTAATTGTTATTTACATTTTACAGACTGGTACCTTTGAAGTTTAATTGCTACTCACATGATCATTCAAATGGCATCATTTACGAATTTACGAATTGGGAAAAGATTATTAATGACATGTACCAACGTTTGTTGTAGTGCCTGTACCCGATACGGAGATATTCGGAATCCACTAAGTCGTGCGTTTTTAAATGTACTCAGTGTATTATAAATATGATTAGTGTTTAGTTAGATTTCATTTATTTTATAAGAGAGTACTCCTTGTTGTGCATTTAACTTAGCTTCAAATTAGTTACTAAATTTACCTACTTGGGGGTAACATTATCTTCCAGTGGTTGTTTCCTACAAGCACAAACGTCGTTATCAATGTAAGCATCAAGAGCTTTATTTTCACTGTATAATTTGTTTGATAATGTTTCTCTAGACATAAATGATAAAGTAAAATTATTTGATTCCATGATAAGCCCTATTTGTAATTACGGCTGTGGAATTCATAAAGCACTTGATATTGAACGTAGTCAACTAAGTTTTTAATTGGTGTTAGGCAATGTACAAATAGCGCTGCGGTTTATTGAGAAGTTTGCTAGATTTCCTTTTATTGTTATTCGTAAAATTAGTAGTATCCGATATTGGTACAAAATAATGTCAACTAAGGAATCACTGCTGTATAAGAGTTTCACTATGTGTGACAACAGTAATAATTTAATTAACAAATGTGTTATCAATGTTAAACAGTTGTTCAATAATTTAGGATTTGCTTATTTATGGAATTGTGACTCGATAACTAAATTGCAATGGTATTCTGACATTAATGTGCAAGCTAGATTAGAATTATTTAAAGTATTCAAGACTGCTTTTGTTATAGACATCTATTTAAATGGTGTACGTAATAATAAACACATGGTAGCATTGTCAATGTTTAGATGCTCAGCTCATAAACTATTAGTTGAGGAAGGTCGTTGGTGAAATGTCACCAGAGACCGCAGATTATGCACTAAATGTACTATGAATGTTGTAGAAAATGAATGTCAAACCCCTCGCGGGGACCTAGACATATTTTACTGGGCAGACTTAGCCGACCTAAGCGATTAACCATGCAGTACTAAGCAATGTGTGTGAGGTGCATTGTTCAATGACACTACATACGATTCCATATCCGACGCTCTACCACTCACAGACGGATCTGTAGTCCAGTGGTAACACACTGGACTGGTAATCCAGGGATCGCAGGCTCGATCCCCCACCTGACCCTAATAAAATTAACAGTCTTTCAGATGGGACGTTAAACCGAGGTCTCTTATCGGTGCTTTACACCGTGCACGTAAAAGAACCAGATGAGACTCTGGAATGGGTCTCTTTCTGTATCATTGCACTATCCTCCAAACATCTAAAATGACTAATCTCTTCAGGAGGCGTCGCTCATATGGGCAACCGGTAGCGACGATAAATAAACGTAAAACACACACACACGCTCTACCACTGTACCACGGATGCCACATTTTTGACCGTCATATAGCTTTTGACCAACAACCTATTTTATCTAATTGCAATGCTGAATACATTTTCATATCTTATATATGACTCATATTAACATTGATCAACTCAGTTTAATTTGAAATGAATCGAAATATAAATCAACAGTATCAATGGAGAAAAGTTACTTCCCTTTGCAATTCCCACCTCATTTGTAACAATAAAGGATGCAATTAGAAGGAAAAAAATATATGTCTGTATTCCATTCTGTTTACTTTAGAATAGTTTGGATTGAATTCAGTGTAACAGTCATCGACGGAAATTCATGGCGACACTAAAGAATTATGCCTCATTTGTTAACTGATATATTCATAGACTAAGTGAAGTGCAGTAGAAATCGGATGAGTAGTATCCTGGGTATACCGGTAAATGTTGACATTTATAAGCAATAACCTGTGTATTTGTGTTTCAAAAAATGGCAGTGCAAATAGTGTTCATTCTCATATCATAATGATTTTTATTGTATGCAATATCAGTTAGTACGAAATAAATCATAACTGAATCAATAACAAAGTGAAAGCAGCAGTGATAACACGCCTCCATCTTTTATTTACGCGGTGATACCAATGACGATGTAAATTTCGCCTCATAAATTTATACCAGCAGCAATATATGCCATATATGGCAATCATGTGACGTCTCATGAGCAGCGGTCACCTTGCAAATGTAGCCAATAAATAACAATTTCATTGAAATTCAACTAAATATTGACTACATGACCGAGTGTAATGTAGTGTACGAGTGTAATGAATAAAAAGTTTTGAATAAATGAAGGTAAATTTACTTGTAGAAATGACATTTCAGCTTGTTTATGGAGTTGCAGAAATCCGTCGGAACTTGTCAACACTAAACACAAAAGGAGCATGATGTGCGGTTCAATACATAGTTCCCGTGTGACGTCATCATTCCTACTGTGGCTGCCATTTTGACTGGCAAAGTTGATCAGATATTATATATAGTAGCGTAATTTTGCTTTCTTCATAAAATATTTATTTTTCATCCCATCACCATGGTTCATACATTGTTGGAAAGCTCTCAATGGACATATATTTTGTATCATTTCACAAATTTCGTATCAATGACGAATACATAATAAGTTACCTGTATATTAATATTTCAACTGTGAAAATAGACTTTCAAAAATAGGTGCAAGTTAAGTTCTTATAATTTATAATCCATACATCATTGTCAAAAAATAAATTATTATTTAAAAAGTGCATTTCAATACCTTTAAAATCATACCAAATTTGATATTAAGAAACCAAAATTAATAAAGTTATTGCAATTAAAGAATTACTAGTAAAATCATGAAATTGCCGTTAATAAAACTTGCCAGTCAAAATGGCTGCCAAGATAAGATTTTATCAGTGTTTTTGACTGCCGTGGGAACTATGTATTGAATTTATTCTGATACGCTGCTCATTAGTATTCACCAATATTAGGGTCACTGGGGATAATTACGTTACGATTGTGCCCTTAGGCAAGTCATTTAAATTCCACATTGCCTCTTCTCTCTCCTTCATGGCGATGGATTCCATCAGGAATGAGGTCTCAAGAGTGATTAATATAAGTTGAAAGAACTTGTTTCGCAATCAAGCTAAAATAAATTTATATAAACTGGGGATAATCTTCTATCATTGATTGATCGGTTTTCGATACCATAAGTATTGTTATTAACGGGGAAAAACATGGAAAGTAATCCAAAACATACATTACCTTTAATTAAATTAATCCTTTTATCCATATTATTAAAATAAAAAATATCATAAAAACAACAAATTACAATCAACTAAACACAGTTGTTATGGTAGGGACATATGAATTTGTCATTGCATCCAACAACAGACCAGCATTTTCACTGAGCTCCCTAGCTGCCTGGTCTGCATTTGTCAAGGCAGTAGGTGAGTACATCATGTACTTAGAGACACAATGTCATGTCTGGCCTGTAATAGTAAAATAATAATAAGTTCTCTTCATTTTAGTAAAAATAGATAAAGTACATGTATGACTTTTGAGACACCCTGTACTATACTGAAATATCATTATCAAGTGATAATCATGTGACTTTCTGAAGCAGCCGAGAAAAATCTCCTGAAATATGTTAGAAAAAATCCTCATCTTCAAACTCTTTGCTTTGTGTGGCGTCCGTGGTCGGATTTTGAATTGAACGGTCCGGGTTCGATACTCAGTCAGGCCACGTATGTAGTGTCATTGAGCAAGGCACCTCACACACATTGCTTAGTACTGGTTAACCGCTATGGTCGGCTAATCTTGCCCAGGAAAAAACATGTTTAGGTCCCAGCAAGGGGTTTGACATTAATGGAACATCTATGTTGTTGTTTTGTATGCAGTAAACATCTACGTTGTTGTTTTGTATGCAGTAAACATCTACGTTGTTGTTTTGTATGCGTGTTGTTTTGTATGCAGTAAACATCTACGTTGTGCAGTGAGAACTTATGTTGTGCCATTCCCAAAGGGTGTGTGGAGGGGGGGGGGTGCAATGAATAGTAACCATATATTTTGCAACATTTACTAGTTTAAACATATTTCATTTCCCAATATAATACATATTGAACAATGCATACATCACACATAATCAAAATACAGAAAAAGGATTAGAATGAAAGACAGAGTCTTATATAATTCTTTGCCTGCAACATTTACTGAACAGCTGGTGAATGGGTAGTCCACCTGCTTACGGTACCATGGACAAAACCGGCCTGGAGGTTATAAAACTTTTCTCCATTCTCAAACACAGTCTCAATGTTTTGATTGGTTCAGCTGAGTGTAAATTTCAGACTCAACCATTCAGATTACTTGAGCTGAAGTTTGAGATCTGAGAAAACTTCATAACCTTGGGACATGGACTGAAACCTTTTCAGACAGATATGTAGTCCAGTGGTAACATGCTGGACTGGTAATCCAGGGATCGCAGGTTCGATCCCCCGTCTGACCCTAATAAAATTAACACCAAAAACCCTTTTTGGCCGAAACGTCCTACTTTGAAAAAAGGCCAGGCCAAAACGTCCGTCCACCATTTTAAACAGCATTGGCTGAAATGTGTATTTTGGCATCACAAAGCATGATGGTAGTCTCATAACCTGTTGTTTTATCAAAAATATGATGCTTAGTGTAAATTATTCTGTCCATGGACCTCATTTTGGAAATCAATATAGACATGTAGACATGAATATGTTGAAAATGATATCAGCTAATTCGACTGAAATGAGATTAATCTGAAAATATTTCTAAATTAATTATAGATGGTATTCATAACTAAGGTTACCAGGAAGTCGTGATAGCGCAGTGGATGCGCGTTCGCTTCAGGTGCGAAAGGTCCGGAGTTCGAGCCCCGCTGGAGCTGTTACGTTTGTGCCCTTAGCCAAGGTATTTAATTTCCACGTTGCCTCTTCTCTCTCCCTCGTGGCGATGGATTCCATCAGGAATGAGGTCTCGAGAGTGATTAATATAAGTTATAAGAACTTGTTTCGCAATCGAGCTAAAATAAATTTGTATAAACTAAGGTTACCAGATAAATGGGAGTTCAGACTTTAAAATAATCTGGTTTCTCTGAAACGTTTTTACATTCTACCCAGATATGACATTTTTCATGATTTATAATGCTATTTTCACAGTTTCAAGCGCAGACCAAATTCTATGTGAACGTAATTATGCATGTTGTATAGAAACATAACATTATAACAACTTGTTTTTTTTACAGATAAATCTGAGTATTTAAACAGGAACTATGCATCGCAAGAAAAAGTGTCAAGAGTTGATATAAAGGAAGAAATTGAAGAAGATTCCGAAATTCTTGACGAGATAGTTATGACATCAATGCCATGAGTGATACAGGTAAAACCGAGGATGAAGACGAAACTTGTGATGTTGTTACTGGAGACAGTCCAAGTAACATGAAAACAGAAATGGATACAATGAGTGATACTTGTCTAACAGAAAATGACATTGAATTATCAGATGATTTTGTTGGAAAAGGTGTAAATAAGATGTTCAAAAAAGAACTTGAGGCTGATATGGTTTTCAGTGAAGCCAACACAAGTTACTCATTGAAGAGGGCTGACAAGTCTAATGCTTTCACATTGAAAAGTGGCTGTAAGCATGACATGAACAGTGATCATGGTAACAACAGTCCAGATGTAGATGATATTCTGGCTGATAATAATGTTCAAAAGGAAGTGGAAATGTACAGACATGATGACAGTTCGGATATTGAAGGTAATAACTATAGACATGATACTAGAATAATGTACTGTATACATTGTATATAAGTTGACCTTGATCCATGTTTTATATGTGTACCAGCAAAATGATATGAAGGTTATATAAATTTCCAACTACGACCATGATCTAATTATTGGGCAATACATCTGGTGTTCGGTTATTCGCTATTAACTTCTTATAAGTTTTTACAATAATTATTATTGAATATGATGATAACTCAAATTAAAAGCATTGATACACTTTGCGTTTTTCCTTAAAATTCATGTAACTGTTTTAAAGCTAAGCTCTAGTAAATGTACCGATATTCTAATGTATTTGAGTTTCGATATGTACCTGGATCATTTGGTTGTGTTTCGATATGTACCTGGATCATTTGGTTGTGTTTCGATATGTACCTGGATCATTTGGTTGTGTTTCGATATGTACCCGGATCATTTGGTTGTGTTTCGATAGGTACCTGGATCATTTGGTTGTGTTTCGATAGGTACCTGGATCATTTGGATGTGTTTCGATATGTACCTGGATCATTTGGTTGAGTTTCGATATGTACCTGGATCATTTGGTTGTGTTTCGATATGTACCTGGATCATTTGGTTGTGTTTCGATAGGTACCTGGATCATTTGGTTGTGTTTCGATAGGTACCTGGATCATTTGGTTGTGTTTCGATATGTACCTGGATCATTTGGTTGAGTTTCGATATGTAACTGGATCATTTGGTTGTGTTTCGATATGTACCTGGATCATTTGGTTGTGTTTCGATAGGTACCTGGATCATTTGGTTGAGTTTCGATAGGTACCTGGATCATTTGGTTGAGTTTTGATAGGTACCTGGATCATTTGGTTGTGTTTCGATAGGTACCTGGATCATTTGGTTGAGTTTCGATATGTACCTGGATCATTTGGTTGAGTTTCGATAGGTACCTGGATCATTTGGTTGAGTTTCGATATGTACCTGGATCATTTGGTTGTGTTTCGATATGTACCTGGATCATTTGGTTGAGTTTCGATATGTACCTGGATCATTTGGTTGAGTTTCGATAGGTACCTGGATCATTTGGTTGTGTTTCGATAGGTACCTGGATCATTTGGTTGAGTTTCGATATGTACCTGGATCATTTGGTTGAGTTTCGATATGTACCTGGATCATTTGGTTGAGTTTCGATATGTACCTGGATCATTTGGTTGTGTTTCGATATGTACCTGGATCATTTGGTTGTGTTTCGATAGGTACCTGGATCATTTGGTTGAGTTTCGATATGTACCTGGATCATTTGGTTGAGTTTCGATAGGTACCTGGATCATTTGGTTGTGTTTCGATAGGTACCTGGATCATTTGGTTGAGTTTCGATATGTACCTGGATCATTTGGTTGAGTTTCGATAGGTACCTGGATCATTTGGTTGTGTTTCGATAGGTACCTGGATCATTTGGTTGAGTTTCGATATGTACCTGGATCATTTGGTAGAGTTTCGATATGTACCTGGATCATTTGGTTGAGTTTCGATATGTACCTGGATCATTTGGTTGTGTTTCGATATGTACCTGGATCATTTGGTTGTGTTTCGATAGGTACCTGGATCATTTGGTTGAGTTTCGATATGTACCTGGATCATTTGGTTGTGTTTCGATAGGTACCTGGATCATTTGGTTGAGTTTCGATATGTACCTGGATCATTTGGTTGAGTTTCGATAGGTACCTGGATCATTTGGTTGTGTTTCGATAGGTACCTGGATCATTTGGTTGAGTTTCGATATGTACCTGGATCATTTGGTAGAGTTTCGATATGTACCTGGATCATTTGGTTGAGTTTCGATATGTACCTGGATCATTTGGTTGTGTTTCGATATGTACCTGGATCATTTGGTTGTGTTTCGATAGGTACCTGGATCATTTGGTTGAGTTTCGATATGTACCTGGATCATTTGGTTGTGTTTCGATAGGTACCTGGATCATTTGGTTGAGTTTCGATAGGTATTTATTTTCTGATTGCAGTGGACGTTCAAAATCAAACAGATACAATATTATCTTATCCCTTGTTGAATGCATTATTTCCCTCTGTTTAACAATCGCTTTAAACAATCATGTGAGATCTTTCTCCGACATGTACATGCCGCAAGGTTACCAATTCAGATTTTCCGAAAAATATAAAATCTATATTATATAGCGACCAGATGCACACTTCCGGATGTATATCTCAATTAAACTCCTCAAGGTGACATGAATGGTCCATCTTTTGTTAGCTAAATATTTCTAAATATCGAACATTCATGCATGACAGTTCTCAACATTGTCGGGCAAAATTATTTGAAGTTTGCCAACAGGTGTGTTTTACGTTTATTTATCGTCGCTACCGGTTGCCCATATGAGCGATGCCTCCTGAAGAGATTAGTCATTTTAGATATTTGGAGGATTGTGCAATGATACAGACAGAGACCCATTCCAGAGTCTCCTCTGGTTCTTTTACATGCACGGTGTAAAGCACCAACACGAGACCTTGGTTTAACATCCCATCTGAAAGACTGTTAATTTTATTAGGGTCAGACAGGGGGATCGAACCTGCGATCCCTGGATTACCAGTCCAGCGTGTTACCACTGGACTACAGATCCGTCAGCATTGTTTGCCAACAATTAAGGACAACAATTATTATACACCGTTTGACTGCACTACTCAATTTGTAGCATAAGTTATTATGAGCAAGTCCACCTCCGTGGTCGAGTGGTTAAGGTCGCTGACTTGTATACCACTGTAACCTATCATCACTGCCAACTTTTTCATATAAATGAGACACGGCCTGAGCGGGGCTCGAACCTGTGACCATCAGTGATGATAGGTTACAGTGGTATACAAGTCAGTGACATTAACCACTCGACCACTGAGGCGGACCACATGCGACTATGACATCACAACAAGTACTTTAATATGATGTCACACCCAGTCAGACAAAATGTGAACTTTTCAAATAGCGACCATATGCACAACCGTTGACAATTTAACGGCCTGCATGGTTAATTCCTATGCATCAGAACTCTAAACAGTGTTTTATTCGCCGATGAGTAAAGGAAAGACAAATACTATTTCATAATTACACCAATACATGTATATGCAGCTTACTGTACACTGTGTAGAATCATAATTTTACAAAGCAAATTCACAATTTTAGAAAATTTCTCCAGCTGGCTTGCGGTTTGTCAGTGGTTCTATGCTGGGTGTCCGTCTATGCCTGCAATACTGCTCAGAGAGATATCCAGTGTCTTCCTCCACCAATAATAGCTGGAGAGTCGCCGTATGACCTAAGTTGTTGCTTCAATTTCAAACCCAAAACACAAACAAACAATCTTGCAAATGTTCACAATTCGCTGTCAACCAGTGCCATTTCAAGTTGTAGAACTTAAGCACCATTCAAAACTTTCAAGATTTCTTGATTTAGTTGTTGCAATTAGATTTAAAAATGTTCTTACAATCTCTAGGTAATGGTGATCATGCTCTAAACATTGATGACAATAAAGAAGTTAGAAATTACCCAAATGAGAATGTACACGATCATCTTGATGAAGGATGTGAACAAGGTGGAAGTGACAATGATGCAGAAGGAAGTGATACTGACAAGGATGCAAGTGATACTGATATGGATGCAAGTGACAATGATCTTGATTACGAGCATGAGACAGACAGTTACAATGAAGAAGAATATGGGGATAAAATTGGTATCTTTATTAAAAAGGAAAGAGCAGATGATTATGAACAAGAAGCAGATGATCAAAATATTGAGGAAAGAGACGAAAATGTGGATTATGGACGGAGAACTAAAAAAGCTAAAATCCATTTATGCAATTTATGCAAGAAGGCTTTTACATCAAGTAATCGACTGAAACGTCATAAAGTTCAAGTACACCCAGAAGGAGGTAAAGAGGAGCGACCAGTAAAAGAAGGAAAATATGTATGTCTGGTAAGTTGTCTCTATCAGTGTCATTGCACTATCCTCCAAAAATCTAAAATGACTAATCTCTTCAGGAGGCTTCGCTCATATGGGCAACCGATAGCGACGATAAATGAACGTAAAACACACACGTCTGTTAAGTGTCTTGGATTGTGATGAAAGTACATGTAACTGTGTCTCTGGAAGTACATGTACATGAATTTGATTCTACTGGAATGTGATTCTTTTCCTTTAAAAAAACAATGTTTTTTAATAAACATTATAAACTATAAAAGATTGTGCTGCACCATAATTTCTTTTGCATTAATACAGAATGTATATAGGTCAGCTTGACATACATTGGGGAAAAAATACAATGAATTGCAACTTTTTGTTTGAAATAGGGATAGCAATGTATGTGTTCGAATATAAAATTTGCAATTTGTTGTATTTTTTTCCAATAACACAAAACAGCTGTAATATGAAGGGAGGTAAACACTGATGGTGAGGCCCCAAAATGGGTACTGATAATTAAAATTCAAGAGAAGACCCATTATCCAGACACTTATTTTTTCTATATCTGGCAATAACAATAACAAATAATGTGTGCAACTTGGTAGTGATCAAGCATAAATATGGTATTGATATTGATGAGACGGATCTGTAGTTCAGTGGTAACACGCTGGACTGGTAATCCATGGATGGCAGGTTCGATCCCCCGTCTGACCCTAATAAAATTAACAGTCTTTCAGATGGGACGTTAAACCGATGTCTCGTGTCGGTGCTTTACACCGTGCACGTAAAAGAACCAAAGGAGACTCTGGAATGGGTCTCTGTCTGTATCATGCACTATCCTCCAAAATCTAAAATGACTAATATCTTCAGGAGGCGTGGCTCATATGGGCAACCAGTAGCGACGATAAATAAACGTAAAACACAAACACGATATTTAATGAATTAATTTTTTAAAATTTTGAATATCTAAAATATCTTCAGGAGGCGTCGCTCATATGGGCAACCGGTAGCGACGATAAATAAACGTAAAACACACGCTCTAATCCTTTTTCTGTATTTTGATTATGTGTGATGTATGCATTGTTCAATATGTGTTGTATTGGGGAATAAAATATGCTTAAACTAAATTTGACTGCTACTCTATTTAAGGTGTGTGATAAAAGGTTTATATCTCAGTCCAGACTTCGACTGCATACAGTCACACATACAGGTGAGTACCATCCATACATTCACACATACAGGTGAGTACAGTCCATACATGCTCCATACAGGTGAGTACAGTCCATACATGCTCCATACAGGTGAGTACAGTCCATACATGCTCTATCTCCATACAGGTGAGTACAGTCCATACATGCTCCATACAGGTGAGTACAGTCCATACATGCTCCATACAGGTGAGTACAGTCCATACATCTGCTCCATACAGGTGAGTACAGTCCATACATGCTCTGTCTCCATACAGGTGAGTACAGTCCATACATGCTCTATCTCCATACAGGTGAGTACAGTCCATACATGCTCCATACAGGTGAGTACAGTATACATGCTCTGTCTCCATACAGGTGAGTACAGTCCATACATGCTCTGTCTCCATACAGGTGAGTACAGTCCATACAGGCTCTGTCTCCATACAGGTGAGTACAGTCCATACAGGCTCTGTCTCCATACAGGTGAGTACAGTCCATACAGGCTCTGTCTCCATACAGGTGAGTACAGTCCATACAGGCTCTGTCTCCATACAGGTGAGTACAGTCCATACAGGCTCTGTCTCCATACAGGTGAGTACAGTCCATACATGCTCTGTCTCCATACAGGTGAGTACAGTCCATACAGGCTCTGTCTCCATACAGGTGAGTACAGTCCATACATGCTCTGTCTCCATACAGGTGAGTACAGTCCATACAGGTGAGTACACTCCATACAGGCTCTGTCTCCATACAGGTGAGTACAGTCCATACAGGCTCTGTCTCCATACAGGTGAGTACAGTCCATACAGGCTGTCTCCATACAGTCCATACATGCTCTATCTCCATACATGTGAGTACAGTCCATACAGGCGCCATACAGGTGAGTACAGTCCATACATGCTCCATACAGGTGAGTGCAGTCCATACATGCTCTGTCTCCATACAGGTGAGTACAGTCCATACATGCTCCATACAGGTGAGTACAGTCCATACATGCTCCATACAGGTGAGTACATGCTCTATACAGGTGAGTACAGTCCATACATGCTCCATACAGGTGAGTACAGTCCATACATGCTCTGTCTCCATACAGGTGAGTACAGTCCACACATGCTCCATACAGGTGAGTACAGTCCATACAGGTGAGTACAGTCTATACATGCTCTATCTCCATACATGTGAGTACAGTCCATACATGCTCTGTCTCCATACAGGTGAGTACAGTCTATACATGCTCTATCTCCATACAGGTGAGTACAGTCCATACATGCTCCATACAGGTGAGTACAGTCCATACATGCTCTGTCTCCATACAGGTGAGTACAGTCCATACATGCTCCATACAGGTGAGTACAGTCCATACATGCTCTGTCTCCATACAGGTGAGTACAGTCCATACATGCTCTGTCTCCATGCAGGTGAGTACAGTCCATACATGCTCCATACAGGTAAGTACAGTCCATACATGCTCTGTCTCCATACAGGTGAGTACAGTCCATACATGCTCCATACAGGTGAGTACAGTCCATACAGGTGCGTACAGTCCATACATGCTCTATCTCCATGCAGGTGAGTACAGTCCATACATGCTCCATACAGGTGAGTACAGTCCATACATGCTCTGTCTCCATACATATGAGTACAGTCCATACATGCTCCATACAGGTGAGTACAGTCCATACATGCTCCATACAGGTGAGTATAGTCCATACATGCTCCATACAGGTGAGTACAGTCCATACATGCTCCATACAGGTGAGTACAGTCCATACATGCTCCATACAGGTGAGTACATTCCATACATGCTCTGTCTCCATACAGGTGAGTACAGTCCATACATGCTCTATACAGGTGAGTACAGTCCATACATGCTCCATACAGGTGAGTACAGTCCATAATGCTCCATACAGGTGAGTACAGTCCATACATGCTCCATACCGTCCATACATGCTCTATACAGGTGAGTACAGTCCATACATGCTCCATACAGGTGAGTACAGTCCATACATGCTCTGTCTCCATACAGGTGAGTACAGTCCACACATGCTCCATACAGGTGAGTACAGTCCATACATGCTCTATCTCCATACAGGTGAGTACAGTCTATACATGCTCTATCTCCATACATGTGAGTACAGTCCATACATGCTCTGTCTCCATACAGGTGAGTACAGTCTATACATGCTCTATCTCCATACAGGTGAGTACAGTCCATACATGCTCCATACAGGTGAGTACAGTCCATACATGCTCTGTCTCCATACAGGTGAGTACAGTCCATACAGGTGAGTACAGTCCATACATGCTCTGTCTCCATACAGGTGAGTACAGTCCATACATGCTCTGTCTCCATGCAGGTGAGTACAGTCCATACATGCTCCATACAGGTAAGTACAGTCCATACATGCTCTGTCTCCATACAGGTGAGTACAGTCCCTACATGCTCCATACAGGTGAGTACAGTCCATACAGGTGAGTACAGTCCATACATGCTCTATCTCCATGCAGGTGAGTACAGTCCATACATGCTCCATACAGGTGAGTACAGTCCATACATGCTCTGTCTCCATACAGGTGAGTACAGTCTATACATGCTCTGTCTCCATACATATGAGTACAGTCCATACATGCTCCATACAGGTGAGTACAGTCCATACATGCTCCATACAGGTGAGTATAGTCCATACATGCTCCATACAGGTGAGTACAGTCCATACATGCTCCATACAGGTGAGTACAGTCCATACATGCTCCATACAGGTGAGTACATTCCATACATGCTCTGTCTCCATACAGGTGAGTACAGTCCATACATGCTCCATACAGGTGAGTACAGTCCATACATGCTCCATACAGGTGAGTACAGTCCATACATGCTCCATACAGGTGAGTACAGTCCATACATGCTCTGTCTCCATACAGGTGAGTACAGTCCATACATGCTCCATACAGGTGAGTACAGTCCATACATGCTCTGTCTCCATACAGGTGAGTACAGTCCATACAGGTGAGTACAGTCCATACATGCTCTGTCTCCATACAGGTGAGTACAGTATATACATGCTCTGTCTCCATACAGGTGAGTACAGTCCATACATGCTCCATACAGGTGAGTACAGTCCATACATGCTCTATCTCCATACAGGTGAGTACAGTCCATACATGCTCCATACAGGTGAGTACAGTATATACATGCTCTGTCTCCATACAGGTGAGTACAGTCCATACATGCTCTGTCTCCATACAGGTGAGTACAGTCCATACAGGCTCTGTCTCCATACAGGTGAGTACAGTCCATACAGGCTCTGTCTCCATACAGGTGAGTACAGTCCATACAGGCTCTGTCTCCATACAGGTGAGTACAGTCCATACAGGCTCTGTCTCCATACAGGTGAGTACAGTCCATACAGGCTCTGTCTCATACAGGTGAGTACAGTCCATACATGCTCTGTCTCCATACAGGTGAGTACAGTCCATACAGGCTCTGTCTCCATACAGGTGAGTACAGTCCATACAGGCTCTGTCTCCATACAGGTGAGTACAGTCCATACATGCTCTGTCTCCATACAGGTGAGTACAGTCCATACAGCTCTGTCTCCATACAGGTGAGTACAGTCCATACAGGCTCTGTCTCCATACAGGTGAGTACAGTCCATACATGCTCTGTCTCCATACAGGTGAGTACAGTCCATACATGCTCTGTCTCCATACAGGTGAGTACAGTCCATACAGGCTCTGTCTCCATACAGGTGAGTACAGTCCATACAGGCTCTGTCTCCATACAGGTGAGTACAGTCCATACAGGCTCTGTCTCCATACAGGTGAGTACAGTCCATACATGCTCTGTCTCCATACAGGTGAGTACAGTCCATACAGGCTCTGTCTCCATACAGGTGAGTACAGTCCATACATGCTCTGTCTCCATACAGGTGAGTACAGTCCATACAGGTGAGTACACTCCATACAGGCTCTGTCCATACAGGTGAGTACAGTCCATACAGGTCGTCTCATAAGGTGGTACAGTCCATACAGGCTGTCTCCATACAGTCCATACATGCTCTATCTCCATACATGTGAGTACAGTCCATACAGGCGCCATACAGGTGAGTACAGTCCATACATGCTCCATACAGGTGAGTGCAGTCCATACATGCTCTGTCTCCATACAGGTGAGTACAGTCCATACATGCTCCATACAGGTGAGTACAGTCCATACATGCTCCATACAGGTGAGTACAGTCCATGCATGCTCTATACAGGTGAGTACAGTCCATACATGCTCCATACAGGTGAGTACAGTCCATACATGCTCTGTCTCCATACAGGTGAGTACAGTCCATGCATGCTCCATACAGGTGAGTACAGTCCATACATGCTCTATCTACATACAGGTGAGTACAGTCTATACATGCTCTATCTCCATACATGTGAGTACAGTCCATACATGCTCTGTCTCCATACAGGTGAGTACAGTCTATACATGCTCTATCTCCATACAGGTGAGTACAGTCCATACATGCTCCATACAGGTGAGTACAGTCCATACATGCTCTGTCTCCATACAGGTGAGTACAGTCCATACATGCTCCATACAGGTGAGTACAGTCCATACATGCTCTGTCTCCATACAGATGAGTACAGTCCATACATGCTCTGTCTCCATGCAGGTGAGTACAGTCCATACCTGCTCCATACAGGTAAGTACAGTCCATACATGCTATGTCTCCATACAGGTGAGTACAGTCCATACATGCTCCATATAGGTGAGTATAGTCCATACAGGTGTGTACAGTCCATACATGCTCTATCTCCATGCAGGTGAGTACAGTCCATACATGCTCCATACAGGTGAGTACAGTCCACTCATGCTCTGTCTCCATACAGGTGAGTACAGTCTATACATGCTCTGTCTCCATACATGTGAGTACAGTCCATACATGCTCCATACAGGTGAGTACAGTCCATACCTGCTCCATACAGGTGAGTATAGTCCATACATGCTCCATACAGGTGAGTACAGTCCATACATGCTCCATACAGGTGAGTACCGTCCATACAGTCACACATACAGGTGAGTACAGTCCATACATGCTCCATACAGGTGAGTACAGTCCATACATGCTCCATACAGGTGAGTACAGTCCATACATGCTCCATACAGGTGAGTATAGTCCATACATGCTCCATACAGGTGAGTACAGTCCACACATGCTCTGTCTCCATACAGGTGAGTACAGTCCATACATGCTCTATCTCCATACAGGTGAGTACAGTCCATACATGCTCTATCTCCATACAGGTGAGTACAGTCCACACATGCTCTGTCTCCATACAGGTGAGTACAGTCCATACATGCTCCATACAGGTGAGTACAGTCTATACATGCTCTATCTCCATACAGGTGAATACAGTCCATACATGTTCTATCTCCATACAGGTGAGTACAGTCCATACAGGCTCTATCTCCATACAGGTGAGTACAGTCCATACAGGCTCCATACAGGTGAGTACAGTCCATACATGCTCTATCTCCATACAGGTGAGTACAGTCCATACATGCTCCATACAGGTGAGTACAGTCCATACATGCTATGTCTCCATACAGGTGAGTACAGTCCATACAGGTGAGTACAGTCCATACATGCTCTATCTCCATACAGGTGAGTACAGTCCATACATGCTCTATACAGGTAAGTACAGTCCATACATGCTCTGTCTCCATACAGGTGAGTACAGTCCATAGTTTATCTACATAGGTGAGTATTTTAGAAAGTTGACTGTATAAACAAAGAAACACTGATCAATGGCGGCTAAGCCTATCGACCACCTAACAATGATGAAACATATATGTTGAAGTCGTGATAGTGCAGTGGATGCACATTTGCTTCAGGTGCGCAAGGTCCAGAGTTTGAGCCCTGCTGGAGCTGTTACGATTGTGCCCTTAGGCAAGGCATTTAAATTCCACATTGCCTCTTCTCTCTCCTTCATAGCAATGGATTCCATCAGGAATGAGGTCTCGGGAGTGATTAATATAAGTTGAAAGAACTTGTTTTGCAATCGAGCTAAATAAATTTGTATAAACTAACAAATTAAATGCATACCTAAAAATGTGTTGTGTACAAAAGTCAAGGTCACACTTAGAAAGCACATGTATTTTGTACATGTAAGTTACTGCACGCAATGAATTGATTTTCGTACTGCGTGATACAAATGTTCACAAATTAATGACAAACATTTTTAACCTTAACCTGTAATATACATAGTTGAGTACATCTCAGTTAAATCAAATGAGCACTAAATGTTTTAATATATATATAATGATATATATATATATAATTTGTTCTATTTTTACAGGAGAAAAACCGTTTTCTTGTGATTTTTGCGGGCAGAAGTTCTCACATCCGACAAATAAACGTCGTCACATGAAAACCCATACTGGGGACAAGCCTTTCGTTTGTTTGTTCTGTGGGAAATCATTTCCGGTTAAACATTACCTCAAAGATCACTTGGTCAAACATACAGGAGAAAGGCCACATGAATGCAAACTTTGTTGCATGACTTTTGCACACAGATTTTCATTAAAGCAACATGAGCTTTTAAAACATCCGGGTGGGGAGCTGAATTTTAAAGACACGTACGAAGATCGTCCATTTTCTTGCGAAGTGTGCGGCAAAAAGTTCACTCAACAGTCAAGTTTGAAAATTCATGTTCGTCTACACACAGGCGCTAAACCTTATAAATGTACAGAGTGTGACTCAAGTTTCATACGAAGTGACTCACTACTCCGGCATAAGTTTGAACATTCTGGTCAGCGACCATTCCAGTGTGATATGTGTGAAAAGGCATTTACTTCCGCATATATTCTGAAGCAACATCGTAATGTACACACGGGTGATCGTCGACAGCAATGTGAACACTGTGGTGTTGAGTTAGCCAATAAGGAGTCACTTGCGCGTCACATGCTCAGGCACACGGGTGAATCGCCACATGAATGTAACATATGCCACAGAAAATTCATACATGAACAGAGTTTGAAACGCCATAAAGAGCATCCATGTGAGGAAAGGATTTACGAATGTAAAGAATGTGATTATAAAAACCTTAGTGAATCAAAACTGAAACGACACATGTTAAAACATAATGCACAAAAGTCTCTGGAATGTTTAATTTGTAAAAACAGGTTCACATATCCCTCTAACTTGAAACGTCACATGAAAGTACATGAAAAAGACCATATGAAAAGGACTAAGAAAAAGGAAACCATTGTTTCAATAGATAACGTTGAAAAATTCCTAGTAGACACCATGAATGATATTGAAACTGACAATCTTGAAGAAATTAAAACAAAACGTAAAAAAAGTAAGACAATGGGCATACAGAACAAAGAAGAGGCAGAAGCTGTGGTTAATTTTTCAAACCAAACAAATGAAGTTATACATGATATAGACCATGACAGAAAATCAGAAATCGATAATAACTTTAAGAAGACACTTGGTTATGCAATTGACAATGATACTATAGCAGAGTTGAGACATGATGAAAATGTGAAAAATCAAGCTTTCAATGTATCTGGGTATGTTGCTAAGATGAAAGCGCAAGATGTTGATAATGGAAATGAAGATGAACTTGACGACGAAGTTGATTCTAAAAAGTTAGAGTGGTATACGGGAAAATTGATGGAATATAAGATAGCACATAGCTGTGATATGAGGGTACCTCATGGCGCAAAGTCGGAATACATTGCTATGTTGGAAAGTGAAAATAGGCGACTTAAATTTCATCTCCAGAATCGCGAACATTCTGAAATGTTTATTGAGCGAAAGACAGGAACTGCAACGAAAGTAGACATAGGTCACACATCGTCGTACAACTCGCTTTATAACCAGCCCATTCCAGTTACTGAGAGCATGTCAAACAAAGGTCATGGATCATTTGACCCCAATTACCAAGCATTACTAGAATTTCATCACAGAAGTGAAAGTGCTCGTGCTGAGGCTATCGATATAAATGAATATGGCACATTTGGTCAGCATCAAAATAAGATCCGAGAAGAAAATGCAACTAAGAACAAATATAGGTTAGCAATGTCTACATCTACTCTGCCTGTTTCAACCTCGTATGGTGAAGTCTCACAATCTCTCGATTCTTGCGGCACTCCTGTAGAGTCTGAGCCCAGTACAATGTCAAACAATTCCGCAATATTTGCTGGGCGTCTTCCGCCCTCTGCCGAAAGTTTTTATACCCAACGTAATTTAAATTCTACCAGAAATAGGATGCTTACAAATAAAGAGAGTTTGGAGTCGGAGAATGCTGATATTGGAAACATCGATGATTCTAGCAGAAATCCAATATTTGTACAGGATATCTTTAAAAGACTGTGACACAGTGTCCTTATAATGATGGAAATGAGTTAAATAACAATGATTGATTGGTTTCGACTTGGGGGTGAGAGTGGACATGCACTGCAGAAAATTATTGCATGGAATCTGTATATCGTACTGTGTGGACTGGAACATGATGTCTGCATATCCTAATGTGTGAACATGAGGTCTGTATAGTGTGTGGACTTGTGCATTGGTCTGCATATCCTAATCTGTATATCCTAGTGTGTGGACTGGAGCATGGGGTCTGTCTATCCTAGTGTGTGGACTGGAGCATGGGGTCTGTCTATCCTAGTGTGTGGACTGGAGCATGGGGTCTGTCTATCCTAGTGTGTGGACTGGAGCATGGGGTATGTATATCCTAGTGTGTGGACTGGAGCATGGGGTCTGTCTATCCTAGTGTGTGGACTGGAGCATGGGGTCTGTCTATCCTAGTGTGTGGACTGGAGCATGGGGTCTGTCTATCCTAGTGTGTGGACTGGAGCATGGGGTCTGTATATTCTAGTGTGTGGACTGGAGCATGGGGTCTGTCTATCCTAGTGTGTGGACTGGAGCATGGGGTCTGTATATTCTAGTGTGTGGACTGGAGCATGGGGTCTGTCTGTATATCCTAGTGTGTGGACTGGAGCATGAGGTCTGTATATCCTAGTGTGTGGACTGGAGCACAGGGTCTGTTTGTAGGGTCTACTGTAAAGTTTAAGTCTTAATAAAGCATTCTTCTTCTTCTATGTCCTAGTGTGTGGACTGGATAATTTTGGGAAGATGGCTGCAACTCGAGTGCGGAAGGTTGTTTACAGGATATTAGTGTTAGATTAATTAAAACTGTCTGTATTTTCTTATATTTCAAATTGTAAGGGTGTTAGCTACTATGTGTTAAACCTATCTTTAACATTTGATGGAAGAATGCCATATATATAAATTTTTATCACAAATTGTGGCAAATTGGTTGCAGGATAATTGTGTTAGAATCTACCCACTCCCAGACATTCCAGACGTAAATCACCTGAGATGCTGTGCTCACATTTGTTGATATTGGTAGTTGAATGTATAATAACATAGAGTGCGCATGTCAGCTGCATATCATTAGTTGGGAACCCTCATACGAAAATGAATACAATCAAGGTACATACATTCATACATTCATCTATGGAAATGCAATAGCGAAGTAAATATTGATGGTTGAATGTATAGTAACATTATTGAAGTATTGATGTTTGAACGTATAAAAACATTATTGAAGTATTGATGTTTGAACGTATAAAAACATGATTGAAGTATTGATGTTTGAACGTATCAAAACATTATTGAAGTATTGATGTTTGAACGTATAATAACATTATTGAAGTATTGATGTTTGAACATATAATAACTTTATTGAAGTATTGATGTTTAAACATATAAAAACATTATATCAAAGTATTGATGTTTGAACATATAATAACTTTATTGAAGTATTGCTGTTTGAACGTATAATAACTTTATTGAAGTATTGATGTTTAAACATATAAAAACATTATATCGAAGTATTGATGTTTGAACATATAATAACTTTATTGAAGTATTGATGGTTGAACGTTATAACATTAATAGTTAGAGTGATAGCCATAACAATTGTTCACTTCTGGATAGAATCAACAAACTTACCATGGTAATAGGTAAATACCAGAAGATTATTTTAAGATCAAAATGAAGATGGCAGCCAAAATTCTAGATGGCGGCCAAAATGGCCGCCAAAACAAAATAATAGTACGAGTTAAATGCCCTGTAAAAAAAGGAAAAAAGTGAATATAAAGCTACAATGATGAAACATTTTATCAGATGAACACTATTGAATGACAGAAATAACATTTTCATTTAATTGCAAAAATGAAGTGACAGTTGAAATCTACTGGAAGTACAGTTTTAGATGCTCTTTTTGTCAGTAATACTATAATGTTCAGTCAATAAACATGATGTACCCCCAACGGAAGCATTGTTTCAGATTTTGCAAGTACCATCTGTTGAAATTACACATTGCGTGGTGATTCTGTGTTTCATTGCACACTGATGGAGTTCAGGTTATATGGCATATTTACAGTCGATCACAAAGCCCTCCGCATTTGCAAAGTGCCGTGCACAGTAACTCTGCCTTTACACATTTGCATTCCCCCCCGACAGCCTTTTTCAACTTTACATCCAAATTTCAACAGTTCATAATGATTCTGATGCCTGTGGAAGATTTGTCCATAGTGATTCCCATAA
Source organism: Archivesica marissinica (assembly GCA_014843695.1). NCBI lineage: Eukaryota > Metazoa > Mollusca > Bivalvia > Venerida > Vesicomyidae > Archivesica > Archivesica marissinica. The sequence continues at coordinate 46,195,116 of CM026394.1, forward strand.
TGGTGCTTCATCTGCTTCCTATATCCAGCCCCATTCGCTTTGCGAAGGCAACTCTGGGTATGGAACAAGTGCCTGCCCCCAACAATAACCAGCCTGATAAGCTATATGTTTTGTATGTTGGGGAAATGCAGGTGATGTTGGAGGAATCAGATCAATAGATCATCCTTTCCTTGTTAAGAGATCTTTACATGCTTCATTCAAGTTTTCTGTAGAGCTTGAACGATCATAGAGGAGTATAGCATAGAACGAAGAACGAAGATGCATCTAGCTAAAAAGCAGAAACAGAACAGATCTATCCCACAGTTGGTTAGAATGAAGACAGGTAACACAAGCAGATACAATGCAAAGAGACGTCACTGGAGGAGAAGCTGAAGATGTAGATGTGTTCCCTCTTAACCCAGACATTATTTGGGCAATATCATTTTCAGAGGGCATGTTTCCTTGACGTTGGAAGGCTTGTGTGGCATCTTTGTAGGCTGACAATGTCGCCCATGCTGTTCTCTTGCCATTACCACCAAGGCAGGATGTCTGATCACACCCGGTAAATGCATGGAAGGCTTGTAAAGCGTCCGATATATCTTGTCCCAGATTTAATACCAGTTCATGGATAGGCATATATCTCAAGGACTTTCAGCTTTCCAAATGCTACCCATAGCTCATCTATTTGCAGTTGTGCGTATTTTCCTGCAGCAATTACAACATCATCTGTGTATATCGTGCGTATTATCACTTTCCTTATTCCTTGCTTCCCAACATGTGAGACATGTAAAAGAACTTCCCAACATGTGAGGCATGAAAAAGAACTTCCCAACATGTGAGGCATGTAAAAGAACTTCCCAACATGTGGGACATGTACAAGAACTTCCCAACATGTGAGGCATGTACGAGAACTTCCCAACATGTGGGACATGTACAAGAACTTCCCAACATGTGAGGCATGTACAAGAACTTCCCAACATGTGAGGCATGAAAAAGAACTTCCCAACATGTGAGGCATGTAAAAGAACTTCCCAACATGTGGGACATGTACAAGAACTTCCCAACATGTGAGGCATGTACGAGAACTTCCCAACATGTGGGACATGTACAAGAACTTCCCAACATGTGGGGCATGTAAAAGAACTTCCCAACATGTGAGGCATGTACAAGAACTTCCCAACATGTGGGGCATGTAAAAGAACTTCCCAACATGTGAGGCATGTACAAGAACTTCCCAACATGTGGGGCATGTAAAAGAACTTCCCAACATGTGGGGCATGTAAAAGAACTTCCCAACATGTGAGACATGTACAAGAACTTCCCAACATGTGGGGCATGTAAAAGAACTTCCCAACATGTGAGGCATGTACAAGAACTTCCCAACATGTGGGGCATGTAAAAGAACTTCCCAACATGTGAGGCATGTACAAGAACTTCCCAACATGTGGGGCATGTAAAAGAACTTCCCAACATGTGGGGCATGTAAAAGAACTTCCCAACATGTGGGGCATGTAAAAGAACTTCCCAACATGTGAGGCATGTACGAGAACTTCCCAACATGTGAGGCATGTACGAGAACTTCCCAACATGTGGGGCATGTACAAGAAGTCGTGTGTCGGCTTCCTCATGCTAACTTGGAGTAATATGCCTTGGCTTTTCAATTGGCGTGGTTGCAACTATTTCACTACCTGTGGTTGAAATGACACATTTCCCATCAGCACACTGCAGTTTGGATCATTCATTGGCCAAATATTGAAATAACCCTGTCTTATTATCATCATTTCTGAGGAAGGATCCCAATTACCCGTAATTTTTGTATCTGCCTTCACTCGCCGTCTTGTTCCAGCCCCGCGTTTTCTTGTCGCTCACTTCAAGCTGCTTGGTATATATACATCCCACAAGAGATCAAGTCGTGTTACAGATTGTAGTTGGCGCTCTATAAGAGGCATAAATACGTTGTCAAAATACTCCTTGAAAGTCTTGTTATCCTGCGGTTTCAGCATATTAATTACAGCTGCTCCATCAAGCAGGAGTGCATCTACTTCAGACCATTCACTTTTTGAAGCCCATTGTTGTTCAAGACAGTCCATAAACTCTTATTTCTTACCAAAGCGCAGTTCTCCAAAGTGAGACAGTGCCAGGGGGGATATGTATTATTTTCTTGGGAGAAAAACTTGTCAAGGTCACCTTTTCTGACTTGGCATGAAACGTACAGTTGAGAAAACAAGGAACAAACACCCTTCAGAGATGTAATCTGCTGCTTCTCCCTAGTTTTCTCTTTTACTGGAGGTCTACTGAACAAGGGAAATCTATTTTGCTTGATTGGAGCAGTGATTGGCTTTTCTCTTGTCTCCAGTCGTTCATGTATGAATGTGTCATACTGAGCCTTACCGAGTGTTTCTATATTCTTTTTAGTAGAGTTTTTATTGCAAATATAGATGGTACTATGATACAAAATGTGTCCCCAACAAGTATTAAGTTTATTTATATTTCTTTTACCTGCCTTATTTTTTTAATTCTTCAATAATGTGCCGTAACAAAATGCACTACTAATAGCTAATTATTTATTTGACACTGAACTTTAATTGAAAATATTTGCACTGGAAGCTAGCTTTTGACTTTACAGAGAAGATGTGACCAAAACAAAAGTTATTCTATATTCTTAAAAACTTTGCCAACTTTCTTGTCCACTATGGCATGCATGTCCAGAACAAGGAGCTCTTCAGAAATCTCTGAGAATGGGTTACCCATTTCCTGTATCACTGAGCACAAGTCATTAACCTGTTGCTTAAAGTTACTCTTGGTACTCTTTGTTTGTCCATGATGGTTTAGGCTTGTGTTCTTCTTGCCCTTAACTGTTCTCTTGAGAATCTTCAAATTCTTGGATCACCCTAGCAGCCTCAGGACCACACGGCATCCAGCGGAGAAGTTGTGTGGGATTTTCTGTCAGTCCAATTGCTTCACCATCACCCTTCACTAATTTATTGTTCTGTTCATGAGCTAGGTCGAGTGGTATGGCCGAAAAGTGATGGCTTGATTTGCGGATCACAAAATGGCCATTTTCAATTTCAGGTAGGCTTCTTCTGGTGTGAACCATATCTCTGATATGAACCGGTATCCACCACCGGGCATAATTTGTGTGGTTTAACGCAACCATGGAACCAATGTGCTGAATGCATCAATATACAGATTAAAATTCCCTTCTCTCAAAGATCTACTGAATATGAGTATTAATTGCTCAAACTTCAATATCAATGACCAAAACTGAAATTGTGGACTATCATCCTGTCTCTATTGACACCAACATTCGAAAACATCGCAGGACCTTCTGAAGCATTGCTACTATGATCAATGTATGCACTATACTGCTTACATCTCAGAACATACTGTGGCTTGGTGAGCGTGCCTGGTACGTGCTATATTCATGGCCTTAAGAAATGACTCGGGCCTTAAGAAATGACTCAGGAGTAGCTATATTAGCTTGTGTGATGGCATTACTCCACCCGATGTCTTGAAGCAAGTCACCAATTGTTTTCAGTGCTGCCAACTCGGTATGAAGGCCACCAAACATAACTGCAAATCGATTCTCTCCAAATGTGTTTGGCCATGACCATTGAATCTCATTAGCAACAGCATATAGATCAGAGGCGATGACTGGTGTTTGGCCTGGATTCAAATAACTAACAATCTTCTCCATGATATCCATTGAATGACGAATCATTGTTACCGATTTGGCTTACTCAAGAAAGAGTGGTAATAATGTACTTATGTCAACGGGTGAGTCAGTGTCAAGTAACTGAATATCTGCATGGAAAGCTGACCAGGTCCGGTTCAAACTGACGCCGTTATCTGTATCATTCATGGCACTAACATGCTCCAGCCACCTGAATAAATAAAGATACGAGGTGATCACGGTATACTATTAATAACCGGACATCGGTGAGATGCATTGAAGATCACTTTATTACCGGTATTTGTGCAACCTTGTTTTTATGGTTGTAGCAATTGCATAGTTGTAGAGTAGTCGTATCAAGTAGTCTGATTCAATAACTTAATGTGTGCAAGTTTACAGTTATTATTGTTATTAATAATATAATAGGATGTCTGCAAACAAGATATGAACGCGCTGGGGATGGACACCACCAACTGGGAATCCCTCGCAGCAAACAGAATAACGTGGAGACAACAGCTGTCAACAGGCTTGCAGAGGGGAGAACTCGCTCTGCAAGCAGCCTCTGATGACAAACGCAGGAAGAGTAAAGTCAAACAGTGTGAGGTCACGCATCGGACTGTATAGCCACAGCAGACGGTGCTCATCTGTAGACCCAACGGGCCCTAACTCCATAGTCTGACAAGACTGACGGATGCCGAGAGTATAATTATGTACTGTTACATTAATGTTTTATTGTAATCCAGTACTTTCTTTGCTAATGCTTACATAATACCTTTTTTCATGCTCGAGAGCATCCTTTACATAGTGGCAATCGGTCCATTTGACTCCGGAATGTCCAGTTGATGTTTTAATAATACAGGAGGAACATTTGTGTAACTCTCTGGAAGTTCTTTGATTTTGTACCTCTGTGAATCGTGTGAATCATATATGGCTTGCTGGTCTGACTCATTACACTAGGATTATCCTTTTCAGGGTGTTCAAACACCGAAATACCAGTGCCGTGGAATGACTCATTAGCAGTGACAGATGTGGGATTATGCTCGATATTATCCACTGCTCCGGTCGTGAAAATACCATTTTTCAGGGAGATGGGACACACTAGACCAGCTTTTTCCTAGCAGTCTGATACATAATTTCCCAAGTTTGTTGATAGTTCCAGAAGTATGTGATATGAGCATGAAATTTGTCAATAACTGTCCTTTTCCCGGTTTCAGCATGAATCAATCGACCCAAGTAGATGGGTAAAGGAGGTTCTCTGTCCTTTGAATGGCGGCTTTGGAGTAATTTACTACTTTTTCTAAATGAGGCGGCATTAAATAAAACCAGTTGCGATATGCTTAAAGGTCTCTGTGACTTAATCTCACTGTCAGACTGTCTAATTATACTTGGATCATTCCAATTAGAGTTTGTTTTGTTTTTTTGTTTTTTTTATAGTTTAATCATATTTTATTGCAAATCTATAGTAAATAATTATATCATACACAAAAAGATACAATGCATAACATGAAAATGCAAATGGTTTAGGCCACACGTTTTTGGCAACATTGGACAACGGCCCGCACCAGTTGTGTTCAACATCAGTGTGGCGTCTATTGACCAGTCGTCTGTTACGTCATCTTGTTTTACAGAAGACACTAACGTGCGACGTGACGTGACGTGACGTTATTTTGATTGTGGTTGCTCGTAACTGGTTATTGTTAGTTAACATTTTTATTCAAGGGCAGGATTTCAGATTTCAATGTATTTCAGATTAGAAGGTGAGAGATTATTTCGTCAATGTTTAGGTACATTTCTCGCCTATTGAAGGGCTTAGGCAAATGAATATGTGGCATTCTTATTATTTTCAAAAAACAACAACAACAGAATGCATGTATAGGCCTATGTGTATGGCTGAATTTTGACCTGTGAAATATTGGATCACATAATTACTTAGATGTACACACGTGTAAAAATACCTGGAAGGATTCTGATTGGTTGAGAGCATAATCCTTATAATTTGTAAATTAAACTTTAAAGTATGCATATTTCTCTTTGAATTGGTACATAACGTTAATGGTAAGACAAACTATGATTTAAAAGAAATATTGACGCAGTTATAACGCTGTTTAAAACATAAATATAACGCTGCTTTGCGTAGTGACGTCATTACAATTTAGTGACGTCATGACAATTTAGTGACGTCATGACAATTTGCTCTGACAGTTGGTGCCAAAATAAAAGTAGCAGCGTTATTTTGTGCAAAATGTGATTAAACCCCAATATGGTAATGTGATAAAAAAAAAGATCTTACGCATTCCAATTAGAGTTAGAAAAGATTGCAGAACTGAATTCCTTTAACACATCCCGTCAAATGTTCCATTGAAAGTACACGCGTCTTTTTCAAGCATATCTCTATGTACAATCCTTGCAGCCTTAGCCATACCTTCATCATCAAAAGATTTCTCACTTGCATGCTTTATTGCATCGCCAATATCTTCATTGTATATCAACAACATATCGCGACCTTGCCTGTGTGCTTCAATACCAGGAATATTTGTCAACATTCTTTCTATTAGTCTTGTTGTGTTCGCTCTTGATGATTCATCAACACCAAGGTCATTTAGTCGTGAACAGTACATTTGGGCGAGGTCAGCTAGTTTATAAACGGGGAGTCCACCTCCGTGGTCGAGTGGTTAAGGTCGCTGACTTGTATACCACTGTAACCTATTATCACTGATGGTCACGGGTTCAAGCCCCGCTCAGGCCGTGTCTCATTTATATGAAAAAGTTGGCAGTTTCTTATGGAGGTTGGTGCACCCAAGTACTGGTTAACCGCTGGAGCCTGCCCAGGAAAGGTGTTGTTAGGTAAACTGCCCGCTGGCGATATAGCTCAAAATGGTGCTGATGCAGGCATAAAACCCGAAATATAACATAACTACTTTATCATAGGATTTGATGGACAACAGCTACTGTTGACTTTATCATAGGATTTGATGGACCACACACAGCTGCTATCTAGCCTACTTTTATCATAGGATTTGATGGGCCACAGCTGCTATCTACTGTATCATGGTGCTGATGCAGGTGTAAAACCCGAAATATATATATATAAACAGGGATTGTGTTCCTATCGGATGATGATCGAGTCTCTTCTATGTGTGCTACTAATTATGCAAGACAACCATATGTATCATAATGGCGCATTTACTACAAGGGGGAACAACTATTGAAATTGCTTAATTTTATATGATGCTTTCTAAATATTGGGTAATATCTTACAACCTAAGCATTCCAGTTATTCTATATAAATATTGTCTGGAACAGGCAGATTTCAGTGGCGGATCCAGGTTAACATGTGGCGTTGTAACCAGGAGGCCAAGTGCCAGTTAAAGATGTTGCATTTCAAATTATATGGGGACAATCCAACATTCAGTGATTTTCTGCAATATTTTCCTAAAACAAAACAGTTTGCCACAATTTAGGGCTGGCACCTATTGAATTTCAACTGCCACTGGATCCACCACTTGTGATTGAATGTTTTATGCCAGTGTGATTGTACATGTATGCAATATACAGAAATAATGGTATTTTATTATCCTTCCACAAAACAAATTCAATACAATGTATATGTTAAAATAAATTGATATGAACAGGATTTTCTTACCTGCAGCAGCCATATTGGCAGCCATCTTGAAATACAGTGGCCATCTTGAATTTCAGACATGGGTCACGATCTTAAAATAATCTTCTGGTATTGCCATGGTAAGTTTGTTGCTTCTATCCAGAAGTGAACAATTCTTATGGCAAACTGGAGTTATCACTCTGACTATAACGAAGTATCGATGTTTGAACGTATAATTACATTATTGAAGTATTGATGTTTAAACGTATAATAATATTATTGAAGTATTGATGTTTGAACGTATAATTACATTATTGAAGTATTGATGTTTGAATATATTAAAATCAAATTTGGTATCTTTTTTACCTTAACTAAATTAAATATAAGTTTGTGTGGAAATCGTGATAGTGCAGTGGTATCACATTCGCTACCAATGGTAGCCATTACGATTGTACCTTTAGGCAAAGCACTTAAATTTCACATTGCCTCTTCTCTCTCCATCAGGAATGACATCTCAAAAGCGATTTAACTAATGTGGTAAGAACTTGTTTCGCAATCAAGCTAAAAACATATAATTTACTAAAATAATATTGCATTTTGCTAATTAAAACGACATTACCTCACAAAAAGCAATAAAATGCATTTTTTCCCCGTATTAATGCATTTCTACTACAAATTCTTCCGAATACATTCAAACACTAACATTGAATCAATAAACAGTGTTTTTGTGATCTACAAACTTTCAAAATTGAAAGTAGGATTTCATATAACGGTCATCCACGCTCCTGAATTGAGGTTTGTTTGTCATCGGAGTCAGTACTAAACGCGAGATAATGTCGTTTAGAGATAATTTAACTAAGAATAGTCTAGACATAAATAGGCACAAATGTCAAATATAACGGTGAATCTGTACCATAAATTGTGTTATTCCGGATACACCAGTTTACGCATGGATGTCGACCCTATTTACATTATTCTGTTATGTCAACAAACCACGTATACGACGTTTGTTTAATATTTTTACATTTATTTATCGTCGCTACCGGTTGGTTGCCCATATGAGCGATGCCTCCTGAAGAGATTAGTTATTTTAGATTTTGGAGGATAGTACAACGATAAAGACAGAGACACATTCCAGAATCTCCTCTAGTTCTTTTACGTGCACCGTGTAAAGCACCGACACAAGACCTCAGTTTAACGTCTCATCTGAAAGACTGTTAATTTTATTAGGGTCAGACGGGGGATCGAACCTGCGATCCCTCGATTACCAGTCCAACGTGTTACCACTGGACTACATACCCGTCTGTTTGTTTATTAGTTGAAATACTCAGTATTTGAGGCAAATATTTGGAAAAAAATTCATATATAGGAAATCATATAATGGGGGGGGGGGGGGGAATACATTCTGTAGACATTTGTTTCACTGATGTAGTGTCGCTTTAAGGGGAAATATAACTAATATCTACATTTATAATCTGTGTCCTAATTTCCACATATTGTTACTGAAAATCATCCTTTTCCGTACTCGGGCCGTATCTCTATATGAAAAGGTTTGGTGCACCAAGTACTGGTTAACCGCTGGAGCCTGCCTAGTATGTATGTATGTTCCATTAATGTCAAACCCCTTGCGGGGACCTAGACATGTTTTCCTGGGCATGCTTAGCCGACCATAGGGGTTAACCAGTAGTAAGCAATGTGTGTGCGGTGCCTTGCTCAATGACACTACATACGTGGCCTGACTGAGTATCGAACCCGGACTATTCGATTCCAAATCCGACGCTCTACCATTGAACCACAGAAGCCACATACACGCCTAGCCTAGATTTTTAACTTCTGGCAAAATGACATTATCAGAAACTCAATACGGCCCAATTAATAGTCTCGGTGTTAAAAGATATTTATTTGACTGACCAGGCAAAATATATCTACGCCTGTTCATAGTCTAGAGCCTGCTCAGTTCCCAGGAAAGGTGTTGTTATTGACTGACCAGGCAAAATATATCTACGCCTGTTCATAGGCTAGAGCCTGCTCAGTTCCCAGGAAAGGTGTTGTTAGCTAAACTGCCCGCTGGCGATATAGCCCAAAATGATGCTGATGAACCCAAAACAAACAAACAATTAAACAAACATCCTTTCCCCGTACATGTTGTCTATTGTGACACATATACATGCTTGAGTTTATACCTTACTGAGTTTAGCCAATATTGAAATCACAATTTCGATATAGGTCATGTAAATTCGATATAGATCATGTAAATTCAATATAGGTCATGTAAATTCGATATAGGTCATTCAATATAGGTCATGTAAATTTGATATAGGTCATGTAAATTCGATATAGGTCATGTAAATTCAATATAGGTCATGTAAATTCGATATAGGTCATGTAAATTACACCCTGTTGAAGTTTTAAAAAATATGTGACTCACTAACAAGGAAATACTCAAAGGATTTATACTGATTGAGACCTTGAGTTTAACATTGTCCATTAAAAGGATTTATACTGATTGAGACCATGAGTTCAACAGTGTCCATTAAAAGGATTTATACTGATTGAGACCATGAGTTCAACATTGTCCATTAAAATGATTTATTTATACTGATTGAGACCATGAGTTCAACAGTGTCCATTAAAAGGATTTATTTATACTGATTGAGACCATGAGTTCAACATTGTCCATTAAAAGGATTTATTTATACTGATTGAGACCATGAGTTCAACATTGTCCATTAAAAGGATTTATACTGATTGAGACCATGAGTTCAACATTGTCCATTAAAAGGATTTATACTGATTGAGACCATGAGCATTGTCCATTAAAAGGATTTATACCGATTGAGACCATGAGTTCAACATTGTCCATTAAAAGGATTTATACTGATTGAGACCATGAGTTCAACATTGTCCATTAAAAGGATGTATACTGATTGAGACCATGAGTTCAACATTGTCCATTAAAAGAATTTATACTGATTGAGACCATGAGTTCAACAGTGTCCATTAAAAGGATTTATTTATACTGATTGAGACCATGAGTTCAACAGTGTCCATTAAAAGGATTTATACTGATTGAGACCATGAGTTCAACAGTGTCCATTAAAAGGATTTATTTATACTGATTGAGACCATGAGTTCAACAGTGTCCATTAAACGGATTTATTTATACTGATTGAGACCATGAGTTCAACATTGTCCATTAAAAGGATTTATACTGATTGAGACCATGAGTTCAACATTGTCCATTAAAAGGATTTATACTGATTGAGACCATGAGTTCAACATTGTCCATTAAAAGGATTTATTTATACTGATTGAGACCATGAGTTCAACAGTGTCCATTAAAAGGATTTATTTATACTGATTGAGACCGTGAGTTCAACATTGTCCATTAAAAGGATTTATACTGATTGAGACCATGAGTTCAACATTGTCCATTAAAAGGATTTATACTGATTGAGACCATGAGTTCAACATTGTCCATTAAAAGGATTTATACTGATTGAGACCATGAGTTCAACATTGTCCATTAAAAGGATTTATTTATACTGATTGAGACCATAGTTTAACATTGTCCATTAAAATGATTCATACTGATTGAGACCAGGCCCCGAGGTTATCATGTCTCAAGCGTCTGATTGATTCAGCTGACAGTAACACTCAGAATCAACCAATCCGATCGTTTGAGTTTGAGATCTGAGAAAAGTTTTATAACCTCGAGGGCATTATAAAAAAACAGGCACATTTCAGAAGATTGCCAAAAATATTTTTGAAAAATCTGTGACCATTTTCCCAAACGAAAACCATTAACGACCGTATATGTGCGTCAAATTTGCACATTCATAATACGAGAAACAACATGGTAGATCTCATACTAATATCTAATAATGCACATAATCCAATCCGTGAAATTCTTTAGTGAGTGTCAATAATATGAGCAATTACAGTGTCTTGTGTGCCATGGATGACCCATCCGTGGTCCAGTGGTAGAGCGTCGGATTTGGAATCGAACGGTCCCGGGTTCGATACTCGGTCAGGCCACGTATGTAGTGTCATTGAGCAAGGCACCTCACATACATTGCTTAGTACTGGTTAATCACTTAGGTCGGCTAAGCCTGCCCAGGAAAACATGTCTTAAGTCCCCGCGAGGGGTTTGACATTAAAGGAACATACATACAAAATAAACCCAATTTATCGGGCGTTGTCTTTGAAGTTACAGACGGATTTGTAGTCCAGTGGTAACAATTGTTTTACTTTATCAATTATTTTGAAAAATGATATGATATTCATGACTGCTGTCATATCCAATATTCCTTGGTTCTGTACCTTGTTTATTCTTTAAAAATTGTTGATTTGTTTCCGTCCCCCAATTATACTACCGTATTTAGCTATGTATAGTGCGCTATCGTGTATAATGCGCACCTACGATTTGGCACGAAAATCGGGGGGAAAACTGAGTTCCGATGTATACTGCGCACGTGAAAAACGCAATTTTCCAAGTCAAAATTTAACTTTTCTCAAGAATCGCTAAAAATTGTGCTCCGTGATTTTTACAACTTATATTAATCACTCGAGATACCTCATCGAGGAACGGTAACGCACTCAGGCATGATTTCATGAAAATTACATGCATATCGTGGATGCGTACGTGCAGAAATACACGTTTCGGGAAATGTTGCATAAAAGAAAACAACACAAGTTTATGAGGTATTTATTACAAAGTTTCTTTATCTCTATGATATCGTACGATTGCAGCGTCGCTTTATGCGGCGAAGTACGCGAAAAGTACGGGAAATATTACATACGATAAAACAATGTGATGTTATCAAATCGCCATTTTTTTATGCATTTACTAATTTCAATTAAATTCTTCAAAGTTTGCCAAAATAAACGCAATATATGCTAATTTTGTGGTCTTATTCATTTCATTTATTTATATAGACTATCGGCAACTGGTTTTAATAGCTAGTTTATAACGTTTGTCGAATGTATCAAATTATAGAATGACTGTGGGGCCCTGGGTCGAATTTCACGAAATTTTGGTCCGAAAAAAAATGTTCTGATGTCTGTACTGGTGTATAATGCGCAGTAGATAAAATGGATGAGGATTTCAGTAAGAAATGTGCGCACTATACATAGCTAAATACGGTATCAAAGTACTGTTACGTCCCCATGTGGTCAAATCAAAATTATATTCACAGCTCTCTCTCTTACCGTCAGAACTTCAATGTGAGTTTTACGTTTATTTATCGTCGCTACCGGTTGCCCATATGAGCAACGCCTCCTGAAGAGATTAGTCATTTTAGAATTTTGGAGGATAGTGCAATGATACAGAGAGAGACTCATTCCAGAGTCTCCTCTGGTTGTTTTACGTGCACGGTGTAAAGCACCGACACCAGACCTCGGTTTAACGTCCCATCTGAAAGACTGTTAATTTTATTAGGGTCAGACGGGGGATCGAACCTGCGATCCCTGGATTACAAATCCAGCATGTTACCATAGAGAGTGTGTGTGTTACATTGATTTATAGATCAGACGTGTAGTGACATAGTGTGTATGCATAATTATGCCTAATTGTCAGTGATAAGGCGACATTATTAGTGATGAGTTGAGATGTGTCGAAGCCGGAGTCACGGCTGCATAATTATGGAGGAACTGGTTCAATAACCTGGGATCTCTCACGTTTGTCAATTAGTGATGAGTTGAGTTGTGCCGGAGTCATGTCCGCATAATTATGGAGGAACTGGTTCAATAACCTGGGATCTCTCACGTTTGTCAATTAGTGATGAGTTGAATTGTGTCGAAGCCGGAGTCATGTCCGCATAATTATGGAGGAACTGGTTCAATAACCTGGGATCTCTCATGTTTGTCAATTAGTGATGAGATGGATTTGGCAAACGGTCATAGAACATAATTAACATCGCTAACAGTAATGATTGTTGTGTCAGTAATTGGCCGAAATGGAGAAGTGTTTGCACATACATGTACATGTATTGTGCCGAAATGGAGAAGTGTTTGCACGTACATGTACATGTATTGTGCCGAAATGGAGAAGTGTTTGCACGTACATGTACATGTATTGTGCCGAAATGGAGAAGTGTTTGCACATGCATGTACATGTATTGTGCCAGTAATGGAGAAGTGTTTGCACATACATGTACATGTATTGTGCAAATTGATAAAGAATAATCATGATCATTTCGTATACAATTAAACCTGTGTTAGTGGTCACCTCTATTTAGCAGCCAACCTGTATTAAGCGGCCAGTTCCCAGATTCCCAATGTTGTTTTATTATACATTTGACCTCTATGAGGCAGCCACCTGTGCTAAGCATCCCTTGGCTGGCTGCTTAAGACCTCTATTAAGCAACCACATGTGCTAAAACAGCCACTTTCTGTGATTCCCTTAGTTGGCTGCTTAAGACAGGTTTGACTGTATACAACTTGTACCTGTAAACTGACTTGTAAACATGTCAAAATTAATTATGATATTTGTGATTTATCTATTCCTAATTTCTACACCCCTGACATAACTCCTAATTTCTACACCCCTGACATAACTCCTAATTTCTACACCCCTGACATAACTCCTAATTTCTACACCCCTGACATAACTCCTAATTTCTACACCCCTGACATAACAGTGTAATCAGACAACAGACACAATGCAAAGATGTTTAAAGTTTTTATTAATTTATCAATTGAAACAATGCAATCAGTAGAAACATTAATTTATACAAATTTATTTTAGCTCGATTGCGAAACAAGTTATTTCAACTTATATTAATCACTCTCGAGACCTCATTCCTGATGGAATCCATTGCCACGAGGGAGAGAGAAGAGGCAACGTGGAATTTAAATGCCTTGCCTGAGGGCACAATCGTAATGGCTCCAGTGGGGTTCAAACTCCGAGCCTTTCGCACATGAAGGCGCTTCCACTGCGCTATCACGACTTAATTAATATAACATTAATAGTTGAGTAACCATGCTGAAGTTACAGACAGGTCAGGATTCGATGCCATTTACAAGTTATAAAGAAAGGTCATCTATTTAAATCTGATTGAGATATTAATAACAGATGTCAACTAGTACTCGACTACTCGATCGAAAGTCCGAGTATCGAATATTTGTTCTGGTAATTGAATACTCGGTACGAAGAATTAATTATACGAAACCACTGACACCCGTACATACGACCGTATAGTGTTATACTATTTGATTGGAATGACAACATATTACTACTATCTTTTCACAAGTTTATACCTATATATATATATATATATATTACATGTAATTTCGTAGCTATATGTATATATAATTTATAATAAAATAACAAATTCCAGTGTCTTCATTTCTATTAGGAACAGGATTCATCTGTAAGATATACAGTGAAACCTGTGTTTGTGAAACCTGTGTTAGTGAAACCTGTGTTAGTGAAACCTGTGTTTGTGAAACCTGTGTTAGTGAAACCTGTGTTTGTGAAACCTGTGTTAGTGAAACCTGTGTTTGTGAAACCTGTGTTAGTGACACCTGTGTTAGTGAAACCTGTGTTAGTGAAACCTGTGTTAGTGAAACCTGTGTTAGTGAAACCTGTGTTTGTGAAACCTGTGTTAGTGAAACCTGTGTTAGTGAAACCTGTGTTAGTGAAACCTGTGTTTGTGAAACCTGTGTTTGTGAAACTTGTGTTTGTGAAACCTGTGTTAGTGACACCTGTGTTAGTGAAACCTGTGTTAGTGGTCACCTCTATTAAGCAGCTAACCTGTATTAAGCAGCCAGTGTCCAGATTCCCAAAATATTGTTTTATTGCATACGTTACTATAAATAGTAACAAATTTAATGGTAGAAAAGCAAAATATCTGGTCGATGCGGGCAATATATTTCGGCTCTGCCGGGCCAATATCCGATATTGGCCCGCGCGTGCCTAACGGCCCTTGGGCCAATATCTCCATAGGGTGCGCCAATATCCACAAATGGCCCACCTCCGCGGTTTAATAACCTCTAATTATTATACATTTGACCTCTATTAAACAGCCACCTGTATTTGACAGGTTTGACTGTAGCCATCAAAATAATCTCCAAACTATGCATTTGCTTTCACTCAGTTTATATCGACGATAGCCTAAAAATGGATTTGATCGGCAATATAGACAATATAAAACCTCTACCATTAAATTTACTGCACTGCGACAAACTGGTTTTTTTTTAGAGAATACTATATCTTGAATGATGGAACAAGATGTTGTTTAGAGTAAATACATGGAGTTGAATATGATATTTCAAATAGGCATGTAATTATATATTCAAATATCGTTGGGTATGAAAATTGATACTTACTAGGTTGTGTATTAAAACAATTTAGTATTCATAGACAGATTGCAATATGGTAATTGATAACCGGACTATTGATAATATATCTCTCTGTACTTCAGATATCTCAAACTCTCCTGCTTGCATTAATTAATAGCACAGCTGCATAATCAGGGTCGTTACAACACGTTTGGTGTGTGTTTTACGTTTATTTATCGTCGCTACTGGTTGCCCATATGAGTGACGCCTCCTGACGAGATTAGTCATTTTACATTTTTGGCGGATAGTGCAATGATACAGACAGAGACCCATTCCAGAGTCTCCTCTGGTTCTTTTACGTGCGCGGTGTAAAGCACCGCCACAAGACCTTGGTTTAAAGTCCCACCTGAAAGACTGTTAATTTTATTAGGGTCAGACGGCGTATCGAACACGCTTGGTAGGACATCTGTCACTATTTTATAGCCTTCTTGTTGATGTAAAATACTGACATATTAACAAATTACCATCTTATTAACCCTTTCCCTCATAGAAGCACCTCTTGACGCCATTACCAATACAACATACATTGACAATGTAGTAGCCAAACCAATGTTCATAATTAAGGCCAGAATCTCGTGTAGTCCCAGTAATATCTATGGAGGTGGGATACATATGGCGGCTACTTATCCACTGCTTGATAGCTAAATGGCTGTCGTTTGTATGGAGATATAATAGTATATTAAGCTAAATCTCCATGACGGAAAGGGTTAAATGTAGGACCAGCAAATAGAGGAGTGGAGAGTAGATATAGGACCAGCAAATAGATGGAGGGTAGATATAGGACCAGCAAATAGATGGAGAGTAGATATAGGACCAGCAAATAGATGGAGGGTAGATATAGGACCAGCAAATAGATGGAGAGTAGATATAGGACCAGCAAATAGATGGAGAGTAGATATAGGACCAGCAAATAGATGGAGAGGTAGATATAGGACCAGCAAATAGAAGAGTGGAGAGTAGATATAGGACCAGCAAATAGATGGAGAGTAGATATAGGACCAGCAAATAGATGGAGAGTAGATATAGGACCAGCAAATAGATGGAGAGTAGATATAGGACCAGCAAATAGATGGAGAGTAGATATAGGACCAGCAAATAGATGGAGAGTAGATATAGGACCAGCAAATAGATGGAGAGTAGATATAGGACCAGCAAATAGATGGAGAGTAGATATAGGACCAGCAAATAGATGGAGAGTAGATATAGGACCAGCAAATAGATGGAGAGTAGATATAGGACCAGCAAATAGATGGAGAGTAGATATAGGACCAGCAAATAGATGGAGAGTAGATATAGGACCAGCAAATAGATGGAGAGTAGATATAGGACCAGCAAATAGATGGAGAGTAGATATAGGACCAGCAAATAGATGAGTGATATAGGACCAGCAAATAAGAGAGTAGATATAGGACCAGCAAATAGAGGAGAGTAGATATAGGACCAGCAAATAGAAGAGTGGAGAGTAGATATAGGACCAGCAAATAGATGGAGAGTAGATATAGGACCAGCAAATAGATGGAGAGTAGATATAGGACCAGCAAATAGATGGAGAGTAGATATAGGACCAGCAAATAGATGGAGAGTAGATATAGGACCAGCAAATAGATGGAGAGTAGATATAGGACCAGCAAATAGATGGAGAGTAGATATAGGACCAGCAAATAGATGGAGAGTAGATATAGGACCAGCAAATAGATGGAGAGTAGATATAGGACCAGCAAATAGATGGAGAGTAGATATAGGACCAGCAAATAGATGGAGAGTAGATATAGGACCAGCAAATAGAAGAGTGGAGAGTAGATATAGGACCAGCAAATAGATGGAGAGTAGATATAGGACCAGCAAATAGATGGAGAGTAGATATAGGACCAGCAAATAGATGGAGAGTAGATATAGGACCAGCAAATAGATGGAGAGTAGATATAGGACCAGCAAATAGATGGAGAGTAGATATAGGACCAGCAAATAGATGAGTGGAGAGTAGATATAGGACCAGCAAATAGGTGAGTGGAGAGTAGATATAGGACCAGCAAATAGAAGAGTGGAGAGTAGATATAGGACCAGCAAATAGAAGAGTGGAGAGTAGATATAGGACCAGCAAATAGATGAGTGGAGTAGATATAGGACCAGCAAATAGGTGAGTGGAGAGTAGATATAGGACCAGCAAATAGATGGAGAGTAGATATAGGACCAGCAAATAGATGAGTGGAGAGTAGATATAGGACCAGCAAATAGATGAATGGAGAGTAGATATAGGACCAGCAAATAGGTGAGTGGAGAGTAGATATAGGACCAGCAAATAGATGGAGAGTAGATATAGGACCAGCAAATAGATGGAGAGTAGATATAGGACCAGCAAATAGATGGAGAGTAGATATAGGACCAGCAAATAGATGGAGAGTAGATATAGGACCAGCAAATAGATGGAGAGTAGATATAGGACCAGCAAATAGATGGAGAGTAGATATAGGACCAGCAAATAGAAGAGTGGAGAGTAGATATAGGACCAGCAAATAGATGGAGAGTAGATATAGGACCAGCAAATAGATGGAGAGTAGATATAGGACCAGCAAATAGATGGAGAGTAGATATAGGACCAGCAAATAGATGGAGAGTAGATATAGGACCAGCAAATAGATGGAGAGTAGATATAGGACCAGCAAATAGATGGAGAGTAGATATAGGACCAGCAAATAGATGGAGAGTAGATATAGGACCAGCAAATAGATGGAGAGTAGATATAGGACCAGCAAATAGATGGAGAGTAGATATAGGACCAGCAAATAGATGGAGAGTAGATATAGGACCAGCAAATGAATGGAGAGTAGATATAGGACCAGCAAATAGATGGAGAGTAGATATAGGACCAGCAAATAGATGGAGAGTAGATATAGGACCAGCAAATAGAAGAGTGGAGAGTAGATATAGGACCAGCAAATAGATGGAGAGTAGATATAGGACCAGCAAATAGATGGAGAGTAGATATAGGACCAGCAAATAGAGAGTGGAGAGTAGATATAGGACCAGCAAATAGATGGAGAGTAGATATAGGACCAGCAAATAGATGGAGAGTAGATATAGGACCAGCAAATAGAGAGTGGAGAGTAGATATAGGACCAGCAAATAGATGGAGAGTAGATATAGGACCAGCAAATAGAAGAGTGGAGAGTAGATATAGGACCAGCAAATAGATGGAGAGTAGATATAGGACCAGCAAATAGAGAGTGGAGAGTAGATATAGGACCAGCAAATAGATGGAGAGTAGATATAGGACCAGCAAATAGAAGAGTGGAGAGTAGATATAGGACCAGCAAATAGATGAGTGGAGAGTAGATATAGGACCAGCAAATAGAAGAGTGGAGAGTAGATATAGGACCAGCAAATAGAAGAGTGGAGAGTAGATATAGGACCAGCAAATAGATGAGTGGAGAGTAGATATAGGACCAGCAAATAGATGGAGAGTAGATATAGGACCAGCAAATAGATGGAGAGTAGATATAGGACCAGCAAATAGATGGAGAGTAGATATAGGACCAGCAAATAGATGGAGAGTAGATATAGGACCAGCAAATAGATGGAGAGTAGATATAGGACCAGCAAATAGATGGAGAGTAGATATAGGACCAGCAAATAGATGGAGAGTAGATATAGGACCAGCAAATAGAAGAGTGGAGAGTAGATATAGGACCAGCAAATAGATGGAGAGTAGATATAGGACCAGCAAATAGATGGAGAGTAGATATAGGACCAGCAAATAGATGGAGAGTAGATATAGGACCAGCAAATAGATGGAGAGTAGATATAGGACCAGCAAATAGATGGAGAGTAGATATAGGACCAGCAAATAGATGGAGAGTAGATATAGGACCAGCAAATAGAGAGTGGAGAGTAGATATAGGACCAGCAAATAGATGGAGAGTAGATATAGGACCAGCAAATAGATGGAGAGTAGATATAGGACCAGCAAATAGATGGAGAGTAGATATAGGACCAGCAAATAGATGGAGAGTAGATATAGGACCAGCAAATAGATGGGGTAGATATAGGACCAGCAAATAGATGGAGAGTAGATATAGGACCAGCAAATAGATGGAGAGTAGATATAGGACCAGCAAATAGATGGAGAGTAGATATAGGACCAGCAAATAGATGGAGAGTAGATATAGGACCAGCAAATAGATGGAGAGTAGATATAGGACCAGCAAATAGATGGAGAGTAGATATAGGACCAGCAAATAGATGGAGAGTAGATATAGGACCAGCAAATAGATGGAGAGTAGATATAGGACCAGCAAATAGAAGAGTGGAGAGTAGATATAGGACCAGCAAATAGATGGAGAGTAGATATAGGACCAGCAAATAGATGGAGAGTAGATATAGGACCAGCAAATAGATGGAGAGTAGATATAGGACCAGCAAATAGATGGAGAGTAGATATAGGACCAGCAAATAGATGGAGAGTAGATATAGGACCAGCAAATAGATGGAGAGTAGATATAGGACCAGCAAATAGATGAGTGGAGAGTAGATATAGGACCAGCAAATAGTGAGTGGAGAGTAGATATAGGACCAGCAAATAGAAGAGTGGAGAGTAGATATAGGACCAGCAAATAGATGAGTGGAGTAGATATAGGACCAGCAAATAGATGAGTGGAGAGTAGATATAGGACCAGCAAATAGATGGAGAGTAGATATAGGACCAGCAAATAGATGAGTGGAGAGTAGATATAGGACCAGCAAATAGATGAATGGAGAGTAGATATAGGACCAGCAAATAGTGAGTGGAGAGTAGATATAGGACCAGCAAATAGATGGAGAGTAGATATAGGACCAGCAAATAGATGGAGAGTAGATATAGGACCAGCAAATAGATGGAGAGTAGATATAGGACCAGCAAATAGATGGAGAGTAGATATAGGACCAGCAAATAGATGGAGAGTAGATATAGGACCAGCAAATAGAAGAGTGGAGAGTAGATATAGGACCAGCAAATAGATGGAGAGTAGATATAGGACCAGCAAATAGATGGAGAGTAGATATAGGACCAGCAAATAGATGGAGAGTAGATATAGGACCAGCAAATAGATGGAGAGTAGATATAGGACCAGCAAATAGATGGAGAGTAGATATAGGACCAGCAAATAGATGGAGAGTAGATATAGGACCAGCAAATAGATGGAGAGTAGATATAGGACCAGCAAATAGATGAGGAGTAGATATAGGACCAGCAAATAGATGGAGAGTAGATATAGGACCAGCAAATAGATGGAGAGTAGATATAGGACCAGCAAATAGATGGAGAGTAGATATAGGACCAGCAAATAGATGGAGAGTAGATATAGGACCAGCAAATAGATGGAGAGTAGATATAGGACCAGCAAATAGATGGAGAGTAGATATAGGACCAGCAAATAGATGGAGAGTAGATATAGGACCAGCAAATAGATGGAGAGTAGATATAGGACCAGCAAATAGATGGAGAGTAGATATAGGACCAGCAAATAGATGGAGAGTAGATATAGGACCAGCAAATAGAGAGTGGAGAGTAGATATAGGACCAGCAAATAGATGAGGAGTAGATATAGGACCAGCAAATAGAGAGTGGAGAGTAGATATAGGACCAGCAAATAGATGGAGAGTAGATATAGGACCAGCAAATAGATGGAGAGTAGATATAGGACCAGCAAATAGAAGAGTGGAGAGTAGATATAGGACCAGCAAATAGATGGAGAGTAGATATAGGACCAGCAAATAGATGGAGAGTAGATATAGGACCAGCAAATAGATGGAGAGTAGATATAGGACCAGCAAATAGATGGAGAGTAGATATAGGACCAGCAAATAGATGGAGAGTAGATATAGGACCAGCAAATAGAAGAGTGGAGAGTAGATATAGGACCAGCAAATAGATGGAGAGTAGATATAGGACCAGCAAATAGATGGAGAGTAGATATAGGACCAGCAAATAGAGAGTGGAGAGTAGATATAGGACCAGCAAATAGATGAGTGGAGAGTAGATATAGGACCAGCAAATAGAGAGTGGAGAGTAGATATAGGACCAGCAAATAGAAGAGTGGAGAGTAGATATAGGACCAGCAAATAGATGATGGAGAGTAGATATAGGACCAGCAAATAGAAGAGTGGAGAGTAGATATAGGACCAGCAAATAGAAGAGTGGAGAGTAGATATAGGACCAGCAAATAGATGAGTGGAGAGTAGATATAGGACCAGCAAATAGATGGAGAGTAGATATAGGACCAGCAAATAGATGGAGAGTAGATATAGGACCAGCAAATAGATGGAGAGTAGATATAGGACCAGCAAATAGATGGAGAGTAGATATAGGACCAGCAAATAGATGGAGAGTAGATATAGGACCAGCAAATAGATGGAGAGTAGATATAGGACCAGCAAATAGAAGAGTGGAGAGTAGATATAGGACCAGCAAATAGATGGAGAGTAGATATAGGACCAGCAAATAGATGGAGAGTAGATATAGGACCAGCAAATAGATGGAGAGTAGATATAGGACCAGCAAATAGATGGAGAGTAGATATAGGACCAGCAAATAGATGGAGAGTAGATATAGGACCAGCAAATAGAGAGTGGAGAGTAGATATAGGACCAGCAAATAGATGGAGAGTAGATATAGGACCAGCAAATAGATGGAGAGTAGATATAGGACCAGCAAATAGATGGAGAGTAGATATAGGACCAGCAAATAGATGGAGAGTAGATATAGGACCAGCAAATAGATGGAGAGTAGATATAGGACCAGCAAATAGATGGAGAGTAGATATAGGACCAGCAAATAGATGGAGAGTAGATATAGGACCAGCAAATAGATGGAGAGTAGATATAGGACCAGCAAATAGATGGAGAGTAGATATAGGACCAGCAAATAGATGGAGAGTAGATATAGGACCAGCAAATAGATGGAGAGTAGATATAGGACCAGCAAATAGATGGAGAGTAGATATAGGACCAGCAAATAGAAGAGTGGAGAGTAGATATAGGACCAGCAAATAGATGGAGAGTAGATATAGGACCAGCAAATAGATGGAGAGTAGATATAGGACCAGCAAATAGATGGAGAGTAGATATAGGACCAGCAAATAGATGGAGAGTAGATATAGGACCAGCAAATAGAAGAGTGGAGAGTAGATATAGGACCAGCAAATAGATGAGTGGAGAGTAGATATAGGACCAGCAAATAGATGGAGAGTAGATATAGGACCAGCAAATAGGAATGGAGAGTAGATATAGGACCAGCAAATAGGATGGAGAGTAGATATAGGACCAGCAAATAGATGGAGAGTAGATATAGGACCAGCAAATAGATGAGTGGA
>CM026394.1:46219060-46244387 GCA_014843695.1 Archivesica marissinica
ATATAGGACCAG
This sequence comes from Archivesica marissinica, assembly GCA_014843695.1. Taxonomy (NCBI): domain Eukaryota; kingdom Metazoa; phylum Mollusca; class Bivalvia; order Venerida; family Vesicomyidae; genus Archivesica; species Archivesica marissinica. Next base: position 46,219,073 of record CM026394.1, read on the forward strand.
CAAATAGAAGAGTGGAGAGTAGATATAGGACCAGCAAATAGGTGAGTGGAGAGTAGATATAGGACCAGCAAATAGATGGAGAGTAGATATAGGACCAGCAAATAGAAGAGTGGAGAGTAGATATAGGACCAGCAAATAGGTGAATGGAGGGTAGATATAGGACCAGCAAATAGGTGAGTGGAGAGTAGATATAGGACCAGCAAATAGAGGAGTGGAGAGTAGATATAGGACCAGCAAATAGAAGAGTGGAGAGTAGATATAGGACCAGCAAATAGGTGAATGGAGAGTAGATATAGGACCAGCAAATAGGTGAGTGGAGAGTAGATATAGGACCAGCAAATAGATGAGTGGAGAGTAGATATAGGACCAGCAAATAGAAGAGTGGAGAGTAGATATAGGACCGGCAAATAGGTGAGTGGAGAGTAGATATAGGACCAGCAAATAGGTGAATGGAGAGTAGATATAGGACCAGCAAATAGGTGAGTGGAGGGTATATATAGGACCAGCAAATACGCAAAACCAATGTTTATTCCCTGCCAACTACATGATTAAGACATAAGCCAAGATCTGAATGTGCATTACCTACACTGGGGGGGAGGCTCTCGAAAACAGATTCATCTGGATTACATCCACAGCCGGAGGACTCCCGGGGGGCTCTAGAATCAGATTCATGTTGGTTACACCCACAGCTGGAAGACGCCCAGGGCAGGCCCTACATGACAGATTCATGATAGCCCTCATTGAGGAAGGAAAGTGAATGGAGTGCACATTATATATATCTAAATTGCATACAGATTAGGCTAGGATTCGATATTTTTACAGTTCAAACTGTAGTTTCCACCTCCTTAACAATCAAAACTGTACTTTCCATCTGTGTAACAGTCCAGACTTAACTGTCCATCCCTGTAACAGTCCAACCTCTATATAGTTTCCATCACTTTGCAGTCCAACTCTACTTGCCATCCCTGTAACTACAAACTCTGCTTGCCATCCCTGTAACTACAAACTCTACTTTCCATCCTTGTAACAGTACAACCTCTACTTTCCATCCCTGTAAAAGTACAAACTCTACTTTCCATCCCTGTAACAGTACAACCTCTACATTCCATCCCTGTAACAGTACAATCTGTACTTTCCATCCCTGTAACAGTACAACCTCTACTTTCCATCCCTGTAAAAGTACAAACTCTACTTTCCATCCCTGTAACAGTACAAATTCTACTTTCCATCCTTGTAACAGTACAACCTCTACTTTCCATCCTTGTAACAGTACCATCTCTATGTTCCATCCCTGTAACAGTCCTGAACTCTATTTTCCATCCACATAACAGTCCAAATTCTACTCCCCATCCCTTTAACAGTACAAACACTACTTTCCATCCTTGTAACAGTATATCCTCTATGTTCCATCCATGTAACTTCAAAATCTACTTTCCATCTCTGTAACAGTCCTGAACTCTATTTTCCATCCTCGTAACAGTCCAAACTCTACTTTCCATCCTTGTAACAGTATATCATCTACTTTCCATCTTTGTAACAGTATATCCTCTACTTTCCATCCTTGTAACAGTCCAAACTCTAATTTCCATCCCTGTAACAGTACAGCCACTACTTCCCATCCCTGTAACAGTACAAACTCTACCTTCCATCCCTGTAACAGTCCAACTTCTACTTTCCATCCCTGTAGCAGTCCAAACTCTACGTTACATCCCTGTAACAGTACAAACTCTACTTTCCATCCCTGTAACAGTACAACCTCTACTTTCCATCCCTGTAACAGTACACACTCTACTTTCCATCCCTGTAACAGTACACACTCTACTTTCCATCCCTGTAACAGTACAACCACTACTTTCCATCCTTGTAACAGTCCAACTTCTACTTTCCATCCCTGTAACAGTACAACCATTACTTTCCATCCTTGTAACAGTCCAAACTCTAATTTCCATCCCTGTAACAGTACAGCCACTACTTTCCATCCCTGTAACAGTACAAACTCTACGTTCCATCCCTGTAACAGTATAAACTCTACTTTCCACCCCTGTAACAGTACAACCACTACTTTCCATCCCTGTAACAGTACAAACTCTACTTTCCATCCCTGTAACAGTACAACCACTACTTTCCATCCCTGTAACAGTACACACTCTACTTTCCATCCATGTAACAGTACAACCACTACTTTCCATCCTTGTAACAGTCCAACTTCTACTTTCCATCCCTGTAACAGTACAACCATTACTTTCCATCCTTGTAACAGTCCAAACTCTAATTTCCATCCCTGTAACAGTACAGCCACTACTTTCCATCCCTGTAACAGTACAAACTCTACGTTCCATCCCTGTAACAGTATAAACTCTACTTTCCACCCCTGTAACAGTACAACCACTACTTTCCATCCCTGTAACAGTACAAACTCTACTTTCCATCCCTGTAACAGTACAACCACTACTTTCCATCCCTGTAACAGTACACACTCTACTTTCCATCCATGTAACAGTACAACCACTACTTTCCATCCTTGTAACAGTCCAACTTCTACTTTCCATCCCTGTAACAGTACAACCATTACTTTCCATCCTTGTAACAGTCCAAACTCTAATTTCCATCCCTGTAACAGTACAGCCACTACTTTCCATCCCTGTAACAGTTCAACCACTACTTTCCATCCCTGTAACAGTACAAACTCTACTTTCCATCACTGTAACAGTACACACTCTACTTTCCATCCTTGTAACAGTACAACCGCTACTTTCCATCCCTGTAACAGTACACACTCTACTTTCCATCCCTGTAACAGTACAACCACTACTTTCCATCCCTGTAACAGTACAACCACTACTTTCCATCCCTGTAACAGTACAAACTCTACTTTCCATCCCTATAACAGTACAAACTCTACTTTCCATCCCTATAACAGTCCAACTTCTACTTTCCATCCCTGTAGCAGTCCAAACTCTACGTTCCATCCCTGTAACAGTACAAACTCTACTTTCCATCCCTGTAACAGTACAACCTCTACTTTCCATCCCTGTAACAGTACAAACTCTACTTTCAATCCCTGTAACAATACAACCTCTACTTTCCATCCCTGTAACAGTACAAACTCTACTTTCCATCACTGTAACAGTACAAATTTTACTTTCCATCCCTATAACAGTCCAACCTCTACTTTCCATCCTTGTAACAGTCTAAACTCTACTTTCCATCCCTGTAACAGTACAGCCTCTACTTTCCATCCCTGTAACAGTACAACCTCTACTTTCCATCCCTGTAACAGTACAACCTCTACTTTCCATCCTTGTAACAGTACAACTTCTACTTTCCATCCCTGTAACAGTACAAACTCTACTTTCCATCCCTGTAACAGTACAAACTCTACTTTCCATCCCTGTAACAGTACAACCACTTCTCTCCATCCCTGTATCAGTACTAGCTCTACTTTCCATCCCTGTAACAGTACAACCTCTACTTTCCATCCCTGTAACAGTACAACCTCTACTTGCCATCCCTGTAACAGTACAACCTCTACTTTCCATCCCTGTAACAGTACAACCTCTATTTTCCATCCCTGTAACAGTACAACCTCTACTTTCCATCCCTGTAATAGTACAATGTCTACTTGCAATTCCTGTTTACATCCATATGATTATTTACAAACCTTGTAACAGCCCCCATTTCATTAATATCTATTACATATGTATTGGTTTGCAATATGCCACTGTCATCTTGTGTAGATAGGTACTAGTATGCAGCTTGTGAAATTGTGTAATTTAATATTCAATTTGGAATTATACATGTCGATAGAATTGTGTATGGATTAGTTGTGATATGAATATATATGCTGAACCGTTTCTGCCAGAAAGTTTTGAACAAACTGCTGTATATAACTTTAATGATAATTTACCTGATCTGTATTTGGTAGGTAAACATTTTATCATACAATTTGTCAGTGTTTTAGAGAAACTTGTCAACAACAACTACCATTGTGGAAGTCGTGATAGCACAGTGGATGCTCGGTCGCTTCAGATGCGAACGGTCCGGAGTTCGAGCCCCGCTGGAGCCATTACGATTGTGCCCTTAGGCAAGGCATTTAAATTCCACGTTGCCTCTTCTCTCTCCCCTCGTGGCGATGGATTCCATCAGAAATGAGGTCTCGAGAGTTAGTAATATAAGTTGTAAGAACTTGTTTCGCAATAGAGCTAAAAAATAAATTTGTATAAACAACTACCATTTACGAAATCATAATAGTGACTGATACAGGGATGTGGCTGAGTGGTATGTTAATCTATACATTAGAAACTCACAAAGTAGTCTGTTGTATGTCGGTGAGAGCTGGATGTCGGTGAGAGGTGGACCCTCAGGTGGTAGTCGATGAGAGGCGGCTCTCAGTGAGAGGTGGCTGTCAGTGAGAGGTGGCTGTCGGTGTAAGGTTGCTGTCAGTGTAAGATGGCTTTCGTTGAGAGGTGGCTGTCATTGAGAGGTGGCTGTCAGTGAGAGGTGGCTGTCAGTGAGAGGTGGCTGTCAGTGAGAGGTGGCTGTCAGTGAGAGGTGGCTGTCAGTGTAAGATGGCTTTCGTTGAGAGGTGGTAGTCGATGAGAGGCGGCTGTCAGTGTAAGGTGGCTGTTGTTGAGAGGTGGCTGTCAGTGAGAGGTGGCTGTCATTGAGAGGTGGCTGTCAGTGAGAGGTGGCTGTCATTGAGAGGTGGCTGTCAGTGAGAGGTGGCTGTCAGTGAGAGGTGGCTGTCAGTGTAAGATGGCTTTCGTTGAGAGGTGGCTGTCAGTGTAAGGTGGCTGTTGTTGAGAGGTGGCTGTCAGTGAGAGGTGGCTGTCATTGAGAGGTGGCTGTCAGTGAGAGGTGGCTGTCAGTGTAAGATGGCTGTTGTTGAGAGGTGGCTGTCAGTGAGAGGTGGCTGTCATTGAGAGGTGGCTGTCAGTGAGAGGTGGCTGTCAGTGTAAGATGGCTGTCGTTGTACGGTGTCTGTCGTTTAGAGGTGGTTGTTGATGAGAGGTGGCTGTCAGTGTAAGGTGGCTGTCAGTGAGTGGCGGCTCTCAGTGAGAAGTGGCTGTCAGTGAGAGGTGGCTGTCAGTGTAAGATGGCTGTCGTTGTACGGTGTCTGTCGTTTAGAGGTGGTAGTTGATGAGAGGTGGTTGTCGGTGTAAGGTGGCTGCCAGTTTGAGGTGGTTGTCGGTGAATGATGGATATCGTGAAAGGTGGTAGTCGATGAGAAGTTGCTGTCAATATAAGGTGGCTGTCAGTGAGAGGTGGCTGTCAGTGTAAGGTGGCTGTCAGTTTGAGGTGGCTGTCAGTGTATGGTGGCAGTCAGTGAGAGGTGGCTGTCAGTGTACGGTGGATTTCGGTGAGAGGTGGTAGTCGATGAGAGGTGGCTGTCAGTGTAAGGTGGCTGTCAGTATGAGGTGGCTGTCAGTTTAAGTTTAGTATTGTCATATCTAACCTTTCTATAGAGGTGCAATATCATTTAATAGATATTGAAGTTGTGTGTGTGTTTTATGTTTATTTATCGTCACTACCGGTTGCTCATATGATCGACGCCTCCAGAAGAGATTAGTAATTTTAGATTTTTGGAGGATAGTGCAATGATAGAGACAGAGACCCATTCCAGAGTCTCCTCTGGTTCTTTTACGTGCACGATGTAAAGCACCGACACGAGACCTCGGTTTAACGTCCCATCTGAAAGACTGTTAATTTTATTAGAGTCAGACGGGGGATCCCTGGATTACCAGTCCAGCATGTTACCACTGGACTACAGATCCGTCATATCTAACCTTTAACTTTAGGGAAGTATGTGAGATGGTACAATGGTCGCCAGATCGGACAGGTGGGTTTTCTCCGGGTACTCCGGTTTCCTCCCACACGAATTACCACATTTACGCTATCATCCGAGCCAACGAGAGTGATTAATATAAGTTGTTAAAACTTGTTTCGCAATCGTTTTAAAATAAATAAAGTATAATAAAAAAAACCTTTATATAGAGGTGCAGTTATCATTATGGTGTATATTGCAACTTTATTGTCGGTTCATGGGATTAAAATCAGTAATTACTAAGTTATTGTGAAAATACAGAAACTTGATGTTTTGTTACTATGGTTTCGAAATTCAAAATGGCTATAATTATTTTGAAGTAAGAATTAGCTTTAAGAATTTGGAATGCTAATAAACACAAGGGTCGTCTTCCAGGGTTTGTTCTGTGTTTCGGGGTTTTGAAAATTATTAATTACAAACTCAGGGATGTTACAAACACTTCCAAGCACTCAGGGTCCACGTTGGAAAGTGAAGTTTGACGAACATTCATCGAGTCAACGTTGGAAAGTGAAGTTTGACAAGCATTCACCGAGTCAACGTTGGAAAGTGAAGTTTGATGGTAATTCACCGAGTCAACGTTGGAAAGTGAAGTTTGACGAACATTCACCGAGTCAACGTTGGAAAGTGAAGTTTGACAAGCATTCACCGAATCAACGTTGGAAAGTGAAGTTTGATGAGCATTCACCGAGTCAACGTTGGAAAGTGAAGTTTGACAAGCATTCACCGAGTCAACGTTGGAAAGTGAAGTTTGACAAGCATTCACCGAGTCAACGTTGGAAAGTGAAGTTTGACAAGCATTCACCGAGTCAACGTTGGAAAGTGAAGTTTGACAAGCATTCACCGAGTCAACGTTGGAAAGTGAAGTTTGACGAGCATTCATCGAGTCAACGTTGGAAAGTGAAGTTTGACGAGCATTCACCAAGTCAATGTTGGAAAGTGAAGTTTGACGAGCATTCACCGAGTCAACGTTGGAAAGTGAAGCTTGACAAGCATTCACCGAGTCAACGTTGGAAAGTGAAGTTTGACAAGCATTCACCGAGTCAACGTTGGAAAGTGAAGTTTGACGAGTATTCATCAAGTCAACGTTGGAAAGTGAAGTTTGATGAGCATTCACCGAGTCAACATTGGAAAGTGAAGTTTGACGAACATTCACCGAGTCAACGTTGGAAAGTGAAGTTTGATGAGCATTCACCGAGTCAACGTTGGAAAGTGAAGAGGCTATATTTGTAACTTTATTGTCATAAACCAAAGACACATAATCATTGCAAACTGTGGTATGTTGATATACACCATTAATACTTAACACTGATTGAGGACACACACTACTACACCATTTATTTTATTGGACTATAACACTGTCCACAGGATACACATGACTATGACACTCGGCCAGATACACATTTATTTTATTGGACTATGACACTGTCGGCCAGATACACATTTATTTTATTGGACTATGACACTGTTGGCCGGATACACATTTATTTTATTGGACTATGACACTGTCGGCAGGATACACATTTATTTTATTGGACTATGACACTGTCGGCAGCATACACATTTATTTTATTGGACTATGACACTGTCGGCAGAATACACCCTTATTTTATTGGACTATGACACTGTCGGCAGCATACACATTTATTTTATTGGACTATGTCACTGTCGGCAGCATACACCCTTATTTTATTGGACTATGACACTGTCGGCAGCATACACACTTATTTTATTGGACTATAACACTGTCAGCAACATACATCCTTATTTTATTGGACTATGACACTGTCAGCAGCATACACCCTTATTGTATTGCACTTTGACACTGTCGGCAGCATACACCCTTATTTTATTGGACTATGACACTGTTGGCAGCATACACACTTATTTTATTGGACTATGACACTGTCGGCAGCATACACACTTATTTTATTGGACTATGACACTGTCTGCAGGATACACACTTATTTTATTGGACTATGACACTGTCGGCAGGATACACACTTATTTTTTTATTGGACTATGACACTGTCGGCAGGATACACACTTATTTTATTGGACTATGACACTGTCGGCAGGATACACACTTATTTTATTGGACTATGACACTGTCTGCAGGATACACACTTATTTTAGTGGACTATGACACTGTCGGCAGGATACACACTTATTTTATTGGACTATGACACTGTCGGCAGCATACACCCTTATTTTATTGGACTATGACACTGTCGGCAGCATACACCCTTATTCTAGTGGACTATGACACTGTCGGCAGCATACACATTTATTTTATTGGACTATGACACTGTCGGCAGAATACACCCTTATTTTATTGGACTATGACACTGTCGGCAGCATACACATTTATTTTATTGGACTATGTCACTGTCGGCAGCATACACCCTTATTTTATTGGACTATGACACTGTCGGCAGCATACACACTTATTTTATTGGACTATAACACTGTCAGCAACATACATCCTTATTTTATTGGACTATGACACTGTCAGCAGCATACACCCTTATTGTATTGCACTTTGACACTGTCGGCAGCATACACCCTTATTTTATTGGACTATGACACTGTTGGCAGCATACACACTTATTTTATTGGACTATGACACTGTCGGCAGCATACACACTTATTTTATTGGACTATGACACTGTCTGCAGGATACACACTTATTTTATTGGACTATGACACTGTCTGCAGGATACACACTTATTTTATTGGACTTTGACACTGTCGGCAGGATACACACTTATTTTTTTATTGGACTATGACACTGTCGGCAGGATACACACTTATTTTATTGGACTATGACACTGTCGGCAGGATACACACTTATTTTATTGGACTATGACACTGTCTGCAGGATACACACTTATTTTAGTGGACTATGACACTGTCGGCAGGATACACACTTATTTTATTGGACTATGACACTGTCGGCAGCATACACCCTTATTTTATTGGACTATGACACTGTCGGCAGCATACACCCTTATTTTAGTGGACTATGACACTGTCTGCAGGATACAACTTATTTTATTGGACTATGACACTGTCGGCAGGATACACACTTATTTTTTATTGGACTATGACACTGTCGGCAGGATACACACTTATTTTATTGGACTATGACACTGTCGGCAGCATACACCCTTATTTTATTGGACTATGACACTGTCGACAGCATACACCCTTATTTTAGTGGACTATGACACTGTCAGCAGGATACACACTTATTTTAGTGGACTATGACACTGTCGGCAGGATACACCCTTATTTTATTGGACTATGACACTGTCGGCAGCATACACCCTTATTCTAGTGGACTATGACACTGTCGGCAGCATATACCCTTATTTTATTGGACTATAACACTGTCGACAGCATACACCCTTATTTTAGTGGACTATGACACTGTCGGCAGGATACACACTTATTTTATTGGACTATGACACTGTCGGCAGGATACACACTTATTTTAGTGGACTATGACACTGTCGACAGCATACACCCTTATTTTATTGGACTATGACACTGTCGACAGCATACACCCTTATTTTATTGGACTATGAAACTGTCGGCAGCATACACCCTTATTTTATTGGACTATGAAACTTATTTTTTCATTTGTCTTTCATTCTCAGCTATGACTTAAGTAACTCGTATATGAGTTCCTGTATTTCTAAGTGCAAGAGCAATGACTTTACACAGTATAGGTGAGCATTGAAGGCGTCCTAGTATTTCTAGATTAAATTCCTGCATTTATTGGACATAGAGACATGTTTGTATTTGAAATTTATTTGTGCCCCGAAACCTTTTCTTATATTGTGAATACTAGACATTATTAACTGTTGTGATACATGAAAACTGTAGGAATGATATTATGTTTGCTGTGTAGGAATTATAGGTAAGTTTACATTGTAGTAATTATAGGTAGGTTTACTGTGTAGTAATTATATGTAGGTTTACTGTGTAGTAATTATAGGTAGGTTTACTGTGTAGGAATTATAGGTAGGTTTACTGTGTAGTAATTATATGTAGGTTTACTGTGTAGTAATTATATGTAGGTTTACTGTGTAGTAATTATAGGTAGGTTTACTGTGTAGTAATTATAGGTAGGCTTACTGTGTAGTAATGATAGGTAGGTTTACTGTGTAGTAATTATATATAGGTTTACTGTGTAGTAATTATAGATAGGTTTACTGTGTAGTAATTATAGATAGGTTTACTGTGTATGAATTATAGGTAGGTTTACTGTGTAGTAATTATAGATAGGTTTAAATGACTAATTTTTGTTATCTTGCTTAAAACAGCATTATATCGTAATAAAGGATGTTTTTGGTAAAATATAAATACGAATGTGTGTGTGTTTACAAAAATCGAAATAGTTGCTCAGAATCGATAAAAATACAATAAATATACACCATCGTATACGCGAATTGTTTGTCAACAAACGAAATGTGTTTATCAACACACAAAATGTAAACACGCATACGTGAAACAACAGCGGATGTAGAAACGCACGTTGGAATGTCAACATATTTTGAACATGAAAGACTATCTATCTATCTTCCTCTAATGTCGAACCCTTCGCGGGGATGTAGACTAGTCCCTAAAAGACTAAAGGTATGAATCGACATCTCAAGTAATTCAATTAAATAAGACAATGTGGGACAAATGGGAAAGATGCATTCCAAATGTAAACAAGTGCGGACGATGTGTTCCGGTTGTAAACAAGTGCGTGACCGATTGACTCAGACAGTCCTACTTTCGGGTTCGAGTTTGTTTTATCGCAAAAAAACACTGTTTACCAATTTGCTAATGTCTGTCCCACATGTTCTGTACTTGTGTAAGATGTTGCTAAAGCCGGATCCTCATGTACTGGACTAGTGTAGGAGGTTTGCTAATGTCTACCTCATGTGTTGGGATCCCATGAATTCACATTCAATCCCTGTCTATTGTTAGTGAGATTTCATTGGCAGAATAGTGTCCATGGTCTATTGTTGGTGAGATTTCATTGGCAGAATAGTGTCCATGGTCTATTGTTGGTGAGATTTCATTGGCAGAATAGTGTCCATGGTCTATTGTTGGTGAGACATCATTGGTAGAATAGTGTCCATGGTCTATTGTTGGTGAGACATCATTGGTAGAATAGTGTCCATGGTCTATTGTTGGTGATACATCATTGGTAGAATAGTGTCCATGGTCTATTGTTGGTGAGACATCATTGGTAGAATAGTGTCCATGGTCTATTGTTGGTGAGACATCATTGGTAGAATAATGTCCATGGTCTATTGTTGGTGAGACATCATTGGTAGAATAGTGTATATGGTCTATTGTTGGTGATACATCATTGGTAGAATAGTGTCCATGGTCTATTGTTTGTGAGACATCATTGGTAGACTAGTGTCCATGGTCTATTGTTGGTGAGACGTCATTGGTAGACTAGTGTCCATGGTCTATTGTTGGTGAGACGTCATTGGTAGACTAGTGTCCATGGTCTATTGTTGGTGAGACGTCATTGGTAGACTAGTGTCCATGGTCTATTGTTGGTGAGACGTCATTGGTAGACCAGTGGGGAAATGTACGTCAAAATGACTGATATGTTTTTACAATCAATAGCCAATGAAAACAGGTTACCGTTGCATAGTTTAGCCTCAGCATTCGACCTCAAATGGTCCGAAATTGATCATATTATATATTTAACAATATGACTTCATTGCGTAATAGTTTGATATATACATGTAGATTATTTATGGGTGTTGGTACTGTAAGAGCTTAATCTCGATCAAGTACTGGTCTTGTACTAATATATGTTTAGCATCAGCCGTCTTGGGGTATTTAGTTAAGCCTTACCGACAGAGGAAGCAGCAGATATTAAATGGTAATCTCAATAAATAAATAAATAAATAAAGGTACAAATAACCATAATTAGAATATGACAAGCATAAACTGAACAATACATGTACCGTATGTACCGTAGTATGTACCGTAGGTACGGTAGTATGTACCGCATGTACCATAGTATGTACAGCATGTACCGTAGTATGTACCGTATGTACCGTAGTATGTACCGTATGTACCGTAGTATGTACCATATGGCTCGTAGTATGTACAGTATGTACCATAGTATGTACCGTAGTATGTACCATATGGCCCGTAGTATGTACCGTATGTACCATAGTATGTACCATATGTACGGTAGTATGTACCATATGGCCCGTAGTATGTACAGTATGTACCATAGTATGTACCGTATGTACCGTAGTATGTACCGTAGTATGTACCATATGTATGGTAGTATGTACCATATGGTCCGTAGTATGTACAGTATGTAACGTAGTATGTACCGTATGTAACGTAGTATGTACCGTATGTACCGTAGTATGTACTGTATGTATGTACCATATGTACGGTAGTATGTACCATATGTATGTACCATATGTATGTACCGTATGTACCGTAGTATGTACCGTATGTACTGTAGTATGTACCATATGTATGTACCGTATGTATGTACCATAGTATGTACAGTATGTACCGTAGTATGTACCGTATGTATGTACCATGTGTACCGTAGTATGTACCGTATGTATGTACCGTATGTACTGTAGTATGTACCATATGTATGTACCATAGTATGTACTGTAGTATGTACCGTATGTATGTACCGTATGTACTGTAGTATGTACCGTATGTATGTACCGTATGTACTGTAGTATGTACCGTATGTATGTACTGTAGTATGTACCGTATGTATGTACCGTATGTATGTACCGTATGTACTGTAGTATGTACCGTATGTATGTATGGTATGTACTGTAGTATGTACCATATGTATGTACCATATGTATGTACCATAGTATGTACAGTATGTACCGTAGTATGTACCGTATGTATGTACCGTATGTACTGTAGTATGTACCGTATGTACTGTAGTATGTACAGTATGTACCGTATGTATGTACCGTATGTACTGTAGTATGTACCGTATGTATGTACCATAGTATGTACAGTATGTACCGTAGTATGTACCGTAGTATGTACCATGTGTACCATAGTATGTACCGTATGTATGTACCATATGTACCGTATGTATGTACCGTATGTACCGTAGTATGTACCGTATGTACCGTAGTATGTACCGTATGTATGTACCGTATGTACCATAGTATGTACCGTATGTACCGTAGTATGTACCGTATGTATGTACCGTATGTATGTACCGTATGTATGTACCGTATGTACCGTAGTATGTACCGTATGTATGTACCGTATGTACCGTAGTATGTACCGTAGTATGTACCGTATGTATGTACCGTATGTATGTACCATAGTATGTACAGTATGTATGTACCGTATGTATGTACCGTATGTATGTACCGTATGTATGTACCGTATGTATGTACCGTATGTATGTACCATAGTATGTACCGTATGTATGTACCATATGTACCGTATGTATGTACCGTATGTATGTACCGTATGTACCGTAGTATGTACCGTATGTACCGTAGTATGTACCGTATGTATGTACCGTATGTACCGTAGTATGTACCGTATGTACCGTATGTACCGTAGTATGTACCGTATGTATGTACCGTATGTATGTACCGTATGTATGTACCGTATGTACCGTAGTATGTACCGTATGTATGTACCGTATGTACCGTAGTATGTACCGTAGTATGTACCGTATGTATGTACCGTATGTATGTACCATAGTATGTACAGTATGTATGTACCGTATGTATGTACCGTATGTATGTACCGTATGTATGTACCGTATGTATGTACCATAGTATGTACCGTATGTATGTACCATAGTATGTACCGTATGTATGTACCGTATGTACTGTATGTACCGTATGTACCGTATGTATGTACCGTATGTATGTATCGTATGTATGTACCGTATATATGTACCGTATGTATGTACCGTATGTATGTACCGTATGTTTGTACCGTATGTATGTACCGTATATATGTACCGTATGTATGTACCATATTATGTACAGTATGTATGTACCGTATATATGTACCGTATGTATGTACCATAGTATGAACAGTATGTATGTACCGTATATATGTACTGTATGTATGTACCATAGTATGTACAGTATGTATGTACCATAGTATGTACAGTATGTATGTACCGTATGTATGTACCGTATGTATGTACCGTATGTATGTACCATAGTATGTACCGTATGTATGTACCATAGTATGTACCGTATGTATGTACCGTATGTACTGTATGTACCGTATGTACTGTATGTACCGTATGTATGTACCGTATGTATGTACCGTATATATGTACCGTATGTATGTACCGTATGTATGTACCGTATGTATGTACCGTATGTATGTACCGTATATATGTACCGTATGTATGTACCATAGTATGTACAGTATGTATGTACCGTATATATGTACTGTATGTATGTACCATAGTATGTACAGTATGTATGTACCATAGTATGTACAGTATGTATGTACCGTATGTATGTACTGTATGTATGTACCGCAGTATGTACCGTATGTATGTACCGTATATATGTACCGTATGTATGTACCATAGTATGTACCGTAGTATGTACCGTATGTATGTACCATAGTATGTACAGTATGTATGTACCGTATGTATGTACCGTAGTATGTACCGTATGTATGTACCATAGTATGTACAGTATGTATGTACCGTATGTATGTACTGTATGTACCGTATGTACCGTAGTATGTACCGTATGTATGTACCGTATGTACTGTATGTATGTACTGTATGTATGTACTGTATGTACCGTATGTATGTACTGTATGTATGTACTGTATGTACCGTATGTATGTACTGTATGTACTGTATGTATGTACAGTATGTATGTACCGTATGTATGTACCGTATGTACCGTATGTACCGTAGTATGTACCGTATGTATGTACCGTATGTACTGTATGTACTGTATGTATGTACTGTATGTATGTACTGTGAGTACCGTATGTATGTACTGTATGTATGTACTGTATGTACCGTATGTATGTACTGTATGTATGTACTGTATGTACTGTATGTATGTACCGTATGTATATACCGTATGTATGTACCGTATGTATGTACTGTATGTATGTACCGTATGTATGTACCGTATGTTTGTACTGTATGTACCGTATGTACCGTATGTATGTACCGCATGTATGTACCGTATGTATGTACCGTATGTATGTACCGTATGTATGTACCATATGTACCGTATGTATGTACCGTATGTACCGTATGTATGTACCGTATGTATGTACCGTATGTATGTACCGTATGTATGTACCGTATGTACTGTATGTACCGTATGTATGTACCATATGTACTGTATGTACCGTATGTATGTACCATATGTACTGTATGTACCGTATGTATGTACCGTATGTACTGTATGTACCGTATGTACCGTATGTACCATATGTATGTACCGTATGTACCGTATGTATGTACCGTATGTACCGTATGTACTGTATGTACCGTATGTACTGTATGTATGTACCGTATGTATGTACCGTATGTACCGTATGTATGTACCGTATGTACCGTATGTACCGTATGTATGTACCGTATGTACTGTATGTACCGTATGTATGTACCGTATGTACCGTATGTATGTACCGTATGTACCGTATGTATGTACCGTATGTACTGTATGTACCGTATGTATGTACCGTATGTACCGTATGTATGTACCGTATGTACTGTATGTACTGTATGTACCGTATGTATGTACTGTATGTATGTACCGTATGTACCGTATGTATGTACCGTATGTACCGTATGTACTGTATGTACCATATGTACTGTATGTATGTACCGTATGTATGTACCGTAGTATGTACCGTATGTACTGTATGTACTGTATGTACCATATGTATGTACCGTATGTATGTACCGTATGTATGTACCGTATGTATGTACCGTATGTACCGTATGTATGTACCGTATGTATGTACCGTATGTATGTACTGTATCTATGTACCGTATGTACCGTATGTATGTACCGTATGTACTGTATGTATGTACCGTATGTATGTACCATATGTATGTACTGTATGTATGTACTGTATGTACCGTATGTATGTACTGTATGTATGTACTGTATGTATGTACTGTATGTATGTACCGTATGTATGTACCGTATGTACCGTATGTACCATATGTATGTACCGTATGTATGTACTGTATGTATGTACTGTATGTACCGTATGTACCGTATGTATGTACTGTATGTATGTACTGTATGTATGTACTGTATGTATGTACTGTATGTACCGTATGTACCATATGTATGTACCGTATGTATGTACTGTATGTATGTACCGTATGTATGTACTGTATGTACTGTATGTATGTACCGTATGTATGTACTGTATGTACTGTATGTATGTACCGTATGTATGTACTGTATGTACTGTATGTATGTACAGTATGTACCGTATGTATGTACCGTATGTATGTACCGTATGTATGTACTGTATGTATGTACTGTATGTACCGTATGTATGTACCGTATATACCATATGTACCGTATGTATGTACCGTATGTATGTACTGTATGTATGTACCGTATGTATGTACTGTATGTATGTACCGTATGTATGTACTGTATGTACCGTATGTATGTACCGTATGTATGTACCGTATGTATGTACCATATGTATGTACCGTATGTATGTACCGTATGTATGTACCGTATGTATGTACTGTATGTACCGTATGTACCGTATGTACCGTATGTACCGTATGTATGTACCGTATGTACTGTATGTACCGTATGTACCGTATGTATGTACCGTATGTACTGTATGTACTGTATGTACCGTATGTACCATATGTATGTACCATATGTACTGTATGTATGTACCGTATGTATGTACCGTATGTACCGTATGTACTGTATGTACCATATGTATGTACCGTATGTATGTACCGTATGTATGTACCGTATGTACTGTATGTACCATAGTATGTACCGTATGTATGTACCGTATGTACCGTATGTATGTACCGTATGTATGTACCGTATGTATGTACTGTATGTATGTACCGTATGTATGTACCGTATGTACTGTATGTACCGTATGTACCGTATGTACTGTATGTACTGTATGTATGTACCGTAGTATGTACCGTATGTACTGTATGTACCGTATGTACTGTATGTACCGTATGTATGTACCGTATGTATGTACCGTATGTATGTACCATATGTACTGTATGTACCGTATGTATGTACCATATATATGTACTGTATGTACCGTATGTATGTACCGTATATACCGTATGTATGTACCGTATGTACCGTATGTATGTACCGTATATACCGTATGTATGTACCGTATGTACCGTATGTATGTACTGTATGTACCGTATGTATGTACCGTATATACCGTATGTATGTACCGTATGTACCGTATGTATGTACCGTATGTACCGTATATACCGTATGTATGTACCATATGTACCGTATGTATGTACTGTATGTACCTTATGTATGTACCGTATGTATGTACCGTATGTACCATAGTATGTACCGTATGTATGTACTGTATGTACCGTATGTATGTACCGTATATATGTACCGTATGTATGTACCGTATGTACCGTATGTATGTACCATATGTACCGTATGTATGTACCGTATGTATGTACCGTATGTATGTACCGTATGTACCGTATGTATGTACCGTATGTACCGTATGTATGTACCGTATGTATGTACCGTATGTATGTACCGTATGTATGTACCGTATGTACCGTATGTATGTACCGTATGTATGTACCATATATATGTACTGTATGTACCGTATGTATGTACTGTATGTACCGTATGTACTGTATGTACCGTAGAATGTACCGTATGTACGATATGTACCGTATGTATGTACCGTATGTATGTACCGTATGTATGTACCGTATGTATGTACCGTATGTACCGTATGTATGTACTGTATGTACCGTATGTATGTACCGTATATATGTACTGTATGTACCGTATGTATGTACCGTATGTATGTACCGTATGTATGTACTGTATGTACCGTATGTATGTACCGTATATATGTACTGTATGTACCGTATGTACCGTAGTATGTACAGTATGTATGTACCGTAGTATGTACCGTATGTATGTACCGTATGTATGTACCGTAGTATGTACTGTATGAATGTACTGTATGTACCGTATGTATGTACCGTATGTATGTACCGTATGTATGTACTGTATATACCGTAGTATGTACCGTATGTATGTACCGTATGTATGTACCGTATGTACCGTATGTATGTACCGTATGTACCGTATGTATGTACCGTATGTATGTACCGTATGTATGTACCAGTATGTACCGTATGTATGTACCGTATGTATGTACCGTATTACCGTATGTATGTACTGTATGTACCGTATGTACTGTATGTACCGTAGTATGTACCATGTATGATATGTACCAAAACAAACCAAACAACCAAACAACCAAACCAAACAACCAAACCAAACCAAACAACCAAACCACAAACCAACAAACAAACAAACAACAACAAACCAACCATATGTACGTAGTATGTACCGTATGTACGTATGTATGTACTATGTACCGTATGTACCGTATGTGTACATATGTACGTATGTATGTACCGTAGTATGTACTATTAGTATGTACGTATGTACTATACCGTATGTATGTACCGTATGTACCGTATGATGTACCAATACATACCGTATGTACCAATAATGTATGTATGTACCGTATGTATGTACCGTATAACCAAACCAACCGTATGTATGTACCGTATATACCGTATGTATGTACCGTATGTACCGTATGTATGTACTGTATGTACCGTATGTATGTACCGTATATACCGTATGTATGTACCGTATGTACCGTATGTATGTACCGTATGTACCGTATATACCGTATGTATGTACCATATGTACCGTATGTATGTACTGTATGTACCTATGTATGTACCGTATGTATG
Organism: Archivesica marissinica; assembly: GCA_014843695.1. Lineage (NCBI taxonomy): Eukaryota > Metazoa > Mollusca > Bivalvia > Venerida > Vesicomyidae > Archivesica > Archivesica marissinica. The sequence goes on from CM026394.1 coordinate 46,237,933, forward strand.
TACCGTATGTACCATAGTATGTACCGTATGTATGTACTGTATGTACCGTATGTATGTACCGTATATATGTACCGTATGTATGTACCGTATGTACCGTATGTATGTACCATATGTACCGTATGTATGTACCGTATGTATGTACCGTATGTATGTACCGTATGTACCGTATGTATGTACCGTATGTACCGTATGTATGTACCGTATGTATGTACCGTATGTATGTACCGTATGTATGTACCGTATGTACCGTATGTATGTACCGTATGTATGTACCATATATATGTACTGTATGTACCGTATGTATGTACTGTATGTACCGTATGTACTGTATGTACCGTAGTATGTACCGTATGTACGATATGTACCGTATGTATGTACCGTATGTATGTACCGTATGTATGTACCGTATGTATGTACCGTATGTACCGTATGTATGTACTGTATGTACCGTATGTATGTACCGTATATATGTACTGTATGTACCGTATGTATGTACCGTATGTATGTACCGTATGTATGTACTGTATGTACCGTATGTATGTACCGTATATATGTACTGTATGTACCGTATGTACCGTAGTATGTACAGTATGTATGTACCGTAGTATGTACCGTATGTATGTACCGTATGTATGTACCGTAGTATGTACTGTATGAATGTACTGTATGTACCGTATGTATGTACCGTATGTATGTACCGTATGTATGTACTGTATATACCGTAGTATGTACCGTATGTATGTACCGTATGTATGTACCGTATGTACCGTATGTATGTACCGTATGTACCGTATGTATGTACCGTATGTATGTACCGTATGTATGTACCGTATGTACCGTATGTATGTACCGTATGTATGTACCGTATGTACCGTATGTATGTACTGTATGTACCGTATGTACTGTATGTACCGTAGTATGTACCGTATGTATGATATGTACCATATGTATGTACCGTATGTATGTACCGTATGTATGTACCATATGTACCGTATGTATGTACTGTATGTACCGTATGTATGTACCGTATATATGTACTGTATGTACCGTATGTATGTACCGTATGTATGTACCGTATGTATGTACTGTATGTACCGTATGTATGTACCGTATATATGTACTGTATGTACCGTATGTACCGTAGTATGTACCGTATGTATGTACCGTAGTATGTACCGTATGTATGTACCGTATGTATGTACCGTAGTATGTACTGTATGTATGTACTGTATGTACCGTATGTATGTACCGTATGTATGTACCGTATGTATGTACCGTATGTATGTACTGTATATACCGTAGTATGTACCGTATGTATGTACCGTATGTATGTACCGTATGTATGTACCGTATGTATGTACTGTATGTGTGTAACGTATGTATGTACTGTATATACCGTAGTATGTACCGTATGTATGTACCGTATGTATGTACCGTATGTATGTACTGTATATACCGTATGTATGTACCATATGTATGTACCGTATGTATGTACTGTATGTATGTACCGTATGTATGTACCGTATGTATGTACTGTATGTATGTACCGTATGTATGTACCGTATGTATGTACTGTATGTACCGTATGTATGTACCGTATGTATGTACCATATGTATGTACCGTATGTATGTACCGTATGTATGTACCGTATGTATGTACTGTATGTACCGTATGTATGTACCGTATGTATGTACCGTATGTATGTACCGTATGTACCATAGTGTGTACCGTATGTACTGTATGTACCATAGTATGTACTGTATGTACTGTATGTACCGTAGTATGTACCCGTAGTATGTACCCGTAGTATGTACCATATGTATGTACCATATGCATGTACGGTAGTATGTACCACATGTACCATAGTATGTACCGTATGTACCGTAGTATGTACCGTATGTACCGTATGTATGTACCGTAGTATGTACCATAGTATGTACTGTAGTATGTACCGTAGTATGTACCATATGTATGTACCGTATGCATGTACGGTAGTATGTACCACATGTACCATAGTATGTACCGTATGTACTGTATGTACCGTAGTATGTACCGTATGTACGATATGTACTGTATGTATGTACCGTATGTATGTACCGTATGTATGTACCATATGTATGTACCGTATGTATGTACCGTATGTACCGTATGTATGTACTGTATGTACCGTATGTATGTACCGTATATATGTACTGTATGTACCGTATGTATGTACCGTATGTATGTACCGTATGTATGTACTGTATGTACCGTATGTATGTACCGTATATATGTACTGTATGTACCGTATGTACCGTAGTATGTACCGTATGTATGTACCGTAGTATGTACCGTATGTATGTACCGTATGTATGTACCGTAGTATGTACTGTATGTATGTACTGTATGTACCGTATGTATGTACCCTATGTATGTACCGTATGTATGTACCGTATGTATGTACTGTATATACCGTAGTATGTACCGTATGTATGTACCGTATGTATGTACCGTATGTATGTACCGTATGTACCGTATGTATGTACCGTATGTACCGTATGTATGTACCGTATGTATGTACCGTATGTATGTACCGTATGTACCGTATGTATGTACCGTATGTACCGTATGTATGTACCGTATGTATGTACCGTATGTATGTACCGTATGTATGTACCGTATGTATGTACCGTATGTACCGTATGTATGTACCGTATGTATGTACCGTATATATGTACTGTATGTACTGTATGTATGTACTGTATGTACCGTATGTACTGTATGTACCGTAGTATGTACCGTATGTATGATATGTACCATATGTATGTACCGTATGTATGTACCGTATGTATGTACCGTATGTACCGTATGTATGTACTGTATGTACCGTATGTTTGTACCGTATGTATGTACCGTATATATGTACTGTATGTACCGTATGTATGTACCGTATGTATGTACCATATGTATGTACTGTATGTACCGTATGTATGTACCGTATATATGTACTGTATGTACCGTATGTACCGTAGTATGTACCGTATGTATGTACCGTAGTATGTACCGTATGTATGTACCGTATGTATGTACCGTAGTATGTACTGTATGTATGTACTGTATGTACCGTATGTATGTACCGTATGTATGTACCGTATGTATGTACCGTATGTATGTACTGTATATACCGTAGTATGTACCGTATGTATGTACCGTATGTATGTACCGTATGTATGTACTGTATGTGTGTAACGTATGTATGTACTGTATATACCGTAGTATGTACCGTATGTATGTACCGTATGTATGTACTGTATATACCGTATGTATGTACCATATGTATGTACCGTATGTATGTACTGTATGTATGTACCGTATGTATGTACCGTATGTATGTACTGTATGTATGTACCGTATGTATGTACCGTATGTATGTACTGTATGTACCGTATGTATGTACCGTATGTATGTACCATATGTATGTACCGTATGTATGTACCGTATGTATGTACCGTATGTATGTACCGTATGTATGTACCGTATGTATGTACCGTATGTATGTACCCGTATGTATGTACCGTATGTATGTACCGTATGTATGTACCGTATGTACCATAGTGTGTACCGTATGTACTGTATGTACCATAGTATGTACTGTATGTACTGTATGTACCGTAGTATGTACCCGTAGTATGTACCATATGTATGTACCATATGCATGTACGGTAGTATGTACCACATGTACCATAGTATGTACCGTATGTACCGTAGTATGTACCGTATGTACCGTATGTATGTACCGTAGTATGTACCATAGTATGTACTGTAGTATGTACCGTAGTATGTACCATATGTATGTACCGTATGCATGTACGGTAGTATGTACCACATGTACCATAGTATGTACCGTATGTACCGTAGTATGTACCGTAGTATGTACCGTAGTATGTACCGTAGTATGTACCGTAGTATGTACCATATGTACCGTAGTATGTACCATATGTATGTACCGTATGTATGTACCGTATGTATGTACCGTATGTACCGTAGTATGTACCGTATGTACCATAATAAGTACCGTATGTATGTACCGTATTTATGTACCGTAGTATGTACCGTAGTATGTACCATATGTAACGTATGTACTGTAGTATGTACCGTAGTATGTACTGTATGGCCCGTACATAGTATGTACTCTATGTACCATATGTACCATAGTATGTACTGTATGTACTGTAGTATGTACCGTAGTATGTACCATAGTATGTACCGTATGGCCCGTACGTAGTATGTACCGAATATATGCCATCTACGATTTTTGTCCATGAAGATAATAAAGTAAAAAGTAAAAAAATAAGTAAAAATGCTTTAATCACAACTTCTACCATTGCAAAATAAAAATGCTATTACATATAAGGACGCGGCACTCCTCCTGTGCTGCACCAATGAATAAAAGTATAGTAGAGTACCGGTATTAAACAAAAGTCCTCATATATTCTCCTTTAAAATAAATCACTTTGAACAAACTATTACAATAATAAGTTGTGTTGTAAGCTAAAGAGGTCAAAAACTGTAGAGTGATGGAACCTATGCTCGGCGTAAATCCCACATATAATGAACAGTATAAAATGTTAATTGCACATGCCGTATATTATTATTTTTCTTAAGTCGTGAAAACAACTTTCAAAACACTCTTGTCGACAGTTTTAGCTTCATCACGTGACCTTGCTGCTCAATACAGCTAACGCAACGGTGTCAGTCGGCACCCGTTTATATGGAGAAATGAAGACTTCAGGGAACCTATGCACGGCGTACTTGTTATTTTTTATTTATCCACCATAACTTGTTGAATATCTTATTTTGATATAGTACATCAATGAGTAAAAACATTTATTGGTCTTAATCAGAAATGGTATAGAAACTATTTTTCGGGTTAGGTGTAGATTTTTTAAATTCGGATAGCTACCATAATTGCTCATACACCGTAACAGTTTCGGTGGAAATATTCTCCCAATGAGTTTCTTGTTTATATTCGTCTGCTGGATAAGTCATGTGACAGTTGCATCAGCCTACCGATACACTCAACGGAATGGCTATTGAACAATGCTGTAGCTCTGTCGGCGAAATTAGCCTAGAACTATATAAATATTTTAAATACGGATGAAAATGGAAAATACACAGAGCATAGGAATACGCCGAGCATAGGTACCACTCTATATGACATGTATTGCTAATACATAATTTATGTCTTCAGGAAAACCAACTGCAGTATATTGAGACTTCCCGGATGATGCCCCCTACCGGTATAGCAGCTAGTTTTAACCCACAACCTCAGAGAGCTTGGTCAGCAGACATGTACCAGGCTAACCAACCTGATCCGGCAGCTTATGGCAGCTACACAACACAATCTATCGGGGTAAGATTTTGCAGCTTCCTCTAGCGTGCCTGCTTTTGGCTGAAGCAAAGCTCGAATAGGTGTGTGTTTTACGTTTATTTATCGTCGCTACCGGTTGCCCATATGAGCGACGCCTCCTGAAGAGATTAGTCATTTTAGATGTTTGGAGGATAGTGCAATGATACAGAGGAGATCCATTCCAGAGTCTCCTCTGGTTCTTTTACGTGCATGGTGTAAAGCACCGACACGAGACCTCGGTTTAACGTCCCATCTGAAAGACTGTTAATTGTATTAGGGTCAGACGGGGGATCGAACCTGCGATCCCTGGATTACCAGTCCAGCGTGTTACCACTGGACTACAGATCCATCTGTGTCGAATAGGAGTTTTGTGTCATAACCTATGCCAGAAAATAACAAGAAACTCATTGATGCAAAGCATGATAGCACGTTATACATAGCAAATTACGGTAGGTGTACAAGTAAAAGACCTGTCTGTGGAATGGTACATGTAAATTAAACGAAGATGATGTAGAAAAAATAAGGTTCTTCACATATCATGGGTTTTGACATACCGGGGTATACATTAATTGTGGAATTACTTTTCAACAATGTCTGCTATGTTTCTTTCCAATGAGAGACATCTGTAATTTTCTATTACCTCCCTTGGCAGATAAAGTTTGATTTATTCCAAAATGTGAATAGGTCCTTTTAGTTAAAATGGTTTGTTTTTACTGTTGTTCCCTAACCAGATGTTGTGATATGATAAATGTGATTATATCCAAATTGTGTTAATTAACTGAAAACATTCTTTTAGAAATAAGTAGCCTACCCATTGCATATACTGTATGAGATCTGTCAAGATGTAGTAATTTAAAACTCATAAGAAGTGATAGTGGAATAAAATTGCTAGTATGTTGTGCAAAGGAAGCAACGATAAAAACAGAGGAAAACACTTAATAGGACTTATCTACTTTTAGAGAGTATTCAGGGGCAGTAACTGACCGATGTCTCTCATTGACTAGCCAAGACTCCCATTGTATCCTTGCATTCAATGGTTAACAAAACTTGTAGTTAAATAAATGT
>CM026394.1:46245387-46260073 GCA_014843695.1 Archivesica marissinica
TATATTGGAGGGTATATAGTGCTGTATATTGGAGGGTATGTAGTGTTGTATATAGGAGGGTATATAGTGTTGTATATTGGAGGGTATATAGTGCTGTATATAGTGCTGTATATTGGAGGGTATATAGTGCTGTATATTGGAGGGTATATAGTGATGTATATTGGAGGGTATATAGTGCTGTATATTGGAGGGTATATATTGATGTATATTGGAGGGTATATAGTGCTTTATATTGGAGGGTATATAGTGCTGTATATTGGAGGGTATATAGTGCTGTATATTGGAGGGTATATAGTGCTGTATATTGGAGGGTATATAGTGCTGTATATAGTGCTTTATATTGGAGGGTGTATAGTGCTGTATATTGGAGGGTATATAGTGCTGCTGTATATTGGAGGGTATATAGTGCTGCTGTATATTGGAGGGTATATAGTGCTGCTGTATATTGGAGGGTATATAGTGCTGCTGTATATTGGAGGGTATATAGTGCTGCTGTATATTGGAAGGTATATAGTGCTGCTGTATATTGGAGGGTATATAGTGCTGCTTTATATTGGAGGGTGTATGGTGCTGCTGTATATTGGAGGGTATATAGTGTTGTATATTGGAGGGTATATAGTGCTGTATATTGGAGGGTATATAATGATGTATATAGTGCTGTATATTGGAGGGTATATAGTGCTGTATATTGGAGGGTATATAGTGCTGTATATTGGAGGGTATATAGTGCTGTATATTGGAGGGTATATAGTGCTGTATATGTGTTGTTTTGGGGGTTTGTGTTGTTTTGGAGGGTATATAGTGCTGTATATTGGAGGGTATATAGTGCTGTATATGGAGGGTATATAGTGTTGTATATTGGAGGGTATATAGTGCTGTATATTGGAGGGTATATAGTGTGTATTTGGGGGTATATAGTGCTGTATATTGGAGGGTATATAGTGCTGTATATTGGAGGGTATATAGTGATGTATATTTGAGGGTATATAGTGCTTTATATTGGAGGGTATATAGTGCTGTATATTGGAGGGTAATAGTTGTATATGGAGGGTATATAGTGCTGTTATTGGAGGGTATATAGTGCTGTATATAGTGCTTTATATTGGAGGGTGTATAGTGTGTATATTGGAGGGTATATAGTGCTGCTGTATATTGGAGGGTATATAGTGCTGCTGTATATTGGAGGGTATATAGTGCTGCTGTATATTGGAGGGTATATAGTGCTGCTGTATATTGGAGGGTATATAGTGCTGCTGTATATTGGAGGGTATATAGTGCTGCTGTATATTGGAGGGTATATAGTGCTGCTGTATATTGGAGGGTATATAGTGCTGTGCTGTATATGGAGGGTATATAGTGTGTATATTGGAGGGTTATAGTGCTGTATATTGGAGGGTATATAATGAGGTATATAGTGCTGTATATTGGAGGGTATATAGTGCTGTATATTGGAGGGTATATAGTGCTGTATATGGAGGGTATATAGTGCTGTATATTGGAGGGTATATAGTGCTGTATATTGGAGGGTATATAGTGCTGTATATTGGAGGGTATATAGTGCTGTATATTGGAGGGTATATAGTGCTGTATATTGGAGGGTATATAGTGATGTATATAGTGCTGTATATTGAAGGGTATATAGTGCTGTATATTGGAGGGTATATAGTGTTGTATATTGGAGGGTATATAGTGCTGTATATAGGAAGTTATATAGTGCTGTATATAGGAGGGTATATGGTGCTGTATATAGTGCTGTATATTGGAGGGTATATAGTGCTGTATATAGGAAGGTATATAGTGTTGTATATTGGAGGGTATATAGTGCTGTATATGTGTGTATATTGGAGGGTATATAGTGCTGTATATTGGAGGGTATATAGTGCTGTATATTGGAGGGTATATAGTGCTGTATATTGGAGGGTATATAGTGCTGTATATTGGAGGGTATATAGTGCTGTATATTGGAGGGTATATAGTGCTGTATATTGGAGGGTATATAGTGCTGTATTAGGAGGGTATATATTGCTGTATATTGGAGGGTATATAGTGCTGTATATGGAGGGTATATAGTGCTGTGTATTGGAGGGTATATAGTGCTGTATATAGGAGGGTATATAGTGCTGTATATTGGAGGGTATATAGTGCTGTATATGGAGGGTATATAGTGTTGTATATTGGAGGGTATATAGTGTGTATTTGGGGTATATAGTGCTGTATATTGGAGGGTATATAGTGCTGTATATTGGAGGGTATATAGTGTTGTATATTGGAGGGTATATAGTGTTGTATATTGGAGGGTATATAGTGCTGTATATAGGAAGGTATATAGTGCTGTATATATGAGGGTATATGGTGCTGTATATTGGAGGGTATATAGTGCTGTATATTGGAGGGTATATAGTGCTGTATATAGGAAGGTATATAGTGCTGTATATAGGAGGGTATATGGTGCTGTATATTGGAGGGTATATAGTGCTGTATATTGGAGGGTATATAGTACTGTATATAGGAGGGTATATAGTGCTGTATATAGGAGGGTATATAGTGCTGTATATTGGAGGGTATATTGGAGGGTATATAGTGTTGTATATTGGAGGGTATATAGTACTGTATATAGGAGGGTATATAGTGCTGTATATTGGAGGGTATATAGTGCTGTATATTGCTGTAATAGTGACAATATATGGAAACTGACTCGAAAATAAATATATATAGACACTAAATATAATAGCTTAGGATTGGATCTAGGAATTTTCAAATTTCCAAGTTGCTGTTTCAGGTACATGTATAGTTTTTCGCCCAAAAATCTAAAACCGTGGTATAATTTCTGTCTAGTTATGCAATTGAACATGTTTGTAGCTATGTCACTGGTTGTTTGAAAACCTTAAACAAATATATAATGTTTATAAACATGTCTGGCGGTCCGACAACATTTCGTGACCTCTGCATCTATATATATTTCATCTTATTGTTAATTAAGCAGATACAAGGTTTTAATACTTGGTGGAAGGTCTGGAGTTTAAGCCCCGCTGGAGCCGTTACAATTGTGCCCTTAGGCAAGCAAGGCATTTAAATTCCACATTGCCTCTTTTCTCTCCTGCATGGCGATGGATTCCATCAGGAATGAGGTCTCGAGAGTGATTAATATAAGTTGAAAGAACTTGTTTCGCAATCGAAATTTGTATTAACTAATACCTGTAACGTAATGTTCTTCCATTTTTCAGGTGGGACGAGGACCCTTGAAACCCCGGCCAACGAGAGCAGCTCCAAAGATCACAGCCTCCAAAGTTCGGACTCTGAATTCTACTAGCATTTAGCTTCATTAGATCTATATATATATATTAATAATATTAGAGAATTACATACATACTTAGCAGCAATTTATAATGAGCTCTAAGCGAGCTTTGCAGTAACATAAGTTGAGATGGGAGTGTCAATATGTATCTAAATGAAATCTTCGTACCGGAAAATGACCCTCCAACTATTCTCCCACAGTATGGTACGGCTTAAACGCTTTCTTAATGAGATTGATTTAGTTTGAAAGCGTTCTTATGAGTCATATTGATTAGTTTGAAAGCGTTCTTATGAGTCAGATCAACATTCACTTACACTATTTGATTGTGGAATAAAAAATCAACAAGTGCAATATTACGGTACAGTATTTACAAAAATTCGGCAAATAAAATACATGCCAATTGAACGAATATAATAAAACACCATTGGAAATATTCTAAAATCGGATTTAAATTTTCGAATCGACAGATAAAATGGCTGCTTTAATTAGTCTAAATATTCTGATTGAAAAAACGCGTATGCACCTGCGAATATTTATAGAAATTTAAAATGCCATATGATACATTGGGAAAGTTAGCCTCATGGTAAAAAGCATTCGCTTACAGATCCAAAGGACAAAGGTTCGAATCCCAGTACAGGCATTATTTTTTCTCAATACTTTTTATATACTTCAGAATTCTATTTTGTTATGGAAATCAAGTGTACACTTACATAATTATATGAATAGAATTTTGTTTTAACTTCATAATGCTAAATCTTTTCAAGGATTTCATAATTCTGCTTTAATTTTTATAATCAAAATATGTACTCTATCATTATCATAATCCTTGCTGTATTGCACAGTAATAGTAACAACAGCAGTAACAGTATCACATTGTTCAAAATATTTATACACTACAGGCCCCTAGGTTAGAAAACTTTTCTCCAATTTCAAAACTCATTCTCAAGCGTCTGATTGGTTCAGCTGACAGTAACACTCAGAATCAACCAATCAGATCTGAGAACAGTTTTATGACCTCATGCCTAGGAGTTCTATTAGCACAGGCCGTGGATTCAATCATTTGGATTTAGGTATGCTATGGATCTATGAGGCTTTGCCGTATTCATATTATTTCATTGTTTATTTTTGTACGGAAGTTTCCTGGAAAAGAAGATATTGGCAAGGGAAGAGATTAGTAAGCAAGGGAGATTACTCTGGGTACAAAGAGATAATGAGAGTATTGTCAGTAAGAGATTGGCAAGTGAAAACACTCTTCAGCAAGGGAGATTGCCTTACGGTCAAAGGGGCATAATTCATAAATATCCACAATATTGACAGAGTTGTCCCCACAACTGTTTTCGCTAAAATTTTTTTGTCTGTTGCATATATCTTATAAGAAATATGTTTGTGTTCTTCCGCGTACTGTCAGATGTCGCATCAAAATAACAACAGAATGCACTATAGAACGTCACTGACTGAACACGTCACTGACTGAACAAGTCACTGACTGAACACGTCACTGATTAAACACGTCACTGACTAAACACGTCACTGATTAAACACATCACTGACTGAACACGTCATTGATTAAACACGTCATTGATTAAACACGTCACTGACTGAACACATCACTGACTGAACACGTCACTGATTGAACACGTCACTGACTGAACACGTCATTGATTGAACACGTCACTGACTGAACACGTCACTGATTAAACACGTCACTGACTGAACACGTCACTGATTAAACACGTCACTGACTGAACACGTCACTGACTGAACACGTCACTGACTGAACACGTCACTGATTAAACACGTCACTGACTGAACATAAACTGAGCCACATCAAAAGCACAACTTGCCAGTTTAACCCTTTCAACACCACAGACCTCTAAATAGGCTTACAAAAAGTGTAGATCCAGATGAGCCGGCTCGTGACGAGCCGTCTCATCAGGATCTGCACTTTTTGCCAGTGATATGACTATTTTTAGACATAATTACCCATTTTGATAAATGAACTTGTCCAAATGTGATTTTCTGATTCATTTATTGGTTTATGAATATCATGGACCAGTCCATGTGAGTTACTTGGTGTTGAATGGGTTAAGTGAGGATGGATTCTGCTACCATTATCTGATTGTTTGCTGAACATTTGATGTGTGTAACTCATGCCATACGAAGATTGTTATTTAAGTGAGGAAAAATTACTGCTTAATCTGTGCAATTGATTGTTATTCTCTTGTGAAGACGATTAATATAATCGAGAGGAGATATTTATTAGCAAAGGGATATGGTGCTCTAATCAAGGGGAGATAACTCTTAGCAAAGGGATGGGGTGTTCTAATCAAGGGGAGATAACTATTAGCAAATGGATGGGGTGTTCTAATCAAGGGGAGATAACTATTAGCAAAGGGATAGGGTGTTCTAATCAAGGGAGATAACTATTAGCAAAGGGATGGGGTGCTCTAATCAAGGGGAGATAACTATTAGCAAAGGGATGGGGGTGCTCTAATCAAGGGCAGATAACTATTAACAAAGGGATAGGGTGCTCTAATCAAGGGGAGATAACTATTAGCAAAGGGATGGAGTTCTCTAATCAAGGGGAGATAACTATTAACAAAGGGATAGGATGCTCTAATCAAGGGGAGATAACTATTAGCAAAGGGATAGGATGCTCTAATCAAGGGGAGATAACTATTAGCAAAGGGATGGGGTGCTCTAATCAAGGGGAGATAACTATTAGCAAAGGGAGGGGTGCTCTAATCAAGGGGGATAACATTAGCAAAGGGAGGGGGTGCTCTAATCAGGGGAGATAACTATTAGCAAAGGGATAGGGTGCTCTAATCAAGGGGAGATAACTATTAGCAAAGGCATGGGGTGCTAATCAAGGGGAGATAACTATTAGCAAAGGGATAGGGTGCTCTAATCAATGGCAGATAATATTAGCAAAGGGATAGGGTGCTTAACAAGGGGAGATAACTATTAGCAAAGGGATGGGGGTGCTCTAATCAGGGAGATAACTATAGCAAAGGGATAGGGTGCTCTACAGGGGAGATAAATTAGCAAAGGGAGGGGGTCTAATCAAGGGGGATAACTTTAGCAAGTGATGGGGTGCTCTATTCAAGGGGAGATAACTATTAGCAAGTTATGGGGGGTCTAATCAAGGGGAGATAACTATTAGACAGGATAGGGTGCTCTAATCAAGGGAGAAACTATTAGCAAAGGGATGGGGGTGCTCTAATAAGGGGAGATAACTATTAGCAAAGTGATGGGGTGCTCTAATCAAGGGGAGATAACTATTAGCAAAGGGATGGGGGTGCTCTAATCAAGGGGAGATAACTATTAGCAAAGTGATGGGGTGCTCTAATCAAGGGGAGATAACCATTAGAAAGGGATGGGGTGCTTAATCAGGGGAGTAATATTAGCAAAGGGATAGGGTGCTCTAATCAAGGGGAGATAACTATTAGCAAAGGGATGGGGGTGCTCTAATCAAGGGGAGATAACTATTAGCAAAGGGATAGGGTGCTCTAATCAAGGGGAGATAACTATTAGCAAAGTGATGGGGTGCTCTAATCAAGGGGAGATAACTATTAGCAAAGGGATGGGGGTGCTCTAATCAAGGGGAGATGACTATTAGCAAAGGGATGGGGATGCTCTAATCAAGGGTAGATAACCATTAGCAAGTGGATGGGTACACAAGGGTAGATAACCATTAGCAAGTGGATGGGTACACTAATCAAGGGTAGATAGCAAGTGGATGGGTACACTAATCAAGGGGAGATTACTATTAACAAATGTATGGGTAATCTAATCAAGGGGAGATTACTCTTAGCCATCATTAATATAGGACTACCGTATTGTTCCTATTTATAGCGCCCGGGCGCGATGCAAAACACAAAAGGGGCGCGCTAATTAGAGTAATTAATTTCTGTAGTATAGGTGTGGAAAATTTCCGTTTCAATATTGGTAATTGCCAACTAATTGGAAGAAACTGCTAAGTGACCTTGCTTTGTCATAATGCGACGCCTACTACGTCATCGTGTGTTACCTAAATCGATCGATAATTATGTTCTGTACATGCGGTACATAATATGCCATGTAAATCGTATACATTTCGGTAAAGTTAACCCGTGTTTCTGTGGATTGTTCCGCGTTATAAACTTTTATACGGTGTCTATGTAAATAACTATCCTTGTACTTTCGGTTTGAATAACTCGAGGCATTGTTGATATTGTGTGAATTCTTCTGTGAAAATAAATACTTTTTTATAGCGATACACGTTCAACAAGTGATGCGCATATTATTCCTGCATACTTAGTGATTCATGAGCTTGGAGTTTATATATATATATGGATTATGTTAAACAACAGTACTACCGACAGGTAGGCCAATTATTTCCTTTTAAGGGCCATTTCATGTTGCATTTTTACGTGGGGGCGCCTATATTAGAGGTGGCACTTTAAATAGGAACAATACGGTATGTATTTACAGCATGATATTAATATATATGACCACGAGTGAGAAATCATTTAGAGGACAATTGCTTCAGATAGTTGCACTAAATATTAGCAGTAAATCTGAACAACTGAATATTGCAAAATAGGTTAGGGCAATATAGAAAAGTAATTTATACTAGGAACCAAATTGTTGAAGTTATTAGATTTGAATATATCCTATATGTTAATTGCTCATTGTTAAGCTTTCATTATATGCAGAATAGGGGTGTAAAGTTTCCTTGGGACTTAACATATGACATGAGAGGGGGAGGCATATTCGTTTTTGCAAACAGCATAGAGCCAGATCACATGGCGGCACAGTCTGTGCCATCTGTCATCAGACTCTATGCTGGAGCTAAAACACTTGGCTGAACACAAACAACATAGATCTTTATCGCATTACACTGCAGCTGATCTAGATCTATGTTGTTTGCACATTCCTTCCAATTTATTCAGCATTTTAAGGGTTAACCCATTTCATTCTGGATATATTTAAAGGCTTTTGCAAACAACATAGATCCAGATCAGCCGCAGCGTGACGCTGCGTGCTGATCAGGATCTATGTTGTTTGCTGCATAGCCAAGTGTCTTAGCAAGATCATCTGAATAGCAAACAGCATAGAGCCTGATCGGACGGAACGTTCCGTGGCGGTTAATCTGGCTCTTATGTTTTTTGCAAATACCGTTTGAACGGTATCCAGAATGAAATGGGTTAAGGTGCATAGTTATGCTGCATAATAGAATGCTGTTTGCATTTATTGCTGCACAATTATTTTAATAATTATAATTTTGAGTGAAATTATCAATGCACCTTTCCATGTGTACACTCTAAAACATCTTAAGTAGAGATGTTATTCATTACAGAATATGAGAAATATATAATTTAGAGTCATCTTTTACATAAAGCTTGGGTTGGTGAGGGTGGAGTTATTAATAGGTATCATGTTATACCGCAAACAATGTTGATGCATAGGAAATAAGATACCAGTGTCCAAATATCTGAATTATTTGCAGAATAAGTATTGCAAAACTTGCAGGTCCGCCTCCGTGGTCGAGTGGTTACGGTCGCTGACTTGTATACCACTGTAACCTATCATCACTGATTGTCACGGGTTCGATCCCCGCTCAGACCGTGTCTCATTTATATGAAAAAGTTGGCAGTTTCTTACGGAGGTTGGTGCACCCAAGTACTGGTTAACCGTTGGAGCCTGCCCAGGAAAGGTGTTGTTAGGTAAACTGCCCGCCGGCGATATAGCCCAAAATGGTGCTGATGCAGGCGTAAAACCCGAAATATAACATAGCAAAACTTGCAGTTGTATTTCACTCTCAGGTGAGAGCGATTCTGGATACCGTTCAGTGTTTGCAAGGAACATAGAGCCATATCAGCCGCCATGAAACATGCCGTCTGATCAGGCTCCATGCTATTCACTTGGCTAAGACACTTGGCTATGTAGCAAACATTATAGATCCTGATCAACATGCAGCGTCACGCTGCAGCTGATCTGGATCTATGTTGTTTGCAAAAGCCTTTAAATGTATCCAGAATGAAATGGGTTAATTAGCTTAGAATATGTGTTACTAGGAAATAGCACCAGTTTATTATTATCTGTTGCTCGTCCACACTTGCTAGCACCAGTTTATTATTATTATCTGTGGCACGTCCACACTTGCTAGCACCAGTTTATTATTATTATCTGTGGCACGCCCACACTTGCTAGCACCAGTTTATTATTATTATCTGTGGCACGCCCACACTTGCTAGCACCAGTTTATTATTATTATTATCTGTGGCACGCCCACACTTGCTAGCACCAGTTTATTATTATTATCTGTGGCACTCCCACTCTGACTAGAATACAGCTGATGCTGAAGTAGTGTTTTTACTGTGTATTCCATTGACCAGGGCTAATCGGTTTCGGCTTTTGACATTAAATTACATGCAATGATAAGTTGTATTAAATTATATGCTGTCTTGCAATATGATGTGATCCGGTGTCTGGAACAATGCTTAAATGATGGCAGTGTCCACCAGTGTCTGGAACAATGCTTAAATGATGGCAGTGTCTGGAACAATGCTTAAATGATGGCAGTGTCTGGAACAATGCTTAAATGATGGCAGTGTCTGGAACAATGCTTAAATGATGGCAGTGTCCACCAGTGTCTGGAACAATGCTTAAATGATGGCAGTGTCTGGAACAATGCTTAAATGATGGCAGTGTTCACCAGTGTCTGGAACAATGCTTAAATGATGGCAGTGTCTGGAACAATGCTTAAATGATGGCAGTGTCTGGAACAATGCTTAAATGATGGCAGTGTCTGGAACAATGCTTAAATGATGGCAGTGTCCACCAGTGTCTGGAACAATGCTTAAATGATGGCAGTGTCTGGAACAATGCTTAAATGATGGCAGTGTCTGGAACAATGCTTAAATGATGGCAGTGTCCACCAGTGTCTGGAACAATGCTTAAATGATGGCAGTGTCTGGAACAATGCTTAAATGATGGCAGTGTTCACCAGTGTCTGGAACAATGCTTAAATGATGGCAGTGTCTGGAACAATGCTTAAATGATGGCAGTGTCTGGAACAATGCTTAAATGATGGCAGTGTCTGGAACAATGCTTAATGATGGCAGTGTCCACCAGTGTCTGGAACAATGCTTAAATGATGGCAGTGTTCACCAGTGTCTGGAACAATGCTTAAATGATGGCAGTGTTCACCAGTGTCTGGAACAATGCTTAAATGATGGCAGTGTCTGGAACAATGCTTAAATGATGGCAGTGTTCACCAGTGTCTGGAACAATGCTTAAATGATGGCAGTGTTCACCAGTGTCTGGAACAATGCTTAAATGATGGCAGTGTCCACCAGTGTCTGGAACAATGCTTAAATGATGGCAGTGTCCACCAGTGTCTGGAACAATGCTTAAATAATGGCAGTGTCTGGAACAATGCTTAAATGATGGCAGTGTCTGGAACAATGCTTAAATGATGGCAGTGTCTGGAACAATGCTTAAATGATGGCAGTGTCTACCAGTGTCTGGAACAATGCTTAAATGATGGCAGTGTCCACCAGTGTCTGGAGCAATGCTTAAATGATGGCAGTGTCTGGAACAATGCTAAATGATGGCAGTGTCCACCAGTGTCTGGAACAATGCTTAAATGATGGCAGTGTCTGGAGCAATGCTTAAATGATGGCAGTGTCTGGAACAATGCTTAAATGATGGCAGTGTGTGGAACAATGCTTAAATGATGGCAGTGTCCACCAGTGTCTGGAACAATGCTTAAATGATGGCAGTGTCTGGAACAATGCTTAAATGATGGCAGTGTTCACCATGTCTGGAACAATGCTTAAATGATGGCAGTGTCTGGAACAATGCTTAAATGATGGCAGTGTCTGGAACAATGCTTAAATGATGGCAGTGTCCACCAGTGTCTGGAACAATGCTTAAATGATGGCAGTGTCTGGAACAATGCTTAAATGATGGCAGTGTTCACCAGTGTCTGGAACAATGCTTAAATGATGGCAGTGTTCACCAGTGTCTGGAACAATGCTTAAATGATGGCAGTGTCTGGAACAATGCTTAATGATGGCAGTGTCTGGAACAATGCTTAAATGATGGCAGTGTCCACCAGTGTCTGGAACAATGCTTAAATGATGGCAGTGTCTGGAACAATGCTTAAATGATGGCAGTGTTGGTGTTTGTGGGTGTCTGGAACAATGCTTAAATGATGGCAGTGTCTGGAACAATGCTTAAATGATGGCAGTGTCCACCAGTGTCTGGAACAATGCTTAAATGATGGCAGTGTCTGGAACAATGCTTAAATGATGGCAGTGTCCACCAGTGTCTGGAACAATGCTTAAATGATGGCAGTGTTCACCAGTGTCTGGAGCAATGCTTAAATGATGGCAGTGTCTGGAACAATGCTTAAATGATGGCAGTGTTCACCAGTGTCTGGAACAATGCTTAAATGATGGCAGTGTTCACCAGTGTCTGGAACAATGCTTAAATGATGGCAGTGTCTGGAACAATGCTTAAATGATGGCAGTGTCTGGAGCAATGCTTAAATGATGGCAGTGTCCACCAGTGTCTGGAACAATGCTTAAATGATGGCAGTGTCTGGAACAATGCTTAAATGATGGCAGTGTCTGGAACAATGCTTAAATGATGGCAGTGTCTACCAGTGTCTGGAACAATGCTTAAATGATGGCAGTGTCTGGAACAATGCTTAAATGATGGCAGTGTCTGGAGCAATGCTTAAATGATGGCAGTGTCCACCAGTGTCTGGAACAATGCTTAAATGATGGCAGTGTCTGGAGCAATGCTTAAATGATGGCAGTGTCTGGAGCAATGCTTAAATGATGGCAGTGTCTGGGCATGCTTTGTGGCAGTGTCTGGAACAATGCTTAAATGATGGCAGTGTCTGGAGCAATGCTTAAATGATGGCAGTGTCGTGTTGGAACAATGCTTAAATGATGGCAGTGTCTGGAGCAATGCTTAAATGATGGCAGTGTCTGGAGCAATGCTTAAATGATGGCAGTGTCCACCAGTGTCTGGAACAATGCTTAAATGGTTCTGTCAGGAGATAGCCTGGTTCTGTCAGGAGACAGTCTGGTTCTGTCAGGAGACGGTCCGGTTCTATCAGGAGATAGTCTGGTTCTGTCAGGAGATAGCCTGGTTCTGTCAGGAGATAGCCTGGTTCTGTCAGGAGATAGCCTGGTTCTGTCAGGAGATAGCCTGGTTCTGTCAGGAGATAGTCTGGTTCTGTCAGGAGATAGTCTGGTTCTGTCAGGAGATAGTCTGGTTCTGTCAGGAGATAGTCTGGTTCTGTCAGGAGATAGTCTGGTTCTGTCAGGAGATAGCCTGGTTCTGTCAGGAGATAGTCTGGTTCTGTCAGGAGATAGTCTGGTTCTGTCAGGAGATAGCCTGGTTCTGTCAGGAGACAGTCTGGTTCTGTCAGGAGATAGCCTGGTTCTGTCAGGAGACAGTCTGGTTCTGTCAGGAGATAGCCTGGTTCTGTCAGGAGACAGTCTGGTTCTGTCAGGAGATAGCCTGGTTCTGTCAGGAGACAGTCTGGTTCTGTCAGGAGACAGTCAGGTTCTGTCAGGAGATAGCCTGGTTCTGTCAGGAGACGGTCCGGTTCTGTCAGGAGACGGTCCGGTTCTGTCAGTGTTACCTGTGTTTGTTTATAATGACCACTGGTTACCTGTGTTTATAATGACCATAGTGTTACCTGTGTTTGTTTATAATGCCCATTGGTTACCTGTGTTTATAATGACCATAGTGTTACCTGTGTTTGTTTATAATGACCACTGTTTATAATGACCATATGTTTATAATGACCATAGTGTTACCTGTGTTTGTTTATAATGCCCATAGTGTTACCTGTGTTTGTTTATAATGCCCATAGTGTTTCCTGTGTTTGTTTATAATGACCATAGTGTTTCCTGTGTTTGTTTATAATGACCATAGTGTTTCCTGTGTTTGTTTATAATGACCATAGTGTTACCTGTGTTTGTTTATAATGACCATAGTGTTACCTGTGTTTGTTTATAATGACCATAGTGTTTGTTTATAATGACCATAGTGTTTCCTGTGTTTGTTTATAATGACCATAGTGTTTCCTGTGTTTGTTTATAATGACCATAGTGTTTCCTGTGTTTATAATGACCATAGTGTTACCTGTGTTTATAATGACCATAGTGTTTCCTGTGTTTGTTTATAATGACCATAGTGTTTCCTGTGTTTGTTTATAATGACCATAGTGTTACCTGTGTTTGTTTATAATGACCATAGTGTTACCTGTGTTTGTTTATAATGCCCATTGGTTACCTGTGTTTGTTTATAATGACCATAGTGTTTCCTGTGTTTGTTTATAATGACCATAGTGCTGTGTTTGTTTATAATGCCCATTGGTTACCTGTGTTTATAATGACCATAGTGTTACCTGTGTTTGTTTATAATGACCATTGGTTACCTGTGTTTATAATGACCATAGTGTTACCTGTGTTTTGTGTTTGTTTATAATGCCCATTGGTTACCTGTGTTTATAATGACCATAGTGTTACCTGTGTTTATAATGACCATAGTGTTACCTGTGTTTGTTTATAATGCCCATTGGTTACCTGTGTTTTAATGACCATAGTGTTACCTGTGTTTTAATGACCATAGTGTTACCTGTGTTTTAATGACCATAGTGTTACCTGTGTTTTATAATGACCATGGTGTTACCTGTGTTTTAATGACCATAGTGTTACCTGTCTTTATAATGGCCATAGTGTTACCTGTGTTTATTATGACCACTGTGTTTGTTTATAATGCCCATTGGTTACCTGTGTTTATAATGACCATTGGTTACCTGTGTTTATAATGACCATTGGTTACCTGTGTTTATAATGACCATTGGTTACCTGTGTTTATAATGACCATTGGTTACCTGTGTGTATAATGCCCATTGGTTACCTGTGTTTATAATGACCATTGGTTACCTGTGTTTATAATGACCATTGTGTTACCTGTGTTTATAATGACCATTGGTTACCTGTGTTTATAATGACCATATGTCACCTGTCTTTATAATGACCATAGTGTTCGTTTATAATGCCCATTGGTTATCTGTGTTTATAAGTAAAGTAATGTTACGTGTTTAGACAATGTTACATATGTTCACTGTGTTTATAACATAATGAATTGTTAGTTATCACAGTTGTCAGTGTTAGTCATCACAGTTGTCAGTGATCACAGTTGTCAGTGATTACCAAATTATGCAAGGAAAATTGTATATACGAGTATAAAATACTTCAAATGTTTTTGGATTGATGTAAATACCTGTATGTGATAGCCGGATGTTTATTATTAAATAGAGATGTTAACATAATTTTGTTTCTGTTATAGATTTAAATGAACTGTGGTCCATCA
>CM026394.1:46261073-46310503 GCA_014843695.1 Archivesica marissinica
AATACCGTTTGAACGGTATCCAGAATGAAATGGGTTAAGGTGCATAGTTATGCTGCATAATAGAATGCTGTTTGCATTTATTGCTGCACAATTATTTTAATAATTATAATTTTGAGTGAAATTATCAATGCACCTTTCCATGTGTACACTCTAAAACATCTTAAGTAGAGATGTTATTCATTACAGAATATGAGAAATATATAATTTAGAGTCATCTTTTACATAAAGCTTGGGTTGGTGAGGGTGGAGTTATTAATAGGTATCATGTTATACCGCAAACAATGTTGATGCATAGGAAATAAGATACCAGTGTCCAAATATCTGAATTATTTGCAGAATAAGTATTGCAAAACTTGCAGGTCCGCCTCCGTGGTCGAGTGGTTACGGTCGCTGACTTGTATACCACTGTAACCTATCATCACTGATTGTCACGGGTTCGATCCCCGCTCAGACCGTGTCTCATTTATATGAAAAAGTTGGCAGTTTCTTACGGAGGTTGGTGCACCCAAGTACTGGTTAACCGTTGGAGCCTGCCCAGGAAAGGTGTTGTTAGGTAAACTGCCCGCCGGCGATATAGCCCAAAATGGTGCTGATGCAGGCGTAAAACCCGAAATATAACATAGCAAAACTTGCAGTTGTATTTCACTCTCAGGTGAGAGCGATTCTGGATACCGTTCAGTGTTTGCAAGGAACATAGAGCCATATCAGCCGCCATGAAACATGCCGTCTGATCAGGCTCCATGCTATTCACTTGGCTAAGACACTTGGCTATGTAGCAAACATTATAGATCCTGATCAACATGCAGCGTCACGCTGCAGCTGATCTGGATCTATGTTGTTTGCAAAAGCCTTTAAATGTATCCAGAATGAAATGGGTTAATTAGCTTAGAATATGTGTTACTAGGAAATAGCACCAGTTTATTATTATCTGTTGCTCGTCCACACTTGCTAGCACCAGTTTATTATTATTATCTGTGGCACGTCCACACTTGCTAGCACCAGTTTATTATTATTATCTGTGGCACGCCCACACTTGCTAGCACCAGTTTATTATTATTATCTGTGGCACGCCCACACTTGCTAGCACCAGTTTATTATTATTATTATCTGTGGCACGCCCACACTTGCTAGCACCAGTTTATTATTATTATCTGTGGCACTCCCACTCTGACTAGAATACAGCTGATGCTGAAGTAGTGTTTTTACTGTGTATTCCATTGACCAGGGCTAATCGGTTTCGGCTTTTGACATTAAATTACATGCAATGATAAGTTGTATTAAATTATATGCTGTCTTGCAATATGATGTGATCCGGTGTCTGGAACAATGCTTAAATGATGGCAGTGTCTGGAACAATGCTTAAATGATGGCAGTGTCTGGAACAATGCTTAAATGATGGCAGTGTCTGGAACAATGCTTAAATGATGGCAGTGTCTGGAACAATGCTTAAATGATGGCAGTGTCCACCAGTGTCTGGAACAATGCTTAAATGATGGCAGTGTCTGGAACAATGCTTAAATGATGGCAGTGTTCACCAATGTCTGGAACAATGCTTAAATGATGGCAGTGTCTGGAACAATGCTTAAATGATGGCAGTGTCTGGAACAATGCTTAAATGATGGCAGTGTCTGGAACAATGCTTAAATGATGGCAGTGTCTGGAACAATGCTTAAATGATGGCAGTGTCCACCAGTGTCTGGAACAATGCTTAAATGATGGCAGTGTCTGGAACAATGCTTAAATGATGGCACACCAGTGTCTGGAACAATGCTTAAATGATGGCAGTGTCTGGAACAATGCTTAAATGATGGCAGTGTCCACCAGTGTCTGGAACAAAACTTAAATGATGGCACACCAGTGTCTGGAACAATGCTTAAATGATGGCACACCAGTGTCTGGAACAATGCTTAAATGATGGCAGTGTCCACCAGTGTCTGGAACAATGCTTAAATGATGGCAGTGTCTGGAACAATGCTTAAATGATGGCAGTGTCTGGAACAATGCTTAAATGATGGCAGTCAGTGTCTGGAACAATGCTTAAATGATGGCAGTGTCTGGAACAATGCTTAAATGATGGCAGTGTCCACCAGTGTCTGGAACAATGCTTAAATGATGGCAGTGTCTGGAACAATGCTTAAATGATGGCAGTGTCTGGAACAATGCTTAAATGATGGCAGTGTCTGGAACAATGCTTAAATGATGGCAGTGTTCACCAGTGTCTGGAACAATGCTTAAATGATGGCAGTGTTCACCAGTGTCTGGAACAATGCTTAAATGATGGCAGTGTCTGGAACAATGCTTAAATGATGGCAGTGTTCACCAGTGTCTGGAACAATGCTTAAATGATGGCAGTGTTCACCAGTGTCTGGAACAATGCTTAAATGATGGCAGTGTCCACCAGTGTCTGGAACAATGCTTAAATGATGGCAGTGTCCACCAGTGTCTGGAACAATGCTTAAATAATGGCAGTGTCTGGAACAATGCTTAAATGATGGCAGTGTCTGGAACAATGCTTAAATGATGGCAGTGTCTGGAACAATGCTTAAATGATGGCAGTGTCTACCAGTGTCTGGAACAATGCTTAAATGATGGCAGTGTCCACCAGTGTCTGGAGCAATGCTTAAATGATGGCAGTGTCTGGAACAATGCTAAATGATGGCAGTGTCCACCAGTGTCTGGAACAATGCTTAAATGATGGCAGTGTCTGGAGCAATGCTTAAATGATGGCAGTGTCTGGAACAATGCTTAAATGATGGCAGTGTCTGGAACAATGCTTAAATGATGGCAGTGTCCACCAGTGTCTGGAACAATGCTTAAATGATGGCAGTGTCTGGAACAATGCTTAAATGATGGCAGTGTTCACCAATGTCTGGAACAATGCTTAAATGATGGCAGTGTCTGGAACAATGCTTAAATGCTGGCAGTGTCTGGAACAATGCTTAAATGATGGCAGTGTCCACCAGTGTCTGGAACAATGCTTAAATGATGGCAGTGTCTGGAACAATGCTTAAATGATGGCAGTGTTCACCAGTGTCTGGAACAATGCTTAAATGATGGCAGTGTCACCAGTGTCTGGAACAATGCTTAAATGATGGCAGTGTCTGGAACAATGCTTAAATGATGGCAGTGTCTGGAACAATGCTTAAATGATGGCAGTGTCCACCAGTGTCTGGAACAATGCTTAAATGATGGCAGTGTCTGGAACAATGCTTAAATGATGGCAGTGTTCACCAATGTCTGGAACAATGCTTAAATGATGGCAGTGTCTGGAACAATGCTTAAATGATGGCAGTGTCTGGAACAATGCTTAAATGATGGCAGTGTCCACCAGTGTCTGGAACAATGCTTAAATGATGGCAGTGTCTGGAACAATGCTTAAATGATGGCAGTGTTCACCAGTGTCTGGAACAATGCTTAAATGATGGCAGTGTTCACCAGTGTCTGGAACAATGCTTAAATGATGGCAGTGTCTGGAACAATGCTTAAATGATGGCAGTGTTCACCAGTGTCTGGAACAATGCTTAAATGATGGCACTGTTCACCAGTGTCTGGAACAATGCTTAAATGATGGCAGTGTCCACCAGTGTCTGGAACAATGCTTAAATGATGGCAGTGTTCACCAATGTCTGGAACAATGCTTAAATGATGGCAGTGTCTGGAACAATGCTTAAATAATGGCAGTGTCTGGAACAATGCTTAAATGATGGCAGTGTCTGGAACAATGCTTAAATGATGGCAGTGTCTGGAACAATGCTTAAATGATGGCAGTGTCTACCAGTGTCTGGAACAATGCTTAAATGATGGCAGTGTCTGGAACAATGCTTAAATGATGGCAGTGTCTAGAGCAATGCTTAAATGATGGCAGTGTCCACCAGTGTCTGGAACAATGCTTAAATGATGGCAGTGTCTGGAACAATGCTTAAATGATGGCAGTGTCTGGAACAATGCTTAAATGATGGCAGTGTCTGGAGCAATGCTTAAATGATGGCAGTGTCTGGAACAATGCTTAAATGATGGCAGTGTCTGGAGCAATGCTTAAATGATGGCAGTGTCCACCAGTGTCTGGAACAATGCTTAAATGATGGCAGTGTCTGGAACAATGCTTAAATGATGGCAGTGTCTGGAGCAATGCTTAAATGATGGCAGTGTCCACCAGTGTCTGGAACAATGCTTAAATGATGGCAGTGTCTGGAGCAATGCTTAAATGATGGCAGTGTCTGGAACAATGCTTAAATGATGGCAGTGTTCACCAGTGTCTGGAGCAATGCTTAAATGATGGCAGTGTCTGGAACAATGCTTAAATGATGGCACTGTCTGGAACAATGCTTAAATGATGGCAGTGTCCACCAGTGTCTGGAACAATGCTTACATGATGGCAGTGTTCACCAGTGTCTGGAACAATGCTTAAATGATGGCAGTGTCCACCAGTGTCTGGAACAATGCTTAAATGATGGCAGTGTCTGGAACAATGCTTAAATGATGGCAGTGTCCACCAGTGTCTGGAACAATGCTTAAATGGTGGCAGTGTCTGGAACAATGCTTAAATGATGGCAGTGTCTGGAACAATGCTTAAATGATGGCAGTGTCCACCAGTGTCTGGAACAATGCTTAAATGATGGCAGTGTCTGGAACAATGCTTAAATGATGGCAGTGTTCACCAATGTCTGGAACAATGCTTAAATGATGGCAGTGTCTGGAACAATGCTTAAATGATGGCAGTGTAATGCTTAAATGATGGCAGTGTCTGGAACAATGCTTAAATGATGGCAGTGTCTGGAGCAATGCTTAAATGATGGCAGTGTCCACCAGTGTCTGGAACAATGCTTAAATGATGGCAGTGTCCACCAGTGTCTGGAACAATGCTTAAATGATGGCACTGTCCAACAGTGTCTGGAACAATGCTTAAATGATGTCAGTGTCCACCAGTGTCTGGAACAATGCTTAAATGATGGCAGTGTCTGGAACAATGCTTAAATGATGGCAGTGTCTGGAACAATGCTTAAATGATGGCAGTGTCTGGAACAATGCTTAAATGATGGCAGTGTCTGGAACAATGCTTAAATGATGGCAGTGTCTGGAACAATGCTTAAATGATGGCAGTGTCTGGAACAATGCTTAAATGATGGCAGTGTCTGGAACAATGCTTAAATGATGGCAGTGTCTGGAACAATGCTTAAATGATGGCAGTGTCTGGAACAATGCTTAAATGATGGCAGTGTCTGGAACAATGCTTAAATGATGGCAGTGTCTGGAACAATGCTTAAATGTGCCCCTGACATCTACTACCTCCACTACCACAATTGCTATGTGGCCTTAGTTATTTGTGCATATATTACCAATGTCCGAATATTTTTATATCACTACTCGTGTAGTATTCCTGGAATTATGTAAACAATTTAGCGTGACAGTTGTTAAAAAATACTACAAAGCATTGAATAGTTGTTTTGGAGTGCATGTTAATACGAGGTAGGTATAAAAATAAATGGCGGTACGGTATACAGTGAAACCCCTCTAAACTGGAATTCCCTCCAAACCGAACAAATTTCTTGGTCCCGAACTGTGCCAGTTAACAAGGAACTGTATACAGTGGCGCTGGAACCCCTCTTTTCCGAATACCAAAAAGATTGTTAAACAAATATGTACATTTTCAACAGTAATTTACCCTTGTAAACTGAACAACAACTTGTCTAGATCAAATATATGAAACTCACTATTCTTTTAAATAAACAAGCTAAGATTAATCCGTTCTTTACTAACTGCCAAACTATAAATATGTCTCGGCCTCCTTTGCAGAGTTGAATTGTTAACTTGGATAAACATATCCTACTATGAAAAGCCCTCAAAACTGAACTTTACATCTGGTCTGGCGGCTGTTCGGTTTAGATGGGTTTCACTGGGTATTATATATATAGTGTTTCCAATCATCTCGATATCAGCCAGAGAATTAACCTCTCTAAAAAGTGGAAGTCGTGATAGCGCTGTGGATGCGCGTTCGCTTCAGGTCCGGAGTTCGAGCCCCGCTGGAGCTGTTACGATTGTGCCCTTAGGCAAGGCATTTAAATTCCATGTTGCGATGGATTCCATCAGGAATGAGGTCTCAAGAGTGATTAATATAAGTTGAAAGAACTTGTCACAATCGAGCTAAAATAAATTTGTATAAACTAACCTCTCTAACCTCTATTATTAATAACGATGTCAATTTAATATTTCAAACTTATTATGTTCAACTATTTTTCTGTAGCCATTTGCAATCTCAAAGAGTCCCATATACACTCTAGTGCATGCATGTGTAATTGGACATTGACCAAACTAATCATGAATTTAAATGGAATAAGAAAGCATTTATATTATGATGTTCGTGTAAACTATGTATGTATAATTTGTACAAGAATACATGTAATTATTCATATTATACATATAATATCAGTAGGTCATTATAAATTATTTACTAGATTTTCATGTCCGCCGACCAACTCTGACACTGCCCGATCGATTTATTAAACACTTTTATTGTGAATGGGCCACTTGATTACATGATTATGCAGTCCTGAGACGGCCCGGTTCTGTCAGGAGATAGTCTGGTTCTGTCAGGAGACAGTCAGGTTCTGTCAGGAGATAGTCTGGTTCTGTCAGGAGACGGCCAGGTTCTGTCAGGAGATAACCTGGTTCTGTCAGGAGATAACCTGGTTCTGTCAGGAGACGGCCTGGTTCTGTCAGGAGACGGCCTGGTTCTGTCAGGAGATAACCCGGTTCTGTCAGGAGATAGCCCGGTTCTGTCAGGAGATAACCCGGTTCTGTCAGGAGATAGTCTGGTTCTGTCAGGAGATAGTCTGGTTCTGTCAGGAGATAGCCTGGTTCTGTCAGGAGATAGCCTGGTTCTGTCAGGAGATAGCCTGGTTCTGTCAGGAGATAGCCTGGTTCTGTCAGGAGATAGTCTGGTTCTGTCAGGAGACAGTCTGGTTCTGTCAGGAGATAGCCTGGTTCTGTCAGGAGACAGTCTGGTTCTGTCAGGAGATAGCCTGGTTCTGTCAGGAGACAGTCTGGTTCTGTCAGGAGACAGTCTGGTTCTGTCAGGAGATAGCCTGGTTCTGTCAGGAGACAGTCTGGTTCTGTCAGGAGACGGTCCGGTTCTATCAGGAGATAGTCTGGTTCTGTCAGGAGATAGCCTGGTTCTGTCAGGAGATAGCCTGGTTCTGTCAGGAGATAGCCTGGTTCTGTCAGGAGATAGCCTGGTTCTGTCAGGAGATAGTCTGGTTCTGTCAGGAGATAGTCTGGTTCTGTCAGGAGATAGCCTGGTTCTGTCAGGAGATAGTCTGGTTCTGTCAGGAGATAGTCTGGTTCTGTCAGGAGATAGCCTGGTTCTGTCAGGAGATAGTCTGGTTCTGTCAGGAGACAGTCTGGTTCTGTCAGGAGATAGCCTGGTTCTGTCAGGAGATAGTCTGGTTCTGTCAGGAGATAGTCTGGTTCTGTCAGGAGATAGCCTGGTTCTGTCAGGAGATAGCCTGGTTCTGTCAGGAGATAGCCTGGTTCTGTCAGGAGACGGTCCGGTTCTGTCAGTGTTACCTGTGTTTGTTTATAATGACCACTGGTTACCTGTGTTTATAATGACCATAGTGTTACCTGTGTTTGTTTATAATGCCCATTGGTTACCTGTGTTTATAATGACCATAGTGTTACCTGTGTTTGTTTATAATGACCACTGTTTATAATGACCATATGTTTATAATGACCATAGTGTTACCTGTGTTTGTTTATAATGCCCATAGTGTTACCTGTGTTTGTTTATAATGCCCATAGTGTTTCCTGTGTTTGTTTATAATGACCATAGTGTTTCCTGTGTT
Source organism: Archivesica marissinica (assembly GCA_014843695.1). NCBI lineage: Eukaryota > Metazoa > Mollusca > Bivalvia > Venerida > Vesicomyidae > Archivesica > Archivesica marissinica. The sequence goes on from CM026394.1 coordinate 46,268,915, forward strand.
TGTTTATAATGACCATAGTGTTTCCTGTGTTTGTTTATAATGACCATAGTGTTACCTGTGTTTGTTTATAATGACCATAGTGTTACCTGTGTTTGTTTATAATGACCATAGTGTTTGTTTATAATGACCATAGTGTTTCCTGTGTTTGTTTATAATGACCATAGTGTTTCCTGTGTTTGTTTATAATGACCATAGTGTTTCCTGTGTTTATAATGACCATAGTGTTACCTGTGTTTATAATGACCATAGTGTTTCCTGTGTTTGTTTATAATGACCATAGTGTTTCCTGTGTTTGTTTATAATGACCATAGTGTTACCTGTGTTTGTTTATAATGACCATAGTGTTACCTGTGTTTGTTTATAATGCCCATTGGTTACCTGTGTTTGTTTATAATGACCATAGTGTTTCCTGTGTTTGTTTATAATGACCATAGTGTTTCCTGTGTTTGTTTATAATGACCATAGTGTTTCCTGTGTTTGTTTATAATGACCATAGTGTTACCTGTGTTTGTTTATAATGCCCATTGGTTACCTGTGTTTATAATGACCATAGTGTTACCTGTGTTTGTTTATAATGACCATTGGTTACCTGTGTTTATAATGACCATAGTGTTACCTGTGTTTGTTTATAATGCCCATTGGTTACCTGTGTTTATAATGACCATAGTGTTACCTGTGTTTATAATGACCATAGTGTTACCTGTGTTAACCCAACCTGTTTATAATGCCCATTGGTTACCTGTGTTTATAATGACCATAGTGTTACCTGTGTTTATAATGACCATAGTGTTACCTGTGTTTGTTTATAATGCCCATTGGTTACCTGTGTTTTAATGACCATAGTGTTACCTGTGTTTTAATGACCATAGTGTTACCTGTGTTTTAATGACCATAGTGTTACCTGTGTTTTATAATGACCATGGTGTTACCTGTGTTTTAATGACCATAGTGTTACCTGTCTTTATAATGGCCATAGTGTTACCTGTGTTTATTATGACCACTGTGTTTGTTTATAATGCCCATTGGTTACCTGTGTTTATAATGACCATTGGTTACCTGTGTTTATAATGACCATTGGTTACCTGTGTTTATAATGCCCATTGGTTACCTGTGTTTATAATGACCATTGGTTACCTGTGTGTATAATGCCCATTGGTTACCTGTGTTTATAATGACCATTGGTTACCTGTGTTTATAATGACCATAGTGTTACCTGTGTTTATAATGACCATTGGTTACCTGTCTTTATAATGACCATATGTCACCTGTCTTTATAATGACCATAGTGTTCGTTTATAATGCCCATTGGTTATCTGTGTTTATAAGTAAAGTAATGTTACGTGTTTAGACAATGTTACATATGTTCACTGTGTTTATAACATAATGAATTGTTAGTTATCACAGTTGTCAGTGTTAGTCATCACAGTTGTCAGTGATCACAGTTGTCAGTGATTACCAAATTATGCAAGGAAAATTGTATATACGAGTATAAAATACTTCAAATGTTTTTGGATTGATGTAAATACCTGTATGTGATAGCCGGATGTTTATTATTAAATAGAGATGTTAACATAATTTTGTTTCTGTTATAGATTTAAATGAACTGTGGTCCATCAAATCCTATGATACAGTAGATAGCAGCTGTGGTCCATCAAATCCTATGATACAGTAGATAGCAGCTGTGGTCCATCAAATCCTATGATACAGTAGATAGCAGCTGTGGTCCATCAAATCCTATGATACAGTAGATAGCAGCTGTGGTCCATCAAATCCTATGATACAGTAGATAGCAGCTGTGGTCCATCAAATCCTATGATACAGTAAGATAGCAACTGTGGTCCATCAAATCCTATGATACAGTAGATAGCAGCTGTGGTCCATCAAATCCTATGATACAGTAGATAGCAGCTGTGGTCCATCAAATCTAATGATAAAGTAGATAGCAGCTGTGGTCCATCAAATCCTATGATACAGTAGATAGCAGCTGTGGTCCATCAAATCCTATGATACAGTAGATAGCAGCTGTGGTCCATCAAATCCTATGATACAGTAGATAGCAGCTGTGGTCCATCAAATCTAATGATAAAGTAGATAGCAGCTGTGGTCCATCAAATCCTATGTGGAGTAGTTACCAAGAGTATATATGTATGTTCCATTAATGTCAAACCCCTTGCAGAGACGTAGACATGTTTTCCTGGGCAAGCTTAGCCGACCTAAGTGGTTAACCAGTACTAAGCAATGTGTGTGAGGTGCCTTGCTCAATGACACTACATACGTGGCCAAATCCGACGCTCTACCACTGGACCATGGATACTGGTATATGTGGAGTAGCTTAGGCAGAGTACTGGTATATGTGGAGTAGTTACCCAGAGTACTGGTATATGTGGAGTAGTTACCCAGAGTACTGGTATAATTATGTGGAGTAGTTTAGGCAGAGTACTGGTATATGTGGAGTAGTTACCCAGAGTACTGGTATATGTGGAGTAGTTTAGGCAGAGTACTGGTATATGTGGAGTAGTTTAGGCAGCGTACTAGTATATGTGGAGTAGCTTAGGCAGAGTACTGGTATACATGGAGTAGTTTAGGCAGAGTACTGGTATATGTGGAGTAGTTTAGGCAGAGTACTGGTTACTGGTATATGTGAAGTAGTTTAGGCAGAGTACTGGTATATGTGGAGTAGTTACCCAGAGTACTGGTATATGTGGAGTAGTTACCCAGAGTACTGGTATATGTGGAGTAGTTTAGGCAGAGTACTGGTATATGTGGAGTAGTTTAGGCAGAGTACTGGTATATGTGGAGTAGTTTAGGCAGCGTACTAGTATATGTGGAGTAGCTTAGGCAGAGTACTGGTATACATGGAGTAGTTTAGGCAGAGTACTGGTATATGTGGAGTAGTTTAGGCAGAGTACTGGTATACATGGAGCAGTTTAGGCAGAGTACTGGTATATGTGGAGTAGTTTAGGCAGAGTACTGGTATATGTGGAGTAGTTACCCAGAGTACTGGTATATGTGGAGTAGTTTAGGCAGATTACTGGTATATGTGGAGTAGTTACCCAGAGTACTGGTATATGTGGAGTAGTTTAGGCAGAGTACTGGTATATGTGGAGTAGTTTAGACAGAGTACTGGTATATGTGGAGTAGTTTAGGCAGAGTACTGGTATATGTGGAGTAGTTTAGACAGAGTACTGGTATATGTGGAGTAGTTTAGGCAGAGTACTGGTATATGTGGAGTAGTTTAGGCAGAGTACTGGTATATGTGGAGTAGTTTAGGCAGAGTACTGGTATATGTGGAGTAGTTTAGGCAGCGTACTGGTATATGTGGAGTAGTTAGCCAGAGTACTGGTATATGTGGAGTAGTTTAGCCAGAGTACTGGTATATGTGGAGTAGCTTAGGCAGAGTACTGGTATATGTGGAGTAGTTTAGGCAGAGTACTGGTATATGTGGAGTAGTTTAGACAGAGTACTGGTATATGTGGAGTAGTTTAGGCAGAGTACTGGTATATGTGGAGTAGTTTAGACAGAGTACTGGTATATGTGGAGTAGTTTAGGCAGAGTACTGGTATATGTGGAGTAGTTTAGGCAGAGTACTGGTATATGTGGAGTAGTTTAGGCAGAGTACTGGTATATGTGGAGTAGTTTAGGCAGAGTACTGGTATATGTGGAGTAGTGTAGGCAGAGTACTGGTATATGTGGAGTAGTTTAGGCAGAGTACTGGTATATGTGGAGTAGTTTAGGCAGAGTACTGGTTACTGGTATATGTGAAGTAGTTTAGGCAGAGTACTGGTATATGAGGAGTAGTTACCCAGAGTACTGGTATATGTGGAGTAGTTTAGGCAGAGTACTGGTATATGTGGAGTAGTTACCCAGAGTACTGGTATATGTGGAGTAGCTTAGGCAGAGTACTGGTATATGAGGAGTAGTTACCCAGAGTACTGGTATATGTGGAGTAGTTACCCAGAGTACTGGTATATGTGGAGTAGTTTATGCAGAGTACTGGTATATGTGGAGTATTTTACCCAGAGTACTGGTATATGTGGAGTAGCTTAGGCAGAGTACTGGTATATGTGGAGTAGTTTAGGCAGAGTACTGGTATATGTGGAGTAGCTTAGCCAGAGTACTGGTTACTGGTATATGTGGAGTATTTTACCCAGAGTACTGGTATATGTGGAGTAGTTTAGGCAGAGTACTGGTATATGTGGAGTAGTTTAGGCAGAGTACTGGTATATGAGGAGTAGTTACCCAGAGTACTGGTATATGTGGAGTAGTTTAGGCAGCGTACTGGTATATGAGTAGTTACCCAGAGTACTGGTATATGTGGAGTAGTTACCCAGAGTACTGGTATATGTGGAGTAGTTACCCAGAGTACTGGTATATGTGGAGTAGTTTAGGAAGAGTACTGGTATATGAGGAGTAGTTACCCAGAGTACTGGTATATGTGGAGTAGTTTAGGCAGAGTACTGGTTACTGGTATATGTGGAGTAGTTTAGGCAGAGTACTGGTATATGAGGCGTAGTTACCCAGAGTACTGGTATATGTGGAGTAGTTACCCAGAGTACTGGTATATGTGGAGTAGTTACCCAGAGTACTGGTATATGTGGAGTAGTTACCCAGAGTACTGGTATATGTGGAGTAGTTACCCAGAGTACTGGTATATGTGGAGTAGTTACCCAGAGTACTGGTATATGTGGAGTAGTTACCCAGAGTACTGGTATATGTGGAGTAGTTACCCAGAGTACTGGTATATGTGGAGTAGTTTATGCAGAGTACTGGTATATGTGGAGTATTTTACCCAGAGTACTGGTATATGTGGAGTAGCTTAGGCAGAGTACTGATATATGTGGAGTAGCTTAGGCAGAGTACTGGTATATGTGGAGTAGCTTAGCCAGAGTACTGGTTACTGGTATATGTGGAGTATTTTACCCAGAGTACTGGTATATGTGGAGTAGTTTAGGCAAAGTACTGGTTACTGGTATATGTGGAGTAGTTTAGGCAGAGTACTGGTATATGTGGAGTAGTTTAGGCAGCATACTGGTATATGTGGAGTAGTTTAGGCAGAGTACTGGTATATGTGGAGTAGTTTAGGCAGAGTACTGGTATATGTGGAGTAGCTTAGGCAAAGTACTGGTTACTGGTATATGTGGAGTAGTTTAGGCAGTGTACTGGTATATGTGGAGTAGTTACCCAGAGTACTGGTATATGTGGAGTAGTTTAGGCAAAGTACTGGTTACTGGTATATGTGGAGTAGTTTAGGCAGAGTACTGGTATATGTGGAGTAGTTTAGGCAGAGTACTGGTTACTGGTATATGTGGAGTAGTTTAGGCAGAGTACTGGTATATGTGGAGTAGCTTAGGCAGAGTACTGGTATATGTGGAGTAGTTACCCAGAGTACTGGTATATGTGGAGTAGTTACCAAGAGTACTGGTATACATGGAGTAGTTTAGGCAGTGTACTGGTATATTTGGAGAAGCTTAGCCAGAGTACTGGTATATGTGGAGTAGTTTAGACAGAGTACTGGTATATGTGGAGTAGTTTAGGCAGCGTACTGGTATACGTGGAGTAGTTTAGCCAGAGTACTGGTATATGTGGAGTAGTTTAGCCAGAGTACTGGTATATGTGGAGTAGTTACCCAGAGTACTGGTATATGTGGAGTAGTTACCCAGAGTACTGGTATATGTGGAGTAGTTTAGGCAGAGTACTGGTATATGTGGAGTAGTTTAGGTAGAGTACTGGTATATGTGGAGTAGTTTAGGCAGAGTACTGGTATATGTGGAGTAGTTTAGGCAGAGTACTGGTATATGTGGAGTAGCTTAGGCAGAGTACTGGTATATGTGGAGTAGTTTAGGCAGCGTACTGGTATATGTGGAGTAGTTAGCCAGAGTACTGGTATATGTGGAGTAGTTTAGCCAGAGTACTGGTATATGTGGAGTAGCTTAGGCAGAGTACTGGTATATGTGGAGTAGTTTAGGCAGAGTACTGGTATATGTGGAGTAGTTTAGACAGAGTACTGGTATATGTGGAGTAGTTTAGGCAGAGTACTGGTATATGTGGAGTAGTTTAGACAGAGTACTGGTATATGTGGAGTAGTTTAGGCAGAGTACTGGTATATGTGGAGTAGCTTAGGCAGCGTACTGGTATATGTGGAGTAGTTTAGGCAGAGTACTGGTATATGTGGAGTAGTTTAGGCAGAGTACTGGTATATGAGGAGTAGTTACCCAGAGTACTGGTATATGTGGAGTAGTTTAGGCAGAGTACTGGTTACTGGTATATGTGGAGTAGTTTAGGCAGAGTACTGGTATATGAGGAGTAGTTACCCAGAGTACTGGTATATGTGGAGTAGTTACCCAGAGTACTGGTATATGTGGAGTAGTTACCCAGAGTACTGGTATATGTGGAGTAGTTACCCAGAGTACTGGTATATGTGGAGTAGTTACCCAGAGTACTGGTATATGTGGAGTAGTTACCCAGAGTACTGGTATATGTGGAGTAGTTACCCAGAGTACTGGTATATGTGGAGTAGTTACCCAGAGTACTGGTATATGTGGAGTAGTTACCCAGAGTACTGGTATATGTGGAGTAGTTTATGCAGAGTACTGGTATATGTGGAGTATTTTACCCAGAGTACTGGTATATGTGGAGTAGCTTAGGCAGAGTACTGGTATATGTGGAGTAGTTTAGGCAGAGTACTGGTATATGTGGAGTAGCTTAGCCAGAGTACTGGTTACTGGTATATGTGGAGTATTTTACCCAGAGTACTGGTATATGTGGAGTAGTTTAGGCAGAGTACTGGTATATGTGAAGTAGTTTAGGCAGAGTACTGGTTACTGGTATATGTGGAGTAGTTTAGGCAGAGTAGTGGTATATGTGGAGTAGTTTAGGCAGAGTACTGGTATATGTGGAGTAGTTTAGGCAGAGTACTGGTATATGTGGAGTAGCTACCCAGAGTACTGGTATATGTGGAGTAGTTTAGGCAGCATACTGGTATATGTGGAGTAGTTTAGGCAGAGTACTGGTATATGTGGAGTAGTTTAGGCAGAGTACTGGTATATGTGGAGTAGTTTAGGCAAAGTACTGGTTACTGGTATATGTGGAGTAGTTTAGGCAGTGTACTGGTATATGTGGAGTAGTTACCCAGAGTACTGGTATATGTGGAGTAGTTTAGGCAAAGTACTGGTTACTGGTATATGTGGAGTAGTTTAGGCAGAGTACTGGTATATGTGGAGTAGTTTAGGCAGAGTACTGGTTACTGGTATATGTGGAGTAGTTTAGGCAGAGTACTGGTATATGTGGAGTAGCTTAGGCAGAGTACTGGTATATGTGGAGTAGTTACCCAGAGTACTGGTATATGTGGAGTAGTTACCAAGAGTACTGGTATACATGGAGTAGTTTAGGCAGTGTACTGGTATATGTGGAGAAGCTTAGCCAGAGTACTGGTATATGTGGAGTAGTTTAGGCAGAGTACTGGTATATGTGGAGTAGTTACCCAGAGTACTGGTATATGTGGAGTAGTTTAGGCAGAGTACTGGTATATGTGGAGAAGCTTAGGCAGAGTACTGGTATATGTGGAGTAGTTAGACAGAGTACTGGTATATGTGGAGTAGTTTAGGCAGAGTACTGGTATATGTGGAGTAGTTTAGGCAGAGTACTGGTATATGTGGAGTAGTTTAGGCAGAGTACTGGTATATGTGGAGTAGTTAGGCAGAGTACTGGTATATGTGGAGTAGTTTAGCCAGAGTACTGGTATATGTGGAGTAGTTTAGGCAGAGTACTGGTATATGTGGAGTAGTTTAGGCAGAGTACTGGTATATGTGGAGTAGTTTAGGCAGAGTACTGGTATATGTGGAGTAGTTACCCAGAGTACTGGTATATGTGGAGTAGTTTAGGCAGAGTACTGGTATATGTGGAGTAGTTAGGCAGAGTACTGGTATATGTGGAGTAGTTTAGGCAGAGTACTGGTATATGTGGAGTAGTTTAGGCAGAGTACTGGTATATGTGGAGTAGTTTAGGCAGAGTACTGGTATATGTGGAGTAGTTTAGGCAGAGTACTGGTATATGTGGAGTAGTTTAGGCAGAGTACTGGTATATGTGGAGTAGTTTAGCCAGAGTACTGGTATATGTGGAGTAGTTTAGCCAGAGTACTGGTATATGTGGAGTAGTTTAGCCAGAGTACTGGTATATGTGGAGTAGTTACCCAGAGTACTGGTATATGTGGAGTAGTTTAGCCAGAGTACTGGTATATGTGGAGTAGTTTACCCAGAGTACTGGTATATGTGGAGTAGTTTAGCCAGAGTACTGGTATATGTGGAGTAGTTACCCAGAGTACTGGTATATGTGGAGTAGTTTAGCCAGAGTACTGGTATATGTGGAGTAGTTTAGCCAGAGTACTGGTATATGTGGAGTAGTTACCCAGAGTACTGGTATATGTGGAGTAGTTTAGCCAGAGTACTGGTATATGTGGAGTAGTTTAGCCAGAGTACTGGTATATGTGGAGTAGTTACCCAGAGTACTGGTATATGTGGAGTAGTTTAGGCAGAATACTGGTATATGTGGAGTAGTTACCCAGAGTACTGGTATATGTGGAGTAGTTTAGGCAGCATACTGGTATATGTGGAGTAGTTACCCAGAGTACTGGTATATGTGGAGTAGTTTAGGCAGCGTACTGGTATATGTGGAGTAGTTTAGGCAGCATACTGGTATATGTGGAGTAGTTACCCAGAGTACTGGTATATGTGGAGTAGTTTAGGCAGCATACTGGTATATGTGGAGTAGTTACCCAGAGTACTGGTATATGTGGAGTAGTTTAGGCAGCGTACTGGTATATGTGGAGTAGTTTAGGCAGCATACTGGTATATGTGGAGTAGTTACCCAGAGTACTGGTATATGTGGAGTAGTTTAGGCAGCATACTGGTATATGTGGAGTAGTTACCCAGAGTACTGGTATATGTGGAGTAGTTTAGGCAGCGTACTGGTATATGTGGAGTAGTTTAGGCAGCATACTGGTATATGTGGAGTAGTTTAGGCAGCGTACTGGTATATGTGGAGTAGTTTGGACAAAGTACTGGTAGGGGAGGACAATATCTAATGTTGCAAGAACTTGTGTCCATCCCTTTTGCTTTTTGATATTCATATAATTATGGTATATGTGGAGTAGCTTAGGCATACAGCTAAATGCAATCCCATCCCTGATAGAGACCAACAATGATACAACATAGATTGGTACTATGTTAATTCTACATGTTCTGGGGCACTGTGAACAGCAGATGTTGCACCTTTTATCTAGCCTCAACCACTAACCAGTTACTGAACAAGACTCAACCACTAACGAGTTATTGAACAAGACTCAACCACTATGGAGTTATCAACCACTTATTGAATAGTTTTGCTTGTTTAGGGTTTTATGTAGCCTGGGTTTCAGTCTATCAATTTTTTACTTCTGGCAAATTGATATGATCAGGAAAACTCTATATGCTCTGAAATTAATAGTCTCAGTATTAAAATATATTTATTTGACTGTCCAGGCAAAATATATCGATGCCGGTTCCCAGGATAGGTTTAAAGTTGCACAAACAGCTAAGGTCATATGACAACTCTCCAGATTTTATTGGTGGAGCAAGGACCCAGGTGCCTCTTCAAGCAGTATTTCAGACATCCGGGTAGTACCATCGGCCTTCCGCAAGCCAGCTGGACAGCATCCGCCCATCCAAGATTTGGACACCCCTGTCAGATTCAGACCTACAGTAGTGAACAGACGGATCTGTAGTCCAGTGGTAACACGCTGGACTGGTAATCCAGGGATCGCAGGTTCGATCCCCCGTCTGACCCTAATAAAATTAACAGTCTTTCAGATGGGACGGTAAACCGAGGTCTCGTGTCGGTGCTTTACACCGTGCACATAAAAGAACCAGAGGAGACTCTGGAATGGGTCTCTATCTGTATCATTGCACTATCCTCCACAAATCTAATATGACTAATATCTTCAGGAGGCGGCGCTCATATGGGCAACCGGTAGCGACGCTAAATAAACGTAAAACACACACACTACAGTAGTGAGGGTCAAACGATTTGAATTCAATCATCTTAACCACTTGCCCACGGAGGTTTGGAGGTGTGTATTAAATCTTTACTGCTTACATCAGGAAATTATTCCTCACTTTTAGGGGCATGTGCCTGGCAACATGGTAGAGTTATTGATCATCTAAGAAGCACAATTCCTTATCAAGATCTCACTAGGGAATTAGATGACACATCCAACATCAATAGGAAATTAGATAACAAAGCCAACATCAATAGGGAATTAGATAACAAATCCAACATCAATAGGGAATTAGATAACAAATCCAACATCAATAGGAAATTAGATAACAAAGCCAACATCAATAGGGAATTAGATAACAAATCCAACATCAATAGGAAATTAGATAACAAAGCCAACATCAATAGGGAATTAGATAACAAATCCAACATCAATAGGGAATTAAATAACAAATCCAACATCAATAGGAAATTAGATAACAAAGCCAACATCAATAGGGAATTAGATAACAAATCCAACATCAATAGGAAATTAGATAACAAAGCATAGGGAATTAGATAACAAATCCAACATCAATAGGAAATTAGATAACAAAGCCAACATCAATAGGGAATTAGATAACAAATCCAACAAACGTTCTCATTTCAACAAACCCAACATCAATAGGGAATTAAATAACAAATCCAACATCAATAGGGAATTAGATAACAAATCCAACAAACGTTCTCATTTCAACAAATCATTTACTCCATTCAATGATGCCAGATGAAAAAATCAAATGACAGAAAAAAAATTGATGACTTCATTCATTCTCAATAACAATCACTCCATGACATCTAAGTAACCACTGGTACAAGAAATACTCTTCCCAATGGCTACATCTACACAGAAACAAGTTTTGTGAAAACATTCTGTACACATTTTTTATCTTAAATCAATAAAGATTTCTGTACAAAATGGTATGGATCAATGACAACATGCAAATTGTTAAAATCATATACATGTAGTATAGGCCTGCCAGATGTTTGAAAAGAAATCTTTCATTTTGTTTGCGGCTGCAGAAGAAAATTTGTCAGCAAATAAATCATTGTCAACACCCAATTTCTGTCTGCATTTGCACACACACTATTAATATATTTTAGTTACAAACAAATATATCAAATTTTATGATATATACAGAATTGGTAATTAATTCATTACCTTTCAATGTTTGAAGAATGCAAAATAAAATATACAATTTGGTACCATTGTTTTTATTTTGATTATAATTTGTGCAGAATGAAGGATTTACAGGCATTGTGAGTGAGCGAGTGAGTATGCATTGTGAGTGAGTATGCATTGTGAGTGAGCGAGTGAGTATGCATTGTGAGTGAGTATGCATTGTGAGTGAGTATGCATTGTGAGTGAGCATGCACTGTGGGTGAGCGAGTGAGTTTGCATTGTGAGTGAGTATGCATTGTGAGTGAGTATGCATTGTGAAGTATGCATTGTGAGTGAGTATGCATTGTGAGTGAGTGAGTTTGCATTGTGGGTGAGTATGCATTGCGAGTGAGTATGCATTGTGAGTGAGTATGCATTGTGAGTGAGCGAGTGAGTTTGCATTGTGGGTGAGTATGCATTGCGAGTGAGTATGCATTGTGGGTGAGTGAGTGAGTTTGCATTGTGGGTGAGTATGCATTGCGAGTGAGTATGCATTGCGAGTGAGTATGCATTGTGAGTGAGCGAGTGAGTTTGCATTGTGAGTGAGTGAGTTTGCATTGTGGGTGAGTTTTACTCTAAATCGGTCAAATCTGCAAACAGTATTTCAATTGGATAAAATCTACAAACTGTACTTCAAATCTGTGATAAATGATTGTTGCAAACAGACAGAACTCAAATATTGTCAATGACAGTAGGTAAAGGCTAGCTCATAACGTTTCCCCGGAAATCTTATTTCTTGCAAGATATGGAAAATGCAAGAAATAGTTAATGTCATTTTATATTTAGAATATTTACACGTTAAACACATTGTGTTGTGACATCTCTGTTCTGCGGCCCTATATCCAGCCCCTCGAGTTGTGGCGCTTAACTTTATAATAATGTTCACAATTTTCAACCATTTACTGCAAATAATTTTATTATTATTTATTATTATAGAATTCATTTGATTTGAGCTGCAGATTTCTATGATGTTTATTTTGTAACATTGTGAGTTGTCTTGCGATATATTTTCTATAAATGAATATTAAATAATGTTTTCTCAAATACAGAACATCTTATTATTATTATTCTAAGATATTACCTTTTTTCCCCTTTTTTTTACTTTTCTTTTCTGGTAATGGCCGCCAATAATTTATGCATGATATAAAGCTAAGTTGTTAGGCTATTCCAGCCTTCTTCCAAGAGTACTTCAACCTTGTAAACAACAATATTCATAGTTCCCAGTAGTTATCCATATTTTAAAGCGACACTACATCGGTGAAAACACACATTTCTATAGAATGTATTTTCCTATACGGTATAATTTCCAAATATTTGCCTCAAATACTGAGTATTTCAACTAATAAACAAACGTCGTATACGCGATTTGTTGACATTACAAAATAATGTAAACATCCATGCATAATACAACTAGTGTATCCTGAATAACACGATTCAAGGTACAGATTGACTGCCTATTTATTTGTAGACTGTTCTTAGTTAAATTATCTCTAAGCGACATTATCTCGCGTTTAGTATTGACTCCGATGACACACAAAAGTCAATTCAGGAGCATGGATGACCGTTATATGAAATCATACTTTCAATCCACAAAAACACTGTTTATTGATTCAATGTTAGTGTTCGAATGTATTCGGAAGAATTTGTAGTAGCAATGCATTTATTTATACGTGAAAAATGCATTTTATTGCTTTTTGCGATGTAATGTCGCTTTAACCTTGTAAACAACAAGATACATAGTTGCCAGTAGTTATGTCTATGAGCTACATGCACATTCAACAGTCAGTGGATAGATACTAGTTAAACAGTTAAAACACATACCGGTATGCCATTTATTGTACGGAAAACGTGCTGATATAAAACGCGATATGGTGCAAGCACCGACTACATTATGCAGTTCCACATAATACACAGTTCCAGGAAAGTAGGAATGTTTAAAGTACAGGTATTGCTTACAGCAATTTCATATTCTAGATAAAACTTTAATTGTGTTGAATAAAATAAATTATCCTTTAATTATTTTGTTATTATCTCAGAATGCGACATTCCAATATTGTTCTTTGTGTATCTTAGTATCTTAGTACTTTAATTGTATGCTCTCTTGTGAAAATGAAACACTAATTCTCTTTTCTAACATCAAGAGAGCTTCTATTTATTTCTCTTTGCTAGACCAAACTACTGAATATTTTATTATTGGCTAGCATGCAAACATACATTAAACATCTTTACTAAAATACGCTTAAAACCATTTGGTTCCAGTTGTTATTATTTGATTTGGATTAAAACTGGGAAGATGATGAACTTAATAGCTCAAGAATCAGGTGTGGCCGCAGAACAGGGATGTTCCATTGTTTGCATAGAAATACAGTTAATCCACTAAACATTTCAGAAAAAATTTCATTTTGCTTAAAAACATGTATTGCACTCTAAGGCAGAATTACTCTAAAAAACAGGATAATATTATTTACTTGTGTCAGGTAGTTACGTTGCTATGGTAACAAATATGTTGAACAAAATAGCATGACATTATTTACATACAAAAATCCCCAAAAAGGTAAAAATGCATAAAACTAACTTTCAAGTAAAAAATTCCTTGAAACATTAAAACATTGACATGTATAGTGGTTACACTCTGAAAAAATTGTAATTTGGAATAAACTCCGTTATAAAGTACAGTATTAATTTAGGAGTTGCTTAAATAGGATATATATGGCTAGAATAGGTATATAGGGTTATATATAACCGTCCACCTTTGGATTTTTTCGCTATCCTTAAAAAAATGTTCTCTGTGCCACATTAAATCTATTCAATCTACAGTTTTAAGGGGTGTATCAGTAAATTCTTCAATTTATTCACTTGTGGAAATGACCTTTGGGGGATCTTCAGTGATTAAAAGGGGCCACCTATAATACATTCTAGGTATATTGCATTCCCATTTGTCAGCACCAAAGCTGTGAATATATATTTTCCAATTCATTGTTAGAAGATGCTACACATGTCATCCAGATTTGGGATCCTTCTGAACACAAACCTGTACGACACCAAAAACTTTAATTAATACATTAAAGAATTTTCTATGTCTAAAGATAACCTCCCGTTATTTTAAAATAATTCTACAATGCATAAATATTAATCCATTAATGTCATCTTGCTTAGAGACTGTATTTTCGTATATTATTGCTATGCATGGGAAGACGTAACAGAAAATTCAGCAGTAGTATAGGGGTTGCATATGGTACTTTTCCTACATTATCCATTGCATCACAATGCAATGATGAACTACTCACCAGAAATACTAACCAATACAAGCATGAAAGATCACCTTAACCCTAATAATTCACACTAATTCATTTAGCCAAAGAGCAATGTTGCCAAAACTGGCGCAAGTCAAATAAAGCGACATACTTGTTTCCTATCTGGTGATTACTCGGTACTGAATAACTAATAACAAAATTACGAAACGTTTATAACCCAAAGGCAGACTTTGTGAATGACAAATGATAAAATATGTGTAACAATTTTGGTAATTTGTTGCTATCGCTTTTGAGTATTTCATGTGTATTTTCTACTTTACAATATGAGATATCACAGTGTTCAGTTTGTTCATCTTTATAATGATTACACATACGGTTATATATGGGCGTTACGATCTCATAAAAAACCTATTCTAACTGTGTTACATATAGCACCGTTTTTTTTGGTATTTTATTACTGGTCAAGCAAATAAGTTAAGAGATTAAGAACTTGAATACACCAGACATAAGGAAATGTTTCTTTACACAGTTCCTTCTCCTTGGCTTCTCTTATCCCTTTCCCCCATAGAGATGTAGTTTTATTACATACATTTGGCTGTAATTTACCAATCGTACGCAATGGATAAGCTGTGAACTTGCCTACTCCACCTTCATGGAGGTTACTAGGAATTACTAAGTGTTGTATACACTATATTGTTCCGATCTTTATTATAGCTTGTTTGACTGCAAATGTGTCGATCTATGTCAATAGGCATTGGCGTCGAGAGGCGCTTGTAAGGGGGAAGGGTTAAATAACATCTGTTTGATAGTACACCCATAAGCTGCTACAGCTTTCTATCCAGTTCCTTACACTACTATTGTTGTTCATGTATTCAACATAGGACAACTGATAAGGACAATTCTGATCGGTTATTGACAGCAAAATAACTTGTTTAATTGAACCATTTGTCAAGAATCAGAAGACAGTTGATGAATCAGATCTCTATTCCCATTGGCTACTGATTATCCATGGTAGATGTAACACATGTTCTGAATGGCTGTTGATTATAATGAATCTTTGGTTCATGAAGGGTACATTTGTATTGGACAGATATTGTGACTGGCTGTAAACCGTAACGTGAGTAATAACACACTAGCATCTTCTTTCCATATGAGGCAATGACAGAGAAAAACAAGTGATACCACCATTAACCATAGAGGAGCTTGCATCTGGCATGTGTACTGGTGTGTTTAAGTCCTTACTAAATGCAGAAAGCTACAGATACAGTTTCGGGGGTATACACGTTAATTATAATATAATTCTAACTGTCTAATAAATTATCTTTCAGTCACCATGGAAACCAAATTGCCTTCTTTGCTCAATAAATAATTACAATACTTACACCTAAGAATATAGTTACTAAGTATATCAATACATGTAAATATAAAACACAATAAAAATAGAATTAACTGAATTAAACTTTATAAACCATAAACAATTTTTATGCATTAAATTTGCAAAAAACCCTATAATAATTGAATTTTGGATAAAAAGTAACTGTCTACATACAGATTATACAGACGACAATAAGTTTTCCATGGAACAAAAAAACAATATATATATGCATCATATACGGAAATAATACCTACCGAGGTATTAGAGGAAACGGAATCATTAAAGCGACACTACATCAGTGAAAACGCAAATTTATACAGAATGTAATTTCCGAATTTTCCAAATATTTGCCTTATACGCTGAGTATTTCAACTAATAAACAAACGTTGTATACGCAGTTTGTTGACATAACAAAATAATGTAAACAGGGTCGACATACATGTGTAATACAACCTGTGTATCCCGAATAACGAGATGCATGGTACAGATTTACCGTTATATCTCACATATGTGCCTATGCATACTTATTTGTAGACTAACCGTAGTTATATTTATTATCTCTAAGCGACAGTATCAAGCGTTTAGTATTGACTACAGTGACAAAGAAATGTCAATTCAGGAGCATGGATGACCGGTATATGAAATCCTACATTCACTTTTGAAAATTTGTAGACGACAAGCACACTATTTATTGTTTCAATATTTGTGTTCGAATGTCTTCGGAAGAATTTGTAGTAGCAATGCATTTATATGTGAACAATGCATATTTTGGCATTTTGCAATGTAATGTCGCTTTAAACCTAATAACTATTCATATACGCATGTATGTAGAAAAACAGGAACATGAAATAAAAAGGAATATTATCAAATAATAAGACATAAGACTCTTGCTGACAACAAATAGGGGTGAACACTGAAAAATTAAAATCTATTTTAAGAAGTAAAAGAATCAAATTTATACAAAAGTATTAGAATGAACAAAAAGAAGCACCATTAAAAACACAAGTACAATGATTTGTTTTCTCTCAATAGTATTCAACCAAATATATACAAATTATGAACTTGGTAGTGAAACATGTATTGGTTTAAAATTAAAATAAATGCCAAAGATGAAAAAAATGGTAATAAATGTTAATTTCTATGTATGATAAATATTTCGCAATAAATTCAATATTTCTTGGATATACATGTATAATTGTGTTAATTGTGTATAGTGAAGTGTCACAGAAATGGTAATGTTATCTTTGCAGACACTTTTATTTATATTACCAATCTAATAAAAGACTCGACCCGTAACCCTTTCAACACCACAGACCTCTAAATAGGCTTACAAAAAGTGTAGATCCAGATGAGCCGGCTCGTGACGAGCCGTCTCATCAGGATCTGCACTTTTTGCCAGTGATATGACTATTTTTAGACATAATTACCCATTTTGATAAATGAACTTGTCCAAATGTGATTTTCTGATTCATTTATTGGTTTATGAATATCATGGACCAGTCCATGTGAGTTACTTGGTGTTGAATGGGTTAAACCAAAATTGGGTACATTTAAAAACTTGATTAAACTCCCAATACACACAATTAAACACAATTCCTGTGAAGAATAACTTCTGTTAAGTTTTTGTTATTTTCTTTTCTAGTTAAAATTTAAAACTGATTATTTTTCTTCCATTCTACAGAAAAGACAAACTTAAAATAAAACAAAACATAAACAAAGACAAGAATTAATAAAGAAGACATGGCAAAAATTGATCCCCATTCCTTAACATTACACATGGTATAACATTACACATGGTATATAACATTACACATGGTATAACATTACACATGGTATATAACATTACACATGGTATAACATTACACATGGTATAACATTACACATGGTATATAACATTACACATGGTATAACATTACACATGGTATATAACATTACACATGGTATATAACATTACACATGGTATATAACATTACACATGGTATAACATTACACATGGTATATAACATTACACATGGTAATAACATTACACATGGTATATAACATTACACATGGTATATAACATTACACATGGTATAACATTACACATGGTATAACATTACACATGGTATAACATTACACATGGTATATACCATACACATGGTATATAACATTACACATGGTATAACATTACACATGGTACATAACATTACGCATGGTAAACATTACACATGGTATATAACATTACACATGGTATATAACATTACACATGGTATATAACATTACACATGGTATATAACATTACACATGGTATAACATTACACATGGTATATAACATTACACATGGTATATAACATTACACATGGTATATAACATTACACATGGTATAACATTACACATGGTATATAACATTACACATGGTATAACATTACACATGGTATAACATTACACATGGTATAACATTACACATGGTATAACATTACACATGGTATAACATTACACATGGTACATAACATTACACATGGTATATAACATTACACATGGTATAACATTACACATGGCATAACATTACACATGGTATATAACATTACACATGGTATATAACATTACACATGGTATAACATTACACATGGTATAACATTACACATGGTATAACATTACACATGGTATATAACATTACACATGGTATAACATTACACATGGTATATAACATTACACATGGTATATAACATTACACATGGTATAACATTACACATGGTATAACATTACACATGGTATATAACATTACACATGGTATAACATTACACATGGTATATAACATTACACATGGTATAACATTACACATGGTATAACATTACACATGGTATAACATTACGCATGGTATATAACATTATGCATGGTATAACATACATTACACATGGTATAACATTACACATGGTATAACATACATTACACATGGTATAACATTACACATGGTATATAACATTACACATGGTATATAACATTACACATGGTATATAACATTACACATGGTATAACATTACACATGGTATAACATTAACATTACACATGGCATAACATTACACATGGTATAACATTACACATGGTATATAACATTACACATGGTATAACATTACACATGGTATAACATTACACATGGTATATAACATTACACATGGTATAACATTACACATGGTATAACATTAACATTACACATGGCATAACATTACACATGGCATAACATTACGCATTGGTATAACATTACACATGGTATAACATTACACATGGCATATAACATTACACATGGTAGCCCAAAATAATGGACAGACTTTAGAATGAACAAATGCAGCTGGTTACAAAACTCGTTCAGTCAGTTTGCTTTGTGAAAGATGCCCAAACGTTGGCACAAACAATAATCCAACCTAGCTGAATACCCAACGACAAGACCTGGCGGAGAGATCCTGCAACCCAACTCAACAAATCTTTCACACATGTCTAGCTATAAAGAAGTGCATTATAAGGTTGTGTTTGTTAATTAAGTACCTAATAATTGCTGCACATGAATACACTCTATGACTTATACAGATATTCAGTTTATTGGTTAACCCTTAAAATGCTGAATAAATTGGAAGGAATGTGCAAACAACATAGATCCAGATCAGCTACAGCGTAGCTCCGCGTCTGATCAGGATCTATGTTGTTTGCTATTCAGCCAAGTGTTTTAGCTCCACTATCCGAATAGCAAGCCGCATAGAGCCTATTCATACGGCGCTTTCTTTTCCATCTGATCAGGATCTATGTTGTTTGCAACAATGAATATACACGTTTCCAGCACAGTAAGGGTTAATTTGAAACTTCATTCTCGCTGTTCTCATGTTTAATAATAAACCATTATGCCAAACACATCTCTACAGTGTGCACAGTGTAAAGCTAGTAATTTAACCCTTTCAACCCCACAGGCCTCAAAATAGGCTTATGAAAAGTGTAGATCCAGATGAGCCGGCTCGTAACGAGCCGTCTCATCAGGATCTGCACTTTTTTGCCAGTAATAATTATTACTATTTTTAGATAAAATTACCCATTTTGATGAATGAACTGGTCCAAATGTAATTTTCTTATTAATTTATTAGTCTAAAAATAGCATGCACCAGTCCATGTCAGTTACTTGGGGTTGAAAGGGTTAACTAAAACAATATCTTGATTTAATGGGATGTTTTATTAACTTTATTACAATGTTTTAAATTGGCATTAACTTTTCTGCATCCAATCAATTCGTCAACAAGATTAATCCAAACAAAGCCAGGATCAAATTGTGAACATAATGAATAAATCTTTCAAATCGGTCCAACTGTGCAGCTTGATTGGTAAATTTCATGAAAATGAATGCCAATGAAAATATTTTTTCAACACCATATCAACTGATGCTTCAAAGTAACAGTGTATCTACACAACTGTAGTTAGCTCCTTACTGTGCCAACTAGTGTATCTACACAACTGTAGTTAGCTCCTTACTGTACCAACTAGTGGATCTACACAACTGCAGTTACCTCCTTACTGTGCCAACTAGTGTATCTACACAACTGTAGTTAGCTCCTTACTGTACCAACTAGTGGATCTACACAACTGCAGTTACCTCCTTACTGTGCCAACTAGTGTATCTACACAACTGTAGTTAGCTCCTTACTGTACCAACTAGTGGATCTACACAACTGCAGTTACCTCCTTACTGTGCCAACTAGTGTATCTACACAACTGCAGTTAACTCCTTACTGTACCAACTAGTGGATATACACAACTGTAGTTAACTCCGTACTGTACCAACTAGTGGATCTACACAACTGCAGTTAACTCCTTATTGTACCAACTAGTGGATCTACACAACTACAGTTAACTCCTTACTGTGCCAACTAGTGGATCTACACAACTGCAGTTAACTCCTTACTGTGCCAACTAGTGGATCTACACAACTGCAGTTAACTCCGTACTGTACCAACTAGTGGATCTACACAACTGCAGTTAACTCCTTATTGTACCAACTAGTGGATCTACACAACTGCAGTTAACTCCTTATTGTACCAACTAGTGGAAACTCCTTATTGTACCAACTAGTGGATCTACACAACTGCAGTTAACTCCTTACTGTGCCAACTAGTGGATCTACCGAACTGCAGTTAACTCCTTACTGTACCAACTAGTGGATATACACAACTGTAGTTAACTCATTACTGTACCAACTAGTGGATCTACACAACTGCAGTTAACTCCTTACTGTACCAACTAGTGGATCTACACAACTACAGTTAACTCCTTACTGTACCAACTAGTGGATCTACACAACTGCAGTTAACTCCTTACTGTACCAACTAGTGGATCTACACAACTGCAGTTAACTCCTTACTGTACCAACTAGTGGAGCTACACAACTGTAGTTAACTCCTTACTGTACCAACTAGTGGATCTACACAACTGCAGTTAACTCCTTACTGTACCAACTAGTGGATCTACACAACTGTAGTTAACTCCTTACTGTACCAACTAGTGGATATACACACTTGCAGTTAGTTCCTTACTGTACCAACTAGTGGATCTACACAACTACAGTTAACTCCTTACTGTACCAACTAGTGGATCTACACAACTGCAGTTACCTCCTTACTGTACCAACTAGTGGATCTACACAACAACAAGCTTCTACCTCAACAAGCTTCCACCTCAACAAGCTTCTATCTCAACAAGCTTCTACCTCAACAAGCTTCCACCTCAACAAGCTTCTATCTCAACAAGCTTCATTACACCAAGAAACATGTATTATAAAGGCATATTTCAAAAAGGCAATATTTCATCACAAAAGAATAACAACTAGATGATCGATATTTACACAGAGGATGAGTTTTCTTTTCACATATACACAAAACATACACATTATTTGACACACACACTATTTGTCTTGTCTTCAACAATGACCAAGCACTATATTCAAGTGTAAACTTTAATTGATCAATGACACTCATGATAAACAAAAGCATTTTCAAATAGAAATCATAAATACATGAAATAAACAAATTTTATATAAAACTTTAATTCTTGAAATGTGTTAAACAAATGCGTGTGCATGCTATCGTTATGCTAGATGTTCTAAATATTTCAACATTTCATGTGGATTTATGCCAGATACCCTTTTATTATAATAGTTCTCAAACTAAGGCCTGGTGGTTTCAAATACAAACTCAAACGCCTGCTCTCTAGTGCACAGTGATGTACTCGCCTGATATTTTAAGAAAGCTGTACATGGTTCCTTTTGAATGCAAATAAACAATGCTCAATGTGAAACTAAAGGCGTTCATAATTCGAAATGTAGGTAACATACCTGTAAATTTATATGTTTTCTTATCCACAATATTTGATGAACAGTTTAAAATCTAACAATTGTCAACAAAAGGTAATGTTCTTTTAAATAAAATTGCATCAGAAAACAAAAAAAGTTTGTAAGTTTGTGTGCCACTCTGAGACATTATAAACAAATTCAGAAGGTAACTCAACCAAATATCACGATATATAATGTTGTTCTAACAGCAACCTTCAAAAGGAAGTACATCTCCAATGTTTCAAAGAAGAGTACCTATCTGGTCTTCAAAAAGAAGATTATTAATTGTACACCTTCAATCTGAGGAGAATTGTAACCTTTCATATTTTAACTTTTTAAATGAACATTCTCTTCACTTTCAATGTTAGAGCATCCTCACCTTCAATATGAAGAGTATGCTCACCTCACATGAAGAGTATTTACACCTTCAATATTATATTTAACAAATTCTCCCCTTCTTCTAAATGAAGAGTATCTCAACCCTCAAAGAGCAAATTCTCCCCTCCTTCTAAAAGAAGAGTATCTCAACCCTCAAAGAGCAAATTCTCCCCTCCTTCTAAAAGAAGAGTATCTCAACCCTCAAAGAGCAGAGTATTTCACCTTCCGTTCATCTTAAAGGAACTGTATCTTCACTATAAAAAGGAAGAGTACATTCACCTTCAAAATGAAGAAAATTTTCTTTTTACAACACCAGGAAGAAACTCTATAAATAGCTTCACCAACATTCTCTATCATCTGAATTGCTAAAATATGATTGAATACTCATCAATCATCACTGAGGTGAATACTGAACAAAAATCAACTTGAAATACCCATAGCGTTCCACAAAAGCAAGTTCAACACATTGCTGATCAATGAATACATGATTTGCTACAATCTATCTATGTACAACATTTTATATCTATTAATAGAATTACTAACATGGAAGGATTCCTTTGCAAAACAATTAAAAAGGACTAATAATCATAAAAGAGTCCATACCATGCAGATTAAAATATTAATATTATGTATTTACCAAAACGAAAGAGTCTGTTTCTATGTTTTTATTCCAGCTAGAGCATTGAAATATTTATATAAAATTGATAAATGAAAGCAAAATAGTAATCTTATTTCGCACATCTTTGTTTACCCAATCCACAAAATATTTTTTCATAATTTTCATTTTATCAACACACATGAAATACGTATTTATAATTTTATATGAATAGTTTAACAAAGATATCCTTCTATAAAACTATGATTTGAAATAACACCAGGATAATCATTAACAATGTAAAATAAAATTAGTTAGACTTTTAAATTCAGCAACTCTTAAAAAATACTGTGAGAAGTTAATATTTGACTAAATAAAAATCTTCTTAATAA
Source organism: Archivesica marissinica (assembly GCA_014843695.1). Classification (NCBI taxonomy): domain Eukaryota; kingdom Metazoa; phylum Mollusca; class Bivalvia; order Venerida; family Vesicomyidae; genus Archivesica; species Archivesica marissinica. Next base: position 46,292,479 of record CM026394.1, read on the forward strand.
GTAGGGCAGGTGTTTTACAGCCTTTGCCTGATTGCTATGAAACACATGTTAAATATGCAGACTTAGTATTGATGGGATAAAATCATGTTCACTAACATTTGGGGTAACCAATGGGGTAAAGTTACACCACCAATGGGGTAAAGTAACACCATCAATGGGGTAAAGTAACACCATCAATGGGGTAAAGTTACACCACCAATGGGGTAAAGTTACACCATCAATGGGGTAAAGTTACACCATCAATGGGGTAAAGTTACACCATCAATGGGGTAAAGTTACACCACCAATGGGGTAAAGTAACACCAACAATGGGGTAAACCAACTGAGGGCTGCATAATTTCTTCTAATTAACATTAATAAGAACATGGAAATGTGTTGTTTAATATGGAGGACATTAATTATAATTAAGTTTAAAGACTATAATAAGATTCTATGAACTTAATTCATGGTCTGCATATTAAAATATTTTAATAAAAAGGAATATACCATTTAAATTCTCCACTTTGTTCTTTCTGTGATTGAAGTTTTCAACAGGAAGTATTTCAATAGATTGTTTGATCTACTCCGATTCTGTAGACTTGAGGTATATATATATTAATCTCATTTTTTATTCTACAGTTTCTAAACTTATAATGATACAGGGTTGTAAAGCTATTTCATTCAATGTTCAATAATATCTAAAACAAATAAAATTAAGATAAATTACATATATTAAATTCATTATCATAAATTATGAATCAATAAAAAAGAGGAAAAGAAACATAAATCATTTATGAAAATCAGCAAATGAATAAACTAATTGTGTTAACATGAATATTTAAACAGTTTCAAGAAAGGTACACTGGCAGAAAAAATAATTCTACACTACAATTTTGAATCAACCAATCCAACTGATTTATGTCTTTTCATCCAATCAATCAAAAGAAATCCATCCAATCAAATGTAAAGATATTGGAAGAAATCATCCAATGTATGTAGATCACATGATGAGGTGACGGGTTGGCTGTTCTATTTATCTCCCTTGATATCACATTGGTGTTGGGCCTTTAAACCAAGATCTGATATCACATCGGTAATTGGGCCTTTAAACCAATATTGTTGTTGGACTGCAAAATAACAAAGACAATAAATACATTTCAGACGCATTTTAAAGGTTTGGGCATATTGTAATTTGTGCATGAATAAATAAACATTATAAAAGAATGTAAACAATTCGTGCATGAATTTTAGGCAATATTTTACAAAGAAAATAATAATTGTTTACATTCATTGTAAGTAACTATTGGAACTGTAAAGGAATAACTTCTGTATTAATGTATTAATTGTAGGTAAGATTGGAAAGGTAAAGGAATAACTTCTGTATTAATTGTATTAATTGTAGGTAAGATTGGAAAGGTAAAGGAATAATTTCGACAATACAGTTAGAATAGATTATGTATCTACAACACTTGCAGAAAGAAAAATTAAGGATGTAAAAGCTTGGAAATTGCACCAATTGTATAATTAATTACTTCCAAAATAAAATCGTGGAAACAAACAGCAGGGGAGACCCCCTCCCATACCCATCCTGACTGCCGCCTCAATTTCCCCCCGGCCACGACACGCCTGATATATGCAATACATTTTAGGAAGACACAAAGTTAAATGTAAATAAGCACCAGTTTAACAATACTACTAGACAGACAGACAGACGGATGGACGGATGGACAGGCTTCAGGCGGGCGGGCAGGCAGACAGACAGACAGACAGAGCAGGCAGGCAGGCAGGCAGACAGCAGGTGTGCATACTTAGCAATTTTCTAATAATGCATATTGTTAAAGGTGGACAAAACAAAACACAGAAGGTAACTATGAAATATTTTAGTTAACTACATTTTAAGCAGTTTTCCAAGGCAAGCTTTTATATTTAACAACACCATGGTAACCAAACTTATGAAACAGATGCATAGAAACCAAACTAATGAAACAGTTGCATAGAAACCAAACTAATGAAACAGTTGCATAGAAACCAAACTGATGAAACAGTTGCATAGAAACCAAACTAATGAAACAGTTGCATAGAAACCAAACTGATGAAACAGTTGCATAGAAACCAAACTAATGAAACAGTTGCATAGAAACCAAACTAATGAAACAGTTGCATAGAAACCAAACTGATGAAACAGTTGCATAGAAAACAAACTAATGAAACAGTTGCATAGTAACCAAACTGATGAAACAGTTGCATAGTAATGAAACAGTTGCATAGTAACCAAACTAATGAAACAGTTGCATAGTAACCAAACTAATGAAACAGTTGCATAGTAACCAAACTATAAACAGTTGCATAGAACCAACTATGAATGAAACAGTTGCATAGACCAAACTAATGAAACAGTTGCATAGTAACCAAACTAATGAAACAGTTGCATAGTAACCAAACTGATGAAACAGTTGCATAGAAACCAAACTAATGAAACAGTTGCATAGTAACCAAACTGATGAAACAGTTGCATAGTAACCAAACTAATGAAACAGTTGCATAGTAGCCAAACTAATGAAACAGTTGCATAGTAACCAAACTGATGAAACAGTTGCATAGAAACCAAACTAATGAAACAGTTGCATAGTAACCAAACTAATGAAACAGTTGCATAGTAACCAAACTAATGAAACAGTTGCATAGTCACCAAACTGATGAAACAGTTGCATAGTAACCAAACTAATGAAACAGTTGCATAGTAACCAAACTAATGAAACAGTTGCATAGTAACCAAACTGATGAAACAGTTGCATAGTAACCAAACTAATGAAACAGTTGCATAGTAACCAAACTGATGAAACAGTTGCATAGTAACCAAACTGATGAAACAGTTGCATAGTAACCAAACTGATGAAACAGTTGCATAGTAACCAAACTGATGAAACAGTTGCATAGTAACCAAACTGATGAAACAGTTGCATAGTAACCAAACTAATGAAACAGTTGCATAGTAACCAAACTAATGAAACAGTTGCATAGTAACCAAACTGATGAAACAGTTGCATAGAACCAAACTAATAAACAGTTGCATAGTAACCAAACTGATGAAACAGTTGCATAGTAACCAAACTAATGAAACAGTTGCATAGTACCAAACTAATGAAACAGTTGCATAGTACCAAACTGATGAAACAGTTGCATAGAACCAAACTAATGAAACAGTTGCATAGTAACAAACTGATGAAACAGTTGCATAGTAACCAAACTGATGAAACAGTTGCATAGTAACCAAACTGATGAAACAGTTGCATAGTAACTAAACTGATGAAACAGTTGCATAGTAACCAAACTGATGAAACAGATGCAGTTATGAAAATATAAACAAATACACCCATATTTCTCGTAAACAAAAGTAGATGATTGTAAAGAAACGAACATCTATGTAATAGATAAAAACTTTGTTAATGAACTGTACATTATAATATATTATGTATAGATCTGCATTTAATTCTTCGTGTAAACTCTGGGCTATATGTTGTTCATTTAATGAAGATATCTGTAATTAGTATAAAATTGGAAAGAAGTTAAAACAATTCTGAAATGACTTAAATTAAATGAATGTACAGAATGCTATGTCCACAACAATAATGTACAGAATGCTATGTCCGCAACAATAATGTACAGAATGCTATGTCCACAACAATAATGTACAGAATGCTATGTCCACAACAATAATGTACAGAATGCTATGTCCACAACAATAATGTACAGAATGCTATGTCCATAACAATAATGTACAGAATGCTATGTCCACAACAATAATGTACAGACTGCTATGTCCATAACAATAATGTACAGAATGCTATGTATGTCCACAACAATAATGTACATACTGCTATGTCCATAACAATAATGTACAGAATGCTATGTATGTCCACAACAATAATGTACAGAATGCTATGTATGTCCACAACAATAATGTACAGAATGCTATGTATGTCCATAACAATAATGTACAGAATGCTATGTCCATAACAATAATGTATAATTAATTACTTCCAAAATAAAATCGTGGAAACAAACAGCAGGGGAGACCCCCTCCCATACCCATCCTGACTGCCGCCTCAATTTCCCCCCGGCCACGACACGCCTGATATATGCAATACATTTTAGGAAGACACAAAGTTAAATGTAAATAAGCACCAGTTTAACAATACTACTAGACAGACAGACAGACAGACGGATGGACGGATGGACAGGCTTCAGGCGGGCGGGCGGGCAGACAGACAGACAGACAGGCAGGCAGGCAGGCAGACAGCAGGTGTGCATACTTAGCAATTTTCTAATAATGCATATTGTTAAAGGTGGACAAAACAAAACACAGAAGGTAACTATGAAATATTTTAGTTAACTACATTTTAAGCAGTTTTCCAAGGCAAGCTTTTATATTTAACAACACCATGGTAACCAAACTTATGAAACAGATGCATAGAAACCAAACTAATGAAACAGTTGCATAGAAACCAAACTAATGAAACAGTTGCATAGAAACCAAACTGATGAAACAGTTGCATAGAAACCAAACTAATGAAACAGTTGCATAGAAACCAAACTGATGAAACAGTTGCATAGAAACCAAACTAATGAAACAGTTGCATAGAAACCAAACTAATGAAACAGTTGCATAGAAACCAAACTGATGAAACAGTTGCATAGAAAACAAACTAATGAAACAGTTGCATAGTAACCAAACTGATGAAACAGTTGCATAGTAACCAAACTAATGAAACAGTTGCATAGTAACCAAACTGATGAAACAGTTGCATAGTAACCAAACTAATGAAACAGTTGCATAGTAACCAAACTAATGAAACAGTTGCATAGTAACCAAACTAGATGAAACAGTTGCATAGTAACCAAACTAATGAAACAGTTGCATAGTAACCAAACTAATGAAACAGTTGCATAGTAACCAAACTGATGAAACAGTTGCATAGTAACCAAACTAATGAAACAGTTGCATAGTAACCAAACTGATGAAACAGTTGCATAATAACCAAACTGATGAAACAGTTGCATAATAACCAAACTGATGAAACAGTTGCATAGTAACCAAACTGATGAAACAGTTGCATAGTAACCAAACTGATGAAACAGTTGCATAGTAACCAAACTGATGAAACAGTTGCATAGTAACTAAACTGATGAAACAGTTGCATAGTAACCAAACTGATGAAACAGATGCAGTTATGAAAATATAAACAAATACACCCATATTTCTCGTAAACAAAAGTAGATGATTGTAAAGAAACGAACATCTATGTAATAGATAAAAACTTTGTTAATGAACTGTACATTATAATATATTATGTATAGATCTGCATTTAATTCTTCGTGTAAACTCTGGGCTATATGTTGTTCATTTAATGAAGATATCTGTAATTAGTATAAAATTGGAAAGAAGTTAAAACAATTCTGAAATGACTTAAATTAAATGAATGTACAGAATGCTATGTCCACAACAATAATGTACAGAATGCTATGTCCGCAACAATAATGTACAGAATGCTATGTCCATAACAATAATGTACAGAATGCTATGTATGTCCACAACAATAATGTACAGAATGCTATGTCCATAACAATAATGTACAGAATGCTATGTATGTCCACAACAATAATGTACAGAATGCTATGTATGTCCACAACAATAATGTACAGAATGCTATGTATGTCCACAACAATAATGTACAGAATGCTATGTCCATAACAATAATGTATAATTAATTACTTCCAAAATAAAATCGTGGAAACAAACAGCAGGGGAGACCCCCTCCCATACCCATCCTGACTGCCGCCTCAATTTCCCCCCGGCCACGACACGCCTGATATATGCAATACATTTTAGGAAGACACAAAGTTAAATGTAAATAAGCACCAGTTTAACAATACTACTAGACAGACAGACAGACGGATGGACGGATGGACAGGCTTCAGGCGGGCGGGCGGGCAGACAGACAGACAGACAGACAGACAGGCAGGCAGGCAGACAGCAGGTGTGCATACTTAGCAATTTTCTAATAATGCATATTGTTAAAGGTGGACAAAACAAAACACAGAAGGTAACTATGAAATATTTTAGTTAACTACATTTTAAGCAGTTTTCCAAGGCAAGCTTTTATATTTAACAACACCATGGTAACCAAACTTATGAAACAGATGCATAGAAACCAAACTAATGAAACAGTTGCATAGAAACCAAACTAATGAAACAGTTGCATAGAAACCAAACTGATGAAACAGTTGCATAGAAACCAAACTAATGAAACAGTTGCATAGAAACCAAACTGATGAAACAGTTGCATAGAAACCAAACTAATGAAACAGTTGCATAGAAACCAAACTAATGAAACAGTTGCATAGAAACCAAACTGATGAAACAGTTGCATAGAAAACAAACTAATGAAACAGTTGCATAGTAACCAAACTGATGAAACAGTTGCATAGTAACCAAACTAATGAAACAGTTGCATAGTAACCAAACTAATGAAACAGTTGCATAGTAACCAAACTAATGAAACAGTTGCATAGTAACCAAACTGATGAAACAGTTGCATAGTAACCAAACTGATGAAACAGTTGCATAGTAACCAAACTAATGAAACAGTTGCATAGTAACCAAACTAATGAAACAGTTGCATAGTAACCAAACTAATGAAACAGTTGCATAGTAACCAAACTAATGAAACAGTTGCATAGTAACCAAACTGATGAAACAGTTGCATAGTAACCAAACTAATGAAACAGTTGCATAGTAACCAAACTGATGAAACAGTTGCATAGTAACCAAACTGATGAAACAGTTGCATAGTAACCAAACTGATGAAACAGTTGCATAGTAACCAAACTGATGAAACAGTTGCATAGTAACTAAACTGATGAAACAGTTGCATAGTAACCAAACTGATGAAACAGATGCAGTTATGAAAATATAAACAAATACACCCATATTTCTCGTAAACAAAAGTAGATGATTGTAAAGAAACGAACATCTATGTAATAGATAAAAACTTTGTTAATGAATTGTACATTATAATATATTATGTATAGATCTGCATTTAATTCTTCGTGTAAACTCTGGGCTATATGTTGTTCATTTAATGAAGATATCTGTAATTAGTATAAAATTGGAAAGAAGTTAAAACAATTCTGAAATGACTTAAATTAAATGAATGTACAGAATGCTATGTCCGCAACAATAATGTACAGAATGCTATGTCCGCAACAATAATGTACAGAATGCTATGTCCACAACAATAATGTACAGACTGCTATGTCCACAACAATAATGTACAGACTGCTATGTCCACAACAATAATGCGAATACAAGCAGATATGCTAAATGCAAAACAATCACTTCAGAAATATCATGTAATATATTATATGTTAGGCAAATCTATGTAATTATACACATGTACATGCTTTCTAGACAAACAAGCTATAACAACACGTCATTCACACTGAAAGCTTAGGGGAATATAAAACTTAAAGCTGGGTAGAACTGAAATATACATTAGACGGTTATGCATGTTCACATTTTTGGGATGTGTTTTATTTTTGTATCAACATTTTTGTACAGAAACTGGACATCCATACCCAAAATTCGTTCACATTTTTCCAAAATTGTGATTTTTAGCTTTAAATGATTATGTTGTTCACAAAATCGTTCAATTTTCTATACACGATTTTATTATTCGAGAACCTACTTTCCCGACATTTCACTCTTCAAAATATTATAATCTACCCAGCCAGTCTATGTTAAGAACATTTTAGAAAAATAGAAGACAGGTTACATAGTTACAGGAAGAATAATTGTTGACTATAAATAAAGGCAGAAGGGGTACACAGTTGTTTTGTTTTTTTGTTAGTTGTCCCTCCGTATATAAATATGTTCAGGGGAGACAACTTACAGGGCCTTACTTGGCAGGGGAAGGAGTGTATGCCTGGAAGTGTTGTTGCGCGTCCTCTAATCCGTGATCCTGTGAAATACACAGATAACATGTCTAATAATAGCCTATGTTCCAGTCGGTTGATTTTTCACTTTTTAACTTCTGTCAAAATGACTAAGAGATTAATCATTTTAGATTTTTTGGAGGATAGTGCAATGATGCAGAGAGAGACCCATTCCAGAGTCTCCTCTGGTTCTTTTACGTGCACGGTGTAAAGCACAGACACGAGACCTCGGCTTAAAGTCCCATCTGAAAGACTGTTAATTTTATTAGGGTCAGATGGGGGATCGAACCTGCGATCCCTGGATTACCAGTCCAGCGTGTTACCACTGGACTACAGATCCGCCTGTTAATATCCACACAATAATATTTCTCACTTTATACACGGATAATATTCACACAATAATACAGAGTAGAGTGGAACAACTTCCGTCAGTCCGTAGCTCATTCATCTACGGTCATACACCTAAATATTTATTAAAGTATCTCTCACTTAACCCATTCAACACCAAGTAACTCACATGGACTGGTCCATGATATTCATAAACCAATAAATGAATCAGAAAATCACATTTGGACAAGTTCATTTATCAAAATGGGTAATTATGTCTAAAAATAGTCATATCACTGGCAAAAAGTGCAGATCCTGATGAGATGGCTCGTTACGAGCCGGCTCATCTGGATCTACACTTTTATTTAGAGGTCTGTGGTGTTGAAAGGGTTAACCATGCATGCACATATATGCATGCACATTATCAAGTATTTATTTATTTAACTAAATTTTCTTGAAAACATATTATTATAACTGGAAAATATATAAATAATCTCATTTTGAAGTCAAATATCGCGTTCTATAGTTCACCATTTCCTGTAAAACAATGCGGTTTTATAGTTCACCATTTCCTGTAAAACAATGCAGTTTTATAGTTCACCATTTCCTGTAAAACAATGTGATGAAATTGTGATTTTAATGAGATGTTGGTTTGTTGCTTCAGTTTTCTGGTTATAAATATACAATTTTACAGAAATATGCTTATATATAGGGAATGTGTTCCAGGATAGGTGATACAGATATATGCTTATATATAGGGAATGTGTTCCAGGATAGGTGATACAGAAATACGGTTATATATAGGGAATGTGTTCCAGGATAGGTGATACAGATATACGCTTATATATAGGGAATGTGTTCCAGGATAGGTGATACAGATATACGCTTATATATAGGGAATGTGTTCCAGGATAGGTGATACAGAAATACGTTTATATATAGGGAATGTGTTCCAGGATAGGTGATACAGAAATACGTTTATATATAGGGAATGTGTTCCAGGATAGGTGATACAGATATACGCTTATATATAGGGAATGTGTTCCAGGATAGGCGATACAGAAATACAGTTATATATAGGGAATGTGTTCCAGGATAGGCGATACAGATATACGCTTATATATAGGGAATGTGTTCCAGGATAGGCGATACAGAAATATGCTTATATATAGGGAATGTGTTCCAGGATAGGCGATACAGAAATACGGTTATATATAGGGAATGTGTTCCAGGATAGGCGATACAGAAATACGGTTATATATAGGGAATGTGTTCCAGGATAGGTGACACAGAAATACGTTTATATATAGGGAATGTGTTCCAGGATAGGTGATACAGAAATACGCTTATATATTACGGAATGTGTATAATTTTGTGTTACACATTTGTATAATTGTGTGTTACACATTTGTATAATTGTGTGTTACATACGTGTGTGATTGTGTGTTACATACGTGTGTTTTCAAACAATAAGGAAGATTATGTAAAATTCTCCATCGGCAATCTCAGATTTATAGATTCATGCAATTTCTTCCATAATTTTATCTAAAAATAGTAATAATTATTACTGGCAAAAAGTGCAGATCCTGATGAGACGGCTCATCATGAGCCGGCTCATCTGGATCTACACTTTTTGTAAGACTATTTAGAGGCCTGTAGTGTTGAAAGGGTTAAACCTTTGGACCAGTTCATTTATCAAAATGGGTAATTTTATCTAAAAATAGTAATAATTATTACTGGCAAAAAGTGCAGATCCTGATGAGACGGCTCATCATGAGCCAGCTCATCTGGATCTACACTTTTTGTAAGGCTATTTAGAGGCCTGTAGTGTTGAAAGGGTTAAACCTTATTTTAAATATAATCTCACAAGTGTCTAATGTCCATCAAATCATATTTATACATTTCTAATGCAATTATGTTTTTAGATTGTGAAATGTCATGCATGTGGATACAGATTAAACACAACAATACAGAACAACAAATGCTGCACTTGCCTTCCCCTCACAGAACATTAGTAAATCTAATTGAAATGTTATACACGAGATGTTGAACAGCAGGGATTTATAAATGTGATTAATACACAGACGGATATGTAGTCCAGTGTGGACTGGTAATCCAGGGATCGCAGCTTCGATCCCCCGTCTGACCTTAATAAAATTAACAGTCTTTCAGATGGGACGTTAAATCGAGGTCTTGTGTCGGTGCTTTATACCGTGCACGTAAAAGAACCAGAGGAGATTCTGGAATGGGTCTCTGTCTGTATCATTGCACTATCCTCCAAAATCTAAAATGACTAATCTCTTCAGGAGGCGTCGCTCATATGGGCAACCGGTAGCGACAATAAATAAACGTAAAAACACACTGTGATTAATATGTCTTTTAACAATAGTATGATTTACATTTCTAAGTTCAGAAGTACGTTGCACTAAATATTAGATTGTCAATGATTACATCGTCATTGAGTAAAACCATGCATGCATTGATTGATTGACAAGGAAATATGGTCACGCACATATCACACACATTTATTTTAGCTTGATTGCGAAACAAGTTATTTCAACTTATATTAATCACTCTCGAGACCTCATTCCTGATGGAATCCATCGCCACGAGGGAGAGAGAAGAGGCAACGTGGAATTTAAATGCCTTGCCTAAGGGCACAATCGTAACGGCTCCAGTGGGGCTCATACTCCGGACCTTTCGCACCTGAAGCGAACGCTCATCCACTGCGCTATCACGACATATCATATACATTATGCAGTAGGATTCACATCTAGTTCCCTACTGGAAACACTGTTCAAAAATTGTTTTGCTCATTGTACATAGCGATCTGGGATTTTACGAAAGCTGCCGATTATTGGAAATGTAATCTGATTTTGCAGAACACCCAAAAGATATTATGACTGCATAGCTACAGCACAACGCTTCATATGTAATACTAACAGCGGACACCGCTAGAATGACATTTCATATGTAATACTAACAGCTGACACCGCTAGCACGACGTTTCATATGTAATACTAACAGCTGACACCGCTAGCATGACATTTCATATGTAATACTAACAGCTGACACTGCTAGCATGACGTTTCATATGTAATACTAACAGTTGACACCGCTAGCATGACGTTTCATATGTAATACTAACAGTTGACACTGCTAGCATGACATTTCATATGTAATACTAACAGCTGACACCGCTAGCATGACATTTCATATGTAATACTAACAGCTGACACCGCTAGCATGACATTTCATATGTAATACTAACAGCTGACACCGCTAGCATGACATTTCATATGTAATACCGGTACTAACAGCTGACACCGCTAGCATGACGTTTCATATGTAATACTAACAGCTGACACCGCTAGCATAACGTTTCATATGTAATACCGGTACTAACAGCTGACACCGCTAGCATGACGTTTCATATGTAATACTAACAGCTGACACCGCTAGCATGACGTTTCATATGTAATACCGGTACTAACAACTGACACCGCTAGCATGACGTTTCATATGTAATACTAACAGCTGACACTGCTAGCATGACATTTCATATGTAATACTAACAGCTGACACCGCTAGCATGATGTTTCATATGTAATACTAACAGCTGACACTGCTAGCATGACGTTTCATATGTAATACTAACAGCTGACACCGCTAGCATGACGTTTCATATGTAATACTAACAGCTGACACTGCTAGCATGACGTTTCATATGTAATACTAACAGTTGACACCGCTAGCATGACGTTTCATATGTAATACTAACAGTTGACACTGCTAGCATGACATTTCATATGTAATACTAACATAACCAGGTGCTGTGGAATTGCCTACCTGATGACTTCAGGGCTACAACTAGCTTCAGTCATTTCAAGAGCTTGATTTCCTCTTGGAATGGAAATGACTGTACGTGTGTAGTATGCTATACCAGGTAATGGGTCCCACAGTGAAGGATCAGCATGGAGTAAGTGTGTAGTATGCTATACCAGGTAATGGGTCCCACAGTGAAGGATCAGCATGAAGTGTGTAGTATGCTATACCAGGTAATGGGTCCCACAGTGAAGGATCAGCATGGAGTAAGTGTGTAGTATGCTATACCAGGTAATGGGTACCACAGTGAAGGATCAGCATGGAGTAAGTGTGTAGTATGCTATACCAGGTAATGGGTCCCACAGTGAAGGATCAGCATGGAGTAAGTGTGTAGTATGCTATACCAGGTAATGGGTCCCACAGTGAAGGATCAGCATGGAGTACGTGTGTAGTATGCTATACCAGGTAATGGGTGCCACAGTGAAGGATCAGCATGGAGTAAGTGTGTAGTATGCTATACCAGGTAATGGGTCCCACAGTGAAGGACCAGCATGGAGTAAGTGTGTAGTATGCTATACCAGGTAATGGGTCCCACAGTGAAGGACCAGCATGGAGTAAGTGTGTAGTATGCTATACCAGGTAATGGGTCCCACAGTGAAGGACCAGCATGGAGTAAGTGTGTAGTATGCTATACCAGGTAATGGGTCCCACAGTGAAGGACCAGCATGGAGTAAGTGTGTAGTATGCTATACCAGGTAATGGGTCCCACAGTGAAGGATCAGCATGGAGTAAGTGTGTAGTATGCTATACCAGGTAATGGGTCCCACAGTGAAGGATCAGCATGGAGTAAGTGTGTAGTATGCTATACCAGGTAATGGGTCCCACAGTGAAGGATCAGCATGGAGTAAGTGTGCAGTATGCTATACCAGGTAATGGGTCCCACAGTGAAGGATCAGCATGGAGTAAGTGTGTAGTATGCTATACCAGGTAATGGGTCCCACAGTGAAGGATCAGCATGGAGTAAGTGTGTAGTATGCTATACCAGGTAATGGGTCCCACAGTGAAGGATCAGCATGGAGTAAGTGTGTAGTATGCTATACCAGGTAATGGGTGCCACAGTGAAGGATCAGCATGGAGTAAGTGTGTAGTATGCTATACCAGGTAATGGGTCCCACAGTGAAGGACCAGCATGGAGTAAGTGTGTAGTATGCTATAACAGGTAATGGGTCCCACAGTGAAGGATCAGCATGGAGTAAGTGTGTAGTATGCTATACCAGGTAATGGGTCCCACAGTGAAGGATCAGCATGGAGTAAGTGTGTAGTATGCTATACCAGGTAATGGGTCCCACAGTGAAGGATCAGCATGGAGTAAGTGTGTAGTATGCTATACCAGGTAATGGGTCCACAGTGAAGGATCAGCATGGAGTAAGTGTGTAGTATGCTATACCAGGTAATGGGTCCCACAGTGAAGGATCAGCATGGAGTAAGTGTGTAGTATGCTATACCAGGTAATGGGTCCCACAGTGAAGGATCAGCATGGAGTAAGTGTGTAGTATGCTATACCAGGTAATGGGTCCCACAGTGAAGGACCAGCATGGAGTAAGTGTGTAGTATGCTATACCAGGTAATGGGTCCCACAGTGAAGGATCAGCATGGAGTACGTGTGTAGTATGCTATACCAGGTAATGGGTCCCACAGTGAAGGATCAGCATGGAGTACGTGTGTAGTATGCTATACCAGGTAATGGGTCCCACAGTGAAGGATCAGCATGGAGTAAGTGTGTAGTATGCTATACCAGGTAATGGGTCCCACAGTGAAGGACCAGCATGGAGTAAGTGTGTAGTATGCTATACCAGGTAATGGGTGCCACAGTGAAGGATCAGCATGGAGTAAGTGTGTAGTATGCTATACCAGGTAATGGGTCCCACAGTGAAGGATCAGCATGGAGTACGTGTGTAGTATGCTATACCAGGTAATGGATCCCACAGTGAAGGACCAGCATGGAGTAAGTGTGTAGTATGCTATACCAGGTAATGGGTCCCACAGTGAAGGACCAGCATGGAGTAAGTGTGTAGTATGCTATACCAGGTAATGGGTCCCACAGTGAAGGATCAGCATGGAGTAAGTGTGTAGTATGCTATACCAGGTAATGGGTCCCACAGTGAAGGATCAGCATGGAGTAAGTGTGTAGTATGCTATACCAGGTAATGGGTCCCACAGTGAAGGATCAGCATGGAGTAAGTGTGTAGTATGCTATACCAGGTAATGGGTCCCACAGTGAAGGATCAGCATGGAGTAAGTGTGTAGTATGCTATACCAGGTAATGGGTCCCACAGTGAAGGATCAGCATGGAGTAAGTGTGCAGTATGCTATACCAGGTAATGGGTCCCACAGTGAAGGATCAGCATGGAGTAAGTGTGTAGTATGCTATACCAGGTAATGGGTCCCACAGTGAAGGATCAGCATGGAGTAAGTGTGTAGTATGCTATACCAGGTAATGGGTCCCACAGTGAAGGATCAGCATGGAGTAAGTGTGTAGTATGCTATACCAGGTAATGGGTGCCACAGTGAAGGATCAGCATGGAGTAAGTGTGTAGTATGCTATACCAGGTAATGGATCCCACAGTGAAGGATCAGCATGGAGTAAGTGTGTAGTATGCTATACCAGGTAATGGGTCCACAGTGAAGGACCAGCATGGAGTAAGTGTGTAGTATGCTATAACAGGTAATGGATCCCACAGTGAAGGATCAGCATGGAGTAAGTGTGTAGTATGCTATACCAGGTAATGGGTCCACAGTGAAGGATCAGCATGGACTAAGTGTGTAGTATGCTATACCAGGTAATGGGTCCCACAGTGAAGGATCAGCATGGAGTAAGTGTGTAGTATGCTATACCAGGTAATGGGTCCCACAGTGAAGGATCAGCATGGAGTAAGTGTGTAGTATGCTATACCAGGTAATGGGTCCCACAGTGAAGGACCAGCATGGAGTAAGTGTGTAGTATGCTATACCAGGTAATGGGTCCCACAGTGAAGGACCAGCATGGAGTAAGTGTGTAGTATGCTATACCAGGTAATGGGTCCACAGTGAAGGACCAGCATGGAGTAAGTGTGTAGTATGCTATACCAGGTAATGGGTCCCACAGTGAAGGATCAGCATGGAGTAAGTGTGTAGTATGCTATACCAGGTAATGGGTCCCACAGTGAAGGATCAGCATGGAGTAAGTGTGTAGTATGCTATACCAGGTAATGGGTGCCACAGTGAAGGATCAGCATGGAGTAAGTGTGTAGTATGCTATACCAGGTAATGGGTCCCACAGTGAAGGACCAGCATGGAGTAAGTGTGTAGTATGCTATAACAGGTAATGGATCCCACAGTGAAGGATCAGCATGGAGTAAGTGTGTAGTATGCTATACCAGGTAATGGGTCCACAGTGAAGGATCAGCATGGACTAAGTGTGTAGTATGCTATACCAGGTAATGGGTCCCACAGTGAAGGATCAGCATGGAGTAAGTGTGTAGTATGCTATACCAGGTAATGGGTCCCACAGTGAAGGACCAGCATGGAGTAAGTGTGTAGTATGCTATACCAGGTAATGGGTCCCAGTGAAGGATCAGCATGGAGTACGTGTGTAGTATGCTATACCAGGTAATGGGTCCCACAGTGAAGGATCAGCATGGAGTAAGTGTGTAGTATGCTATACCAGGTAATGGGTCCCACAGTGAAGGATCAGCATGGAGTAAGTGTGTAGTATGCTATACCAGGTAATGGGTCCCACAGTGAAGGACCAGCATGGAGTAAGTGTGTAGTATGCTATACCAGGTAATGGGTCCCACAGTGAAGGATCAGCATGGAGTAAGTGTGTAGTATGCTATACCAGGTAATGGGTCCCACAGTGAAGGATCAGCATGGAGTAAGTGTGTAGTATGCTATACCAGGTAATGGGTCCCACAGTGAAGGATCAGCATGGAGTAAGTGTGTAGTATGCTATACCAGGTAATGGGTCCACAGTGAAGGACCAGCATGGAGTAAGTGTGTAGTATGCTATACCAGGTAATGGGTCCCACAGTGAAGGACCAGCATGGAGTAAGTGTGTAGTATGCTATACCAGGTAATGGGTGCCACAGTGAAGGATCAGCATGGAGTAAGTGTGTAGTATGCTATACCAGGTAATGGGTCCCACAGTGAAGGATCAGCATGGAGTAAGTGTGTAGTATGCTATACCAGGTAATGGGTCCCACAGTGAAGGATCAGCATGGAGTAAGTGTGTAGTATGCTATACCAGGTAATGTGTCCCACAGTGAAGGATCAGCATGGAGTAAGTGTGTAGTATGCTATACCAGGTAATGGGTGCCACAGTGAAGGATCAGCATGGAGTAAGTGTGTAGTATGCTATACCAGGTAATGGGTCCCACAGTGAAGGATCAGCATGGAGTTCATTTCAGCTATAGTTTAGATTGCATTTTAAGTTTTCTTTTATAAATCATCTTAGTTGCCTGCATGGCTGTTGTCTTATTCTTTTATTATGTAGCTTCTTATGTTCATCTTATGTCTAATTTTACTGTTCAACTAAATAATCATGTTCTGTTTTAGCATAGAGTGTCTAATAGCTGTTTTACTATAAATAGAGTGTCCCATAGCTGTTTTACTATAAATAGAGTGTCCCATAGCTGTTTTACTATAAATAGAGTGTCCCATAGCTGTTTTACTCTTGTTATTCATATACACATGTTGTTATATAGTCGGTTATAAAAGCTCATAAGAGCTTAATATGTTATTTGTGATATGTCTTGCCGACTCAAAATAAAATTGATCTTAAGACAAGCAATAACTCCCAAGTGCAACAGTTGTATGTTCTGAGGATGAAGCAAACAATGAAAGGATTTGCATACTTAACTGTTGTTACCGTGGCAACACATTACTATAGCAAGCACTCACCTCTAATGGAACTGTCTGTAATATTGTTCCAGCCTGATAAGGAACTTGTGTGTATCCTGGTGTTAAAGCTGCGTACTGCAAGACACAAATAAACCGTTAAAGCTGCATACTGCAAAACACAAATAAACCGTTAAAGCTGCGTCTTGCAAAACACAAATAAACCGTTCAGATTTTAAATGGTAACAACCATGTATATGTTAAGACACCCACTTGCATTTATTTTAATACTTAATTAACCGCTTTCTTTGTTTTATTTCTAATTCATAAAATTAATGACACCCCAGAACACTAATGCCATGTGATTCATTCAATGTGTCCATGTTGGACCATTCGTATTCGTTAAGGAAAGTTAATGTATAATTTAAAATGTACACTGAATATTAAAAGTTTTGGAAAATAGATAAAATATTGAACTATCTATCTATGGAACATTAACAAACCAAACTAAATCACTAAGTTAGTTAAGAAAATTCAACAACTTTAAAAAAAAAGACTTTCCAATTTTATTACAGCACATGGTTTGGATAACTAGAACTGTAAAAAGAGTGGAACACCCAGGACCCCTAAACTCCTTTCATAATGTCCACTGTTATTTGATGTTGATGTCATTTGCAATCATATTATTATTGTATACATTCCTGACGACAAGAAACAATTAATGCTTAAAGTCATGTACAGGTTTATACAGGAGGAATTGTTCCTCTTGTTTTGTCTTTGTTGCAAATGCAACAAAATTAATATTATTAAAACAAATACCCAGCTTCAAACAGTATAGAAAAAGACCAGGCCTCGAGGTTATAAAACTTTTCTCCTATCTCAAACTCAGTCTCAAGCTGCTGATTGGTTCAGCTGGCAGTAAAACTCCACCAATCCAATCATTTGAGCTCGAGTTTGAGATCTGAGAAAACTGTTATAACCTCTGACACAGGTGCTTCTCCAGAAACTGCTTAACCCATTTGAT
>CM026394.1:46311503-46472116 GCA_014843695.1 Archivesica marissinica
GAGAGATAACATGGGAGAGGCAAGAGGGGGGGGGTGGGGGCAATTTCGGACAGGATCAATTTAGTGTTGGACATTTTAGAAGCCCTGATATCAAACTATGGCATGTTTTCTACTTCAGTATTATGCAATAAGCAATAATAGACTTTAGAATGTTTATTTATTAAGGAAATATTAGATGAACTGGCATGCAAAATGAAAATAAGAAGCAGAAGTCATGCAAGAGTAGTAAGACACCATCTATATTTGACTGCTAACTATATTGACGTATATAATCTATGATACAATTTATATACATAGAACAACTTTCTCAACTCCAACGGAACACACATATCGATGGTTCATCGCAAAATTGCTATCAAACATTGACATTTCATAGCTATTTACGTTTTTAACCCAAAACACCCCACACTATGGACCAGCTTATGAGATCATATGATGGAAGGTAGATTATTCAATATACATGTGCAGGCGTTACACGGTTAAATCTTTATAATATTAAAAACAAAATAACCCTAACACCCGTACAGTCCAAAACAGTAGATCTCATAATGCCTGATACAACTTGAGACACGACATGTTAAAACAACTATTTTATAACACCATTTCCAAACACTTTGCACGTGATCAAGATTTTAATGGTTTTTAAGTAGTGCTCAGATTTTGAACATCCTGTGTATGATATTATGTCTATATATAGATCTGTATATATAATGTCTATATATAGATCTGTATATATAATGTCTATATATAGATCTGTATATATAATGTCTATATATAGATCTGTATATATTATGTCTATATATAGATCTGTATATATAATGTCTATATATAGATCTGTATATATAATGTCTATATATAGATCTGTATATATAATGTCTATATATAGATCTGTATATATAATATCATTCATAAGAATTAAATGATGGCTTTTAAAGTGCAAGAAATTGATTGGATGTTTGGGTGTGCAGGACATTTAACAATGAGAGACATCGGTCAGTTACCGCCCCTGAATACTCTCTAAATGTAGATAGGTCCTATTTAAGTGTTTCCTCCGTTTTTATCGTTGTTTCCTTTGCACAACATGCTAGCAATTTTTATTTACTTTCTCATCTTATAATTATTAAATTACTGTATCTCAACAGATCTCCTACAGTATATGCATTGGGTATTTATTTGTAAAACATTCTTATCAATTAATTAACAGGATTTTGATAAAATCACACTTATCAAACCGCAACATCTGGTTAGTAACAACAGTAAAAACAAAGGATTATACCTAAACGGACCTATTCACATTTTGGAATAAATCGGACTTATCTGCCAAGGGAGGTAATAGAAAATTAGAGATGTTTCTCGTTACAAAAGCACTATGTACAAAGGTTTACTGCACTACAGTAAAAAAAACATTAAATAATAGATCACTGATAATCCGTCTGCTGTTTGTGGTGATGTCACCGTGTAAGAATCACAACACACTATTTATGTAGCCTAGTCGATTGATTTTATGTCAAAACTGCAAACTAATACATGTATTGGGTTAACACAGCAAACAGTGTAAAACCAGAATCCTGTGTACGTTGTGTAGTAAACAATTCTGTACTTTTTCTGTGCCAAACTTGAAGACTGATTTCATCGTAATCTTCGATCAAGCTGTCCTCATCAGATTGTTGTTGTCTCGGTATCCAGGTAACCATAGCAACTAACGTGTTCTCCAATTGCTACAAAGCGTTTTTTAATTTGCCATCTGTTGAAAGGAACTCATTGGAGATATGAATCACTGCTATACTTAAGCAGACTTCAGCATATTGTATTTTGAAAACTAACAAAGTTAGAAATTTGTAAAGAATTTACTTTATAGCTTTGAATGTGTTTCATGGAATTTAGGAACCTACATGTATCAGTAGATAACCAAACAGCAGAGAACCTAAAAGAAGAGAACCTAACATAAAAAAAAAAAACTGATCTAGAAGATAACCTGACAGAAGAGAACCAAACAGAAGAGAACCTAACAAAAGAGGACCAAACAAAAGAGAACACAACAGAAGAGAACA
Source organism: Archivesica marissinica (assembly GCA_014843695.1). NCBI lineage: Eukaryota > Metazoa > Mollusca > Bivalvia > Venerida > Vesicomyidae > Archivesica > Archivesica marissinica. The sequence goes on from CM026394.1 coordinate 46,313,555, forward strand.
TAACAGAAGAGAAAATAACAGAAGAAAACCTAACAGAAGAGAACATAACAGAAGAGAACCTAACAGAATAGAACCAAACAGAAGAGAACATAACAGAAGAGAACATAACAGAAGAGAACATAACAGAAGAGAACATAACAGAAGAGAACCAAACAGATGAGAATCAACTGATCTAGAAGAGAACCAAACAGAAGAGAACCAAACAGAAGAGAACAAAACAGAAGAGGACCTAACAGAAGAGAACCAAACAGAAGAGAACCTAACAGAAGAGAACCTAACAGAAGAGAACCAAACAGATGAGAACCAACTGATCTAGAAGAGAACCAAACAGAAGAGAACAAAACAGAAGAGGACCTAACAGAAGAGAACCAAACAGATGAGAACCAACTGATCTAGAAGAGAACCAAACAGAAGAGAACCAAACAGAAGAGAACCAAACAAAAGAGAACATAACAGAAGAGAACCAAACAGATGAGAACCAAACAGATGAGAACCAAACAGAAGAGAACATAACAGAAGAGAACCAAACAGAAGAGAACATAACAGAAGAGAACCAAACAGATGAGAACCAAACAGAAGAGAACATAACAGAAGGACCAAACAGAAGAGAACCAAACAGAAGAGAACCAAACAGAAGAGAACCAAACAGATGAGAACCAAACAGAAGAGAACCTAACAGAAGAGAACATAACAGAAGAGAACATAACAGAAGAGAATCTAACAGAAGAGAACATAACAGAAGAGAACATAACAGAAGAGAACATAACAGAAGAAAATCTAACAGAAGAGAATCTAACAAAAGAGAACATAACAGATGAGAACATAAAAGAAGAGAACTTAACAGAAGAGAACATAAAAGGTTAACTTGGGTAATAATGGTTATATATCAAGTACAATCACAACACATGATAAAAGCGTTTTTACAAATTGTGAGTGAACAGAAATATGGCTTTAAGTAACTACACCAGCAGCAGCGTGTGTGGCACGTTACATGGTGTGATGTGGCACATTACATGGTGTGGTGTGGCACGTTACATGGTGTGATGTGGCACATTACATGGTGTGGTGTGGCACGTTACATGGTGTGGTGTGGCATGTTACATGGTGTGATGTGGCATGTTGTATGGTGTGGTGTGGCACGTTACATGGTGTGTGGTGTGGCACGTTACATGTTGTGGTGTGGCACGTTACATGGTGTGTGGTGTGGCACGTTACATGTTGTGGTGTGGCACGTTACATGGGTGTGTGGTGTGGCACGTTACATGGTTTGGTGTGGCACATTACATGGTGTGATGTGGCACGTTACATGTTGTGGTGTGGCACATTACATGGTGTGATGTGGCACGTTACATGTTGTGGTGTGGCACGTTACATGGTGTGATGTGGCACGTTACATGGTGTGGTGTGGCACGTTACATGGTGTGTGGTGTGGCATGTTACATGGTTTGGTGTGGTATGTTACATGGTGTGGTGTGGCATGTTACATGGTTTGGTGTGGTGTGGTGTGGCACGTTACATGGTGTGGTGTGGTACGTTACATGGTGTGGTGTGGCACGTTACATGGTCTGGTGTGGCACATTACATAGTGTGGTGTGGCATGTTACATGGTGTGGTGTGGCACGTTACATGGTGTGTGGTGTGGCACGTTACATGGTGTGATGTGGCATGTTGTATGGTGTGGTGTGGCACGTTACATGGTGTGGTGTGGCACGTTACATGGTGTGGTGTGGCATGTTACATGGTGTGATGTGGCATGTTGTATGGTGTGGTGTGGCATGTTACATGGTGTGGTGTGGCATGTTACATGGTGTGGTGTGGCATGTTACATGGTGTAGTGTGGTATGTTACATGGTGTGATGTGGCATGTTGTATGGTGTGGTATGTTGTATGGTGTGGTGTGGCACGTTACATGGTGTGGTGTGGCATGTTGTATGGTATGGTGTGGCACGTTACATGGTATGGTGTGGCACGTTACATGGTGTGGTGTGGCACGTTACATGGTGTGATGTGGCATGTTGTATGGTGTGATGTGGCATGTTGTATGGTGTGGTGTGGCATGTTACATGTTGTGGTGTGGCATGTTGTATGGTGTGGTGTGGCATGTTGTATGGTGTGGTGTGGCACGTTACATGGTGTGGTGTGGCATGTTGTATGGTGTGGTGTGGCACGTTACATGGTGTGGTGTGGCATGTTGTATGGTGTGGTGTGGCACGTTACATGGTGTGGTGTGGCACGTTACATGGTGTGGTGTGGCATGTTGTATGGTGTGGTGTGGCACGTTACATGGTGTGGTGTGGCACGTTACATGGTGTGATGTGGCATGTTGTATGGTGTGATGTGGCATGTTGTATGGTGTGGTGTGGCATGTTACATGTTGTGGTGTGGCATGTTGTATGGTGTGGTGTGGCATGTTGTATGGTGTGGTGTGGGATGTTACATGGTGTAGTGTGGCATGTTGTATGGTGTAGTGTGACACGTTACACAGTAATCTGTGGGCAGGGTGTGCTGCCTGATGGCTAGGCTGCCTGCCGTTCCATTTAGGCTGGCTTGAGAGCACAGCACAGCACAGTACTGTCATTTTCTTGTAATTAATCCTGATCTACTACAACGTGCACAACTTATTTTACAGTAATATAAAATAATAAGAGCGCTTCACCTAATTTTAATAAAACTGCATAAAATAAGGAAACAATACTTTACAATTATTCATCTTTTAAAACCAATAGGAATTAATACATAAATTTCAATATTCAAGACATACAAAGCAAAATAGCGTATGATAAATTGTATAACCTTAGAAAATGTCTTTTACAGAATAAAGATAAATTAATAATTGTATTTGGTCGATTTTCTCATCAATCCGATTATACGATGCCTTCAGTTGTATTGGTACATCAAAATATTGCATAATTTTCAATGCAAATTTAAAATGGAGACAACAGAGCTGTCACATTTGCTCAGTTATAAGACATATATCTTATAAGACGGGTCTTATTCTTTCTGGTTTACACTGGAGTACCACTTATAAGACTATGTTTTTGGTTTATAATATATATGAGAACGTGCATACAGGATTGTATGGGTTGCTGCTGGCGCTATCATGAACATTTACAGGAAGTATAATAGGTAGGTACTTCTGTTGTAGATAAGTGTGCCGGTTATATGTCCAACTTTATTGCTTCCTTATGTTATGTTATATTTCGGGTTTTACGTCGGCATCAGCACCATTTTGGGCTATATCGCCGGCGGGCAGTTTACCTAACAACACCTTTCCTGGACAGGCTCCAGCGGTTAACCAGTACTTGGGTGCACCAACCTCCGTAAGAAACTGCCAACTTTTTCATATAAATGAGACACTCTCTGAGCGGGGCTCGAACCCGTGACCATCAGTGATGATAGGTTACAGTGGTATACAAGTCAGTGACCGTAACCACTCGACCACGGAGGCGGACTTATTGCTTCCTACATTTCGTTGTAGTTCAACACAGCAAATGTTCCTAACCTTTCAATGATTTTCTTGGTTTTCTGATGCAGTCATTTTCAGAGAGTTTACAAAATATCAACTGCTTTACAAAAATAATGTAACATTTCAACATGGTTGTTTCACAAGCAATCACATCAACTACAATATATATAAAAAAAAAAAAGGTAGCTGGGGGAAAAAAAATCACTCCGAAAATCATGTACAACAAAAGTTGAATTTGGAAAAATATAATATGAATTAAAAGCGAGGAATTTTTAATATAAAGTTTAAGCTTACTCACATCACATAGTTTTACTTATACATTTAGTTGTATTGGCTTCTTGTGCTTTATGTGTGGATATTTAGGCAGAAAAAACCCCTCCAGGCATGGGTATGTACACAGGTAGAAACACCAACTTTGCACAATCTATAACAGGATAGATTGCTCACCACTTCAAGAAATTGGACACCACCTTTTTTCATACCTTACGACCAAATTGGCTATTCATGAATGTTAGGCACAGAAACACCACTTTCCTGCTCTGCATGCATCTCTATCATACAACATAACAATGCATATTTACAGAAACAGAATCAATACTGGTCCTTAAAGAGTGTTTGGTACATGTTTCAATTCCTTTATGTCCCCTATTTCATGAAAGTCACTTTACTATTCAATACGACAGTCATTATCTGCACGGATTTAACAAGCTGCAGGTCAATGCTGCCATTTTTAAAGAAATTTTCTAACCAAAAAAATTGATCTGCGGATGTCTGCCATTTTGTCTTGAAACAAACAAAAACTATGCCATATAAATGCATTGTAGAGCATTTAAATGCAAAGAATTTTTGTGACCAAAAATCTTGATCTACGGATGTCTGCCATTTTGTCTTGAAACAAACAAAAACTATGCCATATAAATGTATTGTAGAGCATTTAATGCAAAGAATTTTTCTGACCAAAAAACTTGATCTACGGATGTCTGCCATTTTGTGTTGAAACAAACAAAAACTATGCCATGTAAATGTATTGTAGAGCATTTAATGCCAGATTAATAGCAGTGTTTGGGTGACTATGTCGGGGATCAAGCAACGACTCCAGGAATCGGTAAACTGAGCAAACAAAAATGGTCAACATTCTTATAGTACAAGATAACTAGTTGGGTCATCATTTCATTGATGCAGATACTGTGGTAACTTTACCATTATACTGACAAACTGCAATAATGAGCAAGACCACAGGCAAATAGATTTCATGTTTGCAAAAACAGTTATTTCTTTCATTAAATCCTTTATCCTCAAAAAACCTACATGTAGGTAGACTAAAATTCAAAATGCAAAGATAGAACCCCCCTCCCTGTCAGTTACAGAAGACCACAATCAGAACGTATTCTCCCCATCCCAACAAGTAACAGAGAACCAGAATCAATATGCTGACTAATTATAAAACCATACACACATTTTTAATTTGAGCAAAATCAATTGAGCAAAATGTATTTTTAGAACTTAGAAAATTCTGCCATTTAAGCTTACACTGTGTGTAATTATGAAGATTATAAATATGCATACATGTATTATATCAACAACTATGACTCATGTTGGAGCAATTATGATTGGCTAGGAACAATTATGATTGGTCTAAAGTGAAAATCAAATGCAAAACATGATCCTGTTTCAATTAATCTTTAATATGATACTTTTACTTTAAGCAGTGCTCAGTTTATTGGCAGTTTATGCTGAGGGTGAAAAGATAAATATAGGATTATAGTTTTTTATGAGTACACAAAAAAGGTATGATTTTATATAAGAGCAAATGTGCAAGCCTTATACTCGAGTATATGTTCTAACAACACTTGCGATTAATATACATGTAATATATAGAGGTACTGTTTGTACATAGTTTTCCATTTCTCACATGTTATTTAATAAACGATGCTTCTGAAATAAACAATCCAATTAAACTATTATCCTGACAAGGACAAAGACAGGTGTGTATGTAAACTGAGTAGAACAGACGGATCTATAGTCCAGTGGTAACACGCTGGACTGGTAATCCAGGGATCGCAGGTTCGATCCGCCCGTCTGACCCTAATAAAATTAACAGTCTTTCAAATGGGACATTAAACCGAGGTCTCTTGTCGTTGCTGTACACCTTGCACGTACAAGAACCAGAGGAGACTCTGGAATGGGTCTCTGTCTGTATCATTGCACTATCCTCCAAAAATCTAAAATGACTAATCTCTTCAGGAGGTGTCGCTCATATGGGCAACCGGTAGCGACGATAAATAAACGTAAAACACACACAACTGAGTAGATCTATATCCACACACAACACCTCCAATCGACTAGATCAACTGAGTATTACCACATACTGTAGCACTGTCTTCAATATTCTTACTGTTTATTCTAAATTCTAAATCTGCAAAATGCACTTCTCCAGAGTAACATTCGAGATTATTGATAGTAGGAAGAAAATAAGCTGGGTATTAGAAAATAATGATTGTAATGAAAACGAACATTTGACATCCCAACATTCCATTTTGAAATGGCTTATTCATTCAGAAATGGTCTTCTGTTTCAAATATCCATAGCAGATAGGCATCTACAGCACTTAGAGTCATTACTACTCACCACCCACCCTTTCGTAACAAGATTTGCAATGAACCCACATACCACCCACCCTTTCGCAACAAGATTTGCAATGAACCCACATACCTCCACCCTTTCGTAACAAGTTTTGCAATGAACCCACATACCTCCACCCTTTCGTAACAAGATTTGCAATGAACCCACATACCACCCACCCTTTCGTAACAAGATTTGCAACAAACCCACATACCACCCACCCTTTCGTAACAAGATTTGCAACAAACCCACATACCACTCACCCTTTCGCAACAAGTTTTGCAATGAACCCACATACCACCCACCCTTTCGTAACAAGATTTGCAATGAACCCACATACCACCCACCCTTTCGTAACAAGATTTGCAATGAACCCACATACCACCCACCCTTTCGTAACAAGATTTGCAACGAACCCACATACCACTCACCCTTTCGCAACAAGTTTTGCAATGAACCCACATACCACCCACCCTTTCATAACAAGTTTTGCAATGAACCCACATACCACCCACCCTTTCGTAACAAGATTTGCAATGAACCCACATACCACCCACCCTTTCGTAACAAGATTTGCAACGAACCCACATACCACTTACCCTTTCGCAACAAGTTTTGCAATGAACCCACATACCACCCACCCTTTTATAACAAGTTTTGCAATGAACCCACATACCACCCACCCTTTCGTAACAAGTTTTGCAATGAACCCACATACCTCCACCCTTTCGTAACAAGTTTTGCAATGAACCCACATACCTCCACCCTTTCGTAACAAGATTTGCAATGAACCCACATACCACCCACCCTTTCGTAACAAGATTTGCAACGAACCCACATACCACTCACCCTTTCGCAACAAGTTTTGCAATGAACCCACATACCACCCACCCTTTCGTAACAAGATTTGCAATGAACCCACATACCACCCACCCTTCGTAACAAGATTTGCAATGAACCCACATACCACCCACCCTTTTGTAACAAGATTTGCAATGAACCCACATACCACCCACCCTTTTGCAACAAGTTTTGCAATGAACCCACATACCACCCACCCTTTTGCAACAAGTTTTGCAATTGCAATGAACACACATACCACCCACCCTTTTGCAACAAGATTTGCAATGAACCCACATACCACCCACCCTTTCGTAACAAGATTTGCAATGAACCCACATACCACCCACCCTTTTGTAACAAGATTTGCAATGAACCCACATATCACCCACCCTTTCGTAACAAGTTTTGCAATGAACCCACATACCACCCACCCTTTTGCAACAAGTTTTGCAACCACCCTTTCGCAACAAGTTTTGCAATGAACCCACCTACCTCCACCCTTTCGCAACAAGTTTTGCAATGAACCCACCTACCTCCACCCTTTCGCAACAAGTTTTGCAATGAACCCACATAAACATAACATCAAGCAAGAAAAAACCATGTACAAACACTATACAAACTATACATAAAACAGTCTTAAACTTCTAAATGCAAGGCTTGCATATGGCTGACTAGGAAAAAAACTGAGATACTGATTCTGTACAAAATTCTGGTTATACGTGAACAAATCAAACCACGGCTATAGGATATATAGTAAAATGGATTACACAGGTCAAATCTCTAATTAAACGTTGTGCTATATAGTATATACGTAGTTAACGTTCGAAAATGTACCTGAGAAATTCTATTGAAAACCGTAATACTGAGACTGAAAAGAAAAATTGAATAATTAATTTGCATAATTATCATAAATTTGCATATTTTGTCACAATTTTACACATATTTGTTAATCTACAATCAATTTCTACAATAAAATGTAAAGTAGGAGGGGTGATGGTCAGAAAGGTACACACATAACAAACATGACCCTCACACCACATGACTTTCAAAATTACCTAAAATGCCATGTTCCAATATGATAGGCTCCTCCCAAAACATCACTATGGTTTTCTCATTGCAAAAGTATTTGTTTGTTTGTTTGTTTGTTTGTTCGGGTTTTACTCATTCATAAGCACCACCGCTGTATTACTATATAACATCACCCCCTTGCCCTCAACCCAATCCCCTCACTATATTACTATATCACATCACCCCTTCCCCCTCCCCCTCACTATATTACTATATCACATCACCCCTTCCCCCTCAACCCCTTCCCCCCTCCCCCTCACTATATTACTATATCACATCACCCCCTTCCCCCTCAACTCCCCCTCGCTATATTACTATATCACATCACCCCCTTCCCCCTCACTATATTACTATATCACATCACCTCCTTCCCCCTCAACTCCCCCTCACTATATTACTATATAACATCACCCCCTTCCCCCTCAACTCCCCCTCACTATATTACTATATAACATCACCCCCTTCCCCCTCAACCTCCCTCGCTATATTACTATCTCACATCACCCCCTTCCCCCTCAACTCCCCTCATTATATTACTATATAACATCACCCCTTCCCCCTCAACCTCCCTCGCTATATTACTATCTCACATCACCCCCTTCCCCCTCAACTCCCCCTCCCTATATTACTATATAACATCACCCCCTTCCCCCTCAACTCCCCCTCACTATATTACTATATCACATCACCCCCTCAACTCCCCCTCCCTATATTACTATATCACATCACCCCCTTCCCCTCAACTCCCACTCCCTATATTACTGTATCACATCACCCCCTTCCCCCTCAACTCCCCCTCACTATATTACTATATAACATCACCCCCTCAACTCCCCCTCCCTATATTACTATATAACATCACCCCCTCAACTCCCCCTCAACTCCCCTCACTATATTACTATATCACATCACCCCCTCAACTCCCCCTCCCTATATTACTATATCACATCACCCCCTTCCCCTCAACTCCCCCTCCCTATATTACTATATCACATCACCCCTTCCCCCTCAACTCCCCCTCACTATATTACTATATAACATCACCCCCTCAACTCCCCCTCACTATATTACTATATAACATCACCCCCTCAACTCCCCCTCACTATATTACTATATAACATCAGTCTGTAATGCACACTAGACAAAACACTCCATAAAACACAATAAACATTCAACAACACCCAAATCACAACAATCCCTTCAACTTTGAAATAAGTAATTCATGGGGCTTTGTTAAATTGTTTCGATATTTCACTGGACACAGAGCATAAACATCTTGTTACAGGTATATTTGATACTAATCTAAATTGCTACTATTTTAAGCACATCAGAACATTTCACAAAATAACATATAAACCCCACCCACTTACTGACAGTATATTTACATTTTGAAGGGATTTCTCAATTTAATGGTAGGAATTCTAAATATATTTCACGTTCACATCACAGCAACCTATTTACAATGCAATTCCATAGGAATACGCATAAAACAGTATTTGGCACATTATGGGAATAATCAACAGATATAAGAACATAATATCAATATCACTCTCTCATAAAATCAAAGTGAAAATATTTACAAGATATAATTATAACAAACACAAAAATATTCACAAGATGATCCCAAAATGTAAAATAGAAAACAAAAAGTAGACTTCAAAGGCCTGGAAAGTATGACAATATAGCAGCGTTGTAGACATATTGAATATTATAATTATAAATAAACAGCAGAAGTCAGACTTTATTTATGAATAAAGAATTGGCAACGTTTTAAATAATTTACAACAGGATACCTTGTACTTAATCTATTGCATAACTTCATTTTCTCAACCAACTAAATCTAGTGAATATAATAATGTGAATACATCGATCACTGTCGTAATTGCAACCTACAATGTAATGCATGCATATTTCTGAATTCTGCTTTATCGTTAAGTGAATCATCCAAACATGTTTGATATCAATGAATCATCCAAACATGTTTGATATCATTGACTCTTCCAAATATGTTTGATATCATTGATTCCTCCAAACATGTTTGATATCAGTGAATTGTCCAAATATGTTTGATATCATTGACTCTTCCAAATATGTTTGATATCATTGATTCGTCCAAACATGTTTGATATCAGTGAATTGTCCAAATATGTTTGATATCATTGACTCTTCCAAATATGTTTGATATCATTGATTCATCCAAACATGTTTGATATCATTGACTCTTCCAAACATGTTTGATATCATTGAATCTTCCAAATATGTTTGATATCAATGAATCTTCCAAACATGTTTGATATCATTGACTCTTCCAAACATGTTTGATATCAATGAATTTTCCAAACATGTTTGATATCAATGAATCTTCCAAACATGTTTGATAACAATGAATTTAAAACTACCATAATTTCCCAATGTATTTGGCAACTCTAAATTTGATTATTACATATACCTTATCTTTAATTTATTCATAAACATCGGGGAAACACGGTAGTTTTATCACTATTGTTGTGCTAAGTTTGTTCCATAGCCTGTCCACTCGCAGTCCTAATTAGAATAGATTTGTTGAAGAGAACGAATGCAAAAACACAATATATCTTAGCATCCAAGCAAGCTTAGCCGTGTCTCTTGGAGAGAGACAGAACTCCACCAAATATGTCAATAATGCAACTGTTCATAACAATGTCATAACAGAAACGATCTAATAACAAGGCATAACAAAACATGCTGCCATAGTGATTCTCACTAAATGTTAATTTTACAGGTCACTACCAATTTGTTAGGACAAGAATCAAAGTTGAAACTTGTAAAGATATTATCAGTTTATCACTATGACAACATTTCACTAACTGAGATGGTTGGTCATTCATTGTTTAACTCAATTCTGAGGTGAATCCACCTCCCCTACCGATTGGTTGGAAAGTTGGAGCTGTCCCATTTGATTGGCTAACTGAGGGAGTAAGGAGACTGGGTCTAAACCTCCCTGGTTACCGGCTGTATGTAGTGAGCTGGGTTGAATCATCGGCTTGAAATGTTACAATTAAAACACAAAGCTGATTGTTAGGTCCTTTCAAATTTACTTTATACACAAATTTTAGTCCAAATAATATTCTCTATTTTTCATATGTTTTTTTCTGGTTTTGTGTGACGTAAATCTACAGTTATAAATATCCACTATAATTCTTAAAGAAATAAATTTGTGCTGCACATTAACCCATGTACATTATCTACTTGTAAACTAATATGTGCTGCACATTAACCCATGTACATTATCTACTTGTAAACTACTTTGTGCTGCACATTAACCCATGTACATTATCTATTTGTAAACTAATTTGTGCTGCACATTAACCCATGTACATTATCTACTTGTAAACTAATTTGTGCTGCACATTAACTCATGTACATTATCTACTTGTAAACTACTTTGTGCTGCACATTAACCCATGTACATTATCTACTTGTAAACTAATTTGTGCTGCACATTAACCCATGTACATTATCTACTTGTAAACTAATATGTGCTGCACCCATGTACATTATCTACTTGTAAACTAATGTGTGCTGCACATTAACCCATGTACATTATCTACTTGTAAACTAATTTGTGCTGCACATTAACCCATGCACATTATCTACTTGTAAACTAATTTGTGCTGCACATTAACCCATGTACATTATCTACTTGTAAACTAATTTGTGCTGCACATTAACCCATGTACATTATCTACTTGTAAACTAATTTGTGCTGCACATTAACCCATGTACAGTATCTACTTGTAAACTAATTTGTGCTGCACATTAACCCATGTACATTATCTACTTGTAAACTAATGTGTGCTGCACATTAACCCATGTACATTATCTACTTGTAAACTAATTTGTGCTGCACATTAACCCATGTACATTATCTACTTGTAAACTACTTTGTGCTGCACATTAACCCATGTACATTATCTATTTGTAAACTAATTTGTGCTGCACATTAACCCATGTACATTATCTACTTGTAAACTAATTTGTGCTGCACATTAACCCATGTACATTATCTACTTGTAAACTAATTTGTGTTGCAGATTAACCCATGTACAGTATCTACTTGTAAACTAATTTGTGCTGCACATTAACCCATGTACATTATCTACTTGTAAACTAATTTGTGCTGCAGATTAACCCATGTACATTATCTACTTGTAAACTAATTTGTGCTGCACATTAACCCATGTACATTATCTACTTGTAAACTAATTTGTGCTGCACATTAACCCATGTACATTATCTACTTGTAAACTAATGTGTGCTGCACATTAACCCATGTACATTATCTACTTGTAAACTAATTTGTGCTGCACATTAACCCATGTACATTATCTACTTGTAAACTAATTTGTGCTGCACATTAACCCATGTACATTATCTACTTGTAAACTAATATGTGCTGCACATTAACCCATGTACATTATCTACTTGCAAGTTTTAAGATAATTTTAAACAGAGACAACAGAAACATTTTGTTTGCTACAATTTAATTTAAGTAATTATAATCCAATTATAACTTCTTAATGAAACTTTTAGAACATATATAATATACAAAACACTGAAAATAAAGAATTTGTAAGAATTAATTACTGATACTTACATGGGCCATCGGTGGCGTTTGCATAATATATTGTTGAGCGAACAAAGCGCGTGGGTCAGATTGTACTTGGTATGCTGTGGGTGATGATGCAACACTGTAGCGGGGTAAGATGCCAGTGGGGGTCATCAATGCTGCGCCCGCTGGAGCTCCTATACTATAAGGCAGGTAGAGACTGAAACAGAAGATAATACAATAGTGAAAGGAGATAATCGGTAATATCGCATTGAAAGGAAATAATCGGTATTACCGCACGCATTGAAAGAAGTTAATTGGTAATACCATATTGAAAGAAGATAATCGGTAATACCATATTGAAAGGAGATAATCGGTATTACCACATTGAAAGAAGTTAATCGGTAATACCATATTGAAAGAAGATAATCGGTAATACCATATTGAAAGGAGATAATCGGTAATACGTAATTGAAAGGAGATAATCGGTATTACCGCATTGAAAGAAGTTAATCGGTAATACCATATTGAAAGAGGATAATCGGTAATACCATATTGAAAGGAGATAATCGGTAATACGTAATTGAAAAAAGATAATCGGTAATACAATGTACTACATGTATATTGAAAGGAGATAATCAGTAATACCATATTGAATTGGCATATTGAAAGGAGATAATAACACTGTGAATATTGAAAGGTCATTAGGCATTGCTACATTATCATCCTACCTACCCACCAAATATTTTGAAAAATGCCTTTTAAATTTTGGTGATTTATTTAAGAACATTTTTAAAACATTTGTATAAAATATCATCCCCTACTTTCAAATCAATTCATTTGACAGAATCATTGAAGCAGAACAGATGAGGATTTCATTTCTAACAATATTTAAATGTTATATTACATGCTAGGCTCACTGATAATATCATTTAACATTAAAAATAAATTATCTAGTGAAACCCCTCAAAACCGGAACCCCTCTAAATCGGAATTCCCTCCAAACCGGACAATTTTCCCGGTTCCGATATTATCCTTTCTTTATTCATTGTAAAATACCTCTATAAACCCAGGAAGTGACACTGGGTACCAGAAGTGAGACTGACACACGAAATGAAAATGATTATGTTATGTTATATTTCGGGTTTTACGCCTGCATCAGCACCATTTTGGGCTATATCGCCGGCGGTCAGTTTACCTAACAACACCTTTCCTGGGCAGGCTCCAGCGGTTAACCAGTACTTGGGTGCACCAACCTCTGTAAGAAACTGCCAACTTGTTCATATAAATGAGACACGGCCTGAGCGGGGCTCGAACCCGTGACCATCAGTGATGATAGGTTACAGTGGTATACAAGTCAGCGACCTTAACCACTCGACCACGGAGACGGACGAAATGAAAATGATACCGAAGGTGAAATTAGGAACCAGAAGCAAGATTAGAACATTTAAATTTCACGTTGCCTCTTCTCTCTCCGCGATGGATTCCATCAGGAATGAAGTCTCGAGAGTGATTAATATAAGTTGTAATAACTTGTTTCGCAATAGAGCTAAAATAAATTTGTAGAAACTAAGATTAGAACAAGACGTCAAATTGAGACCATACAATTATGAAATTGGAATTTAAATGAAACTGGGAACCAGACAAATGTTAAAATAATAAGTTTACCTACCCATTTTGAGCTAAGGCTGCCTGGTCATATGCAAGAGTTGGAATAGTCTGAAACGGGAACCAGAACATACATTATCAAAACATTACACAGGAGGTGTTAGCATAACGAGAGACCTTCCAAGAAAAATGTTTTAATTCTGGTTATTTAACCGTTTCCTTCATAGAGATTTAATTAATATACTATTATATCTGCATACAAACGACAGCCATTTAGCTATCATGCAGTGGATAAGTAGTGGCCATATCTATCCCACCTCTATTAATATTACTGGGACTACATAGAGATTTAGTTTAATATACTATTATATCTGCATACAAATGACAGCCATTTAGCTATCATGCAGTGGATAAGTAGTGGCCATATCTATCCCACCTCTATTAATATTACTGGAACTACATAGAGATTTAGGTTAATATACTATTATATCTCCATACAAACGACAGCCATTTAGCTATCATGCAGTGGATAAGTAGTCGCAATATCTATCCCACCTCCATAGATACTACTGGGACTACATAGAGATTTAGGTTAATATACTATTATATCTGCATACAAACGACAGCCATTTAGCTATCATGCAGTGGATAAGTAGTCGCAATATCTATTCCACCTCCATAGATATTACTGGAGCTACATGAGATTCTGACCTTTATTATGAACATTGGTTTGGCTACTACATTGTCAATGTATGTCGTATTGGTAATGGCGTCAAGAGGGAAAGGGTTAACATGAATAGACATTGTCATATACTTAATGTTTTATGATAAGTAGGGAGTTTAATTGTCATATTCTTAATGTTTTATGATAAGTAGGGAGATTCAATGTCATATACTTAGTGTTTTATGATAAGTAGGGAGTTTAATTATCATATACTTAGTGTTTTATGATAAGTAGGGAGTTTCATTGTCATATCATAAGTAGGGAGTTTAATTATCATATACTTAGTGTTTTATGATAAGTAGGGAGATTCAATGTAATATACTTAGTGTTTTATAATAAGTAGGGAGATTCAATGTCATATGATAAGTAGGGAGGTTCAATGTCATATACTTCGTGTTTAATGATAAGTAGGGAGATTCAATGGTTTCTTGTGGTCTGCAAAGAAACTTTAAATACTCTACTGTTTTGAACTTAATAGCATTTTTAAAATAGCAATAAGGCTGGTTACATAGAAAGCACATAGCTACATACTGGATATACAATAGATAAGTATCTATATGTGAGTACACGGCACATACAAGTGTGCAATATCCTGTACAAGACTATAGTGTGATTCAGGACAGATATGTACAATATCAAACTGTAAAATAACTCTCATCAAATCCAGTCTTCGCACAAATATTTCCTAAAACTCAATTTTGTGATTTGGTTCCAAATAGAAATTACAAATATATGTAGTTTCAAACACTCATTTTTGTTTCCCTGACGGATTTCTAACTAGAAACATAATAAGATTGAATACAGCGAAGCAATTTCAAAATGTGAGTAAAATTATGTTATGTTATATTTCGGGTTTTACGCCTGCATCAGCACCATTTTGGGCTATATCGCCGGCGGGCAGTTTACTTAACAACACCTTTCCTGGGCAGGCTCCAGCGGTTAACCAGTACTTGGGTGCACCAACCTCCGTAAGAAACTGCCAACTTTTTCATATAAATGAGACACGGCCTGAGCGGGGCTCGAACCCGTGACCATCAGTGATCAGTGATGATAGGTTACAGTGGTATACAAGTCAGCGACTTTAACCACTCGACCACGGAGGCGGACTATGAGTAAAATAAAAAGGCGTTTTAGAAAAAATAATATACCAAATAAATAACTAATCAATCTGTAAGAATAAAATGTTTTTTGTTAGCAATTGTGAAATGAAACCATTTCTTCAAACTAACTGCAGATTGGAACTGTTTGTGATATTTTCATAAATTACATAACGAGCCAACATCTGTGCTATGCGATTTCATTCATGATGTTTCCACATGCTAACAATGTTCAAGCAAAATTGTGCACAACATTTCAAAATACCACAATTCCTACTAAATATAACCCCAAAAAACATTCTCTAAATGTACCCCCAAACACATTCCCTAAATATAACCCCAAACACATTCCCTAAATATAACCCCAAAACACATTCCCTAAATGCAACCCCAAAACACATTCCCTATTCCTAAATATAACCCAAAACACATTCCCTAAATGTACCCCCAAAACACATCCCCTAAATGTAACCCCAAAACACATTCCCTAAATGTACCCCCAAAACACATCCCCTAAATGTAACCCCAAAACACATTCCCTAAATGTACCCCCAAAACACATCCCCTAAATGTAACCCCAAAACACATTCCCTAAATGTACCCCCAAACACATCCCCTAAATGTAACCCCAAAACACATTCCCTAAATGTACCCCCAAAACACATCCCCTAAATGTAACCCCAAAACACATTCCCTAAATGTAACCCCAAACACATTCCCTAAATGTACCCCCAAAACACATCCCCGAAATGTAACCCCAAAACACATTCCCTAAATGTACCCCCAAAACACATCCCCTAAATGTAACCCCAAAACACATCCCCTAAATGTAACCCCAAAACACATTCCTTAAATATAATCCCAAAATACATTCCCTATTCCTAAATATAACCCCAAAACACATTCCCTAAATGTAACCCCAAAACAGATTCCTTAAATGTAACCCCAAAACACATTCCCTAAATGTAACCCCAAAAAATGTTTACTTTTGAAGATATTTATTTCACTTCAGAAGAGCATGTGTAAATATGATTTCATTTGTGAAAATATGACAATCACAAATACAAGCCATTCAACAGGAACACTGTAGCACTGTACTTATTCTCTATGTTCATATAAACACAATATTGAAGATGGAATTTCTGGATATATATATATATCTGCATGCATAAAGTCACAAGGAGGCAAACTGATTAGTTTCTGTTCTTAAACATTTCACTAGCACCATTTTGTGATTCTATGATTCTAAATATATTGTGTAAAACTCCAAAGTTTGTTCTATATATACTTATATACTGTACAGCCATTTAATAACACATTCTAAAAAGGTTATTATCAAAAAGGTAACTAGTGTTTATTGTTGTGTATGGAGGATGAACTAGTACTAAACTAGTGTTTATAGTTGTGTACAGAGGATGAACTAGGACTAAACTAGTGTTTATTGTTGTGTACGGAGGATGAACTAGTACTAAACTAGTGTTTATAGTTGTGTACAGAGGATGAACTAGGACTAAACTAGTGTTTATTGTTGTGTACGGAGGATGAACTAGGACTAAACTAGTGTTTATAGTTGTGTACGGAGGATGAACTAGGACTAAACTAGTGTTTATTGTTGTGTACGGAGGATGAACTAGTACTAAACTAGTGTTTATTGTTGTGTACAGAGGATGAACTAGGACTAAACTAGTGTTTATTGTTGTGTACGGAGGATGAACTAGTACTAAACTAGTGTTTATTGTTGTGTACGGAGGATGAACTAGGACTAAACTAGTGTTTATTGTTGTGTACGGAGGATGAACTAGGACTAAACTAGTGTTTATTGTTGTGTACGGATGATGAACTAGTACTAAACTAGTGTTTATAGTTGTGTACGGAGGATGAACTAGGACTAAACTAGTGTTTATTGTTGTGTACGGAGGATGAACTAGTACTAAACTAGTGTTTATTGTTGTGTACGGAGGATGAACTAGGACTAAACTAGTGTTTATTGTTGTGTACGGAGGATGAACTAGTACTAAACTAGTGTTTATTGTTGTGTACAGAGGATGAACTAGGACTAAACTAGTGTTTATTGTTGTGTACGGAGGATGAACTAGTACTAAACTAGTGTTTATAGTTGTGTACGGAGGATGAACTAGGACTAAACTAGTGTTTATAGTTGTGTACGGAGGATGAACTAGGATGCTACATGAGACTTCGCCCACATTCGTGCAAATGAGTGATAAAAAATATAATTTGTAAGAACTTGTTTCACAATCATTGTAAAAGAATAATGTGTAAGCGTTAATTTTATTAAAATTTAATAACCTGTACAAATTATTGGTCTAGTATTTGTTTCTAATACCTGTGTTATTAATTGACCAAAGATATAACATGCTGTAACACTTCGTACATGAAGAACAAACTTTGGTTTATTAATATAATATATACATGTATGTGCAACAAACAAAATTGTGGAGTACACATTTTTAGCAGAGGAATAAATATCTACAGCAAGTTTCACTACACTGTGGCATATTGCTGATTACCATAAGTAGAGATGCAAATCGCTGGAACCAATAGGAGATTTTTTGTTTTATATTGCATGTAAAGTCCCATGAACAGCAAAGGAATGACATTTATAATGGGCCGAGGTAACGAGGTAGCTCCCCCACTTGAAAGATTCAAACACATGTTGGGCCGCTCGACGCCCACACCCGTGAACTGTCAATCACATTAATCAGTGAACAGACAATCACATTAATCAGTGATGGAGGAAATTCTACTAAATCGCTCACCCAAATGGTTCGCTCTCCAGCGAGGGTAAATAAGCTCAATCATCATCTTCTACTAAATAGGTAATTGTAGAAGGAACAGTGAAAAATTTAAATGTTGTCAAAGCAGTGAAATGAAACTTGCTGTACTAATGTGAGCACAATAAATCTACATGTATAATACACTGGGTTAAAGTGAATATATATATATATAAAGTATAAAATATTAGATTTAGTTGAGTAACTGTTTATGATTACACATCTAAATATTTAATTGAAACAATACGAAAATTAAGTCCAGATCGGAACTTACTACATCCGTCCGATCCGGCCATAATTTTGTGGGTTGAATATACGGCACCTTTTTCTTGTTTCCTCCATCCGCAAATTTTGCAAGTAATGGTTCTGTACAGCCTAGGAATTGAATACGTTAAACAATATAAATGTAACAATATCAATGTTAAACAACAATAACATTCAATATGTCAGAATGTATGCTTACATAATCGTTTATATGTCACAATGAAAACATAACTAATCATAAGTGAGAATATATAACAGGTGATATTTAAAGCGACATTACATCGCAAAAATCATATAAAATGCATTTGTTCACGTATAAATGCATTGCTACTACAAATTCTTCTGAATACGTTCGAACACTAACATTGAATCAATAAACAGTGTTTTTGTGGTCAACAAACGTTCAAGAGTGAAAGTAGGATTTCATATAACGGTCATCCACGCTCCTGAATTGATGTTTGTTGTCATTGAAGTCAATACTAAACATGCGATACTTTCGTTTAGAGATAATTTAACTAAGATTAGTCTACAAATAAATAGGCATATCACATGTGAGATATCACGGTAAATATGTACAATAACTCGTGTTATTCATGATAAACGATTTGTATTAAGCATGAATGTTGACCCTATTTGCATTATTTTGTTTTGTCAACAACGCGGTTTGCGTATACGAAGTTTGTTTATTTGTTGAAATACTCTGTTTTTGAGGAAAATATTTGGGGGGGGGGGGGAATATACAATAGAATAGCAAATTACATTCTGCAGACATTTGCGTTTTCACCGATGTAGTGTCGCTTTAATTGTGCTTATAATGATCAGCTATGAATGCCTGTCTCTAGCATTGACGTAGCCTGGAAACATGCGTTGATATATTTTGCCTCGTCAGTCATATAAATATATATTTTAACACGATACCATTAATTGAGCAGTATTGAGTGTATGACAATATCAACGCCTGGGGAAACCTGGGGGTTATTCTGTGTAATTATTCTTATCATTTATCCTATTAATAGGCCTATTAGCATGTGACTTAATTAATAACGTGAATCGAAAGCGAGGATAATTGACCGCCATATTTTACAGATTATCGGAATAGTAAATAGTTTTAAAAAGTAAAAGTGCTGATTCGACATTGTTACTCGAGATTTAAGCGCTATTCATCATCCTTAATTCATTTGCGCCGAATCGATCCTTTACAACAGATTAAAATCATCGTTAACAGTTAACTCATCGAAATAACGCAGAAGCGTGAAATAATATGTTGACACATTTGGTACTGCAATTTGACTGGATTTTAATCTGTTGTAAAGGATCGATTCGGCGCAAATGAATTAAGGACGATGAATAGCGCTTAAATCTCGAGTAACAATGTCGAATCAGCACTTTTACTTTTTAAGCATTCATGTATTGATCATGATTTACGGAAAAAATACGTTTCTATTTTTAGCAGTGAAGAGTTGTAGTTCTTCAAATTAACACCCGTGGGTGTATGTATATTGCGCTATGCTCGGAAATCAGGTTTCCAAAGGCTGTCATTTTGCCAGAAGTAAAAAAGTGAAAAATCGACAGACTGGAACCTAGGCTCGTATTGATGTTAAATTGCTACTGATGTCCTGCAATGTTACTTGACCGCTTTTCCCTAATTCAGTATTATCTGGAATGAGTAGATCTATTGGTGATCAATTATTGGCAACAAACCATTCATCTACAACCCATACAACAAGTCTGCCAATTAACCAGCATGACTATAACATGACCAGTAGCATGATTATAATACGACCAGTCTGCATGATTAACCAGCATGATTATAATATGACCAGTCTGCATGATTAACCAGCATGGTTATAATACGACCAGTCTGCATGATTAACCAGCATGGTTATAATACAACCAGTCTGCATGATTAACCAGCATGGTTATAATATGACCAGCCTGCATGATTAACTAGCATGACTATAACATGACCAGTAGCATGATTATAATACGACCAGTCTGCATGATTAACCAGCATGGTTATAATACGACCAGTCTGCATGATTAACCAGCATGATTATAATACGACCAGTCTGCATGATTATAATATGACCACTCTGCATGATTAACCAGGATGATTATAATACAACCAGTCTGCATGATTAACCATCATGATTATAATACGACCAGTCTGCATGATTAACCAGCATGGTTATAATATGACCAGCCTGCATGATTAACTAGCATGACTATAACATGACCAGTAGCATGATTATAATACGACCAGTCTGCATGATTAACCAGGATGATTATAATACAACCAGTCTGCATGATTATAATACGACCAGTCTGCATGATTAACCAGCATAATTATAATACGACCAGTCTGCATGATTAACCAACATGATTATAATACGACCAGTCTGCATGATTAACCAGCATAATTATAATACGACCAGTCTGCATGATTAACCAGCATGATTAAAATACGACCAGTCTGCAAATTACAAACCATCATAAACATTTTGCTACTTTTCCAAGCTGCAGGTGATGCTGATTACACTTGACAGATGGGTAGCATTGGTTACAGGTATTGTTTGCTGGCAATCTATCCATACCTTTCATGTACAGGGTAGTGTTTGCTGGCAATCTATCCATACCTTTCATGTACAGGGTAGTGTTTGCTAGCAATCTATCCATACCTTTCATGTACAGGGTAGTGTTTGCTGGCAATCTATCCATACCTTTCATGTACAGGTAGTGTTTGCTGGCAATATATCCATACCATTCATGTACAGGGTAGTGTTTGCTGGCAATATATCCGTACCGTTCATGTACAGGGTAGTGTTTGCTGGCAATCTATCCATACCTTTCATGTACAGGTAGTGTTTGCTGGCAATCTATCCATACCTTTCATGTACAGGTAGTGTTTGCTGGCAATCTATCCATACCGTTCATGTACAGGGTAGTGTTTGCTGGCAATCTATCCATACCTTTCATGTACAGGGTAGTGTTTGCTGGCAATCTATCCATACCTTTCATGTACAGGGTAGTGTTTGCTGGCAATATATCCGTACCGTTCATGTACAGGTTAGTGTTTGCTGGCAATATATCCATACCTTTCATGTACAGGGTAGTGTTTGCTGGCAATCTATCCATACCTTTCATGTACAGGGTAGTTTTTGCTGGCAATCTATCCATACCTTCCATGTAGAGGGTAGTGTTTGCTGGCAATATATCCATACCTTCCATGTAGAGGGTTGTGTTTGCTGGCAATCTATCCATACCTTCCATGTACAGGGTAGTGTTTGCTGGCAATCTATCCATACCTTCCATGTACAGGGTAGTGTTTGCTGGCAATCTATCCATACCTTCCATGTAGAGGGTAGTGTTTGCTGGCAATCTATCCATACCTTCCATGTAGAGGGTAGTGTTTGCTGGCAATCTATCCATACCTTCCATGTACAGGTATTGTTTGCTGGCAATCTATCCATACATTTCATGTACAGGGTAGTGTTTGCTGGCAATCTATCCATACCTTCCATGTACAGGGTAGTGTTTGCTGGCAATCTATCCATACCTTCCATGTAGAGGGTAGTGTTTGCTGGCAATCTATCCATACCTTTCATGTACAGGTAGTGTTTGCTGGCAATCTATCCATACCTTTCATGTACAGGGTAGTGTTTGCTGGCAATCTATCCACCTTCCATGTAGAGGGTAGTGTTTGCTGGCAATCTATCCATACCTTCCATGTAGAGGGTAGTGTTTGCTGGCAATCTATCCATACCTTCCATGTAGAGGTAGTGTTTGCTGGCAATCTATCCATACCTTCCATGTAGAGGGTAGTGTTTGCTGGCAATCTATCCATACCTTCCATGTACAGGGTAGTGTTTGCTGGCAATCTATCCATACCTTCCATGTAGAGGGTAGTGTTTGCTGGCAATCTATCCATACCTTCCATGTAGAGGGTAGTGTTTGCTGGCAATCTATCCATACCTTCCATGTAGAGGTAGTGTGGAAGCTTCCATCAGATAGCTTGACATAATGGGAGAGGACAATCTCCTTATTATTATTATTTATTTATTTAAATAAAAGATCTGGATTTTTGTATAAACTGCAATATATTTCCATTAAAACCATTTATAACTTCCATGCTTACCTGACAATATATTTCCATTAAAACCATTTATAACTTCCATGCTTACCTGACAATATATTTCCATTAAAACCATTCATATCTTCCATGCTTACCTGACAATATATTTCCATTAAAACCATTCATAACTTCCATGCTTACCTGGCAATATCTTTCCATTAAAACCATTTATAACTTGTTCACACTTTTCTTTGGATTCCATCCGAGCAAACCCAACACCTCGACTGACTCCGTCCGGCTTTCGTAGAATCCTCGTCGATATAACTGTGCCATAATCTTTCAACATATTTTCCAGATTTTGTTCGGAGAAATATAATGGTAAATTGGCAATGTAGAGATTTGTTGGATCTTGTTCCTGTTGCTGCAGATAGAAAATTATTTATATATTTCATATATATATATATTTATTTAGTTATTATATTTTTGTTATTTATTTATTCAGATGTAGAGTTCTTCAAATGGCTAAAGGCCTGATAGAGTACCATAGGCCAGGTGTATGTGGTGGGCTGCTTCTCAGAGCAGTATTTTGGATTTCAAGCAATTTGGGAAGGTAGAACCACCCACTGAGTGGGCACGCTTGCAAATCCACCAACTGAGTGGGCACGCTTGCAAATCCATCGACTAAGTGGGCATGCTTGCAAATCGACCAACTGAGTGGGCATGCTTGCAAATCCACCAACTGAGTGGGCACGCTTGCAAATCCACCGACTGAGTGGGCACGTGTGTAAATCCATCGACTGAGTGGGCACGCTTGCAAATCCACCGACTGAGTGGGCACGCTTGCAAATCCACCAACTGAGTGGGCACGCTTGCAAATCCACCAACTGAGTGGGCATGCTTGCAAATCCACCAACTGAGTGGGCACGCTTGCAAATCCACCAACTGAGTGGGCACGCTTGCAAATCCACCAACTGAGTGGGCACGCTTGCAAATCCACCAACTGAGTGGGCACGCTTGCAAATCCACCGACTGAGTGGGCACGTGTGTAAATCCACCGACTGAGTGGGCACGTGTGTAAATCCACCGACTGAGTGGGCACGTGTGTAAATCCACCGACTGAGTGGGCACGTGTGTAAATCCACTGACTGAGTGGGCACGTGTGTAAATCCATCGACTGAGTGGGCACGTGTGTAAATCCACCGACTGAGTGGGCATGCTTGCAAATCCACTGACTGAGTGGGCACGTGTGTAAATCCACCGACTGAGTGGGCACGTGTGTAAATCCACTGACTGAGTGGGCACGTGTGTAAATCCACTGACTGAGTGGGCATGTGTGTAAATCCACTGACTGAGTGGGCACGTGTGTAAATCCACCGACTGAGTAGGCACATGTGTAAATCCACCGACTGAGTAGGCACATGTGTAAATCCACCGACTGTGTGGGCACGTGTATAAATCGACCGACTGTGTGGGCACGTGTGTAATTCGACCGACTGAGTGAGCACGCATGTCAATGCACCGACTGTGTGGGCACATGTGTAAATCCACCGACTGAGTGAGCACGCATGTCAATGCACCGACTGTGTGGGCACATGTGTAAATCCACCGACTGAGTGAGCACGCATGTCAATGCACCGACTGTGTGGGCACATGTGTAAATCCACCGACTGAGTGAGCACGCATATCAATGCACCGACTGTGTGGGCACATATGTAAATCCACCGACTGAGTGAGCACGCATGTCAATGCACCGACTGTGTGGGCACATGTGTAAATCCACCGACTGAGTGAGCACGCATATCAATGCACCGACTGCGTGGGCACATGTGTAAATCCACCGACTGAGTAGGCACGCATGTATATCCACTGACTGGGTGAGAATGAGGATAGATTCATTGACCTATATTTATTAACACTTTAAGTATACAACATTGTGCTTCTCAGGGCACCAACACTGGTCCACATCTCATTTACCAGCTAATTATATTCACTCATAAGCCTAACTTGACCAAAAGTCTAGGATGGGTTCTGGTTTCTTGTGTTTTTATCTATATTCTAATGACCCGGAAAATGGTCAGACCAATATATGCCAATTATATTTGATATCTCATGGGAGGGAACTCTAATGCAAGATTGCAATATTATTAAACATTGTATTATCTCCCTTTTTTAAAAATATTGTGGTAATAAATTGTAATTACATTGTGTATTGTAATTATAGTAATTTTATCCCTAAGGTTTTTTGTTATTTTCTTTCCGGAAGTTGATTATATCCTTGTGTTATGTCTCTCTTTGTTAATCAATCTTCAGGAATGGGTTAGCCTCACATGGCTAATAAAATGTCTGTTTGTCTGAATGAATTCCTTATCAGTACAAAATGCATTGCCAATTAATACATTTTTATAATTCACCAACTATGTCATTAATGGCCATTAACAATTTGTTTACTATACACTTGTATGATCTCCTCTGAAATTTATTGACTGTTCTCTGTTTTTTCTTTTTACTACCAATGGCGCACTAGTATAATATTCCGCCAATAAAATGCATACATAACACACGTAACTCAGTCTATGGTTCATACATATATAATTCAGTTTGAGCCCAAGTCTAAAACAACATAGAAATGGATCATTCATAGAGTTTATAAACAGGCATGTGCCTGCTGGACTTGTCAGCCTTAACAATCAATTTCTCTTCACAGATTTATGGATCTGTTCAATATTTATATAGCCATTGGGCAAACACTGGCTGGGCATTGTACAATAAAATCGTATCCAAGATAAATATAGAGAAGCGTATATGAACAATGTTCTTATGTACACACATAACTGCTTGGACAAGTATAGATGGTGTAAGTATATACAAACAAGTGTGTCTTGTGTACACTCTGTCAATATCATTATTCTGTGCTATTCTACATTATTTGCAATGATTGAATTGTGCAGTTATTTGCCATTGTTGATCACCAACAGTGTTATTTGACATTGTTTATCACCAACAATGTTATTTGCAATTGTTTATCACCAACAATGTTATTTGCTATTGTTTATCACCAACAATGTTATTTGCTATTGTTTATCACCAACAGTGTTATTTGTAATTGTTTATCACCAACAGTGTTATTTGCTATTGTTTATCACCAACAGTGTTATTTGACATTGTTTATCACCAACAATGTTATTTGCAATTGTTTATCACCAACAATGTTATTTGCTATTGTTTATCACCAACAGTGTTATTTGTTAATGTTTATCACCAACAGAGCTATTTGTTAATGTTTATCACCAACATTGATATTGGTTATCACCAACATTGATATTGGTTATCACCAACAGTGTTATTGTTTATCACCAACAGTGTTATTGTTTATCACCAACAGTGTTATTGTTTATCACCAACAATGTTATTTGCTATTGTTTATCACCAACAGTGTTATTTGATATTGTTTATCACCAACTTCACTAATAAAATAAAATACATGTTATGATTAAATTTCATCTTCTGTTTGTTTGTTTGGGTTTTACGCCTTCATCAGCACCACTTTGGGCTATATCACAACACGTTTCCTGGGCATGCTACAGCAGTTAACCAGTACTCTGTGCACCAACCCCCATAAGAAACTGCCAACTTTTCATACAACAGATTTCATCTTAACCCTTTCAACACCGCAGACCTCTAAATAGGCTTACAAAAAGTGTAGATCCAGTCACGAGCCGTCTCATCAGGATCTGCACTTTTTGCCAGTAATATTGCTATTTTTAGACAAAATTACCCATTTTGATAAATGAACTGGTCCAAATGTAATGTTCTTATTAATTTATTGGTCTAAAAATATCATGGACCAGTCCATGTGAGTTACTTGGTGTTGAATGGGTTAATTTTCAATATTTGTTGGCATATTTTAACGTACAGTTAAATGCTATGATGTATTTCACTGCCAAAGCAACATTATTGGTTAATGTTGTAAAGTTATTACACAGTTATTACGGTATTATAGAAATATCTATGACTAGCCTATTATTATTCCAAATATCCATTTTGAAGGCCTTGCAAATTACAATAAAAATTAAGCTGTCATTTTTCTTCCCTGCAAGAACTCAATGAATAAATCAGCAGAATTCTTAAAACCACTAACATGTTAGCTTTAGCATCAATCATTCTAAATTTAAAATATTTACCGAAACACTAAATAATTGAAAAATATTGGGTATAAATAATATGACCAGAGTGAAAACAGAGGTCCTCTCTTTTCCTGCTAATTCTTATCTATCAAAACAGAGGCCTGCCCTCTCTTTTCCTGCTAATCTATCAAACCAGAGGTCCTCTCTTTTCCTTCTAGTTCTTATCTATCAAAACAGAGGCCCTCTCCTTTCCTTCTAGTTCTTATCCATCAAACCAGAGGTCCTCTCTTTTCCTTCTAGTTCTTATCTATCAAAACAGAGGTCCTCTCTTTTCCTGCTAGTTCTAATCTATCAAACCAGAGGTCCTCTCTTTTCCTTCTAGTTCTTATCTATCAAAACAGAGGTCCTCTCTTTTCCTGCTAGTTCTTATCTATCAAAACAGAGGTCCTCTCTTTTCCTGCTAGTTCTAATCTATCAAACCAGAGGTCCTCTCTTTTCCTGCTATTTCTAATCTATCAAACCAGAGGTCCTCTCTTTTCCTGCTAGTTCTAATATATCAAACCAGAGGTCCTCTCTTTTCCTGCTATTTCTAATCTATCAAACCAGAGGTCCTCTCTTTTCTTGCTAGTTCTAATCTATCAAACCAGAGGTCCTCTCTCTTCCTGCTAGTTCTAATCTATCAAAACAGAGGTCCTCTCTTTTCCTGCTAGTTCTTATCTATCAAAACAGTGGTCCTCTCTTTTCCTTCTAGTTCTAATCTATCAAAACAGAGGTCCTCTCTTTTCCTTCTAGTTCTAATCTATCAAAACAGAGGTCCTCTCTTTTCCTTCTAGTTCTATCTATCTATCTATCGCACCATATCACATGACCGAATACAGTCATGTGATCATCATTATATGCACTAATAATTTGACGTACATTCTGAGCTAAACTAGCGTAACGCACACAACTTGAAATACTTAGTTTGCATTCTACCGATTATATGATTATATTATAATATCTTTATAACTTTGTATTTTTTATATAAAATTGTTGAGGTAAACCAACCGGTTTCACAAAGCTGAATGCCTTTCCAATACACACTTTACAAATAGCATGTGCAATTTCACACTTACTGCATCGCTTACTACGCCATCTATCGGTGACTACATTACACATTAGGAATAATTTCCTTCTAATTTGTTCCTTAACCCATTTGATTCTGGATACCGTTCAAACAGTATTTACAAAGAACATAGAGGCAGATTAGCCGCCACAGAACATTCCGTCTGATCAGGCTCTATGGTGTTTGCTATTCAGATGATCTTGCTAAGACACTTGGCTATGTAGCAAACAACATAGATCCTGATCACCATGCAGTGTCATGCTGTGGCTGATCTGGATCTATGTTGTTTGCAAAAGCCTTTAAATGTATCCAGAATGAAATGGTTTAAATAAATAAAATGACATTTATCTATTATACACAGTATTAGCCTACATCTATTTTACATTATAAATTAAATGTAATTAATCCTTATAACCCGAGGCATTACTACACAACTCTGAAGCATTACTACACAACTATGAGGCATTACTACACAACTGTAAGACAATACTACACAACTTTGGGGCATTACTACACAACTATGAGGCATTACTACACAACTGTAAGGCATTACTACACAACTCTGAGGCATTACTACACGACTTTGGGGCATTACTACACAACTCTGAGGCATTATTACACAACTTTGAGGCATTACTACACAACTATGAGGCATTACTACACAACTATGAGGCATTACTACACAACTCTGAGGCATCACTACACAACTATGAGGCATTACTACACAACTATGAGGCATTACTACACAACTATGAGGCATTACTACACAACTCTGAGGCATCACTACACAACTATGAGGCATTACTACACAACTCTGAGGCATTACTACACAACTCTGAGGCATTACTACACAACTCTGAGGCAATACTACACAACTCTGAGGCATTACTACACAACTGCAAGGCATACACAACTATGAGGCATTACTACACAACTCTGAGGCATTACTACACAACTTTGGGGCATTACTACACAACTCTGAGGCATTATTACACAACTTTGGGGCATTACTACACTACTATGAAGCATTACTACACAACTATGAGGCATTACTACACAACTCTGAGGCATCACTACACAACTATGAGGCATTACTACACAACTATGAGGCATTACTACACAACTATGAGGCATTACTACACAACTCTGAGGCATCACTACACAACTATGAGGCATTACTACACAACTATGAGGCATTACTACACAACTCTGAGGCATTACTACACAACTATGAGGCATTACTACACAACTCTGAGGCATTACTACACAACTCTGAGGCATTACTACACAACTCTGAGGCAATACTACACAACTCTGAGGCATTACTACACAACTGCAAGGCATACACAACTCTGAGGCATTACTACACAACTGTAAGGCATTACTACACAACTCTGAAGCATTACTACACAACTCTTGAGGCATTACTACACAACTATGAGGCATTACTACACAACTGTGAGGCATTACTGCACAACTGTGAGGCATTACTACACAACTCTGAGGCAATACTACACAACTCTGAGGCATTACTACACAACTGCAAGGCATACACAACTATGAGGCATTACTACACAACTCTGAGGCATTATTACACAACTTTGGGGCATTACTACACAACTATGAGGCATTACTACACAACTATGAGGCATTACTACACAACTATGAGGCATTACTACACAACTCTGAGGCATTACTACACAACTATGAGGCATTACTACACAACTATGAGGCATTACTACACAACTCTGAGGCATTACTACACAACTCTGAGGCATCACTACACAACTATGAGGCATTACTACACAACTATGAGGCATTACTACACAATTCTGAGGCATACACAACTCTGAGGAATTACTACACAACTCTGAGGCATACACAACTCTGAGGCATACACAACTCTGAGGCATCGTATGCATATATTTTGCTTTGTCTACGGGGGTTTGGGGGTGGGGAATTAGGATAGGATAGGTTAGGGTCAGGCTCCAGCATATTGCATTGGAAATTCATTTGAATTAACTATTCTTAAAAATGTAGAAATGCTGGTAATAAGTAACCAATTTTTCCTCAAATAATGAATTGATGATTATTTTTTAACGTTTAACACAGCAGCCTGAGAAATGTCAACTTGATGCGAAGAGAAAAAAACGAATGGGTCATTAAAGCTGGATAGATAGTGGCATTTTCTCATTCTATGTACAACAATGAACATAAATATTTTATGGTTAAACTTTGACGGGATACAAGAAATATTTCACAACAAACAGAATTCACGAATAGTATTTTATGTACACACTTTTTTTCAACGTACATAAAAATTTCCCAAGTGGATTTTGTTTCATTGCATAACATATTAAAATAATGTCACAGGTAGGGCCTCAACTGTTTCATACACTATTTATAATGACCAAACCATAGAACCATAACTGTATGATGAAAATGCTTTGAAGCTGCCCTACTTGAACCTTTTATTTGTCATTTTAAAGACACCATAATTGCATTATTTATTGAGAATTGAGTTGTGGAACATTAGAGAAAGGTAATAATGTAACAGTTCATCACTTCACACTCGTTTTATTTCCATTTACTGTTTGTAAAATGCTTTTTATTTGAGCAGGTGTTTATAATGAACAACACCCAACACCATCTTTCCTCTTTTCCCATGTATAGCTTACAAGTGACACAGTCTAGGTAAAGTATGGCTTACAAGTGACACAGTCAAGGTAAAGTATAGCTTACAAGTGACACAGTCAAGGTAAAGCATAGCTTACAAGTGACACAGTCAAGGTAAAACATAGCTTACAAGTGACACAGTCAAGGTAAAGTATAGCTTACAAGTGACACAGTCAAGGTAAAGTATAGCTTACAAGTGACACAGTCAAGGTAAAGTATAGCTTACAAGTGACACAGTCAAGGTAATGTATAGCTTACAAGTGACACAGTCAAGGTAAAGCATAGCTTACAAGTGACACAGTCAAGGTAATGTATAGCTTACAAGTGACACAGTCAAGGTAAAGCATAGCTTACAAGTGACACAGTCTAGGTAAAGTATAGCTTACAAGTGACACAGTCAAGGTAAAGCATAGCTTACAAGTGACACAGTCAAGGTAAAGTATAGCTTACAAGTGACACAGTCAAGGTAAAGCATAGCTTACAAGTGACACAGTCAAGGTAAAACATAGCTTACAAGTGACACAGTCAAGGTAAAGTATAGCTTACAAGTGACACAGTCAAGGTAAAGCATAGCTTACAAGTGACACAGTCAAGGTAAAGCATAGCTTACAAGTGACACAGTCAAGGTAAAGCATAGCTTACAAGTGACACAGTCTAGGTAAAGTATAGCTTACAAGTGACACAGTCTAGGTAAAGTATAGCTTACAAGTGACACAGTCAAGGTAAAGCATAGCTTACAAGTGACACAGTCTAGGTAAGGTATAGCTTACAAGTGACACAGTCTAGGTAAAGTATAGCTTACAAGTGACACAGTCTAGGTAAAGTATAGCTTACAAGTGACACAGTCAAGGTAAAGCATAGCTTACAAGTGACACAGTCTAGGTAAATCATAGCTTACAAGTGACACAGTCAAGGTAAAGCATAGCTTACAAGTGACACAGTCAAGGTAAAGCATAGCTTACAAGTGACACAGTCAAGGTAAAGCATAGCTTACAAGTGACACAGTCAAGGTAAAGCATAGCTTACAAGTGACATAGTCACGGTAAAGCATAGCTTACAAGTGACACAGTCAAGGTAAAGCATAGCTTACAAGTGACACAGTCAAGATAAAGCATAGCTTACAAGTGACACAGTCTAGGTAAAGTATAGCTTACAAGTGACACAGTCTAGGTAAAGTATAGCTTACAAGTGACACAGTCTAGGTAAAGTATAGCTTACAAGTGACACAGTCTAGGTAAAGTATAGCTTACAAGTGACACAGTCTAGGTAAAGTATAGGTTACAAGTGACACAGTCAAGGTAAAGCATAGCTTACAAGTGACACAGTCTAGGTAAAGTATAGCTTACAAGTGACACAGTCTAGGTAAAGTATAGGTTACAAGTGACACAGTCAAGGTAAAGCATAGCTTACAAGTGACACAGTCAAGGTAAATCATAACTTACAAGTGACACAGTCAAGATAAAGCATAGCTTACAAGTGACACAGTCAAGGTAAAGCATAGCTTACAAGTGACACAGTCAATGTAAAACATAGCTTACAAGTGACACAGTCAATGTAAAACATAGCTTACAAGTGACACAGTCAAGGTAAAGCATAGCTTACAAGTGACACAGTCAAGGTAAAACAAACAACTACAATCTACATCCGTTATATCAAAGTCGGTTACGTCAAATTCTCTGGTTATCGCAGTCGGGTCAAAGTCCCGTTTCAGATACTATCATTTTTAATTCAAATTTCATTAAGTCAAATATTTTGTTATATCAAATAATTTTTTTGGTCCCTTCAGTATATATAGGTGGTCATATTTCATTCGGCAAATTTACCTGATCAAAGACGTACCGCCGTGTCTGTGCAAACAATCGATAAAAATAGTTGAGGGTGTTTACCGTGACAGGATAATTGAATAAACGGCTCATCGTAATAATTATAATTAAACAGTTTGTTTTGGCTTTAAACTTTAACTTGTCAATAATTAGAGCATAATAATATAAGTTTAAATTCAACAGAATACAGTAAACTATTAAATTGAGAAAATGTATGTTATGTCGAAGTATTTTGTTCCATCCGACGGAATTCGACATAACGGATGTAGACTGGCCCTATATATTTGACACTTGTTTAAACTTGCTTTCTGGCTGTCCGATTAGCGCAGTGGTTAGTGGTTCGATCCTTGGACCGGGAAGTATGTGAGTTGGTACGGTGGTCGCCAGATCGGACAGGTGGGTTTTCTCCGGGTACTCTGGTTTCCTCCCACACGAATTACCACATATACGCTTTCATCCGCGCCAACGAGAGTGATTAATATAAGTTGTTAAAACTTGCTTCGCAATCGTTGTAAAATAAATAAAGCTTAAAAAATAAACTTGCTTCATTATGATGCCAGTGACTTTGTGAATGAATGCAGTATCAATGCAGTGCACATTAATCATTAAACATCTCGAGTAAAAACTGCAAAATGCATTAATTAGGCTTGCAGTATCCCAGAAATGTATATAATTATAGTGTATCTGGAGGTATCTGGTATGTGATATATGGGGTTCTTGTGCAGCACTGTATGTGATATATGGGGTTCTTGTGCAGCACTGTATGTGATATATGGGGTTCTTGTGTGCAGCACTGTATGTGATATATGGGGTTCTTGTGTGCAGCACTGTATGTGATATATGGGGTTCTTGTGTGCAGCACTGTATGTGATATATGGGGTTCTTGTGCAGCACTGTATGTGATATATGGGGTTCTTGTGTGCAGCACTGTATGTGATATATGGGGTTCTTGTGTGCAGCACTGTATGTGATATATGGGGTTCTTGTGCAGCACTGTATGTGATATATATGGGGTTCTTGTGCTGCACTGTATGTGATATATGGGGTTCTTGTGCACACTGTATGTGATATATGGGGTTCTTGTGTGCAGCACTGTATGTGATATATGGGGTTCTTGTGTGCAGCACTGTATGTGATATATGGGGTTCTTGTGTGCAGCACTGTATGTGATATATGGGGTTCTTGTGCAGCACTGTATGTGATATATGGGGTTCTTGTGTGCAGCACTGTATGTGATATATGGGGTTCTTGTGTGCAGCACTGTATGTGATATATGGGGTTCTTGTGTGCAGCACTGTATGTGGTATATGGGGTTCTTGTGTGCAGCACTGTATGTGATATATGGGGTTCTTGTGTGCAGCACTGTATGTGATATATGGGGTTCTTGTGCAGCACTGTATGTGATATATAGGGTTCTTGTGTGCACTGTATGTGATATATAGGGTTCTTGTGTGCAGCACTGTATGTGATATATGGGGTTCTTGTGCAGCACTGTATGTGATATATGGGGTTCTTGTGTGCAGCACTGTATGTGATATATGGGGTTCTTGTGTGCAGCACTGTATGTGATATATGGGGTTCTTGTGTGCAGCACTGTATGTGATATATGGGGTTCTTGTGTGCAGCACTGTATGTGATATATGGGGTTCTTGTGTGCAGCACTGTATGTGATATATGGGGTTCTTGTGTGCAGCACTGTATGTGAGATATGGGGTTCTTGTGCAGTACCGTATGTGATATATGGTGTTCTTGTGTGCAGCACTGTATGTGGTATATGAGGTTCTTGTGTGCAGTACCGTATGTGATATATGGTGTTCTTGTGTGCAGCACTGTATGTGGTATATGGGGTTCTTGTGTGCAGTACCGTATGTGATATATGGGGTTCTTGTGCAGCACTGTATGTGATATATGGGGTTCTTGTGCAGCACTGTATGTGATATATGGGGTTCTTGTGTGCAGCACTGTATGTGATATATGGGGTTCTTGTGTGCAGCACTGTATGTGATATATGGGGTTCTTGTGTGCACTGTATGTGATATATGGGGTTCTTGTGTGCAGCACTGTATGTGATATATGGGGTTCTTGTGTGCAGTACCGTATGTGATATATGGGGTTCTTGTGCAGCACTGTATGTGATATATGGGTTATTATTTTAATGATCCCCTTCTGTACGTTACACTGCACACGGGCACCGCAACAGATAACAATACATGCTGCATAGCTTTATGTCAATCACAGGCCACCATTGTATTTTAATACATTGATGTAATTGTTTCATCAACACAATGCACTCAATGTACCCGATTTTATATCGTCCTCAGATCAGTGTAATAGGGGACCGCAAAAGCATTAGCACACCCTCTGACAAGTGCAATAGGGGGCCACAAGGGCACTGAGCACACCCTCTGACCAGTGTAATAGGGGGTCACAAGGGTACTGACTTATATAATAATCATTTTAGATGCAATGTTTTCATCCATCCATTATTGAGATAATACTAATGGTAAGTACTGTATAAGCCTCAAACGATACAAATACATACTGGACTGTGTGCCAATATTTTACATATTGGATCTGTTGAGGCGGCTTATATCTTATATGTTTTAGCAATTATCATACAAGTGGTCAATGTGTGCAGTGCCTTTACAGTCCATTGTTTCTGCCTTGTGTGTAATTCACACAGTCCATTGTTCCTTCCTTGTGTGTAACCCACACAGTCCATTGTTCCTGCCTTGTGTGTAACCCACACAGTCCATTGTTCCTTCCTTGTGTGTAACCCACACAGTCCATTGTTCCTTCTTTGTGTGTAACCCACACAGTCCATTGTTCCTGCCTTGTGTGTAACCCACACAGTCCATTGTTTCTGCCTTGTGTGCAGTGCCTTACAGTCCATTGTTCCTTCCTCGTGTGTAACCCACACAGTCCATTGTTTCTGCCTTGTGTGCAGTGCCTTACAGTCCATTGTTCCTTCCTTGTGTGTAACCCACACAGTCCATTGTTTCTGCCTTGTGTGCAGTGCCTTACAGTCCATTGTTCCTGCCTTGTGTGTAACCCACACAGTCCATTGTTTCTGCCTTGTGTGCAGTGCCTTACAGTCCATTGTTCCTGCCTCGCGTGTAATACACACAGTCCATTGTTCCTGCCTCGCGTGTAATACACACACTAGTGCGCTTATACTTACCCTCACTAATTCACAGATTATTGTCCATAGATTGGTTCTTAAATCTCCAGTAAGTGGGCCATATTTTGAAATTGTCAAACAAGCTTAGCTGTAGTTGCCTTTATCCGAACGTGTATGTTTTACGTTTACTTATCGTCGCTACTGGTTGCCCATATGAGCGACGTCTCCTGAAGAGATCAGTCATTTTAGATTTTTGGAGGATAGTGCAATGATACAGAGAGAGACCCATTCCAGAATCTCTTCTGAACGTGAACGGTGTAAAGCACCGCCACGAGACCTTGGTTTAACGTCCCATCTGAAAGACTGTTAATTTTATTAGGGTTAGACGGGGCATCGAACCTGCGAACAAAAAAACTATAGCAATATGAATTATGCACTATTGTTGCTGCTGGCCAACATACAGGTTCAGATTTCATTGCTCCCCCTCCCTCCCTCCCTCCCTCCCTCCCTCCCTCACATACAAATCACACCTACCTGTTGACAAAATATAGAATTTAATTGTAGTGAATGATCAACTTAGCTGACACTTACAACAGAACTCACCTTTGCCATTTGTGCTTGGATGCCCTGAGCCTGCAATGCCTGTACGGCCACCTCTGCTGCCTGATTTGTCTCAAAATCGACAAATCCGTAACCTGAAACAGAAGAAAATTGCATGAACCTCCGAGCTATGTACAGTACATTTTTTATAATTTGTTGGAAGTTAAATTCCATTTTCCAGCATTAACCCTTTCAACACCACAGACCTCTAAATAGGCTTACAAAAAGTGTAGATCCAGATGAGCCGGCTCGTGACGAGCCGTCTCATCAGGATCTGCACTTTTTGCCAGTAATATTACCATTTTTAGAGAAAAATTACCCATTTTGATAAATGAACTTGTCCAAATGTGATTTTCTGATTCATTTATTGGTTTATGAATATCATGGACCAGTCCATGTGAGTTACTTGGTGTTGAATGGGTTAACTTTATTCTCTCTTCCTCATGATTTCTATCTGGAATGATTAGTCTAAAGTTGCGAGAACTTCTTTTGCAATCGAGATTAAATAATTGTATAGCTAAACAAGTGCAAAAACATTAAAGCAATTATTTTGTGCACATATTAACTTGTCGTTTTATCAATGCTGTCTCCAGGGCACATAGGATTCTGATTTGTTTTGTGTGCATCATTTGAATGTGTGAGTCATCACATTTATTGTGAGTGCAATGTTTGAATGTATATTACATGTATATATTACACGTGTGTGTATTACATGTGTGTATATTACACGTGTGTGTATTACATGTGTATATTACACGTGTGTATATTAGTGTGTATATTACACGTGTGTATATTACAGTGTGTATATTACATGTGTGTATATTACAGTGTGTATATTACAGTGTGTATATTACAGTGTGTGTATATTACAGTGTGTATTACAGTGTGTGTATATTACAGTGTGTATATTACAGTGTGTATATTACAGTGTGTGTATTACAGTGTGTATATTACAGTGTGTGTATTACAGTGTGTATATTACATGTGTATATTACAGTGTGTATATTACACGTGTGTGTATTACATGTGTATATTACACGTGTGTATATTACATGTGTATATTACAGTGTGTATATTACACGTGTGTATTACAGTGTGTATATTACACGTGTGTGTATTACAGTGTGTATATTACAGTGTGTATATTACACGTGTGTGTATTACATGTGTATATTACAGTGTGTATATTACACGTGTGTGTATTACAGTGTGTATATTACAGTGTGTATATTACATGTGTATATATTACATGTGTGTGTATTACACATGTGTGTGTATATATTACATGTGTATATTACAGTGTGTATATTACAGTGTGTATATTACAGTGTGTATATTACAGTGTGTATATTACAGTGTGTATATTACAGTGTGTATATTACAGTGTGTATATTACATGTGTATATTACAGTGTGTATATTACATGTGTATATTACAGTGTATATATTACATGTGTGCATATTACATGTGTGTATATTACATGTGTGCATATTACATGTGTGTATATTACATGTGTGTATATTACACATGTGTGTATTACATGTGTATATTACAGTGTGTATATTACATGTGTGTATATTACAGTGTGTATTACACGTGTGTATATTACAGTGTGTATATTACAGTGTGTATATTACAGTGTGTATATTACAGTGTGTGTATTACAGTGTGTATATTACACGTGTGTGTATTACAGTGTGTATATTACAGTGTGTATATTACAGTGTGTATATTACATGTGTGTGTATTACAGTGTGTATATTACATGTGTATTACAGTATGTATATTACAGTGTGTGTATTACAGTGTGTATATTACACGTGTGTGTATTACAGTGTGTATATTACATGTGTGTGTATTACAGTGTGTATATTACACATGTGTATATTACACGCATGTGTGTATATTACATGTGAGTATAATTATGATAAGTAAATACTTTACACGCATAGTTTACATGTAAGTATTTCTATCTTAATTTATCCTAGGTAATGGTTATTCACATTAACCAGAATTAGTCAACTTAGATTCTGGCAGATAGTGCAAACAGATTCCAAGCAGTGTATGTTTTGCGTTATTTATTATCATTACCAGATGTCCATGAGCGGCGCCTCGTGGAGAGATTAGTCACGGAGGATAGGGCAATAATACAGACAGGAACAGATGTCCTTGAGCAACGCCTCGTGGAGAGATTAGTCACTGAAGATAGGGCAATAATACAGACCGGAACAGATGTCCTTGAGCAACGCCTCGTGGAGAGATTAGTCACGGAGGATAGGGCAATAATACAGACAGGAACAGATGTCCTTGAGCAACGCCTCGTGGAGAGATTAGTCATGGAGGATAGGGCAATAATACAGACAGGAACAGATGTCCTTGAGCAACGCCTCGTGGAGAGATTAGTCACGGAGGATAGGGCAATAATACAGACAGGAACAGATGTCCTTGAGCAAGGCCTCGTGGAGAGATTAGTCATGGAGGATAGGGCAATAATACAGACAGGAACAGATGTCCATGAGCAACGCCTCTTGGAGAGATTAGTCATGGAGGATAGGGCAATAATACAGACAGGAACAGATGTCCATGAGCAACGCCTCGTGGAGAGATTAGTCACGGAGGATAGGGCAATAATACAGACAGGAACAGATGTCCATGAGCAACGCCTCGTGGAGAGATTAGTCACGGAGGATAGGGCAATAATACAGACAGGAACATATGTCCATGAGCAACGCCTCATGGAGAGATTAGTCACGGAGGATAGGGCAATAATACAGACAGGAGCCCAGTCCAAGAGTCTCCTGCAATGTTTCTATATGCACGAGGCACTAAGACACAAGACAAAACTTAGTGTCACGGTGAGGTCATGTGTCACAGTGATGTCATGTGTCACTGTGAGGTCATGTGTCACGGTGAGGTCATGTGTCATGGTGAGGTCATATGTCACGATGAGTCATATGTCACGGTGAGGTCATGTGTCATGGTGATGTCATGTGTCACGGTGAGGTCACGGTGAGGTCATATGTCACAATGAGGTCATGTGTCACGGTGAGGTCATGTGTCATGGTGAGGTCATGTGTCATGGTGATGTCATGTGTCACGGTGAGGTCATGTGTCACAGTGAGGTCATATGTCACGATGAGGTCATGTGTCACGGTGAGGTCATATATCACGGTGAGGTCATATGTCACGGTGAGGTCATGTGTCACGGTGAGGTCATGTGGAATTGTGTTGATTCTCTTGAGGAAAGCCAACTGAATTAGTATGGTATATTGGGTGGTTTGAACCTATGATTCCAACATTACGTGGCCAATGTGTTATCATTGATCAGAGTTTTATATGCTTCATGTAAAGTCTGGATTTTGGCCAAACATTAGTTTATAGTGATTGAACTTTACTACACGCCGTGGTTGGCGCAGAGATCAGTGCCAGCAAAGGCCTGGCCCCAGATCTCACTCGAGCTCAAGAAATTTGATTGGTTGATTCTGAGTTTTACATCCAGCGCAACCAATCAGAAGCTTGAGACTGAGTTTGAAATTGGAGAAAAGTTTTATAACCTCCAAGCTGGTCTCTGCTTGCTCGTAAAAACGTGATACTACAACATTACCAGGACGATTGATTGAAATTCTATGTCGTAATTAAAACCAACCCCACCTGTTTGATTCTGTATGTATCTCTGCATGTTGTGCTTAAATTACAATAGTTGATCTGCATGGTCGGGGCCAATTATCTACATACAAAATCTCCAATAATAGGAAATCAGGCCAAGTAAGGGGGAAATGCATGCTGAACACAGAATTGATTTTACAAAACTAATTGAACTTTAGTACACGTGAAACAACACATATTTGTCTTATTAGTCAAGCACCACAGTGCTGTATACTGCATGAATCAATTGATGAATAAACTTGTGTTTTACAATATTTTGTTTTCAAAGTCATTACAAGAAGCTGCCATACTGGGTGTGTTTTCGCTGCATGGTCGCATGATTAAAATTGGAAGTGATCGCAGGTATAATATATGCACTGGCCACGATTAAATTCTCCAACCCATGCAGCAACATCACTAGTAATACGTCTATCCCCACAGACAAACTATGGAGGTAATTGTTTATTTGAATAGCTTTTGGTAATAAATGACTAGATAAAATATAAATACATAATACTGTAAGTCTACAAAGATCCCGATCAAATTAAAGTAAGGTTTGAACGTCCCAAAATAATTTATGTTTGTCACTGTTGCTTGCAAGATAGGACATTAAATTTTGCCCAACACTCGCCCCACGCTCGCCCACATTCGCCCACACTCGCCCATACTCACACCACACACTCACGCTCGCCCACACTCGCCCCACACTTGCCCATACTCGCCCCACACTCACCCATACTTGCCCCACACACTCGCCCATACTCGCCCCACGCTCACCCACACTCACCCACACTCGCCCCACGCTCGCCCATACTCACCCATACTTGCCCACACTCGCCCCACACACTCGCCTATACTAGCCCCACGCTCGCCCACACTCACCCATACTTGCCCACACTCGCCCCACACTCGCCTATACTAGCCCCACGCTCGCCCCACGCTCGCCCATACTCACCCATACTTGCCCACACTCGCCCCACACACTCGCCTATACTAGCCCCACGCTCGCCCCACGCTCGCCCATACTCACCCATACTTGCCCACACTCGCCCCACACACTCGCCTATACTAGCCCCACGCTCATACTCGCCCCACGCTCGCCCATACTCACCCATACTTGCCCACACTCGCCCCACACACTCGCCTATACTAGCCCCACGCTCGCCCACACTCGCCCATGCTCGCCCATACTCACCCATACTTGCCCACACTCGCCCCACACTCGCCCATACTCACCCCACGCTCGCCCATACTCACCCATACTTGCCCACACTCGCCTATACTAGCCCCACGCTCGCCCATACTCACCCCACGTTCGCCCATACTCACCCATACTTGCCCACACTCGCCCCACACACTCGCCTATACTAGCCCCACGTTCGCCCATACTCACCCATACTTGCCCACACTCGCCCCACACACTCGCCTATACTAGCCCCACGCTCGCCCACACTCGCCCCACGCTCGCCCATACTCACCCACACTCGCCCCACACACTCGCCTATACTAGCCCCACGCTCGCCCATACTCGCCCCACGCTCGCCCATACTCACCCCACACACTCGCCCATACTTGCCCACACTCGCCCCACACACTCGCCTATACTAGCCCAAACTCGCCCATACTCGCCCCACGCTCGCCCATACTCACCCATACTTGCCCACACTCGCCCCACACACTCGCCTATACTCACCCCACACACTCGCCCATACTCGAGATGTAGAATACATTTCTGCATACAATACAATATGCTTTGTTCTTATCATTTATAGGTGCTCAACCAGTCGCGATGGAAGACATTTCCCCCCATAGTTGTTGATTAGAGGTTGCCAAGCCATTATCTGTACTTTCACTTTCACAACAAGACTATTATTGGATTGGTTTATGGATCGCTGGTACAGTTCGCCCTATAGTATGTACACAGAGTATATTCAGGCACTGGCGCCGGACAATGTTCCGCAATTAATTATGTCCATTCATTCAATCACTACTGAGTTACTTCCCTTTGCCCATTTACCATAAATATTTTAAATTCAAGTACTTTTAAAGCACAACTCTGGATTGTTAAGCACTTTTTAAGTAAGTACCAATACGAAATTCCAGCACCTTTCATGCGTATTTGCAAAATGTAAGTACTTTTCTACTTTTCATAAAATCTGTACAAACTGTATAATTAGGTCCAGAAATGGGTATGTGGCCTCCAGCGGGGGGGGGGGGGGGGGGGGCGGGGTCAGTGGTCCACAGTTGGGTCAGTGGTACAGGAACGGGTCAGTGGTCCATGATTGGGTCAGTGGTCCGGGGATGGGTCAGTGGTCCATGGTTGGGTCAGTGGTACAGGAACGGGTCAGTGGTCCATGATGGGTCAGTGGTCCATGGTTGGGTCAGTGGTCCATGATTGGGTCAGTGGTCCGGGGATGGGTCAGTGATCCATGGTTGGGTCAGTGGTCCGGGGATGGGTCAGTGGTTCATGGTTGGGTCAGTGGTACAGGAACGGGTCAGTGGTCCATGGTTGGGGCAGTGGTCCGGGGATGGGTCAGTGGTCCATGGTTGGGTCAGTGGTCCATGATTGGGTCAGTGGTCCGGGGATGGGTCAGTGATCCATGGTTGGGTCAGTGGTCCGGGGATGGGTCAGTGGTTCATGGTTGGGTCAGTGGTACAGGAACGGGTCAGTGGTCCATGGTTGGGGCAGTGGTCCGGGGATGGGTCAGTGGTCCATGGTTGGGTCAGTGGTCCGGGATAGGTCAGTGGTCCACGGTTGGGTCAATGGTCCTCCAGGGATGGGTCAGCGGTCCACGGTTGGGTCAGCAGTCCACGGTTGGGTGAATGGTCCTCCAGGGACGGGTCAGTTAATGATCTTGGGAGTCTATAATTATGACCTACATGTACTCTGTATTCAACCTAATACAAACAAAACATTGTTTTACATTGTAGCCAAACCCTCAGCCCCATTGTAACCCCTAACCCCTCTTCATCCCCAAACCCTTCACAGCAAATGCAATCCGAAAACGTTGATGATATCAGGTTACCAGGATTTGGAATATTAACACACAGTGATACATGTAGGCTCTTCTCTTCTCTTCTCTATTGCTAGCGCCTCAAATGGCAGTAATAACAATTTATATGTAAATTTCAAAATGATATTCTAAACTAAATATTAATATATTCTTCTTAAGGATAACATGGCCGGGAGAAGCTTGATCGATCAAGCACGAATCTTCATTAAAGAGGGTTAAATACAGGTTCGTCCACAAAATTTCCTAAATTTCATGAACCTGCGAAAGTCATTATACATTATACGCTATGTTTACTTCGGTCTTTCAACAGGTATCATAATCGCACGCATGGTCTACCTAAAGGATGTGTGACAACCGCTGTAAAATGTGGGTAATTTACACAACTTAATTCTAGTTATGATGTTCATTTAGATGCATTATATACCCGCCCGGATGACAACACAACAGTCTTTAATTTTCCAAAGTTTTAATAATCATTTTCACATTTGTAGGTTTTGTGCTTGTAAATATTTTGTTATGTTATATTTCGGGTTTTACGCCTGCATCAGCACCATTTTGGGCTATATCGCCGGCGGGCAGTTTACCTAACAACACCTTTTCTGAGCAGGCTCCAGCGGTTAACCAGTACTTGGGTGCACCAACCTCGAACCTGTGACCATCAGTGATGATATGTAAATATTTTGTGAAAAAGCTTTAAATTTACACAAGCACATTTTATTTAGACATTAATATATATACAATCTGCATCATGTGGACCATCAACTGATGGCCCTACTGGAAGAAGGTCATTGTTCGGAGACATAGTTGGTTGGGGTTGCAGCATAGGCCTATGGATGGAAAATTCATGGATGGAAATACCCTCTTTTCATTTTATGCAATGTTTCAAATAGAAATCTATGAAAAAGCATTTCTTTTACTGATTTACAAGAAAATAATACACCAATCATTGTTTCTCGTCATTTCTGTCTCCACAGTTAAAGCCACTTGTGTTATTGATCAATTTGTGAATCCAGCCACTTACAGCATCAATCAATTTATAAATCGTCTTTATTCTCCCAAAACCCATCTCAATACAACAAGCTTTTCCTGCCACAAACTAATAATACTTGAGATATTCTTGAGCATTTCTGCATTGACTTGCCCTATATCAGGCAAAACATAAATTATTCTGAACATGGATAATGGAATATTAATATATTAATCTTGAAGCTGGTTAAATTGTTTC
The DNA here is from genome assembly GCA_014843695.1 of Archivesica marissinica. Lineage (NCBI taxonomy): Eukaryota > Metazoa > Mollusca > Bivalvia > Venerida > Vesicomyidae > Archivesica > Archivesica marissinica. The sequence goes on from CM026394.1 coordinate 46,358,032, forward strand.
TATGTTCAGAACAATACAGTAACGATGATAATAAAATATTAAAGCATAAATATAAAATATTTTTAAAAACTTTCCAGTATGAATTTAAAAAAAAAAAATATTGAGAAAGCAAGGCAACAATGGGATATGAACATCGGTCCTCTGGATATATAGGTCAAAGCTCTACCACTATGTTAAATATCCCACTGTATAGGAACTCATGGTAAATTTATGTATATATTTGCAGGTTAGCGCGCGTTCTTGCCAACGCAATATTTTGAATATTTGAGCGGCCATTTTCTCTCTCGATTCGAGAATGATTTAAATCAAATTCTATTTCCACCGATGCGTGACTTCGACATTCATTCTATTGGCATGTATGTTATTTGGCGAAAATGTTTATATATTCGGTATACTGATTATAACGGTGACATAAGCAATAACCTGTTGGCGACTGGTTGGCCACCCTTTGGACGGGGCGACCCATTTTCCCGTCCACCCTCACAAATGGCCATTCTCAAAAGTTCCGCTGTATATGAACTATTAATGTAAAAACTATGTAACAGCAAAATTTATGAGAAAATTATAGTTTATACAAATTTATTTTAGCTCAATTGCGAAACAAGTTATTTCAACTTATATTAATCACTCTCGAGACCTCATTCCTGATGGAATCCATCGCCACGAGGGAGAGAGAAGAGGCAACGTGGAATTTAAATGCCTTGCCTAAGGGAAAATCGTAACGGCTCCAGCGGGGCTCGAACTCCAGACCTTTCGCACCTGAAGCGAACGCGCATCCACTGCGCTATCAAGACTTCCATGAGAAAATTATGGTCTTTCTTCTGAAAAAGCTATATTTGAAAACCTTGCTAAAATAATGATATCGATACTTTACAATTCCTCGTCTCTGATACAAATGGACAAGTCAAGCAAACATGGCTGCTGAAGTGTGTTCCCATCATGACAGCACAACACGCAAAAAACTAAATGTCTGCATCGGCAAAAAAACATAATAATTGTTCATTTATTTCGTGAAATTGCTTTCTTCTACTTTTGAGAATATTGTGTACAGTGCAGCTAATGGTTAAAGCCATGCTTTGTGAAGTGCAAAAATATTCAGTTGAAAAGCAATTCATTATTCCAGACTCTACAGGAAATCTACATGTCTGTCTAATTAATTCTTTTTCTTATCTTTTTGAAATTTCAACCCAAATCACTTCAGTAAATATGTTCATATATGTGAGTACACAGTATTTCTGAGAACGCCAACTGTACCATATACTAATATGTACACTTCAATATACACATACCCATTTTCTGTACTAATGGGCAATGACACTAAGGGAGAGCATTTGTATCCAAAAAAAAAAGTCATCGATCAATTGTTCCAGGCTGCCCCAGTACTTAATTGTTTCCCAGGCAATATCATCTGTCATTTATATTTAGAGTTTCATGTCGTAAACCTCCATTGATTTCCCATTTCAAGGATGAAATATCTTGTACCAAGTTAAAATGTCTACAAATCATCTCAGTTAAGGACCTTGTTGAATTGGCAAGGCTAAATTATAAATGTCTGTTTCTGGTCTCTGTGAAAAAGGAAAAAGTTTAAACTTTATTTTACAACGATTGCGAAGTAAGTTCTAACAACTTATATTAATCACTCTCGTTGGCACGGATGAAAGCGTAAATGTGGTCATTCATGTGGGAGGAAACCGGAGTACCCGGAGTAAAAACCCACCTGTCCGATCTGGCGACCACCGTACCATCTCACATACTTCCCTGTCCGAGGATCGAACCAGGGTTGCATTGGTGAGAAGCGAGCGTGCTAACCACTGCGCTAATCGTGGCCTTGTTTCAATTAGTTGAGACAACTAACTCTTGATTAATTGAATCTATCGAGATTAGAGATGTTGTATTTTTAAGGCAACATTTTAAATTGTTAAGTATTTTCATAGAACTTGCAATACAGTAGCTGCAGTGATTCAGTAAAGGTTTGATTATATTGACCCAGTGACCTAGTTTCTTTATGAAAATGGGTGATTAGCGACCGGAACCAAGCTTTCATACTAATGTGAACAATACTTTGGCTAATAACTAAGGATGGCAACTAATAGCGATTATACTATTTGAATATTTGGTCGGGACGGTATTCAAATATTCGATAGAATTCTATCAAAAACTCAAAATCACTCAAAATCACTCATAAAAATTGCCAAACTAACCAAATTTCTGTTTTACGCATCATCTTCTTCAAATGATTATTGAGATTGATATTGTACCCGAAAATGGTAAATCCAATGTGCATAGATTACACCTAGCAGTTTTCTTATTCTCAGAGCGAGTCAAGCATTTCCAAACGTAAGACTGAGCAGGTGGCATTTTTGAGGACAATATAATATTTTTTCCCCAAATATTCGAATACTGGAATAGTATTCGAATATTCGGACGTTCGAGCGAATATTCATTGCCATCCCTACTAATAACAGAAAGGAGCTAAGCTTTCATAATAATCTAAAGTCTGATCAAGCTTGAATAAGACCCAGGCCCGCACGGTAAGGGTAACTTTAAAACTCAACCATCATCATTGAATACGGCTAAGGTACGAAAAGAGTTGCTTCAGTGTTTGCAATATTTTCTTAAATGTGTTTCTAAAGCGAAATTGTAATTTATCATAAACAAATCAAGCTTTCATCAAAGCTAGCTTTGATAAACAACAGACAAAATATGATTATAAAACTCATGAGAGATAATCAACCAATCAGAATTCCCAACTCACAAACTCATGAGAGATAATCAACCAATCAGAATTCCCAACTCACGAGAGATAATCAACCAATCAGAATTCCCAACTCACAAACTCATGAGAGATAATCAACCAATCAGAATTCCCAACTCACAAACTCATGAGAGATAATCAACCAATCAGAATTCCCAACTCGCAAACTCATGAGAGATAATCAACCAATCAGAATTCCCAACTCACAAACTCATGAGAGATAATCAACCAATCAGAATTCCCAACTCGCAAACCTTAGATTTTGTGGCCATGACACCAGAAACATTTATTTGCCTAAGAAATGTACAGTGATCTTGTAGCAGGATCCCAGAGACAATCTCCCGGGAGTACCTTGTCTATCTGGAGTAATTAGACTCATGAATATTCATAAATCCAAGCCGGAAAACAATGTGGAATATCCTCCATGAACTTGCCGTTAGATATTACTCTAAATGACAAGTCAAACAGCTCATTGTCCGCTAGTGCTGAGACTATATGTGGATGCATCTGTCTCTGACTGTATCTCCCTCTGGATAGTGTTTGTGTCTCTGGGTGTATCTCCCTCTGGATAGTGTTTGTGTCTCTGGGTGTATCTCCCTCTAGATCGTGTTTGTGTCTCTGGGTGTATCTCCCTCTGGATCGTGTTTGTGTCTCTGGGTGTATCTCCCTCTGGATCGTGTTTGTGTTTCTGGGTGAGTTTGTTTCTGGGTGGTGTTTCTGGGTGGAGTTTGTGTTTCTGGGTGGTGTTTGTGTTTCTGGGTGGTGTTTATGTTTCTGGGTGGTGTTTGTGTTTCTGGGTGAGTTTGTGTTTCTGGGTGGTGTTTGTGTTTCTGGGTGGTGTTTGTATGTCTGGGTGAGTTTGTGTTTCTGGGTGAGTTTGTGTTTCTGGGTGGTGTTTGTGTTTCTGGGTGGTGTTTGTATTTCTGGGTGGTGTTTGTGTTTCTGGGTGGTGTCTGTATTTCCCACTGGGTGGTGTTTGTGTTGGCAGGTGTCTGTATTTCCCACCGGGTATTGTTTCTGGGAGTGTTTAATGTAGGGCTTGTACTGACATGAAATCAACCTTACCTTTACATTTGTTAGTGGTTTGATCTACAATGGCCTTTGTTGAAATGATTTTACCATATCTGAAAATAGAGAAATTGCATAATATTTATATGGATATAACAATAAAATAACTACCCTTCAATCAATGATAGTGTTAGTTAAATAAACTACCCTTCAATCAATGATAGTGTTAGTTTAAATATACTACCCTTCAATCAATGATAGTGTTAGTTAAATAAACTACCCTTCAATCAATGATAGCGTTAGTTTAAATATACTACCCTTCAATCAATGATAGTGTTAGTTAAATATACTACCCTTCAATCAATGATAGCGTTAATTTAAATATACTACCCTTCAATCAATGATAGTGTTAGTTAAACATACTACCCTTCAATCAATGATAGTGTTAGTTAAATATACTACCCTTCAATCAATGATAGTGTTAGTTAAATATACTACCCTTCAATCAATGATAGCGTTAGTTTAAATATACTACCCTTCAATCATTGATAGTGTTAGTTAAACATACTACCCTTCAATCAATGATAGTGTTAGTTAAACATACTACCCTTCAATCAATGATAGTGTTAGTTAAACATACTACCCTTCAATCAATGATAATGTTAGTTAAATATACTACCCTTCAATCAATGATAGTGTTAGTTAAATAAACTACCCTTCAATCAATGATAGCGTTAGTTTAAATATACTACCCTTCAATCAATGATAGTGTTAGTTAAATATACTACCCTTCAATCAATGGTAGCGTTAGTTTAAATATACTACCCTTCAATCAATGATAGTGTTAGTTAAATATACTACCCTTCAATCAATGATAGTGTTAGTTTAAATATACTGTGCTTTAATCCATTCTAAATATACTACCCTTCAATCAATGATAGCGTTAGTTAAATATACTACCCTTCAATCAATGATAGTGTTAGTTAAACATACTACCCTTCAATCAATGATAGTGTTAGTTAAATATACTACCCTTCAATCAATGATAGTGTTAGTTAAATAAACTACCCTTCAATCAATGATAGCGTTAGTTTAAATATACTAACATTCAATCAATGATAGTGTTAGTTAAATATACTACCCTTCAATCAATGATAGCGTTAGTTTAAATATACTACCCTTCAATCAATGATAGTGTTAGTTAAATATACTACCCTTCAATCAATGATAGCGTTAGTTTAAATATACTGTGCTTTAATCAATTCTAAATATACTACCCTTCAATCAATGATAGCGTTAGTTAAATATACTACCCTTCAATCAATGATAGTGTTAGTTTAAATATACTGTGCTTTAATCAATTCTAAATATACTACCCTTCAATCAATGATAGTGTCAGTCTAAATATACTGCCCTTCAATCAATGATAGTGTTAGTTAAATATACTACCCTTCAATCAATGATAGTGTTAGTTAAATATACTACCCTTCAATCAATGATAGTGTTAGTTAAATATACTACCCTTCAATCAATGATAGTGTTAGTTAAACATACTACCCTTCAATCAATGATAGTGTCAGTCTAAATATACTGCCCTTCAATCAATGATAGTGTCAGTCTAAATATACTGCCCTTCAATCAATGATAGTGTCAGTCTAAATATACTGCCCTTCAATCAATGATAGTGTCAGTCTAAATATACTGCCCTTCAATCAATGATAGTGTCAGTCTAAATATACTGCCCTTCAATCAATGATAGTGTCAGTCTAAATATACTGCCCTTCAATCAATGATAGTGTCAGTCTAAATATACTGCCCTTCAATCATGATAGTGTCAGTCTAAATATACTGTGCTATAATCAATTCTAAATATACTACCCTTCAATCAATGATAAAGCCTATTATAATCAGTAAGTTCTGTTTGCTTCTCTGTCTGCTTAAAAGGTCAACAGAAATATTTTCTAGGCATCATGTGTAAAATAAAATAAACCAAATTCTGTTCATTACCAGGGAAGGGATTCCATGCTGACATCCTATTACTTTGAATGTAGATTGCACATTTAGAGAACAGTAAACTGGCAAGTATTGATTGTTGCTCCTCATTTCAGATCCACTTTAAAAGCTTTTTTAAGTCATATAAAGTGTTTGATGGTGGCGGGGAATGGGTGTTGTTCATAAAACAAGGACGAAAATGTCTTTGTGGTGATCACCTAATAGGGACCGTTGAAGTTTACAGAGAGGCATTATGCTGTGTGAAACCCTACAACCTGGGATTGGGAAGTATGTGAGAGGTGGTGGTGGTTTACCTGGTGAAGATCCAGATCATGCAATATAGATACAGATTAGACAGTGTAGATGCACATCAATCAGATATTATACCCTAGATCAGATACAAGGTATATCCAGATCAGAAGGTGTAGATTCAGATCAGACACTGTAGATCCAGATCAGACATTGTAGATCTAGATCAGACATTGTAGATCTAGATCAGACATTGTAGATCCAGATCAGACATTGTAGATTCAGATCAAACATTGTAGATCCAGATCAAACATTGTAGATTCAGATCAAACATTGTAGATTCAGATCAGACGTGTAGATCCAGATCAGACAGTGTAGATCCAGATCACACAGTGTAGATCCAGATCAGACCATGTAGATTCAGATCAGACAGTGTAGATCCAGATCAGACCGTGTAGATCCAGATCAGATATTGTAGATCCAGATCAGATATTGTAGATTCAGATCAGATATTGTAGATTCAGATCCAAACTATTTCCAAACCCTATTACCTGGTGCCTAAAATGTGCAGAGATATATGGGTCATTATATTATAACCTCTATCTGTAAAACTCTGCTTACTTACGTTTATTTATCGTCGCTACCGGTTGCCCATATGAGCGACGCCTCCTGAAGAGGTTAGTCATTTTAGATTTGTGGAGGATAGTGCAATGACACAGACAGAGACCCATTCCAGAGTCGCCACTGGTTCTTTTACGTGCACGGTGTAAAGCACCGACACGAGACCTCGGTTTAATGTCCCATCTGAAAGACTTAATTTTATTAGGGTCAGACGGGTGGTCGAACCTGCGATCCCTGGATTACCAGTCCAGCGTGTTACCACTGGACTACAGATCCGTCTGTACTCAATTTGTAACAACACAAAAATAGTAATGACTATTTTTGCCTCGTTAATGTCAATTACCAAATAAAAATCCCTAACAAAATTTGGAGTTTTTATTATAAACTGTGACAATCTCAATCAATTGCAACTTAACCCATTCAACCCAAGTAACTGACATGGACTGGTCCATGATATTTTTAGACCAATAAATTAATAAGAAAATTACATTTGGACCAGTTCATTTATCAAAATGGGTAATTTTATCTAAAAATAGTAATAATTATTACTGGCAAAAAAGTGCAGATCCTGATGAGACGGCTCGTTACGAGCCGGCTCATCTGGATCTACACTTTTCATAAGCCTATTTAGAGGCCTGTGGGGTTGAAAGGGTTAACAAAAACTTCTTTTGGAGGTAAATGTTCTATGCTGTGCTTAATGTTATCCAACTCTTTGTTTGTTCTTGGTCAGTTCTCAAAATAATCTACAAGTAATTTGTAATTTATAAATCTCCTCAATCCTCAATCTCATATGTTATAAATCTTCTCAATCCTCAATCCTCAATCTCATATGTTACAAATCTCTTTTATTCTCAATCTCATAGGTTACAAATCTCTTCCATTCTCAATCTCATAGGTTACAAATATCTTCCATTCTCAATCTCATAGGTTACAAATATCTTCCATTCTCAATCTCATAAGTACAATCTCAATCAATTGCAACTTAACAAAAACTTCTTTTGGAGGTAAATCATTTTGATAGATTATAAACCTCCACCATTCTCAATCTCATAAACCTCCACCATTCTCAATCTCATAAACCTCCACCATTCTCAATCTCATACACCTCCACCATTCTCAATCTCATAAACCTCCACCATTCTCAATCTCATAGGCCACAAATCTCTTCCATTCTCAATCTCATAGGTTACAAATCTCTTCCATTCTCAATGCAAGGAATGCATACATAGACATCTAAAACAACATGTACAGTATGTAAAGAAAAATATGTCCTATTAATCTACATGTCCTATTAATCTACATGTCCTAGTAATCTACGTGTCCTAGTAATCTATGTGTCCTAAGTAATCTACATGTCCTAGTAATATACATGTCCTAAGTAATATACATGTCCTAGTAATCTACATGTCCTAGTAATCTACATGTCCTAGTAATCTACATGTCCTAGTAATCTACATGTCCTAGTAATCTACATGTCCTAGTAATCTACATATCCTATGTAATCTACATGTCCTAGTAATCTACATGTCCTAGTAACCTACATGTCCTAGTAATCTACATAGCCTACTAATCTACATGTCCTAAGTAATCTACATGTTCTAGTAATCTACATGTCCTAAGTAATCTACATGTCCTAGTAATCTACATGTCCTAGTAATCTACATGTCCTAGTAATCTACATGTCCTAGTAATCTACATGTCCTAAGTAATCTACACATCCTAGTAATCTACATGTCCTAGTAATCTACATGTCCTAGTAATCTACATGTCCTAAGTAATCTACATGTCCTAAGTAATCTACATGTCCTAGTAATCTACATGTCCTAGTAATCTACATGTCCTAAGTAATCTACATGTCCTAAGTAATCTACATATCCTATGTAATCTACATGTCCTAGTAATCTACATGTCCTAGTAACCTACATGTCCTAGTAATCTACATGTCCTAAGTAATCTACACATCCTAGTAATCTACATGTCCTAGTAATCTACATGTCCTAGTAATCTACATGTTCTAAGTAATCTACATGTCCTAGGAATCTACATGTCCTAGTAATCTACATGTCCTAGTAATCTACATGTCCTAGTAATCTACATGTCTACATGTCCTAAGTAATCTACACATCCTAGTAATCTACATGTCCTAGTAATCTACACGTCCTAGTAATCTACATGTCCTAGTAATCTACATGTCCTAGTAATCTACATGTCCTAGTAATCTACATGTCCTAAGTAATCTACACATCCTAGTAATCTACATATCCTAAGTAATCTATATATCCTAGTAATCTACATGTCCTAAGTAATCTACATGTCCTAGTAATCTACATGTCCTAGTAATCTACATGTCCTAGTAATCTACATGTCCTAAGTAATCTACATGTCCTAGTAATCTACATGTCCTAGTAATCTACATATCCTAGTAATCTACATGTCCTAAGTAATCTACATGTCCTAGTAATCTACATGTCCTAGTAATCTACATGTCTTAAGTAATCTACATGTCCTAGTAATCTACATGTCCTAGTAATCTACATATCCTAGTAATCTACATGTCCTAAGTAATCTACATGTCCTAGTAATCTACATGTCCTAAGTAATCTACATATCCTAAGTAATCTACATGTCCTAGTAATCTACATGTCCTAGTAATCTACATATCCTAGTAATCTACATGTCCTAAGTAATCTACATGTCCTAGTAATCTACATGTCCTAAGTAATCTACATGTCCTAAGTAATCTACATGTCTTAAGTAATCTACATGTCCTAGTAATCTACATGTCCTAGTAATCTACATATCCTAGTAATCTACATGTCCTAAGTAATCTACATGTCCTAGTAATCTACATGTCCTAAGTAATCTACATATCCTAAGTAATCTACATGTCCTAGTAATCTACATGTCCTAGTAATCTACATATCCTAGTAATCTACATGTCCTAAGTAATCTACATGTCCTAGTAATCTACATGTCCTAAGTAATCTACATGTCCTAAGTAATCTACATGTCCTAGTAATCTACATGTCCTAGTAACTTACATATCCCAGTGGATCTGCTGTGTGGTGTTTTACGTTTATTTATCGTCGCTACCGGTTGCCCATATGAGCGACGCCTCTTGAAGAGATTAGTCATTTTAGATTTTTGGAGGATAGTGCAATGATACAGAAAGAGACACATTCCAGAGTCTCCTCTGATTCTTTTACGTGCACGGTGTAAAACACCGACACGAGACCTCGGTTTAACGTCCCATCTGAAAGACTGTTAATTTTATTAGGGTCAGACGAGGGATCAAACTGGATCTGCTGGGATTATTATGTACAAGTAGTTATTATTATAAGCTGCCAATGACCATCCAGTCTCCTGTTTACTTTGTGCAAATCAGTAATAGGTCTGTTATTGTGATAATCAATCCCAGTCCTGATGAGGAAATGTTATAGTTTATAAATATTCATCCCTTGTTAGGATTTCCTGCTGCAAATAATTACCCAATTTGCATAAATACACTGCCTGCATTAGACCTATCATTGGGTTAATATAATGCCATTTAGCTTCAAATTATTGCTTTGGGTTCTTTTCATGGAGTTTTCATACATAACTGGAAACTGGAGGTCTCATAATGCCTATAAAATATTCAGTACTGTCTGCATAAATATTGTTCAGTGAATATGGGGCTTCATATACTGGTCTATTTATAGCAAATATCTTTGATGAAATACCTTATTAACCAGAATATTGAATACCCATGTCTATATATATTCATGGAGTTTTTATTGAGTGGGTGTTGGTGATATAGTCGTACCTGCAAGTATGTATGTATGTCCCTTTAATGTCAAACCCCTCTCGGGGACCTAGACATTTTCCCCAGGCAGGCTTAGCCGACCTAAGCGATTAACCAGTACTAAGCAATGTGTGTGAGGTGCCTTGCTCAATGACACTACATACGTGGTCTTTCCGAGTATCGAACCCGGGACCGTTCGATTCCAAATCCGCGCTCAACCACTGGACCACGGACGCCACACAAGTTATGGTGACTTCAAGCTTTTATTGATGATAATCCACAAGACTCCTCAAATGTAACAGCCATTTGACAGCCCTGGCCTAGATGTTATAAAACTCCAACTCAGTCTCAGCTTTCTGATTGGTTGAGCAAGGAGCAAATCTCAGACACAACATATGATATCACTGAAAGTGGATGCGCGTTCGCTTCAGGTGCGAACGGTCCGGAGTTCGAGCCCCACTGGAGCCATCATGATTGTACCCTTAGGCAAGGCATTTAAATTCCACGTTGCCTCTTCTCTCTCCCTTGTGGCGATGGATTCCATCAGGAATGAGGTCTCGAGAGTGATTAATATAAGTTGTAAAACTTGTTTCGCAATCGAGCTAAAATAAATTTGTATAAACTATGATATCACTTTAGCTCGAGTTTGAGATGTGAGAACAGTTTTATACCTCCGACCCTGGATATATCTGCACCATAGTTACTGTCTAGTGTAAGTCACCCCCGACCCTGGATATATCTGCACCATAGTTACTGTCTAGTGTAAGTCACCTCCGACTCTGGATATAACTGCACCATAGTTACTGTCTAGTGTAAGCTACCTCCGACCCTGGATATATCTGCACCATAGTTACTGTCTAGTGCAAGCTACCTCCGACCCTGGATATATCTGCACCATAGTTACTGTCTAGTGTAAGTCACCTCCGACCCTGGATATATCTGCACCATAGTTACTGTCTAGTGTAAGCTACCTCCGACCTTGGATATATCTGCACCATAGTTACTGTCTAGTGTAAGTCACCTCCGACCCTGGATATAACTGCACCATAGTTACTGTCTAGTGTAAGTCACCTCCGACCCTGGATATAACTGCACCATAGTTACTGTCTAGTGTAAGTCACCTCCGACTCTGGATATAACTGCACCATAGTTACTGTCTAGTGTAAGCTACCTCCGACCCTGGATATATCTGCACCATAGTTACTGTCTAGTGTAAGTCACCTCCGACCCTGGATATAACTGCACCATAGTTACTGTCTAGTGTAAGCTACCTCCGACCCTGGATATAACTGCACCATAGTTACTGTCTAGTGTAAGTCACCTTCGACCCTGGATATAACTGCACCATAGTTGCTGTCTAGTGTAAGTCACCCCCGACCCTGGATATAACTGCACCATAGTTACTGGCTAGTGTAAGTCACCTCCGACCCTGGATATAACTGCACCATAGTTACTGTCTAGTGTAAGTCACCTCCGACCCTGGATATAACTGCACCATAGTTACTGTCTAGTGTAAGTCACCTTCGACCCTGGATATAACTGCACCATAGTTACTGTCTAGTGTAAGTCACCTCCGACCCTGGATATAACTGCACCATAGTTACTGTCTAGTGTAAGTCAGTGCTTCAATGAAGCTGGATAATGAATGAACTGTTTGGGTCAAATTTAAAGGGACAGCCATTTATAAGAAATAAGTTTTATTACATATCGTAAAACAATCTACATAGGTCAAAGACATTTTAAGATGGAATAATAAATATTAACGTTATTGCTATTTGAAAAATGTCGAAATGTCGTTAAGCTCAGGTAGCCCTTATGTTTCTATGACAACAAAACAATATGGCAGAATTTATATATACATCTTTTGCAATAAACAGCATAAAATTTGTGAAATGTTTAAAGAGGTCTCTGGTGTAACAGCTACCTATGCTATACTCATCAGTAGCTTGTTAAGTGGTGTCTTAAAACAGCACAAGGGAGATCATTTATAATAATAATTTATAAACATCATAAATCAAGAAGTAATCACGTTTACTACTGTCATTTACTGACCGGCTGTACATGGAATGTGCTGCTAAGGAACGGCTGTACATGGAATGTGCTGCTAAGGAGCGGCTGTACATGGAATGTGCTGCTAAGGAATGGCTGTACTAGGAATGTGCTGCTAAGGAACGGCTGTACATGGAATGTGCTGCTAAGGAACAGCTGTACATGGAATGTGTTGCTAAGGAACGGCTGTACATGGAATGTGCTGCTAAGGAACGGCTGTACATGGAATGTGCTGCTAAGGAATGGCTGTACATGGAATGTGCTGCTAAGGAACGGCTGTACATGGAATGTGCTGCTAAGGAACGGCTGTACATGGAATGTGCTGCTAAGGAACAGCTGTACATGGAATGTGCTGCTAAGGAATGGCTGTACATGGAATGTGCTGCTAAGGAACGGCTGTACATGGAATGTGCTGTACACACAGATACAAGTATGCTAAGAATCAATTTTTCTATAATAATTTATTGAGATTTATTTATTTGTAAATTAGCTCCCTTTGTGAATATTTAGCTAAAACATTAACTGGTAAATTGGTAGATCAACTATAGAAAATATTTATAATTAAAAGAGATAACATATTTTGACCACCCCTCGGTATAAAAGTGTCCAATCTAGAATTCAAATTGCACAGCAACCATAAACATGGCTACCAATGTACCATACACTGGACAATAATCTGTAACACCAGTATTGTCACGATTGTTGAAAAGAGGACACGATTGTTGAAAAGAGGACACACTAGGCTTATGTAGGAATCCAACATCATATCTGAAGTATGACAATTAATTAGTTTACTGGTATACAAATTTATTTTGGCTCAATTGTGAAACAAATTCTTACATCTTATAACAATCACTCTTGAGACCTCATTTCTGATGGAATTTATTGCCATGAGGGAAAGAGAAGAGGAAAATTGGAATTTAAACGCCTTGCCTAAGGGCACAATCGTAAATGCTCCAGTGGGACTCAAACCCGGGCCTTTTGTACTTGAAGCAAACGTGCTATGCTGTGAAATTAGTTTGAAAATTGTGCTGCACATAAAGATGACGTGGGGTGGTGTTTGGTGTTGATGGGGGGAAGCTGTGATGGTCATTAAATCTGACATTTGGGTGGTGGGGCCTCACATAGTCAGGCAGACCAAGACTATTGATGGTCATTAAATCTGACATTTGGGTGGTGGGGCCTCACATAGTCAGGCAGACCAAGACTATTGATGGTCATTTAATCTGACATTTGGGTGGTGGGGTCTCACATAGTCAAGCAGACCAAGACTATTGATGGTCATTAAATCTGACATTTGGGTGGTGGGGCCTCACATTAGTCAAGCAGACCAAGACTTGTGATGGTCATTTAATCTGACATTTGGGTGGTGGGGCCTCACATAGTCAGGCAGACCAAGACTATTGATGGTCATTTAATCTGACATTTGGGTGGTGGGGCCTGACATAGTCAAGCAGACCAAGACTTGTGATGGTCATTTAATCTGACATTTGGGTGGTGGGGCCTCACATAGTCAAGCAGACCAAGACAATTGATGGTCATTAAATCTGACATTTGGGTGGTGGGGCCTCACATAGTCAGGCAGACCAAGACTATTGATGGTCATTAAATCTGACATTTGGGTGGTGGGGCCTCACATAGTCAAGCAGACCAAGACTATTGATGGTCATTTAAACTGACATTTGGGTGGTGGGGCCTCACATAGTCAGGCAGACCAAGACTATTGATGGTCATTTAATCTGACATTTGGGTGGTGGGGCCTCACATAGTCAAGCAGACCAAGACTTGTGATGGTCATTTAATCTGACATTTGGGTGGTGGGGCCTCACATAGTCAAGCAGACCAAGACAATTGATGGTCATTAAATCTGACATTTGGGTGGTGGGGCCTCACATAGTCAAGCAGACCAAGACTATTGATGGTCATTTAAACTGACATTTGGGTGGTGGGGCCTCACATAGTCAGGCAGACCAAGACTATTGATGGTCATTTAATCTGACATTTGGGTGGTGGGGCCTCACATAGTCAAGCAGACCAAGACTTGTGATGGTCAGTTAATCTGACATTTGGGTGGTGGGGCCTCACATAGTCAAGCAGACCAAGACAATTGATGGTCATTAAATCTGACATTTGGGTGGTGGGGCCTCACATAGTCAGGCAGACCAAGACTATTGATGGTCATTTAATCTGACATTTGGGTGGTGGGGCCTCGCATAGTCGAGCAGACTAAAACTTGTGTCATTAAACGACTGCACTTAAAGCCCCTAATTGTGAACATGCCACAATAATTGTCCCCATTATGGACGCCATCAATGTTGATTCTCTTTAAATGTTCATTTCATACAGAACAGATAGAGTTACATGCCAACCACGATCATAATCTACTTAATAACTATAATAGTTGCATCATTTCTGTAAACACAAATACTTCCTGTCACTTATGGCGAAAATTGGATTCATTTGAATATACAGTCAAACCTATGTTAGCAGTCACCTCCATTAAGCAGCCACCCTGTATTATATACAGTGAAACCTGTGTTAGCAGTCACCTCCATTAAGCAGCCAACCTGTATTAAGCAGCCAGTTACCAGATTCCCAATATGTTGTTTTAATATACATTTGACCTCTATTAAGCAGCCACCTGTGCTAAGCAGCCACTTTCTGTGATTCCCTTGGGTGGCTGCTTAACCCATTCAACACCAAGTAACTGACATGGACTGGTTCATGATATTTTTAGACCAATAAATTAATAACAAAATTACATTTGGATCAGTTCATTTATCAAAATGGGTAAAAAAAATTCTAAAAATAGTTATATTACTTGAAAAATGTGCAGATCCTGATGAGGCGGCTCGTCACGAGCTGGCTCATCTGGATCTACACTTTTTTGTAAGCCAATTTAGAGGTCTCTGGTGTTGAAAGGGTTAAGACAGGTTTGACTGTAAACACTATATTTTCTCAATGACATACCCAGGGATCATTCTAGAGGGCGATGTGGGCGAAATTGTCGCCCTAGGGACCCTGACTTTGCCCTCTGGGCCTTCTCCCTTAAAAAAAAATTTGGTTTTTACCATTTTCAAACAAAATTTGGTCTAGTAAGATACATTGGCCCATTATAAAGCACTCCTTCTATTCAAATGTTGTATTTAATGGTTGTACTGTGCATTTTAACCCTATTTTGCAGATGTATATTAAAGAACACCATTTAAGGAAGCGATCACGCGCTTTCTCACTTCTCCCAAAAATTCTGACCTAGAATGAACCCTGTATACCATCCTGTGATGTCCCCCTCCCCACTCCTGCCCTCCCTCTGCGCTCCTCATTAAATACAATACTCAGACCAAAGTCAACATCCTTCCATTATTCCATTATTTGTAGAAGCTCTACAGTCTGTCTACATTGTTTGTCTCGAAATCCCCTTCCTTCCGTAATAATCATATACGACTCCAAGAAATACGGGGGAGATTATCGAGCGCCGAGGATCAATATAAAAATCTGCATGCAACACGGTGATCGGAACAGCTGTGCTTTAATGGACGTCCTTATGAATTGATTAAGCGTTAGAGACGCAATTCAATTTGTGGAAGATATTGAAAATCTCCGGGATTTAATATTTGAGGGAAATTTCTTAACTGATTTGAAATAAATTAAATCATAGCAAAATACTGGGAGAAAAATCATGGAATTAAACATGGTGAATAATGGGAGTAGTCGGGAATGCATGCCATTAACAGATATAATAGACGGGCCAACAGCCAAATATCTCTTTTGCACTATAGTTAAGTCAAAGCTGATTTTTTTGCGTTGGGTTTTATAGAGTTGCTAGTTTAGAAGCAAGTTGGGTTTTATAGAGTTGCTAGTTTAGAGCAAGTTGGGTATTATAGAGTTGCTAGTTTGGAAGCAAGCTGGGTTTTATAGAGTTGCAAGTTTAGAAGCAAGTTGGGTTTCATAGAGTTGCTAGTTTAGAAGCAAGTTGGGTTTCATAGAGTTGCAAGTTTAGAAGCAAGTTGGGTTTCATAGAGTTGCTAGTTTAGAAGCAAGTTGGGTTTTATAGAGTTGCTAGTTTAGAAGCAAGTTGGGTTTTATAGAGTTGCTAGTTTAGAGCAAGTTGGGTATTATAGAGTTGCTAGTTTAGAAGCAAGCTGGGTTTTATAGAGTTGCAAGTTTAGAAGCAAGTTGGGTTTTTATAGAGTTGCTAGTTTAGAAGCAAGTTGGGTTTTATAGAGTTGCTAGTTTAGAAGCAAGTTGGGTTTTATAGAGTTGCTAGTTTAGAAGCAAGTTGGGTTTTATAGAGTTGCTAGTTTAGAAGCAAGTTGGGTATTATAGAGTTGCTAGTTTAGAAGCAAGCTGGGTTTTATAGAGTTGCAAGTTTAGAAGCAAGTTGGGTTTTATAGAGTTGCTAGTTTAGAAGCAAGTTGGGTTTTATAGAGTTGCTAGTTTAGAAGCAAGTTGGGTTTTATAGAGTTGCTAGTTTAGAAGCAAGTTGGGTTTTATAGAGTTGCTAGTTTAGAAGCAAGTTGGGTATTATAGAGTTGCTAGTTTAGAAGCAAGCTGGGTTTTATAGAGTTGCAAGTTTAGAAGCAAGTTGGGTTTTATAGAGTTGCTAGTTTAGAAGCAAGTTGGGTTTTATAGAGTTGCTAGTTTAGAAGCAAGTTGGGTTTTATAGAGTTGCTAGTTTAGAAGCAAGTTGGGTTTTATAGAGTTGCTAGTTTAGAAGCAAGTTGGGTATTATAGAGTTGCTAGTTTAGAAGCAAGCTGGGTTTTATAGAGTTGCAAGTTTAGAAGCAAGTTGGGTTTTATAGAGTTGCTAGTTTAGAAGCAAGTTGGGTTTTATAGAGTTGCTAGTTTAGAAGCAAGCTGGGTTTTATAGAGTTGCTAGTTTAGAAGCAAGTTGGGTTTTATAGAGTTGTTAGTTTAGAAGCAAGTTGGGTTTTATAGAGTTGCTAGTTTAGAAGCAAGTTGGGTTTTATAGAGTTGCTAGTTTAGAAGCAAGTTGGGTTTTATAGAGTTGCTAGTTTAGAAGCAAGCTGGGTTTTATAGAGTTGCTAGTTTAGAAGCAAGTTGGGTTTTATAGAGTTGTTAGTTTAGAAGCAAGTTGGGTTTTATAGAGTTGCTAGTTTAGAAGCAAGTTGGGTTTTATAGAGTTGCTAGTTTAGAAGCAAGTTGGGTTTTATAGAGTTGCTAGTTTAGAAGCAAGCTGGGTTTTATAGAGTTGCAAGTTTAGAAGCAAGTTTTGTTGGTATTTATGAGTCGGCATAAATGGTAGGGCAGGGTATCTTGTATACATTATTAGCACAATACAGTCAACATTAGATGCTATGTTCTTGTAATTTACACTTTAACCCTTTCGGCGCCATAGGCGACTTTCGTCGACATTCCACTATAGCGCCATAGGCGACTTTCGTCGACATTCCACTACAACGCCATAGGCGACTTTCGTCGACATTCCACTACAGCGCCATAGGCGACTTTCGTCGACATTCCACTACAGCGCCATTCGTCGACATCCCGCTACAGCGCCATAGGCGACATTCCACTAAAGCGCCATAGGGCCATGATAGGGGACATTCCACTACAGCACCATAGGCGACTTTCGTCATCTAGTATATCATTATATTCAACTAGCATATCATTATATTCAACTAGTATATCATTATATTCATCTAGTATATCATTATATTCAGCTAGTATATCATTATATTCATCTAGTATATCATTATATTCATCTAGTATATCATTATATTCATCTAGTATATCATTATATTCAGCTAGTATATCATTATATTCAACTAGCATATCATTATATTCAGCTAGCATATCTTTATATTCAATTAGTATATCATTATATTCATCTAGTATATCATTATATTCATCTAGTATATCATTATATTCAGCTAGTATATCATTATATTCAACTAGCATATCATTATATTCAACTAGCATATCATTATATTCATCTAGTATATCATTATATTCAGCTAGTATATCATTATATTCATCTAGTATATCATTATATTCATCTAGTATATCATTATATTCATCTAGTATATCATTATATTCAGCTAGTATATCATTATATTCAACTAGCATATCATTATATTCAGCTAGCATATCTTTATATTCAATTAGTATATCATTATATTCATCTAGTATATCATTATATTCATCTAGTATATCATTATATTCAGCTAGTATATCATTATATTCAACTAGCATATCATTATATTCAACTAGCATATCATTATATTCAGCTAGTATATCATTGCATTCAGCTAGTATATCATTATATTCAGCTAGCATATCATTATATTCAGCTAGTATATCATTATATTCAGCTAGTATATCATTACATTCAGCTAGTATATCATTATATTCAGCTAGTATATCATTGCATTCAGCTAGTATATCATTATATTCATCTAGTATATCATTATATTCAGCTAGTATATCATTATATTCAGCTAGCATTTCTTTATATTCATCTAGCATATCATTATATTCAGCTAGTATACATTTCTCTATTCAGTTCTGTTATCTCAATGAGTTATGATTGCTAGAAGGCAGCAGTATGCTACACATCTGTCTGATCAATTGTAAATATTTTATATCAGGATGTTTCCATGATTAAATAATATACAAGCAATCAAAAATGTTTATTTATGAATGGAAATATTGATCTCTGGAAATGTGTATAAAATGTCATTATTCAGAAAGTGAGAAAACCGGAAGTGTATACACATTTATTTTAGCTTGATTGCGAAACAGGTTTTTACAACATTATTTTAATCTGACGAGAATTTTGAAGGAACCCATCTCCAGATGGGAGAGAGAGAAGAGGCAATGTGGAATGCAAGTGCCTTGCCAAAGGACACAATATTAATTGCTTCATATGGGCGTAAACTCCGGGCTTCTCACTACCAAAAAAACTTCTGCCTGATATCTTTCCCCACCCCCGCCCAGTCTTTCCTACATTAATTTTCCATACGTAATGACCAGGATTAATTGACGTTAGATTAATATACTTTCAATGTTTATCCCAGAAATATGTTAAACAGGTAAAACCCAGCAATATATTCAAACAGGATGTACTAATCTCTGAGGGATTCTGGGTACTATCATCCTTCACAGGAAGTAGTTATCCCCATGGAAATACAAAAGCATTCTGGGTTATTTACCTCTTACATATCTCACCAGGGGGAGGATTTTCAGAAGATAAAAAGCTTGCTTTGAATTTTAAAGAAGCAAAGGTTTCATTAATAAATGTCAGCTGCATAATAACATGCTTTGAACTAAGAACTGTTAGATTAATTTTAATGAATGTAGCAAAGTACCAGAGCTTATTTAAGATAAAGGTATGCCCCCGTTATCAAGGTGTACATGTGTTGGACAGAAAGTTTATCTTAAACAGTTATCAATCATGTTTAATCATTTGATGAGTAACTAAAACTGTGTTTCACATGATTTGACCTGCACCTGAAATGTGTCTCAAGTTTCCAAGATTAAACTTGCATGTACAAGTAAATTATAAACTGGCTCCTTTGAGGGCTGTGAAGGTGGGCGAGATAGGCGGTGCGCTGAAGTGCAGGGCTTATTTCGATAAGACTTTCCTTGCAACTGTTTTGTTTTAACCAGGAACCTCTTGCATGTGAGTTACGCTGCGCTGCAGCTTCGTGCTTGAACCAGAGTGTGATGTCGCTGAAATAATCTCCATAAACCAGGGGCGTAGCTTGGCTGGAATCGATGTGTAGGCCAACTTAAAACTTAAGACGGGAGGGGGTCCGGAGGTCGTCCCCAGGAAAACTATTCATAGCATATATAATTTAATCCTGGCCTCCCGATTTTTTGTTGCAGATTTGGAATTTTTATTTTTTCGGGGGGGAAAGTGTAGGCCACGACGGCCTATAGGAAGCTACGCCAATGTAAACGGTCTCACTTCTTCCTATTTCAAGTTCAAGGGGAAATGTTTTCATATATAAAATATAGTCAACAATCTTCTTCTTGCATACCTGGGTGAAACTCGGACAGATCATTAACATTACAAGTATACAGGGTGTAAGGAAGGATCATTAACAGTACAGGCATAGTAAGGGACAGATCATTAACATCACAGGCATACAGGGTGTAACGGACAGGTATACCCCCCCTGGTGCTTGTACCCTATCCTATAGGTATACCCCCTGGTGCTTGTACCCTATCCTAAAGGTATACCCACTGGTGCTTGTACCCTATCCTATAGGTATACCCCCCTGGTGCTTGTACCCTATCCTATAGGTATACCCCCTGGTGCTTGTACCCTATCCTATAGGTATACCCCCCTGGTGCTTCTTGTACCCTATCCTATAGGTATACCCCCCGGTGCTTGTACCCTATCCTATGGTATACCCCCCCCTGTTCTTGTACCCTATCCTATAGGTATACCCCCTGGTGCTTGTACCCTATCCTATAGGTATACCCCCTGGTGCTTGTACCCTATCCTATAGGTATACCCCCTGGTGCTTGTACCCTATCCTATAGGTATACCCCCTGGTGCTTGTACCCTATCCTACAGGTATACCCCCCTGGTGCTTGTACCCTATCCTAGGTATACCCCCCTGGTGCTTGTACCCTATCCTATAGGTATACCCCCCTGGTGCTTGTACCCTATCCTATAGGTATACCCCCCTGGTGCTTGTACCCTATCCTATAGGTACCCCCCCCTGGTGCTTGTACCCTATCCTATAGGTATACACCCTATCCTATAGGTATACCCCCCTGGTGCTTGTACCCTATCCTACAGGTATACCCCCCTGGTGCTTGTACCCTATCCTATAGGCATACCCCCCTGTGTTACCCTATCCTATAGGTATACCCCCCTGGTGCTTGTACCCTATCCTATAGGTATCCCTCTTGTGCTTCTTGTACCCTATCCTATAGGTATACCCCCCTGGTGCTTGTACCCTATCCTATAGTATACCCCCTGGTGCTTCTTGTACCCTATCCTACAGGTATACCCCCCTGGTGCTTGTACCCTATCCTACAGGTATACCCCCTGGTGCTTCTTGTACCCTATCCTATAGGTATACCCCCCTGGTGCTTGTACCCTATCCTAGTAGGTTATACCCCCTGTGCTTTACCTTATCCTATAGTTACCCCCCTATCGTATATCCCCGCCCCCCCCCCGGTGCCATATAAAGTTTTGTATATATCTTTCCTTTACATTTATCTTTTATTTGATAACAATCTTTATGCCTGGGACATGCTGTTGGGAATACAGCCTTATCTGATTTATCATTTGGAATGATGCACAAAATAGATACATTCTTTAAAATATCCTTTGAAAGAGATTTTTGAGAATATTAATGAAAGACAGACAGCTGTAGAATTTGAGAATCACTGAGGAGGACATTATGTGAAATATAAAGGTGATACTGGGAAATATGCTGAGTTGATAGTTTTTAATATACAAGTATCTTGGGTGTGTACAGTTCGTGTATATATACATACGTATCTTGGGAGTGTACGGGAGCCCGCTGTATATCCTAGTATGGGAGTGTGTGCATAGTGCAGGAGGGAGTGTACGGGAGCCCGCTGTATATCCTAGTGTGGGAGTGTGTGCATAGTGCAGGAGGGAGTGTACGGGAGCCCGCTGTATATCCTAGTGTGGGAGTGTGTGCATAGTGCAGGAGGGAGTGTACTGGAGCCCGCTGTATATCCTAGTATGGGAGTGTGTGCATAGTGCAGGAGGGAGTGTACTGGAGCCCGCTATATATCCTAGTATGGGAGTGTGTGCATAGTGCAGGAGGGAGTGTACTGGAGCCCGCTGTATATCCTAGTGTGGGAGTGTGTGCATAGTGCAGGAGGGAGTGTACGGGAGCCCGCTGTATATCCTAGTGTGGGAGTGTGTGCATAGTGCAGGAGGGAGTGTACGGGAGCCCGCTGTATATCCTAGTGTGGGAGTGTGTGCATAGTGCAGGAGGGAGTGTATGGGAGCCCGCTGTATATCCTAGTGTGGGAGTGTGTGCATAGTGCAGGAGGGAGTGTACTGGAGCCCGCTGTATATCCTAGTATGGGAGTGTGTGCATAGTGCAGGAGGGAGTGTACTGGAGCCCGCTGTATATCCTAGTGTGGGAGTGTGTGCATAGTGCAGGAGGGAGTGTACGGGAGCCCGCTGTATATCCTAGTATGGGAGTGTGTGCATAGTGCAGGAGGGAGTGTACTGGAGCCCGCTGTATATCCTAGTATGGGAGTGTGTGCATAGTGCAGGAGGGAGTGTACTGGAGCCCGCTGTATATCCTAGTATGGGAGTGTGTGCATAGTGCAGGAGGGAGTGTACTGGAGCCCACTGAATATCCCAGTAAATGGGAGTGTACAGTGCAGGGAGTGTACGGGAGCCCGCTGTAAATCCTAGTATATGGGAGTGTACAGTGCAGGGAGTGTACTGGAGCCCGCTGTATATCCTAGTATATGGGAGTGTACAGTGCAGGGAGTGTACGGGAGCCCGCTGTATATCCTAGTATATGGGAGTGTACAGTGCAGGGAGTGTACGGGAGCCCGCTGTATATCCTAGTATATGGGAGTGTACAGTGTAGGGAGTGTACGGGAGCCTGCTGTATATCCTAGTAAATGGGAGTGTACAGTGCAGGGTGCGTACAGGAGCCCGCTGTATATCCTAGTATATGGGAGTGTACAGTGCAGGGAGTGTACAGTGCAGGGAGTGTACGGGAGCCCGCTGTATATCCTAGTAAATGGGAGTGTACAGTGCAGGTAGTGTACTGGAGCCCGCTGTATATCCTAGTAAATGGGAGTGTACAGTGCAGGTAGTGTACTGGAGCCCGCTGTATATCCTAGTAAATGGGAGTGTTCAGTGCAGGTAGTGTACTGGAGCCCGCTGTATATCCTAGTAAATGGGAGTGTACAGTGCAGGGAGTGTACTGGAGCCCGCTGTATATCCTAGTATATGGGAGTGTACAGTGCAGGTAGTGTACGGAAGCCCGCTGTATATCCTAGTATATGGGAGTGTACAGTGCAGGTAGTGTACTGGAGCCCGCTGTATATCCTAGTATATGGGAGTGTACAGTGCAGGGAGTGTACGGGAGCCCGCTGTATATCCTAGTATATGGGAGTGTACAGTGCAGGGAGTGTACGGGAGCCCGCTGTATATCCTAGTATATGGGAGTGTACAGTGCAGGGAGTGTACTGAAGCCCGCTGTATATCCTAGTAAATGGGAGTGTACAGTGCAGGGAGTGTACTGGAGCCCGCTGTATATCCTAGTATATGGGAGTGTACAGTGCAGGGAGTGTACTGGAGCCCGCTGTATATCCTAGTATATGGGAGTGTACAGTGCAGGGAGTGTACTGGAGCTCGCTGTATATCCTAGTATATGGGAGTGTACAGTGCAGGTAGTGTACTGGAGCCCACTGTATATCCTAGTATATGGGAGTGTACAGTGCAGGGAGTGTACTGGAGCCCACTGTATATCCTAGTATATGGGAGTGTACAGTGCAGGGAGTGTACGGGAGCCCGCTGTATATCCTAGTATATTGGAGTGTACAGTGCAGGGAGTGTACGGGAGCCCGCTGTATATCCTAGTATATGGGAGTGTACAGTGCAGGGAGTGTACGGGAGCCCGCTGTATATCCTAGTATATGGGAGTGTACAGTGCAGGGAGTGTACGGGAGCCCGCTGTATATCCTAGTATATGGGAGTGTACAGTGCAGGGAGTGTACTGAAGCCCGCTGTATATCCTAGTAAATGGGAGTGTACAGTGCAGGGAGTGTACTGGAGCCCGCTGTATATCCTAGTATATGGGAGTGTACAGTGCAGGGAGTGTACGGGAGTCTGTAGCTCCAAGTATACAAAATATAAATACTTTCACTTACGGTGAACATAAGTTGACAAGGTCTTTATCTGTTGTGTTCGGATTGAGTCCTCGTATATATAGATTTGTCTTGCTCAGCTGTTCGTTCCCTGATTGGCTTCCCCCGCTCGACTGAGACGTGTTCGGACTTGCGGCCGGCATGTTGCGCGGTGTGTAGGTCTGCAAGTAGAAATTATTCATTTACTTGAGAATAACAAAGTAGAGAGTATAGCTAGGTTCAATAGAGAAAGTAGAGAGTATAGTTAGGTTCAATAGAGAAAGTAGAGAGTATAGCTAGGTTCAATAGAGAAAGTAGAGAGTATAGTTAGGTTCAATAGAGAAAGTAGAGAGTATAGTTAGGTTCAATAGAGAAAGTAGAGAGTATAGTTAGGTTCAATAGAGAAAGTAGAGAGTATAGCTAGGTTCAATAGAGAAAGTAGAGAGTATAGTTAGGTTCAATAGAGAAAGTAGAGAGTATAGTTAGGTTCAATAGAGAAAGTAGAGAGTATAGTTAGGTTCAATAGAGAAAGTAGAGAGTATAGTTAGGTTCAATAGAGAAAGTAGAGAGTATAGTTAGGTTCAATAGAGAAAGTAGAGAGTATAGTTAGGTTCAATAGAGAAAGTAGAGAGTATAGTTAGGTTCAATAGAGAAAGTAGAGAGTATAGTTAGGTTCAATAGAGAAAGTAGAGAGTATAGTTAGGTTCAATAGAGAAAGTAGAGAGTATAGCTAGGTTCAATAGAGAAAGTAGAGAGTATAGTTAGGTTCAATAGAGAAAGTAGAGAGTATAGTTAGGTTCAATAGAGAAAGTAGAGAGTATAGTTAGGTTCAATAGAGAAAGTAGAGAGTATAGTAGGTTCAATAGAGGTGGGTTGTGGTTTGGGTGGGTGTTGGTTTGGGTGGGTTGTAGGTTCAATAGAGAAAGTAGAGAGTATAGCTAGGTTCAATAGAGAAAGTAGAGAGTATAGCTAGGTTCAATAGAGAAAGTAGAGAGTATAGCTAGGTTCAATAGAGAAAGTAGAGAGTATAGTTAGGTTCAATAGAGAAAGTAGAGAGTATAGTTAGGTTCAATAGAGAAAGTAGAGAGTATAGTTAGGTTCAATAGAGAAAGTAGAGAGTATAGCTAGGTTCAATAGAGAAAGTAGAGAGTATAGCTAGGTTCAATAGAGAAAGTAGAGAGTATAGCTAGGTTCAATAGAGAAAGTAGAGAGTATAGCTAGGTTCAATAGAGAAAGTAGAGAGTATAGTTAGGTTCAATAGAGAAAGTAGAGAGTATAGTTAGGTTCAATAGAGAAAGTAGAGAGTATAGTTAGGTTCAATAGAGAAAGAACATCTGTAGAGGATTTTTGTAGTTAATAAATGAAAAAAAACCCAGCTAAATACGTTCAAAGATTGCATAGAATCTTACATGTAATTTAATAACTGATGTCATGAGCTACATTGGTATCACTGTTACTAGCTCTGTCACTATCTCTGTCACTAGCTCTGTCACTATCTCCTGTCACTATCTCTGTCTGGTGAGATGTGAACGCACCAACCACTGCGCTAATTGAACAGCCTAATTCAAATAGTGAAGCTAAAACACTTGTCTGAATAGCAAACCACATAGATCATGATCAGACACAGCTCCTGATCAGATGCAGCGTCACGTTGCGGCTGATCTGGATCTATGTTGTTTGCACATTCCGTCCAATTTATTCGGCAGGTTTAGGGTTAAAATCATTTCTAAGCAAATTCCATATTTATAACCAATGACAATTGTGCAGATATGTGTAGTGGCATCTGATATATATATCTTGAAAATGGATAAAATAATAAACCTATACCGATGAAAATGAGTAACAACACAATATACGTTATATCTAGGTATCAGTAACATTATCTAATATAATGCTTCAATATACGAACATCATATGCCGAACATCATATGCCGCCGAATCTATGATTTATTTAACTAAATTTCGTCTTCTATAATACTGATGTTACTATGGGATGACTGGGACATGTTACTATGGGATGACTGGGACACGTTACTATGGGATGACTGGGACACGTTACTATGGGATGACTGGGACATGTTACTATGGGATGACTGGGACATGTTAATACAGGATGACTGGGACACGTTACTATGGGATGACTGGGACATGTTACTACAGGATGACTGGGACATGTTACTATAGGATGACTGGGATATGTTACTATGGGATGACTGGGACATGTTACTATGGGATGACTGGGACATGTTACTATAGGATGACTGGGATATGTTACTATGGGATGACTGGGACATGTTACTACGGGATGACTGGGACATGTTACTATGGGATGACTGGGACATGTTACTATGGGATGACTGGGACATGTTACTATAGGATGACTGGGATATGTTACTATGGGATGACTGGGACATGTTACTACGGGATGACTGGGACATGTTACTATGGGATGACTGGGACATGTTACTACAGGATGACTGGGACATGTTAATACAGGATGACTGGGACATGTTACTATGGGATGACTGGGACATGTTACTATGGGATGACTGGGACATGTTACTATGGGATGACTGGGACATGTTACTATGGGATGACTCAGACACGTTACTATGGGATGGCGGATATATTTTCTCACCACCCACTCCTATTACAATTTGCATAATGAACAAATAATTCTAAAACGATATTCGTAAAGAATCCAAACTTTTGATACCATTAGTATATCCAACAATAACCTCTCCATTTATAGTGCAGCTAGGTATGCGTATGTCCCGCTATATGTTAATGTGAACCGTGGCTAAAATAAACTCACTCACACACTAAACCATAACAGTGTCTTATTGCTGTCGTATTTCATTGTGACTGAATGTACATGTATACCATTAGGTCGACAGCAGCAATTCTTTACACTTTAAATGTAGAGTCTGGCCCAACGACAATGACTTGCCTAAGGGGTCGAGCAACACTAGGTTTTGGACAGCGAGCAACACCCTCATTATTAATGATACACAGGCTTTCTCTCGATAGTCAACAAAACTAATTGAAATACAGTGAAAACTGTCTATCACGACAACCATTGGGATGGCAAACAATGGTGTCTCATATCATTCTGCTGAGAACCTAAATGCTGCTATTTATTCAAATTGTTGATTTGGTGCAAAAGTGGAGTGGCTGTATTGATTTGGTGCAATAATGGAGTGGCTGTATTGATTTGGTGCAATAGTGGAGTGGTTGTGTTGATTTGGTGCCATAGTGGAGTGGTTGTGTTGATTTGGTGCAATAGTGGAGTGGTTGTGTTGATTTGGTGCAATAATGGAGTGGTTGTGTTGATTTGGTGCCATAGTGGAGTGGTTGTGTTGATTTGGTGCAATAGTGGAGTGGTTGTGTTGATTTGGTGCAATAATGGAGTGGTTGTGTTGATTTGGTGCAATAATGGAGTGGTTGTGTTGATTTGGTGCAATAGTGGAGTGGTTGTGTTGATTTGGTGCCATAGTGGAGTGAGTGGTGTGTTGATTTGGTGCAAATGGAGTGGTTGTGTTGATTTGGTGCCATAGTGGAGTGGTTGTGTTGATTTGGTGCAATAGTGGAGTGGTTGTGTTGATTTGGTGCAATAATGGAGTGGTTGTGTTGATTTGGTGCAATAGTGGAGTGGTTGTGTTGATTTGGTGCAATAGTGGAGTGGTTGTGTTGATTTGGTGCAATAGTGGAGTGGTTGTGTTGATTTGGTGCAATAGTGGAGTGGTTGTGTTGATTTGGTGCAATAGTGGAGTGGCTGTGTTGATTTGGTGCCATAGTGGAGTGGTTGTGTTGATTTGGTGCAATAATGGAGTGGCTGTATTGATTTGGTGCCATAGTGGAGAGCACAAGAACTTGTCTGGAACACGCTATGTAACATTCAAAACAACTGCAACTCAATCTCTAAGTTATGATTTATTAAGGTTTGTGTGTTTGCTATCTCACCTTGGTGTACATATTGCTGTGTGTTTGCTATCTCACCTTGGTGTACATATTTCTGTGTGTTTGCTATCTCACTTTGGTGTACATATTGTTGTGTGTTTGCTATCTCACCTTGGTGTACATATTGCTGTGTGTTTGCTATCTCACCTTGGTGTACATATTGCTGTGTGTTTGCTATCTCACCTTGGTGTACATATTTCTGTGTGTTTGCTATCTCACTTTGGTGTACATATTGCTGTGTGTTTGCTATCTCACCTTGGTGTACATATTTCTGTGTGTTTGCTATCTCACTTTGGTGTACATATTGTTGTGTGTTTGCTATCTCACATTGGTGTACATATTGCTGTGTGTTTGCTATCTCACCTTGGTGTACATATTGCTGTGTGTTTGCTATCTCACCTTGGTGTACATATTGCTGTTCAAGAAAATATCTCCTACAATGCCCTTTATTTATATCCCAAACAAAGTATTCATATTCCAAATGCATTATGGGTATGAGATATTTAATATGGGTATATAAACTGTGTAGGTTTATTGACTCTGCTTCTACATAAAATGCCTATCTATACCTGGGATATCTACAAGGGATATCTTGCTGGGTAAACTATTACAGTCTAAAGCAAATTTACTTTCCTACTTTACTATAGAAATATGTTATTGTATATGAGTGTCCCACCTTTGTACCATAAACACATCACCCTAATCTGAGGTGATTAAACTACACCCTATCTGAGGGTTGATCATCAGGTTCAGTCCTGAGTGTCGATCATCAGGTTCAATCTTCAATCGACCTCATCTAGTCTGGGAACATATTTTGTCTTGTTCAGTCATATAAATATATTCATTTCACTTTCTGATAATATCAACACCTGCCGAAACCTAGGGTGTGTTTTCAGTGTAATTATTGATTATCATTAATCCTATTAATAGGATAATTAGCATGTGACTTAATAAATGACGTGACTTGCATGGAGCGTGAGGCATGTTATATGTTCATGAGGCATGTTATATGTTCATGAGACTGCGAGGCATGGCATAATGTTAATGAAACTCTATAATTGGCCTCCATTTTTTACCAATGGAAGTGACAAAAGGTCAACAAATGGAAGTGACAAACGGTCAAACCAATGGAAGTGACAAAAGGTCAACAAATGGAAGCGACAAATGGTCAAACCAATGGAAGTGACAAAAGGTCAACAAATGGAAGCGACAAAAGGTCAACAAATGGAAGCGACAAACGGTCAAACCAATGGAAGTGACAAAAGGTCAACAAATGGAAGCGACAAAAGGTCAAACCAATGGAAGTGACAAAAGGTCAACAAATGGAAGTGACAAACGGTCAAACCAATGGAAGTGACAAAAGGTCAACAAATGGAAGCGACAAACGGTCAAACCAATGGAAGTGACAAAAGGTCAACAAATGGAAGCGACAAAAGGTCAACAAA
Source organism: Archivesica marissinica (assembly GCA_014843695.1). Lineage (NCBI taxonomy): Eukaryota > Metazoa > Mollusca > Bivalvia > Venerida > Vesicomyidae > Archivesica > Archivesica marissinica. The sequence goes on from CM026394.1 coordinate 46,387,727, forward strand.
TGGAAGCGACAAACGGTCAAACCAATGGAAGTGACAAAAGGTCAACAAATGGAAGCGACAAAAGGTCAAACCAATGGAAGTGACAAAAGGTCAACAAATGGAAGCGACAAACGGTCAAACCAATGGAAGTGACAAAAGGTCAACAAATGGAAGCGACAAACGGTCAAACCAATGGAAGTGACAAAAGGTCAACAAATGGACGCGACAAAAGGTCAAACCAATGGATGCAACAAAAGGTCAAACCAATGGACGTGACAAAAGGTCAGAGCAGAGTAAAATGAAATGATAACAGTCTACCCTCACTTTTAAAGTGACCCTCAAGATTACCACAAATGAGAGAAATATTTGATAGTGATGTTTATCAAGTCCTGACTGTCCTTCCACAGCAGATCATAAACTAACAAACAAACACTTAATTCCAATATAAATCATGGCCAATTTATAGTTTTACTGAACAAAATGTCTGAAGTGTATTTCATGGCCATAAAATAATAACATTGAAGGCTTTATACATTATGCATTTCAGCTATGACATTTGAAATTTCATAATTTATAGATTTCACTTGTACCTTTATCTTAGATTCCACTTGTACCTTTATCTTAGATTCCACTTGTACCTTTATCTACGATTGAAGTATGCTGCATGTGTAGCTATATATATATATATATATATATATATATATATATATATACATGGTGTGTGTTTTACGTTTATTTATCGTCGCTACCGGCTACCCATATGAGCGACGCCTCCTGAAGAGATTAGTCATTTTAGATTTTTGGAGGATAGTGCAATGATACAGACAGAGACCCATTCCAGAGTCTCCTCTGGTTCTTGTACAGCACCGACACAAGACCTCAGCTTAAAGTCCCATCTGAAAGACTGTTAATTTTATTACGGTCAGACGGAGGATCGAACCTGCGATCCCTGTATATATATATATATATATATATATATACATAACCATATCTGGAAGCTATATACACGGTATATACATTTAACCATTTCTGGATGTATTATTCTGCAAAGATTGCTTCACTAATAAAAATTTGCTTCATGCATAATATCAACAGAAAATCAATGAAATAATTTGCATCCATTAAACATATTAAATGATGCAAATGTGGGCTCTAAAGTTGGATGCTTGTAGCGGAAAGAAAAGGTTTAATTACAAATCTAATCAATAGATAAATAGCACATAAATCTCCTTCAATTACCGCATTGCTCAATTACCCCAGCTGCTCAATTACCCCCCCTGCTCAACTACCCCCGCTGCTCAATCACCCCGCTGCTCCATTACCCTGCGGCTCAAATACCCCGCGGCTCCATTACCCCGCGGCTCCATTACCCCGCTGCTCCATTACCCAGCTGCTCCATTACCCCGCTGCTCAAATACCCCGCGGCTCCATACCCCGCTACTCAATTACCCCGCTGCTCCATTACCCCGCTGCTCCATTACCCCCGCTGCTCAATTACCCGCTGCTCCATTACCCAGCTGCTCAATTACCCCGCTGCTCCATTACCCCCTGCTCAATTACCCCGCTGCTCCATTACCCCGCTGCTCCATTACCCCGCTGCTCAATTACCCCACGGCTCCATTACCCCGCTGCTCCATTACCCCGCTACTCAATTACCCCGCTGCTCCATTACCCCGCTGCTCCATTACCCCGCTGCTCCATTACCCCGCGGCTCCATTACCCCGCTACTCAATTACCCCGCTACTCAATTACCCCGCTACTCCATTACCCCGCTGCTCAATTACCCTGCTGTGCGTGTGTTGTGCTAACCTCAGTAGCTTTTGTAAATAAATATTCATAAAGGGAGATAATTTACAAAGAATAATTTCACAAATATAACTGCACTGAGCAAGCTAAAATTTTACTCGAAACGACGAATAAATTACCATTGTATTATGGAGTAATAGAACATTAAGGAGGTAATCAGCCATCCGTCGATTCATGTCCGAGCCGGTGTGTATAAATTAGTCAATTCCAAATGTTATGATCTCTCGCTGGACTGGTAATCCAGGGATCACAGGTTCGATCCCCCGTCTGACCCAAATAAAATTAACAGTCTTTCAGATGGGACGTTAAACCGAGGTCTCGTGTCGGTGCTTTACACCGTGCATGTAAAAGAACCAGAGGAGACTCTGTAATGGGTCTCTGTCTGTATCATACACTATCCTCCAAAATCTAAAATAACTAATCTCTTCAGGAGGCATCGCTCATATGGGCAACCAGTAGCGACGATAAATAAACGTAAAAAAAAAAAAGATCTCACTTTAATATATAATAAAATAAATATGCTCTTGTTTTTTTTCCCGCACCATTGTCTGCAGTGGTAGAGCAATTATTAACACATATCTAACAACTGTTTGACAAGGCAATGCTTGAGGACATATTCAATATATCATATATGTGTCATTTTTACGTGACCTTGCTATGATATTAGGTCAAAAGTTGCACTAAAATGATTGATTGTGAAGGCGACACCAAGTGTAACTTACGTCCACTACAACATAACTGCTTTGTTGCACTACAATGTGAGTTAATAATGTTGCCTCTGCATTCAAACACAGATAAAGTTGAAGTTGGTGATGTGGTATAAGAGGTAAAGTTGACGCTGATGATGTGGTATAAGAGGTAAAGTTGACGCTGGTGATGTGGTATAAGAGGTAAAGTTGAAGTTGGTGATATGGTATATGAGAATAAAGTTGAAGCTGGTGATGTGGTATATGAGAATAAAGTTGAAGCTGGTGATGTGGTATATGATGTAAAGTTGAAGCTGGTGATGTGGTATAAGAGTTAAAGTTGAAGTTGGTGATGTGGTATAAGAGGTAAAGTTGAAGCTGGTGATGTGGTATAAGAGGTAAAGTTGAAGCTGGTGATGTGGTATAAGAGGTAAAGTTGAAGCTGGTGATGTGGTATATGAGAATAAAGTTGAAGCTGGTGATGTGGTATATGAGGTTGAAGTATGTCAGTGTTGTTATTTGTTTATTACACTGTAATTGCAGCACTTGAACAGTTTGTAAATATAACAGGCTTCAACTTTACAATTTCTGTAAGTTTATTTTAAATTTCAGCATTTACCTTACCCTTCGAGTTGTTTTCATAAATCAGTGTAACAGATATGTTCATTCATTCACCCATGATCCTCTAAGCCTGTTCAAGGCACAATTAGTGGCATTGGTCAATTACTTGCAATTAGTTGTAAATAATTAAATGTAGAGGGAGAGAGAAATATACTGTTGATGTATAATTCACTACCTATCAACAGAGATGCCCTACTGTTAAATGAATGCCAGGATAACTGAGGTAAATGTGCAATTTATAGCAATTAAACATGCTAAATCACATACAGAAGACAAATATCAAAACATATAATTATGACTGAGAAATTTTGGAAACATTGCAAAGAAAAAGTGCCAATAAATAGAAACATTCTAGCCTACTATGCAAACTAACTATTTAAGATATGAGATGGTAATTTACCTAGCCTACTACGCAAACTAACTATTCTCCTTTCATAATTGATGACTTAATTACTGCCAATATCTCAAATACTGTCAATGTTAGACGAGCTACCATAACGTTAAATAACTATTGTTTCACTGATTATATTAACAATTATGGGATAAAAACATGCAACATTACCTTTTCCCCCTATAATATGGCAAAATGAACCAGTCCCCCTATAATATGCCAAAATGAACCTTTCCCCCTATAATTTGCCAAAATGAACCTTCCCCCCCCCCCCCCCGTTAATATGCCAAAATGAACCTTTCCCCCCCTATAATATGCCAAATATGCTGAAGCTTGGAGGAAGTTGAGATGTACGATTTGGCTGAAGTTTGAAGGAAGTTGAGATGTACGGTTTGGCTGAAGTTTGGAGGAAGTTGAGATGTACGGTTTGGCTGAAGTTTGAAGGAAGTTGAGATGTATGATATTGTTAATGTTTGGAGGAAGTTGAGATGTATGGTATTGTTAATGTTTGGAGGAAGTTGAGATGTACAGTATTGTTAATGTTTGGAGGAAGTCGAGATGTACGGTATTGTTAATGTTTGGAGGAAGTTGAGATGTACAGTATTGTTAATGTTTGGAGGAAGTCGAGATGTACGGTATTGTTAATGTTTGGAGGAAGTCGAGATGTACGGTATTGTTAATGTTTGGAGGAAGTTGAGATGTACAGTATTGTTAATGTTTGGAGGAAGTTGAGATGTACAGTATTGTTAATGTTTGGAGGAAGTTGATATGTACGTACGGTATTGTTAATGTTTGGAGGAAGTTGAGATGTACAGTATTGTTAATGTTTGGAGGAAGTCGAGATGTACGGTATTGTTAATGTTTGGAGGAAGTTGAGATGTACGTACGGTATTGTTAATGTTTGGAGGAAGTCGAGATGTACAGTATTGTTAATGTTTGGAGGAAGTCGAGATGTACAGTATTGTTAATGTTTGGAGGAAGTTGAGATGTATGGTATTGTTAATGTTTGGAGGAAGTCGAGATGTACAGTATTGTTAATGTTTGGAGGAAGTCGAGATGTACAGTATTGTTAATGTTTGGAGGAAGTTGTTCAAGACGTTACAGTCCATCGTGGCAACTAATATTAGACCAGGACAAATCTCTATGTCCCCCATTTAATAACTGGGGGGGGGGGACAAAAATAGCAGCATAAAGAAATATGTCTAGACATAGACAAATTATGTGAAAATGTAAACAACTCCAGCATAAATAATCATTTAGTTTATAATGCATGTATGCATCAATTATATGTAGTGTAGAGAATACTGAGGGAATTTGTTAACTAGATCACTGGTGCATTGTGGTTTAACATTGTGAAGCAAATCTCAATTATCTGCTTGCAAACATTGCTCACTTGTTTCCAATCAATGCAATCTACTATTACTACCTCCATTATAATGTCTGCCTGTAGGGCAAGTTGGGACTTTGCTAGATTTCATATTTGTCATATAGTTTAATCTGATAAACAACAGATTCACTAATCAGTAATAGTATACATGTTATAAACTTATAATTGCCGTTTGATATTTAGGGACTTTGTTTCAGTTTGGGTACTTTCTGGTTTGTCTGACCAAGTTCATACTAAAATAAATAGGGTGCCATTTTTTCCAAATTTACATAGTGCCATTTCTTCCGGGTGCCTTTTTTTCCGGGTGCCATATTTTTCCGGTGACATTTTTTCTGGTGCCATTTTTCCCATACCCCGTTCATACTAATACCCTATTTTTCTATATACCAGTTTAAACCACAATGGTATAAGACCCCTATATACCAGTTTAAACCACAATGGTATAAGACCCCTATATACCAGTTTAAACCACAATGGTATAAGACCCCTATATACCAGTTTAAACCACAATGGTATAAGACCCTTAATTCATTTCATTCTGTATACATTTAAAGGCTTTTGCAAACAACATAGATCCAGATCAGCCGCAGTGTGACGCTGCATGCTGATCAGGATCTATGTTGTTTGCTACATAGCCAAGTGTCTTAACAAGATCATCTGAATAGCAAACAGCATAGAGTCTGATCAGACGGCACATTCCATGGCGGCTGATCTGGCTCTATGTTCTTTGCAAATACAGTTTAAACGGTATCCAGAATGAAATGAGTTAAATATTCATAATTACCATAATTATGTCTATATCCCTAAATGTCTTATTCATATTACAAATGTTCCATACAGCACTTGGTTTGATTAAACTCCTAAATATCCCATAAGACTGGTCTAAATCACAAATTTACCATATCACACACTAGGCCTAATTAAACCCCTATATGTCCCACAACAGGTCTAAGCCACAAATGTTCCATACCAAATTAGGCCTAATTTAACCCATAAATGTCACATAACAGGTCTAAGCCACAAATGTTCCATACCAAATTAGGCCTAATTTAAGCACTAAATGTCCCCTACCAAATTAGGCATAATTTAACCCCTAAATGTCCCATACCAAATTAGGCCTAATTTAACCCCTAAATCTCCCACAACAGGTCTAAACCACAACTCTGTACCACACTCAAGGCGTAAACCTCAAATGTGTGCATATACTAATATATATTATACCAATATACCACAGAATTCTAGGCACAAGTCAAGTTTCGAACCCATATCACCACGGCAACAGCGGATAACCATAACAAATCGGACCATTTCTAATATTACTTATTTATTAGACACTTAGTGCCTCCCTATTTCATAAGACCTATGTACTCCCCAATTTGAAGGATGAAATAAATATGACAAACATTTGACCATCTCTCGACAGGATATAATTTCCATCTAAGTGACTGTTGATCAAACTGATACAGCTTAGCTAAAGCACAAGCAACCTCCATATTGAGAGTAAATATGCATTTTACATTACAGTTCAACCTGTCAAGGGAATCAAAAAAAGAATGGCACCTTGGCTCATACCCAGGAAATACTTAAAGTGTCTTATGCGGTTTTTTTCTTCTGTTGGAAAAATAATACTATAATTCATAGGCCAATTTATCCTAGCGTTAACTTTAGCAAACCACCATTTACAGAGTTATTGGTGATCTTGTTAAAACATACCCACAAAGGGAGGTAATTTACAAATTATAATTTCCCAAAAGCAAGTTTTTTGGGGGTTTTTTGAGGCCCCAAAAGTGGGTAAACCTGTTTATTTTTTTTAATGTAGCAGATACATAGTCATAGATATCACATTCAACACATAGCAATTATACACAATGACCTTGATTTAACATAGTAGTCTATTTAATTTGAAAATGCAAAGGGTTAATGAGTTGTCTCCCTTTACCAATAAAGAGATAAAAAGCAAGTTTGTTTGTGGCCATATTTTCCAAATATTACTTTTTACCGTAATAATTTATAATCGAAAAATTAAAAATATAAGACAATAATCAGAATATCTAATACATGTCGTGCACCACATTCTAAATAAACCACATTCTAAATAAACGATAAATGCTTCAAACATTACATAATGTGATTTAAACCACCTACCGTAATTTGCTATGTATAACGCGCTATCATGTATAACCTAATAATTACCCATCTCTATTTCAGATCGAGCCACCTCCCACATTACTCATTGTCCAGGTGTAATCAAGTTGCTTAGTAATTACCCACAACTATGTCTGTCAATATGCTAGATGCCCATACTGAATGAAGATCCCACCAACCAGACTTTGAAGGATTTGTGGCTTCAGGCCAGACATCAAAAGATAACTATCTAATCACCTCTACTTTTAACAGGACACTGTTTAACAAAGTGAAGCATGATTATTACCAGTATAACAGTTTTACTGTTAAACCGTGATACATAGTATTTCATAATGGAAGTTGACATGTTAAACCGTGATACATAGTATTTCATCATGGAAGTTGAGATGCTAAAACCTTCTGCGAGCCTTACTTAAAACAATTCACTCCAATAGGACTCGAACCCACAGCAATGCATGAAGGGCAAGGGAATGGCCATTAATATTACTCAGTCGAAGAGGCCACACAACCACAGCATTAAGTTCAAAGCAATGAAAAGTATGCAAAGAATGATCCTGCGAGGGAGTGCTGAATGATGGGTGATGATGATTTGAACCATGTGAGCGAGACTGATGGGTTAAAATGTCCCCTATTTATAATTTACATTCACATGACACAGGAAACAATGTAACTTATAAGCTGCATGGAGCTATCACTTAATCACTGCAGATTCACAATGATCCAGATTGAAATAGAAAATGGTTCATATCTGGAGACAAAAACACTGATAATTGCGTCAATTGTCCAAAAACCATTTATGTGTCATATTGGGCAAATTTTATTGTCATCTGCCACTAATATCAACCTTATTTACAGGTTTAAGCAAGTAGCCATTTGACATATTTCATTCATAAATTGGACTCCGGAAATTGAAATTTATAGCAGTAGATTTTCAGGAAATGTCAGATGTCACAGTCCAAATATCAGCAACATTCTTTGCACAGTTTGATAATGTTGATAATGTTCACGAAAATGTAATGAAAGCATGATCACAAAATGTTCTCATTTTAGTCATAAAAAAGCCAGAATTATGTATCATGTTAAACCATACAGGATCTGTAGTCCAGTGGTAACATGCTGGACTGGTAATCCAGGGATTTCAGGTTCGATCCCCCGTCTGACCATAATAAAACTAACAGTCTTTCAAACTAACAGTCTTTCAGATGGGACGTTAAACCGAGGTCTTGTGTCGGTGCTTTACACTGTGCACGTAAAAGAACCAGAGGAGACTCTGGAATGGGTCTCGGTCTGTATCATTGCACTATCCTCCAAAAATCTAAAGCAACTAATCTCTTCAGGAGGCGTCGCTCATATGGGCAACTGGTAGCGACGATAAATAAACGTAAAACACACAAAATCATGTTGAAACAACTATCAGGGATCCGCCATCTTTTATTAGTATAAACTTTTGCCATCTTTTATTAGTATAAACTTTATTTAAACACATTTGACCCGTATCTTCCATATCTTCTATAAAACAATAAAATGATAAGTATGGATTTAAATAAGTCAGTAAGCCCAGGAAGAATTTAACATAAGCTCATATTATCTTTTAAATGTGTCAAATAATTGATTTGATCCTCTAATCAGTTTAACTGCTTCAAATAACCGATTATCTTAATATTAAGCAGCACATTAAGAACACTACTGCAGACTTAGGAACAACCATTTAAAGTAGAGTATTATGTATATGTATTAGTATGGGAATTATAGTTCATATGTCACCGGCTCTTATTCAAGCTCAATATGGAAGTTCAGAATGCTAACGTTTCCTAATCTGAGATTATCACCTATGTAATCTCTTCCCTGATTTATGCAACACATCTTGCTTATACAGTCAAACCTGTGTTAGTAGTCACCTCTATTAAACAGCCAACCTGTATTAAGCAGCCAGTTTCCAGATTCCCAATACAGTCAATCATGTGTTAGTGGTCACCTCTATTAAACAGCCAACCTGTATTAAGCAGCCAGTTTCCAGATTCCCAATACAGTCAATCCTGTGTTAGTGGTCACCTCTATTAAACAGCCAACCTGTATTAAGCAGCCAGTTTCCAGATTCCCAATACAGTCAATCCTGTGTTAGTGGTCACCTCTATTAAACAGCCAACCTGTATTAAGCAGCCAGTTTCCAGATTCCCAATATGCTGTTTTATTATAATATGACCTCTATTAAGCAGCCACCTGTGCTAAGCAGCCACTTTCTGCGAGTCCCTTGGCTGGCTGCTTAAGACAGGTTTGACTGTAATCTCAAACAAATGGAGAATGCTTCCTTAAATAAAATCATTTACCAACACCTGGTGCAAAAACCATGTAAATCATTTATCAACACCTGATGCAGAAACCATGTAAATCATTTACCCAACCCAACACCTGATGCAGAAACCATGTAAATCATTTACCAACACCTGATGCAGAAACAATGTAAATCATTTACCAACACCTGATGCAGAAACCATGTAAATCATTTACCAACACCTGATGCAGAAACAATGTAAATCATTTACCAACACCTGATGCAGAAACAATGTAAATTATTTATCAACACCTGATGCAGAAACAATGTAAATTATTTATCAACACCTGATGCAGAAACCATGTAAATCATTTACCAACACCTGATGCAGAAACCATGTAAATCATTTACCAACACCTGATGCAGAAACCATGTAAATCATTTACCAACACCTGATGCAGAAACCATGTAAATCATTTACCCAACACCTGATGCAGAAACCATGTAAATCATTTACCAACACCTGATGCAGAAACCATGTAAATCATTTATCAACACCTGATGCAGAAACCATGTAAATCATTTACCAACACCTGATGCAGAAACCATGTAAATCATGTACCAACACCTGATGCAGAAACCATGTAAACTCATTTACCAACAACACCTGCAGCAGAAACCATGTAATTTACAGTTACTTTACAATCTACACCATCACTTTCTTCATGGCCCTTCATGGCCCATTTGAAATTATTTTTCCCCATTCAATATGTTAACCATTTACATTTATTTTGATCTGATATAACAAAAAGAAAGGATTCACCCAAAAATGTCTTACAGCAATTAAAGAAAGATTGCCTTGAAGCATAAATCTATTTACTATAGCAACACTATATAGACCAATCAATACACACCAAATAATCCCATTTAGTAATCTAGGGGAACGTTTGTTGCACTTTGAGAAGACAGTTTATCGATACAATTAAGTCCTTCCCTTTATAATACTGAATGAAAATATTTACGGTACAAATACGAACAAATGTTGAACAATGATAGCATGCAATATATTTCATTCTTTCAATAAATACCGTTGAATCATTCACACTGCAAAAACTTGTTTAGAATTTTAATTGCTAGAAAACTATAAAAAATCCCTACATAAGAAATTATTTTTTAGAATGGTATATTTTTGAAATAAATATATGTACACAGCCGTTAAAAGGATAAACTCACTACAAGAATGTTTGCCATTATTTACATAATGTTTTCATTCCGTAATGTAAATTACATTACCTCTTTATAACATTTACATAATGTTTTCATTCTATAATGTAAATTACAATACCTCTTTATAACATTTACATAATGTTTTTTCCCCCATTCTATAATGTAAATTACATTACCTCTTTATAACATTTACATAATGTTTTCATTCTATAATGTAAATTACAATACCTCTATATAACATTTACATAATGTTTTCATTCTATAATGTAAATTACAATACCTCTTTATAACTTTCCCTGTATACAGCTTCCAGAGCTAACTTATGTTTGCTAACTTCCCAGATTTCTATTTTCCTTCAAGTTTTTAGGATCCTTCTGTTTTCCTGAGTGTAAATATTAAAATTCCCCCAAAACTAAAGTACAATACAGTCCTCTGTAAGCGATAGATGTGTCCTGCTTGTGTTACCCCTACAAGTGTCACATTTATCACAACAAGCTCCCTAGCTGACACTGACACAAATTAATATCCTTTATGGTCAAGATCTTCCCTTTAGGCAACTATATCCCTTATTTTCGCAACATTCATGTATTAACTGTATCGCTGACCTCAATTGACTCCAGGGATCTATCAGAATACAAGTTACAACTAGCGGAATTTCTTTTCATTCACGAATATCCCTAAATCAGAAAAGAGCAGAGTTTATAGAACATTGCTAGGCTAGTTAGTACAGTCCGATATCAAGTTATATCCACCCAGAGTAAATCACTCTTAGCTTTAGTCCTATATTAGGGAAAGAGAAAATCACTTGCTCTAAGGCGTTTAATGCTTGATCGCTTATGTGAAATGCAAACACACTCACCAGAGCATGAAACGTGTTTCACTTAACCAGTTAGTATGTGTATAACTCTACACACACAGATACAAGATCACCTCAAACCTGTTGAACAGAGAAGAATTTTATTAAAGTTGATAACTATCTGTATTCTAAAGAAAGGGATGTCGAAAAAGTATGGGGGTGTTAGTAGTAATAATTACGGGACAAAAAAACCATCTGATGTAGAAACAACATGGCCGTGTCAACAATTGTTTTCTTGAACATTAATAGTGTCTTAAATAAATATTATTTTTAGGCACTTTCTTGTAGACAGTTTTATTTAATCAGTAAATCAGCATAATGTTCAGAATTGCATGTTCAACGCAGTCAATAAACACAAGTGCCCCTAAGAAGAAATAAAAAAAAGGAAGCATATTTTGACACGGGATAAAGGGACGGAAATCTCAGCTGGTTTTCTGTTTGCTAGATAATATCATGAAAATGGCAACCCTTAAAGAAACGCACAATAAATATGATTGTGGACCGACTGATTAACGTTTAATCTCTCAGACACATATTCAAACACAACAGGAAGTCTATCCTTAGGCATTCCGGATAGTCCTCATACACGCTACTTATATAGGATGAGTGAGACCAACAAGGGCTTGATTTTAACATATATCCCTTTTCTATGTTATCAAGGAAGACGTTTCAAGTTGTTTTTAAAGTACATGCTTTTACGGATTTGTTGCAACATGATCTGTCGAGTTTTATTTAATGTACACGATTTTACAGATCTGTGCAGTTTCCTGTTGATTGTGTGTGTTTTACGTTTATTTATTGTCGCTACTGGTTGCCCATATGAGCGACGCCTCCTGAAGAGATTAGTCATTTTAGAATTTTGGAGGATAGTGCAATGATACAGAGATACATTCCAGAATCTCCTCTGGTTCTTTTACGTGCATGGTGTATGTATGTATGTATGTATGTTCCATTAATGTCGAACCCCTTGCAGGGACCTAGACATGTTTTCCTGGGCAGGCTTAGCCGACCTAAGTGGTTAACCAGTACTAAGCAATGTGTGTGAGGTGCCTTACTCAATGACACTACATACGTGGCCTGACCGAGTATCGAACCCGGGACCATTCGATTCCAAATCCGACGCTCTACCACTGGACCACGGACGCCACACGGTGTACATCATCGACACGAGACCTCGGTTTAACGTCCCATCTGAAACACTGTTTTACTTTATTAGGGTCAGACGGAGGATTGAACCTGCGATCCCTGGATTACCAGTTCATCGTGTTACCACTGGACTACAGATCAGTCACAGATGGTAGCTGGAACATTATATTCTATTGGTAAATCTCTGTACTATCTATACACACTACACTTTATTTTTTAAATAACCATGGTTACATGTTGGTTAAAGTGCAAATCCAACCTTTCAAGAAAACTACCTATGTCAATATGCACAGAAGAGATCATGTTGCACCATATTGTGTAAGATAAGCAGACCATCAACACAAGGGTCTATAATCCCCTTGTACATAGCAGTGTTATCTATGTAACATCCTGCAACAAAACAAGGGAAATATAGAAGCTCCAGGGACACTCTCACTTATACTCATTTATACTCATTTATACTCTTTTATACTCTTTCCTTACACTCCATTGTGAAACAATCCCTACAACATTAGTCTACTCAATCTTGAGATCTCGTTCCTGATGGAAACCATCGCCACAGAGGAGAGAGAAGAGGACATGTTCCTGATGGAAACCATCGCCACAGGGGAGAGAGAAGAAGCCATGTTCCTGATGGAAACCATCGCCACAGAGGAGAGAGAAGAGGACATGTTCCTGATGGAAACCATCGCCACAGGGGAGAGAGAAGAAGCCATGTTCCTGATGGAAACCATCACCACAGGGGAGAGAGAAGAGACCATGTTCCTGATGGAAACCATCGCCACAGGGGAGAGAGAAGAAGCCATGTTCCTGATGGAAACCATCACCACAGGGGAGAGAGAAGAGGCCATGTTCCTGATGGAAACCATCGCCACAGGGGAGAGAGAAGAGGCCATGTTCCTGGTTCCTGATGGAAACCATCGCCACAGGGAAGAGAGAAGAGGCCTCGTTCCTGATGGAAACCATCGCCACAGGGGAGAGAGAAGAGGCCATGTTCCTGATGGAATCCATCGAGGGAGAGGGAAGAGGTCATGTGTATTTAGACGTTATGCCTTAAGGACTCCACCACCGTAGTTCTGGTGAGACTCGAGCTTACAGTGCCTCTCAGCTTTGAGTGAACACTGTATCCATTGCACCATGGAAGCTCCAAACATAGACACCCTGATGTTGCTTACAAGCTTGGCACATACAAATACAACTATCCTCTTTATGTCATGTTCATCCTTCCTCGAAGGTTCGTTATACTTAACAAGCTCTTATTATCCTTATCTCCCAGTAACCATTGGGACGATGCCTCAAAGCAGTCATTTCTCTCCCAGTAACCATCTATGCATCAAAGCTCTCATTTATCTCCCAGTAACCATCTATGCCTCAAAGCTCTCATTTATCTCCCAGTAACCATTGGGACGATGCCTCAAAGCTCTCATTTATCTCCCAGTAACCATCGGGACGATGCCTCAAAGCTCTCATTTATCTCCCAGTAACCATCTATGCATCAAAGCTCTCATTTATCTCCCAGTTACCATCTATGCCTCAAAGCTCTCATTTATCTCCCAGTAACCATCTATGCCTCAAAGCTCTCATTTATCTCCCAGTTACCATCTATGCCTCAAAGCTCTCATTTATCTCCCAGTAACCATCTATGCCTCAAAGCTCTCATTTATCTCCCAGTAACCATCTATGCCTCAAAGCTCTCATTTATCTCCCAGTAACCATCAGGACGATGCCTCAAAGCTCTCATTTATCTCCCAGTAACCATCTATGCCTCAAAGCTCTCATTTATCTCCCAGTAACCATCTATGCCTCAAAGCTCTCATTTATCTCCCAGTAACCATCAGGACAATGCCTCAAAGCTTTCATTTATCTCCCAGTAACCATATATACCTCAAAGCTCTCATTTATCTCCCAGTAACCATCGATGTCTCAAAGCTCTCGTTTATCTCCCAGTAACCATCGATGTCTCAAAGCTCTCATTTATCTCCCAGTAACCATCAGGACAATGCCTCAAAGCTTTCATTTATCTCCCAGTAACCATATATGCCTCAAAGCTCTCATTTATCTCCCAGTAACCATCAGGACAATGCCTCAAAGCTTTCATTTATCTCCCAGTAACCATATATGCCTCAAAGCTCTCATTTATCTCCCAGTAACCATCGATGTCTCAAAGCTCTCATTTATCTCCCAGTAACCATCGATGTCTCAAAGCTCTCATTTATCTCCCAGTAACCATCGATGTCTCAAAGCTCTCATTTATCTCCCAGTAACCATCGATGCCTCAAAGCTCTCATTTATCTCCCAGTAACCATCTATGCCTCAAAGCTCTCATTTATCTCCCAGTTACCATCTATGCCTCAAAGCTCTCATTTATCTCCCAGTAACCATCTATGCCTCAAAGCTCTCATTTATCTCCCAGTAACCATCTATGCCTCAAAGCTCTCATTTATCTCCCAGTAACCATCGGGACGATGCCTCAAAGCTCTCATTTATCTCCCAGTAACCATCTATGCCTCAAAGCTCTCATTTATCTCCCAGTAACCATCAGGACAATGCCTCAAAGCTTTCATTTATCTCCCAGTAACCATATATGCCTCAAAGCTCTCATTTATCTCCCAGTAACCATCTATGCCTCAAAGCTCTCATTTATCTCCCAGTAACCATCTATGCCTCAAAGCTCTCATTTATCTCCCAGTAACCATCGATGTCTCAAAGCTCTCATTTATCTCCCAGTAACCATCGATGTCTCAAAGCTCTCATTTATCTCCCAGTAACCATCGATGCCTCAAAGCTCTCATTTATCTCCCAGTAACCATATATGCCTCAAAGCTCTCATTTATCTCCCAGTAACCATATATGCCTCAAAGCTCTCATTTATCTCCCAGTAACCATATATGCCTCAAAGCTCTCATTTATCTCCCAGTTACCATCTATGCCTCAAAGCTCTCATTTATCTCCCAGTAACCATTGGGACGATGCCTCAAAGCTCTCATTTATCTCCCAGTAACCATCGATGTCTCAAAGTGTATTATTACTCATTTTATTGTTTTGAAGGATAGTACAAAATACATATGTTGCCACAATTCCAGAAATATCCCAGCTGTTATACATGCATGCTGCATAGCACCGATACATGGGACCCTCGATTTAAAGTAGCATCCGAAAGAATCTCTTATATGTATCTTAACCCATTCAACACCAAGTAACTGACATGGACTGGTCCATGATATTTTTAGACCAATAAATTAATAAGAAAATTACATTTGGACCAGTTCATTTTTCAAAATGGGTAATTTTGTCTAAAACTAGTAATATTACTAGCAAAAAGTGCAGATCCTGATGAGACGGCTCGTCATGAGCCGGCTCATCTGGATCTACACTTTTTGTAAGCCTATTGAGAGGTCTGTGGTGTTGAAAGGGTTAATATGAAACTCCCAAAATCTATACTTCATGTGTAAAATGATGCTTACACTAAATTTAATGTTAGTGAATCAGGATTGTGTTTTTATAAATACAAATCCATACAGGGAGATAATTTACAAATAATAATTGTACAAAAAACAGTTAATATATGGGTAGTCTCATTGTTGCAGTGTTACTTGTCCTAAGTAACTCATTGCTGCAGTGTTACTTGTCTAAAGTAAAGTAACTTATTGTTGCAGTGTTACTTGTCTAAAGTAACTCATTGTTGCAGTGTTACTTGTCTAAAGTAACTCATTGTTGCAGTGTTACTTGTCTAAAGTAACTCATTGTTGCAGTTTTACTTGTCTAAAGTAATCCATTGTTGCAGTGTTACTTGTCTAAAGTAACTCATTGTTGCAGTGTTACTTGTCTAAAGTAACTCATTGTTGCAGTTTTACTTGTCTAAAGTAATCCATTGTTGCAGTGTTACTTGTCTAAAGTAACTCATTGTTGCAGTGTTACTTGTCTAAAGTAACTCATTGTTGCAGTTTTACTTGTCTAAAGTAATCCATTGTTGCAGTGTTACTTGTCTAAAGTAACTCATTGTTGCAGTGTTACTTGTCTAAAGTAACTTATTGTTACTTGTCTAAAGTAATTTATTGTTGCAGTGTTACTTGTCTAAATAAATAAAACATGAAAGACTTTAATCATGCCGCTGTTGGCAGACAATTCCTAAGTCTTGGCATAAAAGCACTCTCTGTTTTTATTTTTGACTATAAAACACTTTTTATAAAAATTCGAAAACAGTATTCTATTGAATGAAGTTTCACATAAACACCTCAGCATTTCAAATAAATGAACAAAAACATCATTTAGATCATATCACCAGATTAAACATATTAAATACCACTGCTGGAAATAGATTGGAATTAGCTGTGCCATGTATCAAGATAAGTTTTCTAAAATAAGACATTCATCAAACATTGAAAATTTCACTAAAACTACTTCAAATAAAATATTGTTATCATCTGCAAGGAGCCAAAAATAGATTCATTTTTACAGTGAAAAATGTTGTTTTCTAAGTGTTATCGTTTCTGTATGAAACATTAAAGAATTATTAAAAGTGTCATATGTCTTCATATCTCATAATTAATAAACATGTGATTGTTAACGTGAACTTGCATGTGTGGCATCCGTGGTCCAGTGGTAGAGCGTCGGATTTATAATCGAACGGTCCCGGGTTCGATACTCGGTCAGGCCACGTATGTAGTCGGCTAAGCTTGTCCAGGAAAACATATCTATATCCCCGCAAGGGGCTTGACATTAATGGAACATACTTGTGCGAGTTTGAATTTACTCTATGCCACCTATTATGTAATTCGGATTGTACCAATATATTTACTGTAAGCGTTTACCAAGTACTACCTTTAATGTATAATAATAGTAAATGTTTATTGAAACATTGTAACAATAGAGATAGCACTACGTACAGCTCATTTACAACGAGGCATACACATAATTATGATTGATTATCATGATTTTATTACAAAATTGGTCATCATATATCAT
This sequence comes from Archivesica marissinica, assembly GCA_014843695.1. Classification (NCBI taxonomy): domain Eukaryota; kingdom Metazoa; phylum Mollusca; class Bivalvia; order Venerida; family Vesicomyidae; genus Archivesica; species Archivesica marissinica. The sequence goes on from CM026394.1 coordinate 46,405,208, forward strand.
AATACTATTACAATCACATTTATGTATATCATCATCATCATCATCATCATCATCATCATCATCATCATCCATCATCATCATCATCATCATCATACCATTACAATCACACTTATGTATATCATCATCATCATCATCATCATCATCATCCATCATCATCATCATCATCATCATCATCATCATCATCATCATCATCATCATCATCATCATCATCATCATCATCATCATCATCACATCATCATCATCATCATCATCATCATCATCATCATCATCATCATCATCATCATCATCATCATCATCATACCATTACAATCACATATGTATATCATCATCATCATCATCATCATCATCATCATCAATCTCATCATCATCATCATCATCATCATCATCATCATCATCATCATCTCATCATCATCATCATCATCATACCATTACAATCACACTTATGTATATCATCATCATCATCATCATCATCATCATCATCATCATCATCATCATCATCATCATCACCCATTACAATCACACTTATGTATATCATTATCATCATCATACCATTACAATCACATTTATGTATAACATCATCATTATCATCATCATCATCATCAGCTGAAGGCCTCACTGAAAGTTAGTGAGTGTAGGTATTTTGATTTATGATGATGATTTATAAATCAATTCATACATACCCCTCAATGAAAATCACAACATTGGCAAATCTATTGAAACTACTGATATTGTACTATTATTGGAAATATAAAATATTCATGAAATGTGAAGATATTTAATGATGAGATGCATGGTTAATGAACATCATTTAATTCATCTATTTATCATAGCTTTCCCGCTTCATCACATTTCCACTTTAACTATTGTACCGTAAAAATACTGTAGAACCACAAATATGACCAGGGACTTAGCTTGGCTGGAATCGATGTGTAGGCCAACTTAAAACTTAAGACGGGAGGGGGGTCGTCGATTTTTCGGGGAAAAGTGTAGGCCTATATGAAGCTACGCCAATGATGACATGATTTATAAAAAATGCACGTTAGCAATATGGTTATACCCTGGCAGGCCCGTCGCTGGGCATACGCAAGTACGCACGTGCGTATCATTGGTCTCAGAAAATGAAAAAAATCCAAAAATGCAATAAAACCCCAGGGGGGTAGTAGGGATACATAGGCGCCGTGATGTGTGGAATGGTGGAATAATATAGCCTATTGCAAATATGGTGCATCTCGAAATTTAGTGTGTGCTATTGTACGTGCTTGTTTAATTGATAAGGGCGATAGATCATGTATATTATACATCTAGCCTTAATTTTTACCTTTATACGGATTGTCGTAAGAACTTTAGTCCTGTACGTTACAAAATGCACTGAAGTGCAGGAAATTGCTTCCTCATTTCAAACAATTTCAGGGGAGGGGCATGCCCCCGGACCCCCCTAGCGTACTCGCTCGCTATGATCACTCGACAAACAAGCATAGTTGGCCGTGCGTATCATAAAAATAGCTCCAGCGACGGCCCTGCCTGGATACATATTTCACATAACTGTAGGATGGTTTGGAGATCAACAAGATTATAACTATCTATGTCTATTACACACCATTGGAGTCCGCCTCCGTGGTCGAGTGGTTACGGTCGCTGACTTGTATACCACTGTAACCTATCATCACTGATGGTCACGGATTCGAGCCCCGCTCAGGCCGTGTCTCATTTATATGAAAAAGTTGGCAGTTTCTTACGGAGGTTGGTGCACCCAAGACTGGTTAACCGCTGGAGCCTGCCCAGGAAAGGTGTTGTTAGGTAAACTGCCCGCCGGCGATATAGCCTAAAATGGTGCTGGATGCAGGCGTAAAACCCGAAATATAACATATAACATAAAATAACACACCATTGATAGATACATTGGTCTGTATTGATTGCATGAATGCAGACAATTGTTATGTACTCGAAACTGCATGCAAGAAATTGACTCCTACTCAACAGTTACTCGGTTTCAGTAAGTGGTTATCATTATAATTATATGACACCTAAAAATAGCAGGCCAATCAATCACCACAAACTATACTGCTCCTCTTGACTAAAAAACTGTACAGTACTAAAAACTTCGACAGTACTGAAAACAAACATGATAGTACTGAAGAATAGGGCGGTACTAAAAACATGACAGTACTGAAGAACAAGGCAGTACTAAAAACATGACAGTACTAAATATGTGACGGTACTAAACATGTGACGGTACTAAATATGTGACAGTACTAAATACTTGACAGTACTAAACATGTGACAGTACTAAATACTTGACAGTACTAAACATGTGACAGTACTAAATACTTGACAGTACTAAATATGTGACAGTACTAACTACTTGACAGTACTAAACATGTGACAGTACTAAATACTTGACAGTACTAAATATGTGACAGTACTAAATACTTGACAGTACTAAACATGTCACAGTACTAAATATGTGACAGTACTAAATACTTGACAGTACTAAATATGTGACAGTACTAAATACTTGACAGTACTAAACATGTCACAGTACTAAATATGTGACAGTACTAAATACTTGACAGTACTAAATATGTGACAGTACTAAATACTTGACAGTACTAAACATGTGACAGTACTAAATACTTGACAGTCCTAAATATGTGACAGTACTAAATACTTGACAGTACTAAACATGTCACAGTACTAAATATGTGACAGTACTAAATACTTGACAGTACTAAATATGTGACAGTACTAAATACTTGACAGTACTAAACATGTGACAGTACTAAATATGTGACAGTACTAAATACATGACAGTACTAAACATGTGACAGTACTAAATACTTGACAGTACTAAACATGTGACAGTACTAAATACTTGACAGTACTAAATATGTGACAGTACTAAATATGTGACAGTACTAAATACTTGACAGTACTAAACATGTTACAGTACTAAATACTTGACAGTACTAAACATGTGACAGTACTAAATACTTGATCAATGACATTTTATCAAACTCGAGTTAGCATGAAATGATTAATGTTTTATTTGCACATACAGTAAGGTGCTGTACAACTTAATAAATCGTTTTTCATATCTTCAAGCCTCGATGACTTCCATTCAACATGTAATTCATTTTTTACCCAACATTTTTATCTAAAGAATACATTTTTTTCAGCTTAAAAGTGAACATATTGAATACATATTTGCTTGTATATTTCTGATAAATTAATTACTAAAGCCTTTGGCAAAACTTCTGATTGGTTGCATTATTATAAATTATGAACAGTTCTATGTCCACCATCTCTCAACAACGTTAACAACAACTCAAATAGTACATAAAAAACTTCCAACTAGCATATAGTGAATATCTGTACAGTGAATCTCAACTAGCATACAGTGAATATGTGTACAGTGAATCTCAACTAGCATACAGTGAATATATGTACAGTGAATCTCAACTAGCATTCAGTGAATATATGTACAGTGAATCTCAACTACCATACAGTGAATATCTGTACAGTGAATCTCAACTACCATACAGTGAATATATGTACAGTGAATCTCAACTAGCATTCAGTGAATATCTGTACAGTGAATCTCAACTAGCATTCAGTGAATATCTGTACAGTGAATCTCAACTACCATACAGTGAATATCTGTACAGTGAATCTCAACTAGCATATAGTGAATCTCAACTACAATACAGTGAATCTCAACTACAATACAGTGAATATATGTACAGTGAATCTCAACTATCATTCAGTGAATATCTGTACAGTGAATCTCATACACATATTAGCGTTGTGTGGAGAAACAAATCAAGCACAACTAATAACTGATCTAACTGATAGACAACGGGTCTAAAAGAAATAAGATGAAACCAAATGAATAAACAATGTTTCAACAATATACATACATGAGAATATGAGCCTAGGTCTGGCATCTTCTCCAAACTATTCACATACATTAACTGTCACTCTTCAATCAAAATGTCTTGAAGGATAACAAAGATAATAGGGCTTTAGATAATATCACACTCGCAAATGGGGTTTAGGCACAAAGGGGGACTACTCTGGCATGGTCATAAATCAGGATATTCTCTGCCTATAAGATAATGGCTCCATTGGATGTTCAAATATATTTAATATCTACCAATCTAACAACTATATCAAACCAACTGATAGGTCTCAACTGGAGAGATGTAGCTTTTATGTCAAGTACCTGTGAATAGCAAGAGAGACCTCCCTCTAAATCTTAGTTATATTGATATTCACAGTAATGTCCCTTATCTATATTATCTCCATTTATCTACATTATCTCCCTTTATCACAAAGGAGTGCACACTAATAAAGGACATGTATCATTATGGTGATGCTTCAAAGGCCATTGGGTGAGGTTGATGTTGAGCTAACACACAGGCCATTATCTGCCTGTAAACATAATGAGCACTATCTATTACCAATTTATTCTTTAATGATAAATTATCTCCCTTTATTGGCTCATGTTTGGAAATGATGTCATTTATTCTGCCCATTGGCTTTGTGTTTTTGTTCCTCTCTATCTGTACAGAGAAATAATGAGGACAATTACCAGATTGTTCTTTAATGGTGAATTACCTCCCTTTTTGAGATGTATTTATTTTTGTTTTGAAAATATGTAATTTTATTCCATCTGTTTATGTTGATGCTGAAGCTCAATATTAGTATGTGGCTGGAAACAACAACAACAACAACAACAACAACAACAACAACAACAACAACAACAACAACAATAGTTTATTGCGTAAAACATCTATAAGACGTTTAAAGCAAATACAATAATTACACATTGTAGTGGATACACAAAAGTAATTACCAAGAGGTCTCTTTAATAAAATATTGTGAAAAGATAGCAATTCGAATTACATGATATTGTTGAGGGGTGTTTCTATGTGGGAATGGGTAGGTGTGTTGAGGGGTGTTTCTATGTGGGAATGGGTAGGGGTGTTGAGGGGTGTTTCTATGTGGGAATGGGTAGGTGTGTTGAGGGGTGTTTCTATGTGGGAATGGGTAGGGGTGTTGAGGGGTGTTTCTATGTGGGAATGGGTAGGTGTGTTGAGGGTGTTTCTATGTGGGAATGGGTAGGGGTGTTGAGGGGTGTTTCTATGTGGGAATGGGTAGGTGTGTTGAGGGGTGTTTCTATGTGGGAATGGGTAGGGTGTGTTGAGGGGTGTTTCTATGTGGGAATGGGTAGGGTGTGTTGAGGGGTGTTTCTATGTGGGAATGGGTAGGTGTGTTGAGGGGTGTTTCTATGTGGGAATGGGTAGGTGTGTTGAGGGGTGTTTCTATGTGGGAATGGGTAGGGGTGTTGAGGGGTGTTTCTATGTGGGAATGGGTAGGTGTGTTGAGGGTGTTTCTATGTGGGAATGGGTAGGGGTGTTGTGTTTCTATGTATGGGTAGGTGTGTTGAGGGGTGTTTCTATGTGGGAATGGGTAGGGTGTGTTGAGGGTGTTTCTATGTGGGAATGGGTAGGTGTGTTGAGGGGTGTTTCTATGTGGGAATGGGTAGGGGTGTTGAGAGATGTTTCTATGTGGGAATGGATAATGGTGTTGAGAGATGTTTCTATGTGGGAATGGGTAAGGGTGTTGAGAGATGCTTCTATGTGGGAATGGGTACTGGTGTGGAGAGGTGCTTCTATGTGGGAATGGGTAATGGTGTTGAGAGATGTTTCTATGTGGGAATGGGTAAGGGTGTTGAGAGATGCTTCTATGTGGGAATGGATAATGGTGTTGAGGGGTGTTTCTATGTGGGAATGGATAATGGTGTTGAGAGGTGCTTGCATGTGGGAATGGGTAATGGTGTTGAGAGATGTTTCTATGTGGGAATGGATAATGGTGTTGAGAGATGTTTCTATGTGGGAATGGGTAAGGGTGTTGAGAGATGCTTCTATGTGGGAATGGGTACTGGTGTGGAGAGGTGCTTCTATGTGGGAATGGGTAATGGTGTTGAGAGATGCTTCTATGTGGGAATGGGTACTGGTGTGGAGAGGTGCTTCTATGTGGGAATGGGTAATGGTGTTGAGAGATGTTTCTATGTGGGAATGGGTAAGGGTGTTGAGAGATGTTTCTATGTGGGAATGGGTAAGGGTGTTGAGAGATGCTTCTATGTGGGAATGGGTACTGGTGTGGAGAGGTGCTTCTATGTGGGAATGGGTAATGGTGTTGAGAGATGTTTCTATGTGGGAATGGATAATGGTGTTGAGATATGTTTCTATGTGGGAATGGATAATGGTGTTGAGGGGTGTTTCTATGTGGGAATGGGTAAGGGTGTTGAGGGGTGTTTCTATGTGGGAATGGGTAAGGGTGTTGAGAGATGTTTCTATGTGGGAATGGGTAAGGGTGTTGAGGGGTGTTTCTATGTGGGAATGGGTAAGGGTGTTGAGGGGTGTTTCTATGTGGGAATGGGTAATGGTGTTGAGATGGAAATGGAATGCCAAATAATTCTAAATATTAAGTAGTTGTTTCTGAATGCTTCTGTTTACTATAGTACGTTATCTCACAATACCTTCATCACAATGCTCTCATCAACATTCAAGCATGCATAAATCACTTAAGAGTTATCTACCATTATCATACAGTAACTTAAAACACCATTTTCCAATGTCAACAAACTCATTTTCGAGTTAGTTACATCTAAATTAAGCCTAAATTTATCACTCATCACATCTACCTCACTTCTTTGTCTATAAAATGTTCCAATATTTTTTATCTATATTTCTATCAACACCCCCATCTTTCATGTTTCTTTTTTTTTTATAGCCAGCCATCATTTTTCCTGTATCAGATGGAGGTTTTATCGCTACAGTTATCAGAAGCCCAATGTTGTATTTTGTTATTTTTCATATCAGATTGCTGGCATAATCATGCACAGTTTATTATTCCTCCTGTGTATTGCTGGATAATTAACTGTTATGATAGCAACTGATAAGCCATGACAGGCTCAGTGTCAATCAACCTGTGTCAGCAGGGGTTGTTATAAAAGTTAAGAAATATCATTTACCTGTAAGTAACCCATTTCATTTTGGATACCGTTCAAACAGTATTTGCAAAGAACATAGAGCCAGATCAGCCTCCACGGAACGTGCCGTCTGATAAGGCTCTATGCTGTTTGCTATTCAGATCATCTTGCTAAGACGCTTGGCTATGTAGCAAACAACATAGATCATGATCAGCATGCAGCGTCACGCTATGACTGATCTAGATCTATGTTGTTTACAAAAGCCTTTAAATGTATTCAGAATGAAATGGGTTAAAGACAGGATATACATACCATGGGAATACCGGTATTCGGTTACCTAAGGTTTGGGAATACCGTATTCGGTTACTTAACTTTTGAATGTGAATAACTTCTAGTCTGTCTCTTATATAGTAGATGAAATAATATTACTATGTAAAGTGATCATTCTAGCATTTAATACACTTGACTAACCTCACATTGCATAACATGTTTTAAAATAAAACCACAATTTCACTCACATGTGAATTCAACATGGCGTTAAAAGCCAGGACCTAAGTTTCGGACACCAATCAAATTTCATGTACTATAAATATGTTTTCCGGTTGTCGGTTGTCACATGATTGACATATGACCTTGTAAAGCCAGGCATTAGATTTCTCCCCTTACAAAAACCCAAAATATTTATTTGCATATATCTCTGTGTAAGGGATGTTTAGGGTACATGTGAATGAGACTGATGAAAACATCAACATTTACATATTTTAGAAATAAAAGGTGAATATTCGTCTGATTTGCTCATTTTCGTGTTTGGCAGTTTTAGCATCTACCATATAATCCAAGTACTTGCTACTTGGGATGACGTCATTTGCATACATATCAGAAAATAGGTTGTGTACGGAAATAGGGTGATTGAGGATACTACAGGACACATTATGAGTGGGGGTGATTGAGGATACTACAGGACACATTATGACTGGGGGTGATTGAGGATACTACAGGACACATTATGAGTGGGGTGATTGAGGATACTACATGACACATTATGAGTGGGGGCAATTGAGGATACTACAGGACACATTATGACTGGGGGTGATTGAGGATACTACAGGACACATTATGAGTGGGGGCGATTGAGGATACTACAGGACACATTATGACTGTGGGCGATTGAGGATACTACAGGACGCATTATGAGTGGGGCAATTGAGGATATGACTGGGGGCGATTGAGGATACTACAGGACACATTATGACTGGGGGCGATTGAGGATACTACAGGACACATTGTGACTGGGGGCGATTGAGTCCCAGTAATCTATGGAGGTGGGATAGATATGGCCACTACTTATCCGCCGCATGATAGCTAAATAGCTGTCGTTTGTATGGAGATATAATAGTATATTAACCTAAATCTCTATGAAGGAAAGGGTTAAACAATAAACAAGGTAACCCTGATTACTAGAAACAGGAAGTGGATAATATTGACCATGGAAAGGTTTGCTTGTACAAAGGGGATGTAACCCGCATCTATTTCTGAGTATTAGTGCAAACCCTGGTTGGTTAATTGACCAAACAAATGGCACAAATTGTCACCATATTGACTAGTCATTGATTATCTGTATTTGTGGCGTGCATAATGGCCAAGATTTAACAATGGCACATGTTATAGATGCCACCAGAAACAAACTAGACGTAAAATCATTTTTGTGTCATTTGTTCTTCAGTAGACATTGCAATTGATATGTCCTATTAACAGATTTGTAGGGACAATGGTGCTGCCGCCTCCTCCGGGTAGCATGTAATGAGTGAAGTTAATCATTATGCGCAATCCTCTCACAATAATACTGATAAAGGCTGGTTTAATTGGATGCACAAACAAAGCAAATAAATGCCCCAGGACTATAACAGGATAGATTGCATGTTGGTGGTAAAATCTTGTGATTGGGTATATATGGTATTATAAATCAAGTCATTATGTTTAAACTGTTGCAGCCAGATCTATAGTCCAGTGGTAACACCTGGACTGGTGATCCAGGGATCACATGTTCGATTGATCCCCCGTCTGACCCTAATAAAATTAAGAGTCTTTCAGATGGGATGTTAAACCGAGGTCTCGTGTCGGTGCTTTACACCGTGCACGTAAAAGAACCAGAGGAGGCTCTGGAATGGGTATCTGTCTGTATCATACACTATCCTCCAACATCTAAACTGACTAATCTATTCAGGAGGTGTCGCTCATATGGGCAACCGGTAGCGACGATAAATAAACGTAAAACACACAAAACTGTTGCAACAAACAACCAGATAATACCACTGCTATGTTTATGAAGCTTCCGCCATTTTGAAGTTTGCAGTATCCACTCTACTTTAACCCATTTCATTCTGGATACATTTAAAGGCTTTTGCAAATAACATAGATCCAGATCAGCCGCAGCGTGTCGCTGCATGTTGATCAGGATCTATGTTGTTTGCTACATAGCCAAGTGTCTTAGCAAGATCATCTGAATAGCAAACAGCATAGAGCCTGATCAAACGGCACGTTCCGTGGCGGCTGATCTGGCTCTATGTTCTTTGCAAATACTGTGTGAGCGGTATCCAGAATCAAATGGGTCAAGAGATAACAAATAGTGCCACGCCTAACACAGATCCCTGCCACAGACATATCTCCAATCAAGGACATGAGTTCCAACCATACAGTGCAACTGTTCTACCTGCTGTTTTACTATCCAGGCTGCATCCTCTAACCCACAATTAACTGCTCTACCTGCCACTTAACTATCCGGGCTGCATCCTCTATCCCAGAATTAACTGCTCTACCTTCCATTTAGCTATCCAGGCTGCATCCTCTATCCCAGAATGAACTGTTCTACCTGCCATTTAACTATCCAGGCTGCATCCTCCAACCAAGAATGAACTGTTCTACCTGCCGTTTAGCTATCCGGGCTGCATCCTCTAACCAAGAATTAACTGCTCTACCTGCCGTTTAACTATCCGGTGTGCATCCTCCAACCCAGAATGAACTACTCTACCTGCCATTTAACTATCCAGGCTGCATCCTCCAACCCAGAATGAACTACTCTACCTGCCATTTAGCTATCCGGGCTGCATCCTCTAACCAAGAATTAACTACTCTACCTGCCGTTTTACTATCCAGGCTGCATCCTCCAACCCAGAATGAACTACTCTACCTGCCGTTTAGCTATCCAGGCTGCATCCTCTAACCCAGAATGAACTGTTCTAGCTACCAAACTATCCAGGCTGCATCCTCTAACCCATAATGAACTGTTCTACCTGCCCTTTAGCTATCCAGACTGCATCCTCTATCCCAGAATGAACTGTTCTACCTGCCGTTTAGCTATCCAGGCTGCATCCTCTAACCCAGAATGAACTGCTCTCTACCTGCCTAATCCGGGCTGCATCCTCCAACCCAGAATGAGTAAGAAACACATGGCATGCAGTCTGTTGTATAGCAGGAAATATAATATTATACTGTATGTCATAATCAATAAAACCCAAAAATATACACAAACCTCAGAACATTTCAGCTTCTCACAAATCCAACATTCCAATAGACAAACAAAAGGATACCAATATTTCTTGCAGGGAACAAATTTGAACATATGACAACTTAAAACCCATACCAGTCTGTATTCTAATGAGTGTACCATTTATCAAGTAGAAACAAGTCTTCTCACAAAACATCATGGAAAAATGCCAACCAGGATTGTGACAACAAATAAATTGCTGCTTTCTGACAATGACAGTTGTATTCAAACATACATTGTCTGTTCAATGTGTGCATTAAACTAATAAATACTGTAGTAAAATAATACGTCTTTCCTTATTCTACTTGATGCTATAGTGGTGTGTTTGGTGTTATAGTGGTGTGTTTGTTGTTATAGTGGTGTGTTTGGTGTTATAGTGGTGTGTTTGTTGTTATAGTGGTGTGTTTGTTGTTATAATGGTGTGTTTGGTGTTATAGTGGTGTGTTTGTTATAGTGGTGTGTTTGGTGTTATAGTGGTGAGTTTGAGGCTATAGTGGTGTGTTTGGTGTTATAGTGGTGTGTATATTGTTATAGTGGTGTGTTTGTTGTTATAATGGTGTGTTTGGTGTTATAGTGGTGTGTTTGTTATAGTGGTGTGTTTGGTGTTATAGTGGTGAGTTTGAGGCTATAGTGGTGTGTTTGGTGTTATAGTGGTGTGTATATTGTTATAGTGGTGTGTTTGTTGTTATAATGGTGTGTTTGGTGTTATAGTGGTGTGTTTGTTATAGTGGTGTGTTTGGTGTTATAGTGGTGAGTTTGAGGCTATAGTGGTGTGTTTGGTGTTATAGTGGTGTGTATATTGTTATAGTGGTGTGTTTGTTGTTATAATGGTGTGTTTGGTGTTATAGTGGTGTGTTTGTTATAGTGGTGTGTTTGGTGTTATAGTGGTGAGTTTGAGGCTATAGTGGTGTGTTGGGTTATAGTGGTGGTTTGATATAGTGGTGTGTTTGGTGTTATAGTGGTGTGTTTGGGTTATAGTGGTGTGTTGGGCTATAGTGGTGTTAGTGGTTTTTTAGTGGTGAGTTTGAGGCTATAGTGGTGTAGTGGTGTTTGAGTAGTGGTGTGTTATAGTGGTGTGTTTGGTGTTATGTGGTGAGTTTGAGGCTATAGTGGTGTGTTTGGTGTTATAGTGGTGTGTTTGGTGTTATAGTGGTGTGGTTGGTGTTATAGTGGTGTGTTTGGTATTATAGTGGTGTGTTTGAGGCTATAGTGGTGTGCTTGGTGCTATAGTGGTGTGTTTGGTGTTATAGTGGTGTGTTTGGTGTTATAATGGTGTGTTTGGTGTTATAGTGGTGTGTTTGGTGTTATAGTGGTGTGTTTGGTGTTATAGTGGTGTGTTTGGTGTTATAGTGGTGTGTTTGGTGTTATAGTGGTGTGTTTGGTGTTATAGTGGTGTGTTTGGTGTTATAGTGGTGTGTTTGGTGTTATAGTGGTGTGTTTGGTGTTATAGTGGGTGTTTGAGGCTTATTGGTGTGTTGGTGTTATAATGGTGTGTTTGGTGGTATAGTGATGTGTTTGGTGTTATAGTGGTGTGTTTGGTGTTATAGTGGTGTGTTGGTGTTATAGTGGTGTGTTTGTTGTTATAATGGTGTGTTTGGTGTTATAGTGGTGTGTTTGTTATAGTGGTGTGTTTGGTGTTATAGTGGTGAGTTTGAGGCTATAGTGGTGTGTTTGGTGTTATAGTGGTGTGTATATTGTTATAGTGGTGTGTTTGTTGTTATAATGGTGTGTTTGGTGTTATAGTGGTGTGTTTGTTATAGTGGTGTGTTTGGTGTTATAGTGGTGAGTTTGAGGCTATAGTGGTGTGTTTGGTGTTATAGTGGTGAGTTTGAGGCTATAGTGGTGTGTTTGGTGTTATAGTGGTGTGTTTGGTGTTATAGTGGTGAGTTTGAGGCTATAGTGGTGTGTTATAGTGGTGTGTTTGGTGTTATAGTGGTGAGTTTGAGGCTATAGTGGTGTAGTGGTGAGTTTGAGGCTATAGTGGTGTGTTATAGTGGTGTGTTTGGTGTTATAGTGGTGAGTTTGAGGCTATAGTGGTGTGTTTGGTGTTATAGTGGTGTGTTTGGTGTTATAGTGGTGTGGTTGGTGTTATAGTGGTGTGTTTGGTATTATAGTGGTGTGTTTGAGGCTATAGTGGTGTGCTTGGTGCTATAGTGGTGTGTTTGGTGTTATAGTGGTGTGTTTGGTGTTATAATGGTGTGTTTGGTGTTATAGTGGTGTGTTTGGTGTTATAGTGGTGTGTTTGGTGTTATAGTGGTGTGTTTGGTGTTATAGTGGTGTGTTTGGTGTTATAGTGGTGTGTTTGGTGTTATAGTGGTGTGTTTGGTGTTATAGTGGTGTGTTTGGTGTTATAGTGGTGTGTTTGGTGTTATAGTGGTGTGTTTGAGGCTATATTGGTGTGCTTGGTGTTATAATGGTGTGTTTGGTGGTATAGTGATGGGTTTGGTGTTATAGTGGTGTGTTTGGTGTTATAGTGGTGTGTTTGGTGTTATAGTGGTGTGTTTGTTGTTATAGTGGTGTGTTTGGTGTTATAGTGGTGTGTTTGTTGTTATAGTGGTGTGTTTGGTGCTACAGTGGTGTGTTTGGTGTTACGGAGGTGTGTTTGGTGTTACAGTGGTGTGCTTGGTGTTACAGAGGTCTGTTTGGTGTTACAGTGGTGTGTTTGGTGTTACCGTGGTGTGTTTGATGTTATAATGGTGTGTTTGGTGCTACAGTGGTGTGTTTGGTGTTACAGAGGTGTGTTTGGTGTTACAGTGGTGTGTTTGGTGTTACAGAGGTGTGATTGGTGTTACAGTGGTGTGTTTGGTGCTACAGTGGTGTGTTGGTGCTACAGTGGTGTGTTTGGTGTTACAGAGGTGTGTTTGGTGTTACAGTGGTGTGTTTGGTGTTACCGTGGTGTGTTTGATGTTATATGGTGTGTTTGGTGTTATAGTGGTGTGTTTGGTGTTACAGAGGTGTGTTTGGTGTTACAGTGGTGTGTTTGGTGTTACAGAGGTGTGATTGGTGTTACAGTGGTGTGTTTGGTGTTACAGTGGTGTGTTTGGTGCTACAGTGGTGTGTTTGGTGTTACAGAGGTGTGTTTGGTGTTACAGAGGTGTGATTGGTGTTACAGTGGTGTGTTTGGTGCTACAGTGGTGTGTTTGGTGTTACGGAGGTGTGTTTGGTGTTACAGTGGTGTGCTTGGTGTTACAGAGGTCTGTTTGGTGTTACAGTGGTGTGTTTGGTGTTACCGTGGTGTGTTTGATGTTATAATGGTGTGTTTGGTGCTACAGTGGTGTGTTTGGTGTTACAGAGGTGTGTTTGGTGTTACAGTGGTGTGTTTGGTGTTACAGAGGTGTGATTGGTGTTACAGTGGTGTGTTTGGTGTTACAGTGGTGTGTTTGGTGCTACAGTGGTGTGTTTGGTGTTACAGAGGTGTGTTTGGTGTTACAGTGGTGTGTTTGGTGTTACCGTGGTGTGTTTGATGTTATAATGGTGTGTTTGGTGTTATAGTGGTGTGTTTGAAGTTATGGTGGTGTGTTTGGCGTTACAGAGGTGTGTTTGGTGTTACAGAGGTGAGTTTGGTGTTACAGTGGTGTGTTTGATGTTATAATGGTGTGTTTGGTGTTATAGTGGTGTGTTTGAAGTTATGGTGGTGTGTTTGGTGTTACAGAGGTGTGTTTGGTGTTACAGAGGTGAGTTTGGTGTTACAGTGGTGTGTTTGATGTTATAATGGTGTGTTTGGTGTTATAGTGGTGTGTTTGATGTTATAGTGGTGTGTTTGGTGTTACAGAGGTGTGTTTGGTGTTACAGAGGTGTGTTTGGTGTTACAGTGGTGTGTTTGGTGTTACAGAGGTGTGATTGGTGTTACAGTGGTGTGTTTGGTGCTACAGTGGTGTGTTTGGTGTTACGGAGGTGTGTTTGGTGTTACAGTGGTGTGCTTGGTGTTACAGAGGTCTGTTTGGTGTTACAGTGGTGTGTTTGGTGTTACCGTGGTGTGTTTGATGTTATAATGGTGTGTTTGGTGCTACAGTGGTATGTTTGGTGTTACAGAGGTGTGTTTGGTGTTACAGTGGTGTGTTTGGTGTTACAGAGGTGTGATTGGTGTTACAGTGGTGTGTTTGGTGTTACAGTGGTGTGTTTGGTGCTACAGTGGTGTGTTTGGTGTTACAGAGGTGTGTTTGGTGTTACAGTGGTGTGTTTGGTGTTACCGTGGTGTGTTTGATGTTATAATGGTGTGTTTGGTGTTATAGTGGTGTGTTTGAAGTTATGGTGGTGTGTTTGGCGTTACAGAGGTGTGTTTGGTGTTACAGAGGTGAGTTTGGTGTTACAGTGGTGTGTTTGATGTTATAATGGTGTGTTTGGTGTTATAGTGGTGTGTTTGAAGTTATGGTGGTGTGTTTGGTGTTACAGAGGTGTGTTTGGTGTTACAGAGGTGAGTTTGGTGTTACAGTGGTGTGTTTGATGTTATAATGGTGTGTTTGGTGTTATAGTGGTGTGTTTGATGTTATAGTGGTGTGTTTGGTGTTACAGAGGTGTGTTTGGTGTTACAGAGGTGAGCTTGGTGTTACAGAGGTGAGTTTGAAGTTATGGTGGTGTGTTTGGTGTTACAGAGGTGTGTTTGGTGTTACAGAGGTGAGTTTGGTGTTACAGAGGTGAGTTTGAAGTTATGGTGGTGTGTTTGGTGTTACAGAGGTGAGTTTGGTGATACAGAGGTGAGTTTGATGTTATAGTGGTGTGTTTGATGTTATAGTGGTGTGTTTGATGTTATAGTGGTGAGTTTGGTGTTACAGAGGTGAGTTTGAAGTTATGGTGGTATGTTTGGCAGATTGGCCGGGGGGGGGGGTATTCCTAATAATTTTATGGTTGCACAACATGCTGATTATTGCTTCGAGAGAATCATATCTTGTCATAAAGACCACCCTTATATTAAGACCACCCTTATAATAAGACCCCTTATTCTCAGTCCAGAATTATTTCTTCTCTATTTTAATGGTCGCAAACCCCTATAATAGGACCACCCGGTAATTCAGTAATAAGACCACCTATTTCAGTCCCAAATGACAGAAGAAATCCAGTAATACAGCCAAACCTGTGTTAGTGGTCATCTCCATTAAGTAGCCAACCTGTATTAAGCAGCCAGTTTCTAGATTCCCAATATGCTGTTTTACTATACATTTCATCTCTATTAAGCAGCCACCTGTGCTAAGCAGCCACTTTCTGTAATTCCCTTGGTTGGCTGCTTAAGACAGGTTTCACTGTATATAAAATAATGTGTTAAAGACAGCTATGTGTAATGTGCCATCTCATAAATGTTGAAAGTTGAGTTTCAATCATAAAATAATTATTGATATGTACCAACACAAATCTTCAGAGTAATTCTATAAACCACCCATACAATTCATTAATATTCATAATGAAATGTGCTGTGTTCAAAATAATGAAATCTTGCTACAGCTCTCATTTCACTGAAAATTAAAATACATTTATAATCATAGTCTATTATGTATTATCATTTTCTTTGTAGTTTTAAAGCAAGTTAGATCCAGATAGTGTGCATATAGGCATAAAAATGCACATTAAAAATTACGAAAAACGCATTAAAAATAAAAACGACGGGTAAAAAACGCATTCGATTACAGCGCTATGCATACAGAACATATTCCCAAACGTATCGGATTGTTAATTTAATCAAATAGCACCGAGTTTGTTCCTGCCTTCAACAATAATGCTGGGCGTGTTTATTTGATTGTGGTGGATGAAACGGGAGCCAATGTCTTTTATTTCATTTCATTTTTGTAATATGGCGATGAACTCAGTATATATGAGACCTGAAGCTGCTAACAAGACCACTTTATTGAAGTCCCGTAGGTGGTCTTATTATAGGGGGTATACTGTACAACTTCAGCAAGTTGCCACAATTTTCATCTTAGATTACATCCAGATATTCCATGATTTCATAATTGCATGCCTTAAAAATATTTATGATTTATGTTCCCAATGGTGTTAAAAATACAGACAGACTGGTTCATGCCTGTAATTATACAATATTAATGGTGTTAAAAATACAGACAGACTGGTTCATGCCTGTAATTATACAATATTAATGGTGTTAAAAATACAGACAGACTGGTTCATGCCTGTAATTACACAATATTAATAGTGTTATAAATACAGACAGACTGGTTCATGCTTGTAATTACACAAAATTAATAGTGTTATAAATACAGACAGACTGGTTCATGCTTGTAATTAATTACACAAAATTAATAGTGTTAAAAATACAGACAGACTGGTTCATGCCTGTAATTACACAAAATTAATAGTGTTAAAAATACAGACAGACTGGTTCATGCCTGTAATTACACAATATTAATAGTGTTATAAATACAGACAGCCTGGTTTGTAATTACACAATATTAGTCATAGCATGTGGTATGATGAATAACTCCAAGATCTTGGAGATATATATATCATCCACAGGTTGGAAGACCAGATCATTTAACCCATTCAACACCAAGTAACTCACATGGACTGGTCCATGATATTCATAAACCAATAAATGAATCAGAAAATCACATTTGGACAAGTTCATTTATCAAAATGGGTAATTTTGTCTAAAAATAGTCATATCACTGGCAAAAAGTGCAGATCCTGATGAGACGGCTCGTCACGAGCCGTCTCATCTGGATCTACACTTTTTGTAAGCCTATTTAGAGGTCTGTAGTGTTGAAAGGGTTAAGTAAGTAGCCAATAGATCAAGATTTATTTCCAACAAAATACAGTTAAACTCGGTTAACTAGAACAACACCGTTTGCTCGAACAGGTTGTCTGGTCCCGGCAATAATCTCTATATAATGCATATTGTTCTACCTTCGATTCAAACACGGATGACTGGAACTCTACAACCAGATCACTGGTCACACGAAATCAATTACTACTTCAATTAACACCTTTGGGTCAAACACAATTGACCAGTGGTCTGCATGTCTCAGAAAATGTACACAGAAGTTTTCTCACCTTTCTCTCATTTGATTGACATCACCTTTCATCGGTACACGCGCGTAATTTACATGTCGTGAAATTGGCAATTACTATTCTTAATAATTACTTTCGCTCACGGCGGCCTTTTTATCCATATTTTAAATTCGTATTAAACATAATTATGTACAGAACAAACATATTACACACTTATTGAGTTAAAGATGCTCCTTATACAAGTTGTTGCTCAAATCCGACTTTATTAAACCTAATACGACAAAGCAGACGACAATCCGTGACTGCTTTAAGAAGTAAGCAATTAACGCTTGTATGTAACATGTCCATGTGTCAGGAGTGGAACGGATTGCCGCCATATTTTAGATATTAGTAATCACAATCAGTTTAAAAAATCAGTGACGGAACATTTTATGCAATCAGTATCAATCTAGTCCTTTTATCTGGTCATTAATTTTATTTCATTTTTAATTTAATAATATTTTATTGCAACTTTTTTTTCCCCACAGCATGTACAACACAATTTACATTTCACAATAGCATTTCATCAATACAATCAAATTTACACATACATAAATCATGACAATTGTTCCTTACATATATATAACATTTTCAAAAGTGCAAAAGGATCGGGCTACAAGTTTTGACAACATTAGCAACAGCCCTTTCCCAATTTCATTTAATGTTTTATTTCCAATGTATTGAGTTTTAGTAAATACCTGTTCAATGTCATGCAATGTCTCTGTGATATTATATAAATATTCATGCAATCATGTGTAATTACTGTAATTCACTATGTGCAATAATTTTATTGACTAATTTCCCTTTCCGATGTCATATGATTAATTCTAAGGACCACAATGGAAATAATAATAAAATAATGTTTTTGCGTTATCCTTGCTTGGTATTGATTATATGTCATCTACTCTGCACGTTAATGCTCACATGTACTATGTTGACATTTAAATTAGTATTTGTTTTATGACATATATTCTATTTTTACCAGAATAAAACTATCTATCTAAATCGCTGTCATTATTACCATTATCTACTGATTGACACGGTCTATTTTTAGAATGGATAACTCTATCTGACATGACATTACATGTAGATTTCAACCATTCTTTATTGAATTGCATAACTTTACGTTCTATTTTTAGAATGGATAACTTCATCTGATATGACATTACATGTAGATTTCAACCATTCTTTATTGAATTGCATAACTTTACGTTTTATTTTTAGAATGGATAACTCTATCTGACATGACATTACATGTAGATTTCAACCATTCGTTATTGAATTGCATAACTTATTTACCAAAATATCGATATTCTTATAGACTATAATATCATTTAACATGATTATGAAGTTCCATCCTATAAACAGGGATTCATATCAAACCACAAGAGAAGGGCATATTGGATGTATTGTATAAACCAGTACACAACAGCAAGCTCCTAATTTCTAAATATCATGTGTCACTCAAGACTGACTATTATCTTTGACTCAACCACCAATGACTCAAACTATTATTCACTTAGACTGTATCCTATATACAATCCGGTTAATATCAAGTACATCAACTCTGCCGGGTTTTCACATAATACATGTAGACAGAAATATTTTCACACAACCAAGGGAAATAACACCAAACATGTTCCGGTTATTCATGGAAAGAAATTCTGTTTTCCTCTAGGAATTACCGTCTGCCGCAAAGTTCCTAGAATGGCTTTCTAACATGAACACTCATCAACTTTCAATATTTAGTCTGTCAGTCTATTTTGCCTTTTATGGAAGCCGTAAATTAGCATGGTAATTACCAGGCAATTCCCAAATGAACCCATGGTATGAAATGTCAATCGTATTCAAAATGCAGCATGCATTCAAAATAGTGGTGATTCCACAGGGACATGTAGCTGTGATGTATCAGAACAAGGCCAGATGCATGAAGCACACGCATGCTATATGTATTCAATGTAGAACATTCCAATGCATGTATATAATTCTAGATCAAGTGTTTCATGTAACAATGTTTTGATGCATTCACACTACAGGCATGTATACTTGTAAAACCCCTTATTTCTGGTGTCTGTAGATGGCCACTGACTACACCATACAATACAGGGACATTACATCAGTGAACATTTCTACAGAATGTAATTTCCTATTATATTGTATAATTTCTCCAAATATTTGCTACAGAAACTGTGTATTTAATTTATATACTATATCCAATATGATTGTTGTTCACATAACAAATCTATATAAACATATTAACATAAACACGTGAAACAGCACCTGTATGGTGAATAAAGATGTTTTCTCCGGGTACTCCGGTTTCCTCCCACACGAATGACCACATATACGCTTTCACCCGAGCCAACGAGAGTGATTAATATAAGTTGTTAGAACTTGCTCCGCAATCGTTGTAAAATAAATAAAGTTTAAACTTAATAAAGATATGCTATCAATGATCACAAAGATTTTGGTAACCTTGGCAATGGAACAAATCAATTTGTTTGCATCAAATTTTCACAGACAATTTATTGCATCAGCTTGCATAGGATGGGTGGACATGACTTGTTATATGTTATATTACGGGTTTTACGCCTGCATCAGCATCATTTTGGGCTATATCACCTAACAACACCTTTCCTGGGCAGGCTCCAACGGTTAACCAGTACTTGGGTGCACCAACCTCCGTAAAAAACTGCCAACTTTTTCATATAAACTTGTATATATATATATATATACTATACAAGTCAAGTATATTTTAAATAAATGCAAGAAGCATTTTCGCAGAAGAAAGTTTCGAAAGTAAATTTGTCAAATTAAAGTAACAAAACCTCAAAGGAAATGGGAGATGTATTATTAATTGTGATCAACTCATTGTTTTCCATGAGATAGAACAGAAGTTTTAATTACAATAATAAATTCTGATACTAATTAACAAAACTAGTAAACATTTCATGATAAAATATTTAGATTTTATTTCAATGTATTTGAACCACAGCCCTTACTCATTCTCGGGTTAAGAATTTGACATTACAGCAAACAATAGGTTACATGAAAATCATTTCGACCCCAATTCATTTTCAAGCAATCACATTTAGTATAATGTGTCACTTAATGCTCCATATAATACAATGATAGGGGATTATAATCTTTTACCATTACAATATTATCATTGACCTCCGCTTTTAAACGGAAATCAGAAAAACCCGACACTATGCGAACTGTTCCGAGTTCAAAACTCCGAGTTCAAAACACTCAATGGAATAGTGAGAGTCACAAAGTTTAACCTTTTGAATTTGGAAGAATTAACATAATTGACTTATTAGCATACCTTTCCATTATTGCAGTAAACTATTAAAAAAATAGTAAGCTTCGGACACACAAT
This sequence comes from Archivesica marissinica, assembly GCA_014843695.1. Classification (NCBI taxonomy): domain Eukaryota; kingdom Metazoa; phylum Mollusca; class Bivalvia; order Venerida; family Vesicomyidae; genus Archivesica; species Archivesica marissinica. The sequence goes on from CM026394.1 coordinate 46,426,127, forward strand.
TATTGACTGACTGCACTGGCACTAAATATCACCAAGACAAATCGCGGGCATTAATTTATTATGGAATATATTCCATTGCCATTGATTTATTATGGAATAGATTCCATTGCCATTGATTTATTATGGAATATATTCCATTGCCATTGATTTATTATGGAATTTATATAATATTCAGTTTTATGGGATTTAATTAAACAACAGGCACCAACATTTAAATCATGGCTATTGGATTTCTTGGACTTTTAGTGAGCAAATGAATCATGTAATTTTTAGACCATGGACAATAAACTTCCAGGAACAAAGTTCTGCACATTTAGCTTTCCATCATCTATCACAGGATGAGGATCCTCCATTTAGCTCTCCATCAGCAATCACAGGATAAGGATCCTCCATTTAGCTCTCCATCAGCTATCACATGATGAGGATCCTCCATTTAGCTCTCCATAGTCGATCACACACTGAGGATCCTCCATTTAGCTATCCATCATCTATCACACAATGAGGATCCTCCATTTAGCTCTCCATCAACTAGCACATAATGAGGATCCTCCATCAACTATCACAGCATGATGATGATCCTCCATCAACTACCACATAATGAGGATCCTCCGGCAACTATTACATGATGAGGATATTCCATCAAATGGTGAGGATCCTCCATCAACTATTAAATGATGAGGATCCTCCATCAACTATCGCATGATGAAGATCCTCCATCAAACTACCACATGATGAAGATCCTCCATCAACTACCACATGATGAGGATCCTCCATCAACTATCACATGATGAGGATCCTCCATTTAGCTCTCCATCAGCTGTCACAGGATGATGATCCTCCATTAACATACATATGAAGTACCCTCAGGGGGGAGGATGTCTTCATCAAAATACAAAAGACTCACTTGTCAACCTATAGCTCATTACGCTCACCCACATGGTTCGCCAGAGGTGAGGGTAAATAAGCTCAATCATCATCACCATAACTCATTTTTCTACTTTGTTCAATATAAGTTTTTTAAATTCCGCCCCGCCCCGCCCCGCCCCGCCCCGCCCCGCCCCGCCCCCCCCCACTCCCCACCCTAGGACTCTTTGGAAATGGTTAACATATATGTATTGATGACAACAAAGCAGGACAGCAACTGTTTGTGAGCACAGTGGATTATAGAAGTTTAGGTGGATTATTCTATTCCCCTGATTAATGGAGTCAGAACATCAGATTGAATTATTCCGCTGCTTTCTAATTCAATGAATGACAAAAAAGTGATGGTAAATTTGGACGGAGCTGGACCCAGTGATAACAAAAACAAGCTTACTCATTTTCATATCGACATTTTACTAGAAAGCCCCTGGTAATTGATTTCCGAAAATATATCACACTATGGAGACATGAGAGGTGGCAGACGAGGATATTTTTACCGATTCTATTCGTCGACGACATTTTAATTATTCTGCGTGATGTCAAGAACATAAATAATGTTCTCGATTACAACAAGGAGGCATCGAAACATCTCATTGTCTACTGTTTACTTGGGAACAAGTAAAAGAGATTTTTCTTTATAATACAGACAGACGCATCTCTAGTCCAGTGGTAACATGCTGGACTGGTAATCAAGGGATCGCAGGTTCGATCCCCCGTCTGACCATAATAAAATTTAACAGTCTTTCAGATGGGACGTTAGACCGAGTCTAAACTATTACACTTGCTACAATGCAAACAGATATCTTGTTAACTATTACACTTGCTACAATGCAAACAGATATCTTGTTAACTATTACACTTGCTACAATGCAAACAGATATCTTGTAAACTATTACACTTGCTACAATGCAGTTCACACAGCAGCCACCATTTGAGAATCATGACCTAATTCCCCAACATTATACAGGCTTTATAATTACTACAAGGCATAATGTTTCGACCATCAACTGTAAAATAGATGCCCCCCCCGACCCGACCCAACGTTTCGCCCATCAACTGTAGAATAATAGATGGTCCCGACAATGGATTTTGTGAAGTATTAAAATACAATGTAATCGCATATTAATTGTTCTAAAACATAATAAATTGGTAAATTCAATACATGTATTTGCTAGACACGGTCAGCTCGTTTCCAACCCTTTTGGCTGATATATTATATGTCAAAATGGCCGGAAACATGATCAATTAAGCGCACAACTAAGCTGCCTCAAACTTTGGTAGCTAATCATATTTTATCTGCAATATATTGATGAAGCCATCAGAATGGATAATGGAGAGGGAGGTTTATACGTTGGCGTCTCCTAAACAATGTACTTCATCAATTTGGCTTATATGAAGTAATTGGCATGTCTCAGTTCTATTGTGTGAGGGCTTAGTGATGTGTTCTTTAAGATGTTAGTATCATCTTGCAATGGTCAATATACTAAACCAGGAGCTTTATTATAAGGATGAAGTTGTATTGACATTCTCAACACAGTTCATTTCTAACGTATATTTAGTCCCTATTGTTTACACATGTCTTCTTTTTCATCTTAGAATTTGAGATTTAGTCTTAATTTAAACTTTATTTATTTTACAACGATTGCGAAGCAAGTTCTAACAACTTATATTAATCACTCTCGTTGGCTCGGATGAAAGCGTATATGTGGTTGGTCATTCACGTGGGAGGAAACCAGAGTACCCGGAGAAAACCCACCTGTCCGATCTGGCGACCATCGTACCATCTCACATACTTCCCGGTCCGAGTTCAGATTTAGTTTTATCAGTGGGTCGCAGCTAGGAGGAAGCGTACAGTGTCTTTTGTCGCTGCTGTTGTGCTAGTCACAAAGGGGACATGACTATGTTGTTCTGGTCACAAAGGGGACATGACTATGTTGTTCTGGTCACAAAGGGGACATGACTATGTATGTGCTAGTCACAAAGGGGACATGACTATGTTGTTCTGGTCACAAAGGGGACATGACTATGTTGTTCTGGTCACAAAGGGGACATGACTATGTATGTGCTAGTCACAAAGGGGACATGACTATGTTGTTCTGGTCACAAAGGGGACATGACTATGTATGTGCTAGTCACAAAGGGGACATGACTATGTTGTGCTGGTCACAAAGGGAACATGAAGATGTATGTGCTGGTCACAAAGGGAACATGAAGATGTATGTGCTGGTCACAAAGGGGACATGAAGATGTATGTGCTGGTCACAAAGGGAACATGAAGATGTATGTGCTGGTCACAAAGGGAACATGAAGATGTATGTGCTGGTCACAAAGGGAACATGAAGATGTATGTGCTGGTCACAAAGGGGACATGAAGATGTATGTGCTGGTCACAAAGGGAACATGAAGATGTATGTGCTGGTCACAAAGGGGACATGAAGATGTATGTGCTGGTCACAAAGGGAACATGAAGATGTATGTGCTGGTCACAAAGGGAACATGAAGATGTATGTGCTGGTCACAAAGGGAACATGAAGATGTATGTGCTGGTCACAAAGGGAACATGAAGATGTATGTGCTGGTCACAAAGGGAACATGAAGATGCATGTGCTGGTCACAAAGGGAACATGAAGATGTATGTGCTGGTCACAAAGGGGACATGAAGATGTATGTGCTGGTCACAAAGGGGACATGAAGATGTATGTGCTGGTCACAAAGGGAACATGAAGATGTATGTGCTGGTCACAAAGGGGACATGACTATGTTGTGCTGGTCACAAAGGGAACATGACTATGTTGTTCTGGTTAGTGCCAATGAAGAGTACACAGTAGCGCAGGGTGTGTGGAATTGTTAGTACATGAAGCATGTCTACTGCGTTATCACCTGATACACATCAATGCAGGGTGTCACCAGGCAGAAAACAGACAACACAGTAGAGTGCCCATCATATACAGGATCTGTCAAACACGACAACAGTAGAGTGCCCATCATATACAGGATCTGTCACACATGACAACAGTAGAGTGCCCATCATATACAGGATCTGTCACACACGGCAACAGTAGAGTGCCCATCATATACAGGATCTGTCACACACGACAACAGTAGAGTGCCCATCATATACAGGATCTGTCACACACGACAAGAGTAGAGTGCCCATCATATACAGGATCTGTCACACATAACAACAGTAGAGTGCCCATCATATACAGGATCTGTCACACACGACAACAGTAGAGTGCCCATCATATACAGGATCTGTCACACACGACAACAGTAGAGTGCACTGTCACGCAAGACAACAGTAGAGTGCACTGTCACACAAGATAACAGTAGAGTGCACTGTCACACAAGACAACAGTAGAGTGCACTGTCACACAAGACAACAGTAGAGTGCACTGTCACACAAGACAACAGTAGAGTGCACTGTCACACATGACAACAGTAGAATGCACTATCACACAAGACAACAGTAGAGTGCACTGCCACACACGACAACAGTAGAGTGCACTGTCACACACAACAACAGTAGAGTGCACGGTCACACATGACAACAGTAGAGTGCACTGCCACACACGACAACAGTAGAGTGCACTGTCACACACAACAACAGTAGAGTGCACTGTCACACATGACAACAGTAGAGTACACTGTCACACACGACAACAGTAGAGTACACTGTCACACACGACAACAGTAGAGTGCACTGTCACACACAACAACAGTAGAGTGCACTGTCACACAAGACAACAGTAGAGTGCACTGTCACACAAGACAACAGTAGAGTGCACTGTCACACAAGACAACAGTAGAGTGCACTGTCACACAAGACAACGGTAGAGTGCACTGTCACACAAGACAACAGTAGAGTGCACTGTCACACAAGACAACAGTAGAGTGCACTGTCACACAAGACAACAGTAGAGTGCACTGTCACACAAGACAACAGTAGAGTGCACTGTCACACATGACAACAGTAGAATGCACTGTCACACAAGACAACAGTAGAGTGCACTGTCACACAAGACAACAGTAGAGTGCACTGTCACACAAGACAACAGTAGAGTACACTGTCACACAAGACAACAGTAGAGTGCACTGTCACACAAGACAACAGTAGAGTGCACTGTCACACAAGACAACAGTAGAGTGCACTGTCACACATGGCAACAGTAGAGTGCACTGTCACACACAACAACAGTAGAGTGCACTGTCACACACGACAACAGTAGAGTGCACTGTCACACAAGACAACAGTAGAGTGCACTGTCACACATGACAACAGTAGAGTGCACTGTCACACACAACAACAGTAGAGTGCACTGTCACACAAGACAACAGTAGAGTGCACTGTCACACACGACAACAGTAGAGTGCACTGTCACACACAGGATATCCCAACAGTTACATTAAGTAATATTAATAGTGTCCTCTTGCTATCGATGTTCTATTCCCCTTTTATTAATCGATGTTCTATTCCCCTTTTATTAAAATAAACTGTAAAATGCAGATATTCGTGTCCATTTAAACAGACTTTAATGCACATTTTTCTTTATTCTTGACAGTCTTGTCATAAATATCTGCATTTTTGTCTCTTAAAATTTCACTAATGTAGGCATAATAAAATGTTTTCTCAACTTGTAAAACAACTCAATCATTGCCTTCAAACACAGGAAGCACTTCTTGTGAATATTTTATCAGATGTATTCAAAATACAGATTTAATATGAAAACATGACAATGAAATCATATATGCATGAAATAAACTTCTTATTATTTCTAAACTAAATACACATTTAGAGATTTATCATATTCAGTATATACTCGATGCATTTTTCTAAATTATTTTTCTGCAAAAAGCAGTCTCTGTATGTAGACTGAGAATACAATTTCTGAATGCAAAATGCAACTGTTTCCATGTTTTTATGTCTTACATTTATTTATCGTCGCTACCAGTTGCCCATATGAGCGACGCCTCCTGAAGAGATTAGTTATTTTAGATTTTGGAGGATAGTGCAATGATACAGACAGAGACCCATTCCAGAATTTACTCAGGTTCTTTTACGTGCACAGTGTAAAGCACCGACACGAGACCTCGGCTTAACGTCCCATCTGAAAGACTGTTAATTTTATTAGGGTCAGACGGGGGATCGAACCTGCGATCCCTGGATTACCAGTCCAGCGTGTTACCACTGGACTACAGATCCGTCTGTGTTCCCAGTAAAGACAATCTGTTATATCGGGTTGCTTAGGGCCGTGCCCTCCCAACCTTGAACACAATTCATAAACATGTCAATTCAAACTTCCCTAATACAGAATATATCATGCATGCTTAGAATGTCAATTAAACTTTTGGTAATCAATGCAATTGAGCAGTAAAGTGAAACTTGCTATACCCGTGCCTGTGTGTAATTACTGGTACAGTATAATATGAAAAACAGTGTTTTATCCATTTTTTGTGCACATAATGTGGTGGAAATAATGCATTCTGCTATAAATCAATCGAATACGGTATCTATTTTCACTGGTATAGGAAAGAACAAGAAACACTGTATTCTGCTCGAAATCAATTGATTACGATATCTGTTTTCACTGGTATAGGAAAGAGCAAGAAACACTGTATTCTGCTCGAAATCAATTGATTACGATATCTGTTTTCACTGGTATAGGAAAGAACAAGAAACACTGTATTCTGCTCGAAATCAATTGATTACGATATCTGTTTTCACTGGTATAGGAAAGAACAAGAAACACTGTATTCTGCTCGAAATCAATTGATTACGATATCTATTTTCACTGGTATAGGAAAGAACAAGAAGTACAAGTTGATATCAAGTGTCACATTAAAACATGAGCATTATATATATATATATAAGTACAAGTTGATATCAAGTGTCACATTAAACATGAGTATTATATATATATAAGTACAAGTTGATATCAAGTGTCACATTAAACATGAGTATTATATAAGTACAAGTTGATATCAAGTGTCACATTAAACATGAGTATTATATATATATAAGTACAAGTTGATATCAAGTGTCACATTAAACATGAGCATTATATATATATAAGTACAAGTTGATATCAAGTGTTACATTAAAACATGAGTATTATATATATATAAGTACAAGTTGATATCAAGTGTTACATTAAACATGAGCATTATATATATATATAAGTACAAGTTGATATCAAGTGTCACATTAAACATGAGCATTATATATATATAAGTACAAGTTGATATCAAGTGTCACATTAAACATGAGCATTATATATATATAAGTACAAGTTGATATCAAGTGTCACATTAAACATGAGCATTATATATATATAAGTACAAGTTGATATCAAGTGTCACATTAAACATGAGCATTATATATATATAAGTACAAGTTGATATCAAGTGTCACATTAAACATGAGCATTATATATATATAAGTACAAGTTGATATCAAGTGTCACATTAAACATGAGCATTATATATATATAAGTACAAGTTGATATCAAGTGTCACATTAAACATGAGCATTATATATATATAAGTACAAGTTGATATCAAGTGTTCACATTAAGGATTTTATCAGAAAACGTTATCTCATAATGTATCAAGTAACATAATATATCAAATGTAATATGATACACAAGTATGAAATGCCAAGCTATAAGAAATGTGGATGGGGAGCGCTTGAATAAACAGTGAGGTTCATGTCACCACAAGAATTTGAAACATGTTATTGATCAATATCCCTTGGCTTGATTTGACATAGTAATGAAATATCAACATTGTCTAGAAGGATCATAACACCGACTCCATGTACCGTGTCCATAACCTAACATAGAACACCGACTCCCATGTACCGTGTCCATAACCTAACATAGAACACCGACTCCATGTACCGTGTCCATAACCTAACATAGAACACCGACTCCATGTACCGTGTCCATAACCTAACATAGAACACCGACTCCCATGTACCGTGTCCATAACCTAACATAGAACACCGACTCCCATGTACCGTGTCCATAACCTAACATAGAACACTGACTCCCATGTACCGTGTCCATAACCTAACATAGAACACCGACTCCATGTACCGTGTCCATAACCTAACATAGAACACCGACTCCATGTACCGTGTCCATAACCTAACATAGAACACCGACTCCATGTACCGTGTCCATAACCTAACATAGAACACCGACTCCCATGTACCGTGTCCATAACCTAACATAGAACACCGACTCCCATGTACCGTGTCCATAACCTAACATAGAACACCGACTCCCATGTACCGTGTCCATAACCTAACATAGAACACCGACTCCCATGTACCGTGTCCATAACCTAACATAGAACACCGACTCCCATGTACCGTGTCCATAACCTAACATAGAACACCGACTCCATGTACCGTGTCCATAACCTAACACAGAACACCGACTCCCATGTCCATAACCTAACACAGAACACCGACTCCCATGTCCATAACCTAACACAGAACACCGACTCCCATGTCCATAACCTAACATAGAACACCGACTCCCATGTCCATAACCTAACATAGAACACCGACTCCATGTACCGTGTCCATAACCTAACATAGAACACCGACTCCCATGTACCGTGTCCATAACCTAACATAGAACACCAACTCCCATGTCCATAACCTAACATAGAACACCGACTCCATGTACCATGTCCATAACCTAACATAGAACACTGACTCCATGTACCGTGTCCATAACCTAACATAGAACACCGACTCCATGTACCATGTCCATAACCTAACATAGAACACTGACTCCATGTACCGTGTCCATAACCTAACATAGAACACTGACTCCCATGTAACATGTCCATAACCTAACATAGAACACCGACTCCCATGTAACATGTCCATAACCTAACATAGAACACCGGCTCCATGTACCGTGTCCATAACAATACATAGAACACTGACTCCCATGTACCGTGTCCATAACCTAACGTAGAACACCGACTCCCATGTACCGTGTCCATAACCTAACATAGAACACCGACTACCATGTACCATGTCCATAACAATACATAGAACACTGACTCCCATGTACCGTGTCCATAACCTAACATAGAACACCGACTCCCATGTACCGTGTCCATAACCTAACATAGAACACCGACTCCCATGTACCGTGTCCATAACCTTACATAGAACACAGACTCCATGAACCATGTCCATAACCTAACATAGAACACTTTGTGCGTCCGGGACCAGCCATGATACACCCTGCTCCAGGGACAGATATATGACACTATGTGGTCCGGGACCAGCCATGATACACCCTGCTCCAGGGACAGATATGTGACACTATGTGGTCCGGGACCAGCCATGATACACCCTGCTCCAGGGACAGATATATGACACTATGTGGTCCGGGACCAGCCATGATACACCCTGCTCCAGGGACAGATATATGACACTATGTGGTCTGGGACCAGCCATGATACACCCTGCTCCAGGGACAGATATATGACACTATGTGGTCTGGGACCAGCCATGATACACCCTGCTCCAGGGACAGATATATGACACTATGTGGTCCGGGACCAGCCATGATACACCCTGCTCCAGGGACAGATATATGACACTATGTGGTCCGGGACCAGCCATGATACACCCTGCTCCAGGGACAGATATATGACACTATGTGGTCCGGGACCAGCCATGATACACCCTGCTCCAGGGACAGATATGTGACACTATGTGGTCCGGGACCAGCCATGATACACCCTGCTCCAGGGACAGATATGTGACACTATGTGGTCCGGGACCAGCCATGATACACCCTGCTCCAGGGACAGATATGTGACACTATGTGGTCCGGGACCAGCCATGATACACTCTGCTCCAGGGACAGATATGTGACACTATGTGGTCCGGGACCAGCCATGATACACCCTGCTCCAGGGACAGATATGTGACACTATGTGGTCCAGGACCAGCCATGATACACCCTGCTCAAGAGCAGGGACAGATATATGACACTATGTGGTCCGGGACCAGCCATGATACACCCTGCTCAGGAGCAGGGACAGATATGTGACACTATGCAGGTGACAAATTATTAATGTAATCAAGTGTAAGCCGTTACATTAACTTGTACAAATATAATGTATAATGTAATGATGACATCTTGATAATTATCTGTACTGGATCAGTAATATTGAAAGAAGATGTTGGATAAACCACCCTATTGTATATAAAGTTATACATGTATGTGGCAAGCAGCATACATTCAACTGTACATTAGGTATGTGGCAAGCAGCATACATTCAACTGTACATTAGGTATGTGGCAAGCAGCATACATTCAACTATACATTAGGTATGTGGCAAGCAGCAGGTATGTGGCAAGCAGCATACATTCAACTATACATTAGGTATGTGGCAAGCAGTAGGTATGTGGCAAGCAGCAGGTATGTGGCAAGCAGCATACATTCAACTATACATTAGGTATGTGGCAAGCAGCAGGTATGTGGCAAGCAGCATACATTCAACTATACATTAGGTATGTGGCAAGCAGTAGGTATGTGGCAAGCAGCAGGTATGTGGCAAGCAGCATACATTCAACTATACATTAGGTATGTGGCAAGCAGCAGGTATGTGGCAAGCAGCATACATTCAACTATACATTAGGTATGTGGCAAGCAGTAGGTATGTGGCAAGCAGCATACATTCAACTGTACATTAGGTATGTGGCAAGCAGTAGGTATGTGGCAAGCAGCAGGTATGTGGCAAGCAGCATACATTCAACTGTACATTAGGTATGTGGCAAGCAGAGATATGTGGCAAGCAGCATACATTCAACTATACATTAGGTATGTGGCAAGCAGCATACATTCAACTGTACATTAGGTATGTGGCAAGCAGCAGGTATGTGGCAAGCAGCATACATTCAACTATACATTAGGTATGTGGCAAGCAGTAGGTATGTGGCAAGCAGCATACATTCAACTGTACATTAGGTATGTGGCAAGCAGCAGGTATGTTGCAAGCAGCATACATTCAACTGTACATTAGGTATGTGGCAAACAGCAGGTATGTAGCAAGCAGCAGGTATGTGACAGCATATATTCCTTCAGTTCTCAACCAACTGCAAAATCGATCAAAAATTGACAACAGCTAGTTTGACTAATGTTTCTTTCATACAAATGTTCAAATGTTCTACTTGTATGTGAATGTATGTCTTCAAGGAATTATGTCTATAATGTTGCATCTAGACACAGTAATTATTGTTTATATTTAATCACTGTCAGGCTGTATTCCATACAAACTCTCACATTTATTATCTCTCTCGGGCATTGTTATCAACATCTGCAGTACTTTACATGTGATATAAAAGTAACATAATCAAAGGTCTGTTCTTTAGCTAATTCTCTAGTAAATAATTCCCAAGTAAATTTATAAAATATGTAAGTTTTTTTATGTCAGCAGATTTTTTATAGCTTAACTGGGCAGATCTTGTAACCAGCCCACAAATCTTGACACGGCAATGTGATTAGCTTCATTCTCCCTATAACTGGCTTCATTCTCCCTATAACGATTTCCTTACGCCCTGGGTGTTCACTAGACTTTGAAAGTCAAGAGTCAATGACTCAGTCAATGACCCATTCAATGAGGTAAAAATCTCAAGTCAAGCTGGATTTTTCAAGAGTCAAGCTGGATTTTTCAAAAACCAAGAGTCAATATGCATATTGATACTTTCTGTACATATAACTCCCCCCCCGACCATATAATAACCCAAAGGTGTGTCTTGCGTGCAACCAGTAATTTTGTTATCATTATTAGAGAAAACATTGACTAGTTTGCTGAGCTTTGCATCTGGGTTTAGAACCTTACACGTATTTAAGCTTCATGTTACGTTGCGGTGCCCGTGGTCCAGTGGTACATGTAGAGCATTCATTGGATTTGGAATAGAACAGTTCATGTTTGATACTCAGTCAGGCCACGTGGGTAGTGTCATTGAGCAAGGCACCTCACACAAATTGTTTAGTACTGGTTAACCACACAGGTCGACTAATCTTGCCCAGGAAAGCATGTCTAGCTCCCCGCAAGGGGTTTGACATAAATGTATCATACATAAATACAACTTGTATAGTTCTACATTGTATCCCAGTTCCAAAGGTCACCAAATGATCATGAGTAGTTGATTTCAACATGAACCTTCTGGGGTCCTGGATCCAGATTAGCCTTGACAAACCAATAGAAATGTCGATTATACAAAATACATTTTTTAGCTGATCTCATTTAATTTTATTTTTCATGAAATTGGTACAAAACGGATGAGTATGAAACGGATCGAGTACAGTTCCATAACATTGTAAAACATGAATTTCTTATATGAATGGGAAATATTCATTTCAATATCTATGCATTTTTGAATCTAAGCACATTTTTATGCATAAGTAATCTGTATAAGTAGTATCATTTGCGAAATCAACTAAAATTCCGAGTTATTATGGCGAGTGAAAGCGATTTTTGATCAGCTGTTCCCAGACTGAGACGAATCTGAAAATGTTCATTTCATAATGTAAGACGTGATCACTCGGAATTACTATAAAAAAAGAAGTGATTTTCATCAAATATATTTAGTTACGAATTGCAATAAATCATAAAACTCGTAAATTAAATTGTTAATTAAGAAGTTTTATAATTCACTGGCAGCGTATAAAATGCGATGGCCCCCGGCATCAGTATATTCAAAATGGACGCGCTTAGATTTACGGCTACGATTTCAAAACAAAATGCGGGTAGCTTTTAGATTTTGGTATCAACAATAAGATAAAAGCATCTTTTAATAAATATAGATTAAATGAGCAGAAAAGTCAATTTTCATGTAAATTTGGCTCCAACTTTACGGGAATATATCTAGGCTTATTGTTGTTGGCAAATTTTACAGACATCTTCGTTCATTGGCCGAAGCCGGAGTTATGGCGTTTATTTTTAGACGGACTCCGCCCTCTCCGATCACATTTGACAAGCAGATTAGGATAATTACACATTTTGTTCGATGACGCTTGACCGCTCATCGTCCCGGGTTAAAGTTGACCCACTACGCATTTTCACCAAGAGTCAAACAAGCGTCTTTACTGATTTTCATGCGTCAAAACCCGGAAGCTAGGGTCAAATGAACGCCCTGTTACGCCTATAACAAATTCTTTCCACCAATATTGGCTTCCTCCTCCCATAATGAATTTTTTCCCCCAATAGTAGCAGCCTTCCCCCTATAACGGCTTACTTCCCCCTATAATGGCTTACTTCCCCCTATAATGGCTTACTTCCCCCTATAACGGCTTACTTCCCCCTATAATGGCTTACTTCCCCCTACAACAGCTTCCATCCCTTATAACAGATTCCTTTCCCTATTATAGCTTCCTCCCCCCTATAACAGCTTCCTCCCCTTATAACAGCTTTCTCCCCCCTATAACAGCTTCCTCCCCCCTACAACAGCTTCCTCCCCCCTATAACAGCTTCCTCCCCCTATAACAGCTTCCTCCCCCCTATAACAGCTTCCTCCCCCCTATAACAGCTTCCTCCCCCCTATAACAGCTTCCTCCCTCCTATAACAGCTTCCTCCCCCTATAACAGCTTCCTCCCCCCTATAACAGCTTCCTCCCCCCTATAACAGCTTCCTCCCCCTATAACAGCTTCCTTCCCCCTACAACAGCTTCCTCCCCCTATAACAGCTTCCTTCCCCCTATAACGGCTTCCTTCCCCCTATAACAGCTTCCTTCCCCTATAACAGCTTCCTTCCCGCTATAATGGCTTCTGTCCCCTTAAACGGCTTCCTTCCCCCTATAACGGCTTCTGTCCCTTAAACGGCTTCCTTCCCCCTATGACGGCCTCCTTCCCCCTACAACGGCTTCCTTCCCCTATAACGGCTTCTTCCCCCTATAACGGCTTCTGTCCCCTTAAACGGCTTCCTTCCCCCTATGACGGCCTCCTTCCCCCTACAACGGCTTCCTTCCCCCTATAACAGCTTCCTTCCCCTATAACGGCTTCCTTCCCCCTATAATGGCTTCTGTCCCCTTAAACGGCTTCCTTCCCCCTATAACGGCTTCTGTCCCCTTAAACGGCTTCCTTCCCCCTATGACGGCCTCCTTCCCCCTACAACGGCTTCCGTCCCCCTGTAACAGCACGATATTATCCCTATTTGTATGATTCATATCAGAGAGATGACATTTAATGCTGGTTTGGGAAACATTATAATGTTACACTGAATTACTATCTGGCTCTGGCAGGGCAGTTGTAAAATTCAGTTGAATCCGCTTCAACTGTTGTTTCTAGCAATAAATATGGAATCACTAATCACCCGCTCTAACGCATGTCTGTGTACAGCACATTCTCAGTAAATGAAATCGGGACTTTAAGGAAAGCATAGGCTGTATTACAACCAATGGGGCTTTAAGGAAATTAAAGGCCAGATTATAAACTATTGGGGCTTTAAATAAGAATTGGAAGTAGTTTTATAATCTCATTTCTTTCTAAATCTGGTTTGGTGGAAATTATTTCTTAAATCCATTATGATATTTACACACAAAGATTACAATCTAACAATATTTGCTCAAAGCAAAGTAATGCAATTCAAGAATGGCTGAATGTTTTTGAATTTTGGAAAATTGACCGTTTCAAAGTAAAGAAGGATCTAAGCAGGGTAATTAAGTAGATAAGTAAAGAAGGGTCTAAACAAGGTTTTTAAGTAGATAAGTAAAGAAGAGTCAAAACAGGATACTTAAGTAGATAAGTAAAGGGTCTAAACAGGGTTCTTAAGTAGATAAGTAAAGAAGGGTCTAAACAGGGTTTTTAAGTAGATAAATAAAGAAGAGTCAAACAGGGTACTTAAGTAGATAAGTAAAGAAGGGTCAAACAGGGTACTTAAGTAGATAAGTAAAGAAGGGTCAAACAGGGTACTTAAGTAGATAAGTAAAGAAGGGTCAAACAGGGTACTTAAGTAGATAAGTAAAGAAGGGTCTAAACAGGGTTCTTAAGTAGATAAGTAAAGAAGGGTCTAAACAGGGTTCTTAAGTAGATAAGTAAAGAAGGGTCAAACAGGGTACTTAAGTAGATAAGTAAAGAAGGGTCAAACAGGGTACTTAAGTAGATAAGTAAAGAAGGGTCAAACAGGGTACTTAAGTAGATAAGTAAAGAAGGATCTAAACAGGGTACTTAAGTAGATAAGTAAAGACGGATCTAAACAGGGTACTTAAGTAGATAAGTAAAGAAGGATCTAAACAGGGTACTTAAGTAGATAAGTAAAGAAGGGTCAAAACAGGGTACTTAAGTAGATAAGTAAAGGGTCTAAACAGGGTACTTAAGTAGATAAGTAAAGGGTCTAAACAGGGTTCTTAAGTAGATAAGTAAAGAAGGGTCTAAACAGGGTTCTTAAGTAGATAAGTAAAGAAGGGTCTAAACAGGGTTCTTAAGTAGATAAGTAAAGAAGGGTCTAAACAGGGTACTTAAGTAGATAAGTAAAGGGTCTAAACAGGGTACTTAAGTAGATAAGTAAAGGGTCTAAACAGGGTTCTTAAGTAGATAAGTAAAGAAGGGTCTAAACAGGGTACTTAAGTAGATAAGTAAAGAAGGGTCAAACAGGGTACTTAAGTAGATAAGTAAAGAAGGATCTAAACAGGGTACTTAAGTAGATAAGTAAAGACGGATCTAAACAGGGTACTTAAGCTTAAAATAATGAAAAGCATATTGTATGCAACTGCATAACAAAAATAATCAGTAACTTAATATGACAACACCTCAAAGTGAGCTCAATCCAAAACATAGCTCAATCAGAATGATTGAATCCATGTCCGAGGCTAATAGAGCTGTTTTCTATATTTTCACCTGTATATACAGTCATGCATTTAAAAAGATATGTTTTTCAATGTGATACTGTCACCTACAGCAATGAGTTGGATTAGAATTATGAAATATTCCAAAAATATTATGAAAAAATATACCCGTACTGAGATTCGATCCTTGCCCACCAGATTTCTATGCCAATGATCTATCCATTAGACTATGCTGTGATGTATCCGACAGCATGTTAAATTTATATATATATATATATAATCGCATGTGCGTACATTCCATCAGAATATTTAGGACTAATTAAAGCGGCCATTTTGTATATCGATACGAAAAGTTAAATCGGACTCTAGATTATTTCCAATGGGGTGTTATTATATTATGTTATATTTCGGGTTTTACGCCTGCATCAGCACCATTTTGGGCTATATCGCCGGCGGGCAGTTTTACCTAACAACACCTTTCCTGGGCAGGCTCCAGCGGTTAACTAGTACTTGCTTGGGTGCACCAACCTCCGTAAGAAACTGCCAACTTTTTCATATAAATGAGACACGGCCTGAGCGGGGCTCGAACCCGTGACCATCAGTGATGATAGGTTACAGTGGTATACAAGTCAGCGACCTTAACCACTCGACCACGGAGGCGGACAATGGTGTGTTATTACATTCATTCAATTGGCGTGTATTTTATTTGCCACAAAATGTTTATACTGTACAATAATATTGCCTTGTTGATTTTATTCCACTATCAAATAGTGTCAGTGAAATGTTCATCTGGCTCATAAGAACGCTTTCAAAATAATCTATCTCATTAAGAACATGTTTGGACCTGGATGCCATTAAGAACATGTTTGGACCCGGATGCATGCGTCTCCATTACCTATTTCCGCCCGGCCTAGATGTGGCATCCCTTAATTATTCTCCCACAATTCATTTTCCAGTAGAAGATTTTATTTCTGTGTTTGCAGTGTCATTTTCAAGATTAACACACATTCTCTACAACAGTATTCATTTACATTTGTATTTTTTCAAATTTATTAAGAAGTAAGAATTTGCAATTTTACTATTTTCCCAATGGTCAACATTTAAAATGACACAAGGTTGGAAATCTCACAGTATATATATATATATTTACAGTGGAAATCTCACACTATATAATATATATATTTACAGTGGAAATCTCACACTATATAATATATATATTTACAGTGGAAATCTCACACTATATAATATATATATTTACAGTGGAAATCTCACACTATATAATATATATATTTACAGTGGAAATCTCACACTATATAATATATATATTTACAGTGGAAATCTCACACTATATAATATATATATTTACAGTGGAAATCTCACACTATATAATATATATATATTTACAGTGGAAATCTCACACTATATAATATATTTATTTACAGTGGAAATCTGGTGTAACATATTTTACAAATGGATCTTTCATAACATAACTTTTATCAACATATAATCTGAGACATGCATTCTTAGAGAAATTCAAACAAAAACCTGAACAAATGACAAACGAGCTCAGTTTGTAAAAGCAATCAAACTTGAGCCAAATGTAAACTGTGTATCAGTTTTACCTATCCACCCATGATTTAACAGCTCCAGTACTAACTTAGGAACAGCACTGGTTGAATGCATTGTGGAATGGTGAATACAGACGGGTATGTAGTCCAGTGGTAACACGCTGGACTGGTAATCCAGGGATCGCAGGTTCGATCCCCCGTCTGACCCTAATAAAATTAACAGTCTTTCAGATGGGACGTTAAACCGAGGTCTCGTGTCGGTGCTTTACACCGTGCACGTAAAAGAACCAGAGGAGATTCTGGAATGGGTCTCTCTGTGTATCATGCACTATCCTCCAAAATCTAAAATAACTTATCTATTCAGGAGGCGTCGCTCATATGGGCAACCGGTAGCGACGATAAATAAACGTAAACTAAAAAAAAAAAGAATGGTGAATGCATGCATGTATGTGCACATGTCTTATATAGGACATCGTGGAATGGTGAATGCATGCATGTATGTGCACATGTCTTATATAGGACATTGTGGAATGGTGAATGCATGCATGTATGTGCACATGTCTTATATAGGACATCGTGGAATGGTGAATGCATGCATGTATGTGCACATGTCTTATATAGGACATCGTGGAATGGTGAATGCATGCATGTATGTGCACATGTCTTATATAGGACATTGTGGAATGGTGAATGTATTCAGTATGTAATGTTCATATAGGACGCATATATCTTATATTGATCGTATTGAATGTGCATGTAGCACTGTCTTATATAGGACATCGTGATAATGCATGCGTATGTACTGTCTTATATAGGACATTGTAATGGTGAATGCATGCGTATGTACTGTCTTTATAGGACATTGTAATGGTGAATGCATGCGTATGTACTGTCTTATATAGGACATCGTGGAATGGTGAATGTAATCAGTATGTAATGTTCCTACTAGCACGCTATATATCGTTATAATTGATCAGTATTTAATGTTCCTACTAGCACGCTATATATCGTTATAATTGATCCGTATTTACTGTCCCTATTAGCACGCTATATATCGTTATAATTGATCCGTATTTACTGTCCCTACTAGCACGCTATATATCGTTATAATTGATCCGTATTTACTGTTCCTACTAGCACGCTATATATCGTTATAATTGATCCGTATTTACTGTCCCTACTAGCACGCTATATATCGTTATAATTGATCCGTATTTAATGTTCCTACTAGCACGCTATATATCGTTATAATTGATCAGTATTTAATGTTCCTACTAGCACATTATATATCGTTATAATTGATCAGTATTTAATATTCCTACTAGCACATTATATATCGTTATAATTGATCAGTATTTAATATTCCTACTAGCACATTATATATCGTTATAATTGATCAGTATGTAATGTTCCTACTAGCATGTTATAATTGATCAGTATTTAATATTCCTACTAGCACATTATATATCGTTATAATTGATCAGTATGTAATGTTCCTACTAGCATGTTATATATCGTTATAATTGATCAGTATGTAATGTTCCTACTAGCATGTTATAATTGATCAGTATGTAATGTTCCTACTAGCACGTTATATATCGTTATAATTGATCAGTATGTAATGTTCCTACTAGCACGTTATATATCGTTATAATTTATCAGTATTTAATGTTCCTACTAGCACATTATATATCGTTATAATTGATCAGTATTTAATGTTCCTACTAGCACATTATATATCGTTATAATTGATCAGTATGTAATGTTCCTACTAGCACGTTATATATCGTTATAATTGATCAGTATTTAATGTTCTTACTAGCACGTTATATATCGTTATAATTGATCAGTATTTAATGTTCCTACTAGCACGTTATATATCGTTATAATTGATCAGTATTTAATGTTCTTAATAGCACGTTATATATCGTTATAATTGATCAGTATTTACTGTTCCTACTCATGTAACTTGTATACATATCTCCAGTCATGTAACTTGTATATATATCTCCAGTCATGTAACTTGTATATATATCTCCAGTCATGTAACTTGTATATATATCTCCCATCATGTAACTTGTATGATAGGTTACAGTGGTATACAAGTCAACGACCGTAGCCACTCGACCACGGAGGCGGATGATGTATGTGTAAAAAATGTCAACATATACCTGTGTTTTATAGTATTTATACTAAGCAAACAAAATATGAACATACCAACCTAAATAACAAACATAAAACTGGTACTTTACTTTGCAAACAAAATACATCACATAAAACCATGCAATCTAACTGGGCGGCAGATGAAAACTTTCATTAATAGTCCTTGTTGCTATATGCTTGTAATTTATCAGTATTTTAAGGTATGTACCTTGCCACCAGGTAATTGATTACTTGCATTCTTCAAAAGCCTTTTCAAGTTAATGGAGCGCTGACTATTTGGTTTCAGTGAAGTATTAGGTTTCTATAATTAAATATATACCATGGTAATGAATTCACAAATATGTATTGCCAATAGAAACACCTGATCTAGAGGTATGAGTGGGTATGCTGATCTAGAAGTATGAGTGGGTATGCTGATCTAGAAGTATGAGTGGGTATATTGATCTAGAAGTATGAGTGGGTATATTGATCTAGAGGTATGAGCGGGTATATTGATCTAGGGGTATGAGAGGGTATATTGATCTAGAGGTATGAGTGGGTATATTGATCTAGAAGTATGAGTGGGTATATTGATCTAGAAGTATGAGTGGGTATATTGATCTAGAAGTATGAGTGGGTATATTGATCTAGAGGTATGAGCGGGTATATTGATCTAGAAGTATGAGTGGGTATATTGATCTAGAAGTATGAGTGGGTATATTGATCTAGAAGTATGAGTGGGTATATTGATCTAGAGTATGAGGGTATATTGATCTAGAAGTATGAGTGGGTATATTGATCTAGAAGTATGAGTGGGTATATTGATCTAGAAGTATGAGTGGGTATATTGATCTAGAAGTATGAGTGGGTATATTGATCTAGTAGTATGAGTGGGTATATTGATCTAGAAGTATGAGTGGGTATATTGATCTAGAGGTATGAGTGGGTATATTGATCTAGAGGTATGAGTGGGTATATTGATCTAGAAGTATGAGTGGGTATATTGATCTAGAAGTATGAGTGGGTATATTGATCTAGAAGTATGAGAGGGTATATTGATCTAGAAGTATGAGAGGGTATGCTGATCTAGAAGTATGAGTGGGTATATTGATCTAGAAGTATGAGCGGGTATATTGATCTAGAGGTATGAGTGGGTATATTGATCTAGTAGTATGAGTGGGTATATTGATCTAGAAGTATGAGTGGGTATATTGATCTAGAAGTATGAGAGGGTATATTGATCTAGAAGTATGAGAGGGTATATTGATCTAGAAGTATGAGAGGGTATATTGATCTAGAAGTATGAGAGGGTATATTGATCTAGTAGTATGAGTGGGTATATTGATCTAGAAGTGGGTATGCTGATGTAGAGGTTATGAAATTTGACAGGAATATTTGGTGTTATGTCTGTTAGTTTTGTTCATCAATTTGTAGATTTTTGACACAATTATGAGACTGAATATCACTAGTTTTACTCAATACAGCTGTACATTATCATAGTTTTTGAGTAGAGTTACTGCCCTTTGAACACCTCGCAGTACAAAATCTGCCTGCACTGGTATTGCTAATCTATGCTGTATCTAATAATGTACTTCTTGATCCCGGGACCTCGTATATCTCCAGTCATGTATCTAATGATGTACTTCTTGATCCCGGGACCTCGACTACCTCCAGTCATGTATCTAATGATGTACTTCTTGATCCTGGGACCTTGACTATCTCCAGTCATGTATCTAATGATGTACTTCTTGATCCCGGGACCTCGACTACCTCCAGTCATGTATCTAATGATGTACTTCTTGATCCCGGGACCTCGACTATCTCCAGTCATGTATCTAATGATGTACTTCTTGATCCCGGGACCTCGACTACCTCCAGTCATGTATCTAATGATGTACTTCTTGATCCCGGGACCTCGACTACCTCCAGTCATGTATCTAATGATGTACTTCTTGATCCCGGGACCTCGACTATCTCCAGTCATGTATCTAATGATGTACTTCTTGATCCCGGGACCTCGACTACCTCCAGTCATGTATCTAATGATGTACTTTTCGATCCCGGGACCTCGACTACCTCCAGTCATGTATCTAATGATGTACTTCTTGATCCCAGGACCTTGACTACCTCCAGTCATGTATCTAATGATGTACTTCTTGATCCCGGGACCTCGACTATCTCCACTCCAGTCATGTATCTAATGATGTACTTCTTGATCCCGGGACCTTGACTACCTCCAGTCATGTATCTAATGATGTATTTCTTGATCCCGGGACCTTGACTATCTCCAGTCATGTATCTAATGATGTATTTCTTGATCCCGGGACCTCGACTATCTCCAGTCATGTATCTAATAATGTACTTCTTGATCCCGGGACCTTGACTATCTCCAGTCATGTATCTAATGATGTACTTCTTGATCCCGGGACCTTGACTACCTCCAGTCATGTATCTAATGATGTATTTCTTGATCCCGGGACCTCGACTACCTCCAGTCATGTATCTAATTATGTACTTCTTGATCCCGGGACCTTGACTATCTCCAGTCATGTATCTAATTATGTACTTCTTGATCCCGGGACCTCGACTATCTCCAGTCATGTATCTAATGATGTATTTCTTGATCCCGGGACCTCGACTATCTCCAGTCATGTATCTAATGATGTATTTCTTGATCCCGGGACCTCGACTATCTCCAGTCATGTATCTAATGATGTATTTCTTGATCCCGGGACCTCGACTATCTCCAGTCATGTATCTAATGATGTATTTCTTGATCCCGGGACCTCGACTATCTCCAGTCATGTATCTAATGATGTATTTCTTGATCCCGGGACCTCGACTATCTCCAGTCATGTATCTAATGATGTACTTCTTGATCCCGGGACCTCGACTACCTCCAGTCATGTATCTAATGATGTACTTCTTGATCCCGGGACCTCGACTATCTCCAGTCATGTATCTAATGATGTACTTCTTGATCCCGGGACCTCGACTATCTCCAGTCATGTATCTAATGATGTACTTCTTGATCCCGGGACCTCGACTATCTCCAGTCATGTATCTAATGATGTACTTCTTGATCCCGGGACCTTGACTATCTCCAGTCATGTATCTAATGATGTACTTCTTGATCCCGGGACCTCGACTATCTCCAGTCATGTATCTAATGATGTACTTCTTGATCCCGGGACCTCGACTATCTCCAGTCATGTATCTAATGATGTACTTCTTGATCCCGGGACCTCGACTATCTCCAGTCATGTATCTAATGATGTACTTCTTGATCCCGGGACCTCGACTATCTCCAGTCATGTATCTAATGATGTACTTCTTGATCCCGGGACCTCGACTACCTCCAGTCATGTATCTAATGATGTACTTCTTGATCCCGGGACCTCGACTATCTCCAGTCATGTATCTAATGATGTACTTCTTGATCCCGGGACCTCGACTACCTCCAGTCATGTATCTAATGATGTACTTCTTGATCCCGGGACCTCGACTATCTCCAGTCATGTATCTAATGATGTACTTCTTGATCCCGGGACCTCGACTACCTCCAGTCATGTATCTAATGATGTACTTCTTGATCCCGGGACCTCGACTACCTCCAGTCATGTATCTAATGATGTACTTCTTGATCCCGGGACCTCGACTACCTCCAGTCATGTATCTAATGATGTACTTCTTGATCCCGGGACCTCGACTATCTCCAGTCATGTATCTAATGATGTACTTCTTGATCCCGGGACCTCGACTACCTCCAGTCATGTATCTAATGATGTACTTCTTGATCCCAGGACCTCGACTACCTCCAGTCATGTATCTAATGATGTACTTCTTGATCCCGGGACCTCGACTATCTCCAGTCATGTATCTAATGATGTACTTCTTGATCCCGGGACCTCGACTACCTCCAGTCATGTATCTAATGATGTACTTCTTGATCCCGGGACCTCGACTACCTCCAGTCATGTATCTAATGATGTACTTCTTGATCCCGGGACCTCGACTACCTCCAGTCATGTATCTAATGATGTACTTTTCGATCCCGGGACCTCGACTACCTCCAGTCATGTATCTAATGATGTACTTTCACTCATTAATAAATCAATGATAAATCAATAAACCTTTGAATTATTTTATTACTGCAGATAATAAATCAAAGGGCAACAATGGACCACTATGTTTGCCGAGTTCAAATGAACGTACACGTCTACCTTTACACACTCAATTAATAATACATGCTTTAAGCAAGAATTCTTTTGACTTAGACAGTCTGTCACTTATAATGCACACACAATCAAGTGGAATAATTCCACTAATTAAATTTTAATACAATCAATGCATGACAATAAGCGAAGTCATGCATATATTATAATCAGTTATTGGCCATATTACGAGAATATATGCAAAGTAACAGCAATTCTACTCGTTAAAAAATGTACATTATTGTAAGGTGCTTGTGGGATGCCCTCGACCCACAGGTCACCTATGACGAGGAAAATAAACGGGCCTTAAACGTGGTTAAAAAACAACAAAAAACAGCAATACCAGGGAGATAGCAGCACTAATATTCAAGATACAAACCCATGTGTGAACCAATAACCAACCCATGTGTGAACCAATAACCAACCAACGTGTGAACCAATAACCAAGCCATGTGTGAACCAATAACCAACCCATGTGTGAACCAATAACCAACCCATGTGTGAACCAATAACCAAGCCATGTGTGAACCAATAACCAACCAACGTGTGAACCAATAACCAACCCATGTGTGAACCAAGCCATGTGTGAACCAATAACCAACCAATGTGTGAACCAATAACCAAGCCATGTGTGAAACAATAACCAACCAACGTGTGAACCAATAACCAAGCCATGTGTGAACCAATAACCAACCCATGTGTGAACCAATAACCAACCCATGTGTGAACCAAGCCATGTGTGAACCAATAACCAACCAATGTGTGAACCAATAACCAAGCCATGTGTGAACCAATAACCAAGCCATGTGTGAACTAATAACCAACCCATGTGTGAACCAATAACCAAGCCATGTGTGAACCAATAACCAACCCATGTGTGAACCAATAACCAACCCATGTGTGAACCAATAACCAACCCATGTGTGAACCAATAACCAACCCATGTGTGAACCAATAACCAAGCCATGTGTGAACCAATAACCAACCCATGTGTGAACCAATAACCAACCCATGTGTGAACCAATAACCAAGCCATGTGTGAACCAATAACCAACCAACATGTGAACCAATAACCAACCCATGTGTGAACCAAGCCATGTGTGAACCAATAACCAAGCCATGTGTGAACTAATAACCAAGCCATGTGTGAACCAATAACCAACCCATGTGTGAATCAATAACCAACCCATGTGTGAACCAATAACCAACCCATGTGTGAACCAATAACCAAGCCATGTGTGAACTAATAACCAACCCATGTGTGAACCAATAACCAACCCATGTGTGAACCAAGCCATGTGTGAACCAATAACCAAACCATGTGTGAACCAATAACCAAGCCATGTGTGAACTAATAACCAACCAACGTGTGAACCAATAACCAACCCATGTGTGAACCAAGCCATGTGTGAACCAATAACCAAACCATGTGTGAACCAATAACCAAGCCATGTGTGAACTAATAACCAAGCCATGTGTGAACCAATAACAAAGCCATGTGTGAACCAATAACCAAGCCATGTGTGAACCAATAACCAAGCCATGTGTGAACTAATAACCAAGCCATGTGTGAACCAATAACCAAGCCATGTGTGAACTAATAACCAAGCCATGTGTGAACCAATAACCAAGCCATGTGTGAACCAATAACCAAGCCATGTGTGAACCAATAACCAAGCCATGTGTGAACCAATAACCAACCCATGTGTGAACCAAGCCATGTGTGAACCAATAACCAAGCCATGTGTGAACCAATAACCAACCCATGTGTGAACCAATAACCAACCCATGTGTGAACCAATAACCAACCCATGTGTGAACCAAGCCATGTGTGAACCAATAACCAAGCCATGTGTGAACCAATAACCAAGCCATGTGTGAACCAATAACCAAACCATGTGTGAACTAATAACCAAGCCATGTGTGAACCAATAACCAAGCCATGTGTGAACTAATAACCAAGCCATGTGTGAACCAATAACCAAGCCATGTGTGAACCAATAACCAAGCCATGTGTGAACCAATAACCAAGCCATGTGTGAACCAATAACCAAGCCATGTGTGAACTAATAACCAAGCCATGTGTGAACCAATAACCAAGCCATGTGTGAACCAATAACCAAGCCATGTGTGAACCAATAACCAAGCCATGTGTGAACCAATAACCAAGCCATGTGTGAACCAATAACCAAGCCATGTGTGAACCAATAACCAAGCCATGTGTGAACCAATAACCAAGCCA
Source organism: Archivesica marissinica (assembly GCA_014843695.1). Taxonomy (NCBI): domain Eukaryota; kingdom Metazoa; phylum Mollusca; class Bivalvia; order Venerida; family Vesicomyidae; genus Archivesica; species Archivesica marissinica. The sequence goes on from CM026394.1 coordinate 46,452,039, forward strand.
TGTGTGAACCAATAACCAAGCCATGTGTGAACCAATAACCAACCAACATGTGAACCAATAACCAACCCATGTGTGAACCAAGCCATGTGTGAACCAATAACCAAGCCATGTGTGAACTAATAACCAAGCCATGTGTGAACCAATAACCAACCCATGTGTGAACCAATAACCAACCCATGTGTGAACCGATAACCAAGCCATGTGTGAACCAATAACCAAGCCATGTGTGAACCAATAACCAACCGGCTTCTAATATTCATTTGCATGGCTCCATTCCATCAATTTTGGTCAACAATTTGAAAATGTACTGGTGTTGCTTGCATGGTTTTTTAGGTGACATATATGTACTGGTGTTGATTGCGTGGTTTGTTAGGTGAAATATATGTACTGGTGTTGATTGCATGGTTTGTTAGGTGATATATAAGAACTGGTGTTGATTGACATATATGCCACTGTTAATGAATGAATTAGCCTGGTAAGGATATAACTAGATTAATAATGCATTGTTTCATTTGAAAGAGAATCAATGTTCAACATTCAACTTGGTAAATAATCAGTTAGTTAATTAATCTAGTGACAAGGCTAAAAACATGTGAAAATAGGTACAGCATTATAGTGATGCTGTTTGATGGCACAGAAAGCGCACAGAACGTGCGGGTTGAGCAGGCTCGAGATCTATATTCTTTGCCATTCCGATAGTTAAGCTAAAAGAACAATTACGCAAACAGCTTAGATCATGATAAGACACAGCGTAATTATGCTGCGGCAGATCTATATTGTTTGCACATTGCTTCCAATTTATTCAAGGGTTAAAGTCGTGATAGCTCAGTGGTAGCGAGTTCGCTTCAGGTGTGAAAGGTCCGGAGTTTGAGCCCCGTTGGAGCCGTTACGGTTGTGTCCTTAGGCAAGGCATTTAAATTCCACATTGCCTCTTCTCTCTCCCTCGTGGCGATGGATTCCATCAGGAATGAGGTCTCGAGAGTGATTAATATAAGTTGTAAGAACTTGTTTCACAATCAAGCTAAAATAAATTTGTATAAACTAAAGTCTTCAATCCTATTGAATATTATTTAATGAGAAATGAATGTTCAGGGATAGCATGGTATAGCAGTGTTCAGGGATAGCATGGTATAGCAGTGTTCAGGGATAGCATGGAATAGTTCAGGGATAGCATGGTATAGCAGTGTTCAGGGATAGCATGGAATAGTTCAGGGATAGCATGGTATAGCAGTGTTCAGGGATAGCATGGTATAGCAGTGTTCAGGGATAGCATGGTATAGCAGTGTTCAGGGATAGCATGGTATAGCAGTGTTCAGGGATAGATAGCATGGTATAGCAGTGTTCAGGGATAGCATGGTATAGCAGTGTTCAGGGATAGCATGGTATAGCAGTGTTCAGGTATAGCAGTGTTCAGGGATAGCATGGTATAGCAGTGTTCAGGGATAGATAGCATGTATGATACCTTCAGATAGATTCAGACCCACATGTATAGATTCAGATAGATGCAGACCCACATGTATGATAGATCCAGATAGATGCAGACCCACATGTATAGATTCAGACCCACATGTATGATAGATTCAGATAGATGCAGACCCACATGTATAGATTCAGATAGATGCAGACCCACATGTATAGATTCAGATAGATGCAGACCCACATGTATGATAGATTCTGATAGATTCAGACCACACATATGATAGATTCAGATGATGGTTATGATTTGACAGTCTGTGACATTTATTATATTATCTTGCACACAGCCCCCAGCAAGAATGACCTGTCAGATCTAGGACATAAATAGTCCACAAGACCATCTGCTACTTTGAAGCATGGACTGGTTTCGAACTTGGAAACCTGGCAACATTTGCTGTGTGTATATAGCATAGCACATGTCAACATTTGCTGTGTGTATATAGCATAGCACATGGCAACATTTGCTGTGTGTATATAGCATAGCACATGTCAACATTTGCTGTGTGTATATAGCATAGCACATGGCAACATTTGCTGTGTGTATATAGCATAGCACATGTCAACATTTGCTGTGTGTATATAGCATAGCACATGTCAACATTTGCTGTGTGTATATAGCATAGCACATGTCAACATTTGCTGTGTGGATATAGCATAGCACATGTCAACATTTGCTGTGTGGATATAGCATAGCACATGTCAACATTTGCTGTGTGTATATAGCATAGCACATGTCAACATTTGCTGTGTGTATATAGCATAGCACATGTCAACATTTGCTGTGTGTATATAGCATAGCACATGTCAACATTTGCTGTGTGTATATAGCATAGCACATGTCAACATTTGCTGTGTGCAACATTTGCTGTGTATATGCATAGCACATGTCAACATTTGCTGTGTGTATATAGCATAGCACATGTCAACATTTGCTGTGTGGATATAGCATAGCACATGTCAACATTTGCTGTGTGATATAGCATAGCACATGGCAACATTTGCTGTGTGTATATAGCATAGCACATGGCAACATTTGCTGTGTGTATATAGCATAGCACATGTCAACATTTGCTGTGTGGATATAGCATAGCACATGTCAACATTTGCTGTGTGGATATAGCATAGCACATGTCAACATTTGCTGTGTGGATATAGCATAGCACATGGCAACATTTGCTGTGTGTATATAGCATAGCACATGGCAACATTTGCTGTGTGTATATAGCATAGCACATGTCAACATTTGCTGTGTGGATATAGCATAGCACATGTCAACATTTGCTGTGTGTATATAGCACATTAGATATGACAAAGTACGTATGCTCATACCTCATTCACAAATAGCAGTATGTAGTTGTGAAATGCTATGTTTTGGCAACAAGATTGCCTGCATATGCCAACTATGTAGATACGAGCCATGTGGCAACACTACACTGTATACACTGCTGTTATATACCCTAATCTTTACTCTTCTATTAATGAGACGTTTTTACTGTGTCAGATATCTCTGCAATTTTCACAATAATAGGCTATATACTTCATAATTGCGCTAGCTGCATCATGGAAAACTCTTGTCATATTTTAGGCAAGTATTTTTCACTATCATAAACTCTTGTAATATTTTAGGCAAGTATTTTTCACTATCATAAACTCTTGTCATATTTTAGGCAAGTATTTTTCACTATCATAAACTCTTGTAATATTTTAAGCAAATACAATTCAATATCATAAACTCATGTGATATTTTAGGCAATTAAATTTTGATATAAACTCTTGTCATATTTTAAGCAAGTACATTTTTATATCATATAAACACTTGTCATATTTTAAACAAGTACATTTTGATATCATAAACTCTTGTCATAGTTCAATCAAGTACATTTTGATATCATAAACTATTGTCATAGTTCAATCAAGTACATTTTTATATAATAAACTCTTGTCATAGTTCAAGCAAGTACATTTTGATATCATAAACTCTTGTCATAGTTCAAGCAAGTACATTTTGATATCATAAACTCTTGTCATATTTTAAGCAAGTACATTTTGATATCATAAACACTTGTCATATTTTAAGCAAGTACATTTTGATATCATAAACTCTTGTCATAGTTTAGCAAATACAATTTGATATCATAAACTCTTGTCATATTTTAAGCAAGTACATTTTTATATCATATAAACACTTGTCATATTTTAAGCAAGTACATTTTGATATCATAAACTCTTGTCATAGTTCAATCAAGTACATTTTGCTATCATAAACTCTTGTCATTGTTCAATCAAGTACATTTTGCTATCATAAACTCTTGTCATAGTTCAAGCAAGTACATTTTGATATCATAAACTCTTGTCATAGTTCAAGCAAGTACATTTTGATATCATAAACTCTTGTCATAGTTTAAGCAAGTACATTTTGATATCATAAACACTTGTCATATTTTAAGCAAGTACATTTTGATATCATAAACTCTGGTCATATTTTAGCAAATACAATTTGATATCATAAACTCTTGTCATAGTTCAAGCAAGTACATTTTGATATCATAAACTCTTGTCATAGTTCAAGCAAGTACATTTTGATATCATAAACTCTTGTCATGTAAAATAATAATCATAACAGATCAGCTAACTCAAAATAACTTCTGCAAATTCACATCATTTAAACATTTTTTATTACATATTCCAGACCAGGTGTTTGGTATGAAATGTAAGATGTAACTAGGGTACATATGTACATGCTGAAAGCCAGGGTAAATGGTAGATGCTTGATTTTCTTCTCTTTATCTACAATTTTTCCAAAGCTATGCAGCTGGCTTGTGGAAGAAAGATGGTGGCATGCCCTGGCCCCGAGGTTATAAAACGTTTCTCGGATCTCAAACTCTAACTCAAGGTATATGATTGGTTGAGTCTGAGTTTTACACCCAGCAGAACCAATCAGAAGCTTGAGTCTGAGATTTACACCCAGCAGAACCAATCAGAAGCTTGAGTCTGAGTTTTACACGCAGCAGAACCAATCGGAAGCTTGAGTCTGAGTTTTACACCCAGCAGAACCAATCAGAAGCTTGAGTCTGAGTTTTACATGCAGCAGAACCAATCAGAAGCTTGAGTCTGAGTTTTACACGCAGCAGAACCAATCAGAAGCTTGAGTCTGAGTTTTACATGCAGCTGAACCAATCAGAAGCTTGAGTCTAAGTTTTACACCCAGCAGAACCAATCAGAAGCTTGAGTCTGAGTTTTACACCCAGCAGAACCAATCAGAAGCTTGAGTCTGAGTTTTACACCCAGCAGAACCAATCAGAAGCTTGAGTCTGAGTTTTACACCCAGCAGAACCAATCAGAAGCTTGAGTCTGAGTTTTACACCCAGCAGAACCAATCGGAAGCTTGAGTCTGAGTTTTACACACAGCAGAACCAATCAGAAGCTTGAGTCTGAGTTTTACACCCAGCAGAACCAATCAGAAGCTTGAGTCTGAGTTTTACACCCAGCAGAACCAATCGGAAGCTTGAGTCTGAGTTTTACATGCAGCAGAACCAATCAGAAGCTTGAGTCTGAGTTTTACATGCAGCAGAACCAATCGGTAGCTTGAGTCTGAGTTTTACACCCAGCAGAACCAATCAGAAGCTTGAGTCCGAGTTTGAGATTGGAGATAAGTTTTATAACCTCCGACCCAGGTAATAAAAGCTCAAGGAATGTGGGGCTCGGTGTGCCATATGATCTAAGCTGTTGTTGTGACGTTAGCCTCCCAAAGCAAACAATGCCTATGCCATTGTATTAATTTATACAAATTTAGTTTAGCTCGATTGCGAAACAAGTTATTACAACTTATATTATCACTCTCGAGACCTCATTCCTGATGGAATCCATCGCCACGAGGGAGAGAGAAGAGGCAACGTGGAATTTAAATGCCTTGCCTAAGGGTCCAATCGTAACGGCTCCAGCGGGGCTCGAACTCCAGACCTTTCACACCTGAAGCGAACGCGCATCCACTGCGCTATCACGACTTCCATTGTATTGATGACTTAAGAGTGTAGACTAGCTTAACTTCTAATCTAGAACATAATTGAACAAATCATAAGGGGCCAAGAGCGGGTAACCAATTGTTGAAACATGGGCCAAGAGCTGCTAAGCACACTGTCTGTATGCAGGTAACCAATTGTTGAAACATGGGCCAAGAGCAAGCACACTGTCTGTATGCAGGTAACCAATTGTTGAAACATGGGCCAAGAGAAAGCACACTGTCTGTATGCAGGTAACCAATTGTTGAAACATGGGCCAAGAGAAAGCACACTGTCTGTATGCAGGTAACCAATTGTTGAAACATGGGCCAAGAGCAAGCACACTGTCTGTATGCAGGTAACCAATTATTGAAACATATGAATTAGAGGAGAGATAAGATTACATGTACAAACTGCCAATAAACTGTACCATCATTAACATAACATATTCATGTACCATCATAGCACATTCATGTACCATCATTAACATAACACATTCATGTACCATCATAGCACATTCATGTACCATCATTAACATAACACATTCATGTACCATCATAAACATAACACATTCATGTACCATCATAAACATAACACATTCATGTACCATCATAAACATAACACATTCATGTACCATCATTAACATAACACATTCATGTACCATCATAAACATAACACATTCATGTACCATCATTAACATAACACATTCATGTACCATTATAAACATAGCACATTCATGTACCATCATTAACATAACACATTCATGTACCAACATAACACATTCATGTACCATCATAGCACATTCATGTACCAACATATACATAACACATTCATGTACCAACATAACACATTCATGTACCATCATAACACATTCATGTACCATCATAACACATTCATGTACCATCATAACACATTCATGTACCAACATAACACATTCATGTACCATCATATACATAACACATTCATGTACCATCATATACATAACACATTCATGTACCATCATAAACATAACACATTCATGTACCATCATAAACATAACACATTCATGTACCATCATAAACATAACACATTCATGTACATGACACAGTTTGACCGAAATAATTGATGTCGATCTTCATAAAATTATACAACTTACAATTATAATTTATAAATAATGAGCTAAAAAGAAAATATAAAGTGTTTTCCACAATCATTCAAATATTTATATTCAATTACTATCCATTAAACATTACCGTTATTATATAATCAATCACATCACTCAGCATTCAATCACTTGGCCACATTTTCTACGTTCTATCCTCCAAATCCCATTAATTATTTTTATGTAGGCCTACATGTATATAGTACACATATATATATAGTACACGTATGTAGTACATGTATATAATACATGTATATAGATCATGTATATAGATCATGTATGTAGTACATGTATGTAGTACATGTATGTAGTACACGTATATAGTACACACATATATATAGTACACATATGTAGTACACGTATGTAGTACGTGTATATAGTACACACACATATATATATATAGTACACATATGTAGTACACGTATGTAGTACATGTATATAGTACACACATATATATATAGTACACGTATGTAGTACACATATGTAGTACATGTATATAGTACACACACATATATATAGTACACATATGTAGTACACGTATGTAGTACATGTATATAGTACACACATATATATATAGTACACGTATGTAGTACACGTATGTAGTACATGTATATAGTACACACATATTTATAGTACACATATGTAGTACATGTATATAGTACATGTATATAGTACACACATATATATATAGTACACATATGTAGTACACGTATGTAGGACATGTATATAGTACACACATATATATAGTACACATATGTAGTACACGTATGTAGTACATGTATATAGTACACACATATATATAGTACACATATGTAGTACACGTATGTAGGACATGTATATAGTACACACATATATATAGTACACATATGTAGTACATGTATGTAGGACATGTATATAGTACATGTATATAGTACACACATATTTATAGTACACATATGTAGTACACGTATGTAGTACATGTATATAGTACACACATATTTATAGTACACATATGTAGTACATGTATATAGTACATGTATATAGTACATGTATATAGTACATGTATATAGTACATGTATATAATACATGTATATAGATCATGTATATAGATCATGTATGTAGTACATGTATGTAGTACATGTATATAGTACATGCATAGAGGACATGTATATAATATATAGTGGAAGTCGTGATAGCGCAGTGGATGCGTGTTCGCTTCAGGTGCGAATGGTCCAGAGTTCGAGCCCCGCTGGAGCCGTTATGATTGTGCCCTTAGGCAAGGCATTTAAATTCCACGTTGCCTCTTCTCTCTCCCTCGTGGCGATGGATTCCATCAGGAATGAGGTCTCGAGAGTGATTAATATAAGTTGAAATAACTTGTTTCGCAATCGAGCTAAAATAAATTTGTATAAACTAAACTAGTACATACATATAGTACATATTAAAGTATATTCGTAATCTAAATTCTGGCTAACTGCAGCATGTGGGAATGTATACACATTTGGAAAGCCTCTGACGTTACCCAAAATACCACGTGACTACACACAATATAATGAAAATGAAAGTTGCATACAACTAACTACCTTGAAAGAAAAAGGTTTTATATATAAACACACACACACACCTTGAAAGAAAAAGGTTTTATATATATAAACAAAAGCTTACCATCATGTATGGGTGATATTGTAGTCCAGAAGATTTCACCTGTTTTATCATAGTATAGCTTTATCAAATATTTACATCCAAAATCCTTCGTTAAATCTTTACAATTATTAAACCATGTTCTTTTTTTTTTTCTCTATATCTTAAAATTACTGCGTAAAATAACCTAGCCAGATATAACTCAAGATTTAATGTACTCCAGATAAAAAATTCTAGCACATGCATAAATCTTTACAGCTAGCTAGCTGTTGTAGGAAGGTCCTATTTAAACACATGACACAGCACGATAATACAAGTGTCAGTTAGCACACAGATCAGATAGTTATCAACATCTATCTTCCTTCCCATATAGCCTAGTAACAGAAAATGAAAATTCCTTGAAGCAATTAAAGTAGCTAAGTGTAATGTGTGTAGGCTTACTAGCGGTACACTGTCACTATATAGTATATATGTTAATGTTATACACTGGAGGTTCAGATGTCGTGGATGTAAACAATTGTTTATGTTTAATGGGTTATATCTAATTTCTTACCAGATAATAATCGAATCAAAACCTATGAATAAGTAATGAGCTTCTCCGTTTGAAGCAAATATTGAATTTATCTCAATATCCTGGCCACAAGAAAAATAGTACAACAACAGGTTACTGGTGTGTCAGTTAATATATTCACATTTTATCGCAATAGATTGATTAAGAATTCAGTCCATTAAGAGATCCAATTGAAACGGTTGTACAGTCAATACACAAAAACTTAAATTGAACATTTATCACAATATGCCATTGAAATGATGTCTATACATGTGATGTTGGCAAATATGGTGATACCGAATCCCATGAATAAACCTGCCAGCAATAGATGAACAACAGGAGGACATTCATCAAACACACCCAAAGAAAGGAATGAAATTTAAACCATTAATACAAGAAATAAAGTCTATTATGAATCAAGCAAGACTAAATCCATCACTGTATATACAGAGAACACAGGCTCAAAAAAAGAGTTATTTTTCAATGAGGTTTACCTTATATTGTTTGCCTAAAAAGTGAAAATATTGATAAAACTGTCGGATCAATTGAGCGGCTGATTACAATCAACACCAGGAGGGAAGCCATACTTAAATTAATCCTAAAATCTAACTGTCAAAAACATTGTATTGGACAGGAAATTCCTTATACAGATAACACAGTTGAGCATTGTCGAAGGTGGTAATCGGAAATGAAAACAATGAGAATGTTGCAATATGTGTTCAAGGGATAATATCAACATGGTTGCTACATCCTCCAAGATATGTCAATAAAACGTAAAAACACAAGTCCAATAATCCTATTTGTAAGACATCAGCTGGTGCCTAATCCATACAGAACTTGAACTGCTGTGCAGAAAATGAAACAGTATTATCCGACTGTACAGAAAGGTAGAAAGGTAACATGTGGTAAGAATTATTGATAGACCACGCAATCACACAAGTACACAATCACACAAGTGTGTAACATGCAATCACACAAGTGTGTAACACACAATCACACAAGTACACAATCACACAAGTGTGTAACACACAAGTACACAATCACACAAGTGTGTAACACACAATCACACAAGTACACAATCACACAAGTGTGTAACACACAATCACACAAGTACACAATCACACAAGTGTGTAACACACAAGTACACAATCACACAAGTGTGTAACACACAATCACACAAGTACACAATCACACAAGTGTGTAACACACAAGTACACAATCACACAAGTGTGTAACACACAATCACACAAGTGTGTAACACACAAGTACACAATCACACAAGTGTATAACACACAAGTACACAATCACACAAGTACACAATCACACAAGTGTGTAACACACAATCACACAAGTGTGTAACACACAATGATATGGATCCATGGAATAATGGATGGATCTGTGGACTAATGGATGGATCTGTGGACTAATGGATGGATAGATGGATGGATGGATGGATATGTGGATTAATGGATGGATCTGTGGACTAATGGATGGATGGATGGATGGATGGATATGTGGAATAATGGATGGATATGTGGAATAATGGATGGATGGATGGATCTGTGGAATAATGGAAGGATGGATCTGTGGAATAATGGAAGGATGGGTATGTGAACTAATGGATGGATGGATCTGTGGAATAACGGATGGATGGATGGATATGTGGAATAATAGATGGATCTGTGGAATAATGGATGGATGGATATACACATCATTAAGCCAACTGAAAGAGTGGCTGCATACATTGAATAGCAAGGCTGACGAGATAGCAATTACACCTGGCAATGTTACCATACCCTCAATGATACAGCCACAACTGGCAATATTACAGTACCCTCAATGATACAGCCACACCTGGCAATATTACAGTACCCTCAATGATACAGCCACGCCTGGCAATGTTACCATACCCTCAATGATACAGCCACAACTGGCAATATTACAGTACCCTCAATGATACAGCCACACCTGGCAATATTACAGTACCCTCAATGATACAGCCATGCATAGCAGCAATAATACAGTACCCTCAATGATACAGCCATGCACAACTGGCAATATTACAGTACCCTCAATGATACAGCCATGCACAGCTGGCAATATTACAGTACCCTCAATGATACAGCCACGCCTGGCAATATTACAGTACCCTCAATGATACAGCCATGCATAGCTGGCAATATTACAGTACCCTCAATGATACAGCCATGCATAGCTGGCAATATTACAGTACCCTCAATGATACAGCCATGCATAGCTGGCAATATTACAGTACCCTCAATGATACAGCCACAACTGGCAATATTACAGTACCCTCAATGATACAGCCACAACTGGCAATATTACAGTACCCTCAATGAAACAGCCATGCATAGCTGGCAATATTACAGTACCCTCAATGAAACAGCCATGCATAGCTGGCAATATTACAGTACCCTCAATGAAACAGCCATGCATAGCAGCAATATTACAGTACCCTCAATGATACAGCCACAACTGGCAATATTACAGTACCCTCAATGAAACAGCCATGCATAGCAGCAATATTACAGTACCCTCAATGATACAGCCACAACTGGCAATATTACAGTACCCTCAATGATACAGCCACACCTGGCAATATTACAGTACCCTCAATGAAACAGCCACACCTGGCAATATTACAGTACCCTCAATGATACAGCCATGCATAGCTGGCAATATTACAGTACCCTCAATGATACAGCCACACCTGGCAATATTACAGTACCCTCAATGATACAGCCATGCACAGCTGGCAATATTACAGTACCCTCAATGATACAGCCACAACTGGCAATATTACAGTACCCTCAATGATACAGCCATGCACACCTGGCAATATTACAGTACCCTCAATGATACAGCCACACCTGGCAATATTACAGTACCCTCAATGATACAGCCACAACTGGCAATATTACAGTACCCTCAATGATACAGCCACAACTGGCAATATTACAGTACCCTCAATGATACAGCCACAACTGGCAATATCACAGTACCCTCAATGAATTAAAAATAAATGCCAACTAAAGAACATATATATAGCGACTACAAATTTGAAAAAGAAAGGAAGTAAAACAAAGAAGGATTTAATATACTTGAATATACGTGGAAGTCGTGATAGCACAGTTGAAGCGCATTCGCTTCATGTGCGAAAAGCCCGAAGTTCGAGCCCCGCTGGAGCCGTTACGATTGTGCCCTTAGGCAAGGCATTTATATTCCACATGGCCTCTTCTCTCTCCTTCTTGGCGATGGATTCCATCAGGAAAGAGGTCTCGAGAGTGATTAATATAAGTTGAAAGAACTTGTTTCGCAATCTAGCTAAAATAAATTTGTATAAATTACAGTACCCTCAATGAAACAGCCATGCATAGCAGCAATATTACAGTACCCTCAATGAAACAGCCATGCATAGCAGCAATATTACAGTACCCTCAATGAAACAGCCATGCATAGCAGCAATATTACAGTACCCTCAATGAAACAGCCATGCATAGCAGCAATATTACAGTACCCTCAATGAATTAAAAATAAATACCAACTGAAGAACGCTTAAACATATATAATAGCGACTACAAATTTGAAAACAAAGAAGGATTTAATATACTTGAGGAAGAAGAAAGAAACAAGAAAGAAAGACCGGAATATTAAGAAGTAGAGAAATGAGAAGAACATATACTTAGGACCATGATTGGAAAACCAAAATTTGAAAAAGGTAAACTAAAGAAAGATTACTTACTGAATGATTGAGATACGGGTGATAAAGTACTGACAGTCCACCGTTTGGAACCTCCGTGCGAATTTTCATCTCTGAACAAATGTCCGCCGAATAATACATTCCAACACAGTTACAAGATGAATTCTAATTTTCCAAGAACTATACAGCATCTTAGGTCCAAAAAACTATAACAGTAATTATCGCAATTGATCAAAAGTGCAAGAAGTGAGATCAATCCCCCCCTTTATGATAATCAAATCAAGCCAGAAAATTAACACCAAAATGTGTCAGAGTCGCATAAAATATGTTTTCATAATCATATCAACAGTGAACTAACAATGGTTGAGAAATCTCACACTTAAACACTGAGACACAGATGTCTCAAAACTACCCAATAATACCAATAATATATGTAATGCAATGAAACAATCCCCAGCCAATGTCATTCCTGGTTTAACTTCTGCTAATGGTTATCTGTATTCAGTTGTAGCATTTGTCAACATGTGGATATTATAGTTCAAGTGTTTTCAGCATCCAGTCACTATTCTCTAAAAAGTACTTAGAGAAAGTTTTCTTCCAATTCCACTGCAATGATGCAATGCATGCAGCTCTTCGAATTCTGCTGCAATGTCACACACTTCGATTGTTGTATAATAATATTAAAACTAAGTCTTCCCTCTCACTTTGTATCCTGTGTTTTTATAACAATCCCATAAGCTGGTGACTTTCTTAATGCTAGTAATCCCAAACATGCAAAAACTGCAGTTGAATAAATAAAGTGGAGGAATGAATGGTATTACCCTCTCAAGTAGTTGTTAGAAATCTAGTCCATTATATCTCCGCTATTTCGCACATCTTTTGTGAAAGGCACCCTTCCATTTTTTTCTCAATGACAGATAATTTTCATTACACTTTATATTCAGTTGCTGTATCTTTAGCAACAGATAAAAATGGCCAGCCAGAAGTATGTTAAATAACAAAAAATGGGTTTGCTCCACTGGAATAGCGAGAAAGCAATATTATTCAAAATGTCTCAAATGGAAGTCTGCCTAGCATCATACTATTGATTGAATATAACATCCTGGGTGATGCAAAAGTCGTAAAGCCCATTAGTTCTTACAAATTTATATTGAACACAAAATAAAGGCGATATAGGCCTTATGTCTATGAAGCAGAATTATCTAAGCTCTTCAAATACATGTACTAACTGTTCAACAATTCCGTGGAAACCGTTGTCAATAACCAATGACAGCCTATAATCACTGGATGATTTATAAATTAGGTAATTTGTAAACAAGACAGGGGTTAGTTAATTCCATTTCGACATCACACAAGCAGACCCAGGGAAGATCAGTGTTACAGGAATATGGAAATTAGATAGAGATTTTGAAAATGCGAACATTCCATTGAAATGACAAATATATATACAAAATGTTGATGATGATGATGCTTGAGACTGTGTTTGAAGCAACCTCCTCCAATCCTTGCTTCAGGCCCATATATGGGGTACCAGTGGTGGGCTGAAGCATGGATTGGAGGGGGTAACTGTGATGGGCCTGAAGCAAGGATTGGCGAGGTACCTGTGATGGGCCTGAAGCAAGGATTGGAGGGGGTACCTGTGGTGGGCCTGAAGCAAGGATTGGCGAGGTACCTGTGGTGGGCCTGAAGCAAGGATTGGATGGTATACCTGTGATGGGCCTGAAGCAAGGATTGGATGGGGTACCTGTGATGGGCCTGAAACAAGGATTGGATGGGGTACCTGTGGTGGGCCTGAAACAAGGATTGGATGGGGTACCTGTGGTGGGCCTGAAACAAGGATTAGAGGGGGTACCTGTGGTGGACCTGAAGTAAGGATTGGAGGGTATATCTGTGGTGGGCCTGAAGCAAGGATTGGAGACATGTGGTGGGCCTGAAGTAAGGATTGGAGAGTGTACATGTGGTGGGCCTGAAGCAAGGATTGGAGAGTGTACATGTGGTGGGTCTGAAGCAAGGATTGGAGCGTGTACATGTGGTGGGTCTGAAGCAAGGATTAGAGGGGTGGGGGTACCTGTGGTGGGCCTGAAGCAAGGATTGGAGGGTATATCTGTGGTGGGTCTGAAGCAAGGATTGGAGAGTGTACATGTGGTGGGTCTGAAGCAAGGATTAGAGGGGTACCTGTGGTGGGCCTGAAGTAAGGATTGGAGGGTATATCTGTGGTGGGCCTGAAGCAAGGATTGGAGACATGTGGTGGGCCTGAAGTAAGGATTGGAGAGTGTACATGTGGTGGGCCTGAAGCAAGGATTGGAGAGTGTACATGTGGTGGGTCTGAAGCAAGGATTGGAGGGGGTACCTTAAGCTCATAGGATGTATGTGAGATGGTATGATTGTCGCCAGATCGGACAGGTGGGTTTTCTTCGGGTACTCCGGTTTCCTCCCACATGAATGTCCACATATACGCTTTTATCTGAGCCAAAGAAGTGATTAATATAAGTTGTTAAAACTTGCTTCGCAATCATTGTAAAATAAATAAAGTAAAATAAGTAAAGTTTAAAAAAGCTCATACCCCTCCCACTTATGTCCAAACAGGGGGTTTCTCACAGACAAACATAGGTAGATGTGGTAAGTAAGGCAGATCAGGAGGTTCATCTCTCTGAGCCCAACATAGGTAGATGTGGTAAGTAAGGCAGATCAGGAGGTTCATCTCTCTGAGCCCAACATAGGTAGATGTGGTAAGTAAGGCAGATCAGGAGGTTTATCTCTCTGAGCCCAACATAGGTAGATGTGGTAAGTAAGGCAGATCAGGAGGTTCATCTCTCTGAGCCCAACATAGGTAGATGTGGTAAGTAAGGCAGATCAGAAGGTTTATCTCTCTGACCCCAACATAGGTAGATGTGGTAAGTAAGGCAGATCAGGAGGTTCATCTCTATGAGTCCAACATAGGTAGATGTGGTAAGTAAGGCAGATCAGGAGGTTTATCTCTATGAGCCCAACATAGGTAGATGTGGTAAGTAAGGCAGATCAGGAGGTTTATCTCTATGAGCCCAACATAGGTAGATGTGGTAAGTAAGGCAGATCAGGAGGTTTATCTCTATGAGCCCAACATAGGTAGATGTGGTAAGTAAGGCAGATCAGGAGGTTTATCTCTTTGAGCCCAACATAAGTAACTGTGGTAAGTAAGGCAGATCAGGAGTTCATCTCTCTGAGCCCAACATAGGTAGATGTGGTAAGTAAGGCAGATCAGGAGGTTCATCTCTCTGAGCCCAACATAGGTAGATGTGGTATGGCAGATCAGGAGATTTATCTCTCTGAGCCCAACATAGGTAGATGTGGTAAGTAAGGCAGATCAGGAGGTTCATCTCTCTGAGCCCAACATAGGTAGATGTGGTAAGTAAGGCAGATCAGGAGGTTCATCTCTCTGAGCCCAACATAGGTAGATGTGGTAAGTAAGGCAGATCAGGAGGTTTATCTCTCTGACCCCAACATAGGTAGATGTGGTAAGTAAGGCAGATCAGGAGGTTCATCTCTATGAGTCCAACATAGGTAGATGTGGTAAGTAAGGCAGATCAGGAGGTTTATCTCTATGAGCCCAACATAGGTAGATGTGGTAAGTAAGGCAGATCAGGAGGTTTATCTCTATGAGCCCAACATAGGTAGATGTGGTAAGTAAGGCAGATCAGGAGGTTTATCTCTATGAGCCCAACATAGGTAGATGTGGTAAGTAAGGCAGATCAGGAGGTTTATCTCTTTGAGCCCAACATAAGTAGCTGTGGTAAGTAAGGCAGATCAGGAGTTCATCTCTCTGAGCCCAACATAGGTAGATGTGGTAAGTAAGGCAGATCAGGAGGTTCATCTCTCTGAGCCCAACATAGATAGATGTGGTATGGCAGATCAGGAGATTTATCTCTCTGAGCCCAACATAGGTAGATGTGGTAAGTAAGGCAGATCAGGAGGTTCATCTCTCTGAGCCAACATAGGTAGATGTGGTAAGTAA
This sequence comes from Archivesica marissinica, assembly GCA_014843695.1. NCBI lineage: Eukaryota > Metazoa > Mollusca > Bivalvia > Venerida > Vesicomyidae > Archivesica > Archivesica marissinica. Next base: position 46,468,536 of record CM026394.1, read on the forward strand.
GGCAGATCAGGAGGTTTATCTCTATGAGCCCAACATAGGTAGATGTGGTAAGTAAGGCAGATCAGGAGGTTTATCTCTATGAGCCCAACATAGGTAGATGTGGTAAGTAAGGCAGATCAGGAGGTTTATCTCTCTGTGCCCAACATAGGTAGATGTGGTAAGTAAGGCAGAACAGGGGGTTCTCCCAAATTGCCTTCTGGCTGAAGTATTTTCATATTGAATATACATGTATAGAGGTCACTTTGCTGGAGCTACAGATTTCCCTAAATACTTTCTCAGTGACAATTCTCACACAAGTGGGAACCTGGGTTGAACAAACAACCTTCTACAAGTCAGCTGGAAACGCCTCAGTTTTACCACCCCTGAGAATATTATATAGATCAAGCGAACGTTATTACTAATATTCCGAAAACATTCATCATGCTTAAGTACAAATAGCTTGTAAAGGAAGATATTCCCATACAAATTGCGTTAAGCAGTTCTCCGATCATAAAGGTTTGTCTAGCAGGGAAAAAAACGCTAATCTCCAAGGACCAAAAACCGACAATATAGACCCTAAACAGGCAACTGAATTCATAGATCCTGACACCTTCGCTAGAGCTATAAACAGTTTCTCTGTAAATATGAAATAAATAAAGCCAGCATGTGAATTCATTCATTCTAAATGGCAAAAGCGTATTTGACAGTCATTCTCTCGAGACACATTTTCCTTGTACAACAGGCAAAAGAGCTGCATGCAACAGAAAGAAATGAGAAATATGGTAGTGCCCCTGTGAAAATATGTGTGACGATAAGCTATAGAAAGCTAAATATGTGCAAATATGTGAGAAGAATGGCCATAGAAAGCACATCCATAGATTATAATTATGCATCATTTTATGCAAATTTAATTTGCATATAATTTAATTATATACTTAAAGAAATTATCAAATCAAAGATGATAACTGAATCCAATGTTATAAATATTTTTCCTTCCAAGAACACACAATCACCCAATCACAGACGGGTCTGTAGTCCAGTGGTAACACGTTGGACTGGTAATCCAGGGATCGCAGGTTCGATCCCCTGTCTGACCCTAATAAAATTAACAGTCTTTCAGATGGGACGTTAAACCGAGGTCTCGTGTCGGTGCTTTACACCGTGCACGTAAAAGAACCAGAGGAGATTCTGGAATGGGTCTCTGTCTGTATCATTGCACTATCCTCCAAAACTCTAAAATAACTACAGTCAAACCTGTGTTAGTGGTCACCTCTATTAAGCAGCCAACCTGTATTAAACAGCCATATTCCCAATATGTTGTTTTATTATTCATTTGACCTCTATTAAGCAGCCACCTGTGCTAAGCAGCCACTTTCTGTGATTCCCTTGGCTGGCTGCTTAAGACAGGTTTGACTGTAACCTCTTCAGGGGGCGTCACTCATATGGGCAACTGGTAGCGACGATAAATAAACGTAAAAAAAAACAAACAAAAAACACACAATCATTTGTTAATTAAAACATTTCATCATGTACTTTATTGAGAGTTTCATGTAACTTTATTGTGAACATAAAATAAAGTCGTAAACGATCAGGAAGTATTCATTTGTAAAACTGCATGCAGTCAAATTTCAAACTTAAAGTGATATGATAGGTTAATTCTAAGATTTCATCTCAGACGAACCAATCAGAAAGCCTGAGAGTGAGGGTGAGAATTGAGGAAAATATTATAACATCCAGGATATATCTTAGTCTAAGAGCTGTGGCAAAAAGATAATAATTAACTTCAAGGGTTCAAGACAAATATCACATTTACGATTTCATCTGCGCCAACGAGTTGTTAGAACTTGCTTCGCAATCGTTGTAAAATAAATAAAGTTTAAAAAAAAAAAAAATATCGGAACCCAGTTAACATTTGTAAAGGGAGGTAAGAATTTTCTTTTGAGCATTTATTTATACACACAAAATTTCAAAATCAGGACAACAGGGTCCATTTGTAACATGTTTGTGGGATGTAGTGGGTATTCCATGTTTGTGGGATGTAGTGGGTATTCCATGTTTGTGGGATGTAGTGGGTATTCCATGTTTGTGGGATGTAGTGGGTATTCCATGCTTGTGGGATGTAGTATTCCATGTCTGTGGGATGTAGTGGATATTCCATGTTTGTGGGATGTAGTGGGTATTCCATGTTTGTGAGATGTAGTGGGTATTCCATGTTTGTGGGATGTAGTGGGTATTCCATGTTTGTGGGATGTAGTATTCCATGTCTGTGGGATGTAGTGGGTATTCCATGTTTGTGGGATGTAGTGGGTATTCCATGTTGTAGGATGTAGTGGGTATTCCATGTTTGTGGGATGTAGTATTCCATGTCTGTGGGATGTAGTGGGTATTCCATGTTTGTGGGATGTAGTGGGTATTCCATGTTGTAGGATGTAGTGGGTATTCCATGTTTGTGGGATGTAGTGGGTATTCCATGTTTGTGGGATGTAGTGGGTATTCCATGTTTGTGGGATGTAGTGGGTATTCCATGTTTGTGGGATGTAGTGGGTATTCCATGTTTGTGGGATGTAGTGGGTATTCCATGTTTGTGGGATGTAGTGGGTATTCCATGTGGTAGGATGTAGTGGGTATTCCATGGTTGTAGGATGTAGTGGGTATTCCATGTTTGTGGGATGTAGTGGGTATTCCATGTTTGTGGGATGTAGTGGGTATTCCATGTTTGTGGGATGTAGTGGGTATTCCATGTTTGTAGGATGTAGTATTCCATGTCTGTGGGATGTAGTGGGTATTCCATGTTTGTGGGATGTAGTGGGTATTCCATGTTTGTGGGATGTAGTATTCCATGTCTGTGGGATGTAGTGGGTATTCCATGTTGTAGGATGTAGTGGGTATTCCATGCTTGTGGGATGTAGTGGGTATTCCATGTTTGTGGGATGTAGTGGGTATTCCATGTTTGTGGGATGTAGTGGGTATTCCATGGTTGTGGGATGTAGTGGGTATTCCATGTTTGTGGGATGTAGTGGGTATTCCATGTTGTAGGATGTTGTGGGTATTCCATGTTGTAGGATGTTGTGGGTATTCCATGCTTGTGGGATGTAGTGGGTATTCCATGTTTGTAGGATGTAGTATTCCATGTCTGTGGGATGTAGTGGGTATTCCATGTTTGTGGGATGTAGTGGGTATTCCATGTTTGTGGGATGTAGTGGGTATTCCATGTTTGTAGGATGTAGTATTCCATGTCTGTGGGATGTAGTGGGTATTCCATGTTTGTGGGATGTAGTGGGTATTCCATGTTTGTGGGATGTAGTATTCCATGTCTGTGGGATGTAGTGGGTATTCCATGTTTGTGGGATGTAGTGGGTATTCCATGTTTGTGGGATGTAGTGGGACATACTGTGGGATGTAGTGGGACATACTGTGGGATGTAGTGGGTAGTACTGTGGGATGTAGTGGGACATACTGTGGGATGTAGTGGGTAATACTGTGGGATGTAGTGGGTAGTACTGTGGGATGTAGTGGGACATACTGTGGAATGTAGTGGGAAGTACTGTGGGATGTAGTGGAAGTACTGTGGAATGTAGTGGGAAGTACTGTGGGATGTAGTG